>CAMZMU010000063.1:50464361-51167231 GCA_947311845.1 Poa pratensis
CAGGGGTGATGCATGTAATGCATACATGAACTTTGCACTTTAATTGCTTATATTCCAATCATATTTGCATCATATAAGGGTTATATCAATGTTTTATCATGATTTTGGGAATACTTCATAGTTTTCCATTTATTTGGAATTAACCCTGCACAGGCAGAAAACCCTAGTTTTATTTTAATGTTTCAGGGACCCAAACGTCAACGAAATCACCTGGAAATTTACGGGCGTCAATATTTGGAAGGAAGGACTACGGAAAAAGGAAGCAAGCAAACGGAGGCCCGAGGGCCAAACGAGCATGGCCCACGCGGCCACAGTACAGGCCGCGTGGGACCCACCCGTTTGGGCCTCGTGGCTCCGTTGCCGTCGATCTTCGCTCCACCGACTTCGTCTTGACCTAAAAACGCCTATAAAAAAGGTCCCCCGACGTTCTCTGGAAGGAGCGCCGCACAAACACAGAAACACCGAAACGGAGATCAGGAGCTGCAGATTGGAGGGGGAAAACTCCGGCGGGGCGCTGCCGGCGTGGTCTCCATCTTCTCCATCGACTTCTCCACCGTCTCCATGATGAAGAGGGAGTAGTCCACCTCTGGACTATGGGTTTGTGGAAGTAACTTATGTATCTCTCCTCTCTTGAGCTTCACTAATTAGCACCGTATGAGCTGCTGAACATGATTACGGTCACCGTTGTAATACCTTTGTGGTGGATCTTTATGAGTTAATATATGTTTGAGATTGCAATGTTTGTTTCAGTTATGAGTATAGATGCATATTATGTACCCCGTTCTTGTCTACTTGTTTTGATCAAGCATGTTTATGAGAGCGTGTGGGGGGAACGTGTGCATTAGTTGGAGTAACGGGGGTGGCTAGTGCAGTGAACGTGAGAGAAAGTTCTGCGATCCACTTTGGTATCTTTACCTTACTTTGTTACCTCACTAGGGATAAACTAAAATACCATGCTACCGGGGATGTGGGCGTGACCATTGCCACTACTCCATGACTAGATCTAGCATGTTCTTATTTTCACTTCATGTCATGATACTTAATGCTATACTCTGAGTTATCTTAATTACTGAGGTGTTATGATTTAGTTCGCATCTTGGTGGAGTATAAGAGAGGTTAATAACCAAAAGATCTCTATGTTAGGACGTGATGCCCATATATCTAAGTAACTTGTTATCAAACCCTGTGTTGCAATCTCATATGTTAACTTGTGTGTTCCATTGTCTACCACTTTATAAAGAGAGAGTGCATTTGTGAAACCATGAACCCCAGTCCATTTTTAATCATAAGAAACACCTTTCCAACACCATATACCACTTTTCTATTTTCAGCCATCATTAAATCCGAAAATACAAAAATACTTTTCATCTTGCATACATCATTCAAAAACCCAAAAATATCATTTATCATTGCATCCACCATCATTGCATATTTATTTCTTGTTTGCATTGCATAACTATCCTGATATCATTCTTACACCTTGTGCTTGACAACCACAGGTGAGGTTGAGGACCAAAACATCTAACCTTGTTTTGTAGGTAACCAAAAGAAGGATAAGAAGATAAATCTACCACTTCAGATTCCCCGAGAGTTCGATATTAAACCCTCGAGTCACCCCTCGTGGGGAAAACTGTCTTCCACTTACTATACACTCTGCACTTGGAGTCTCAACCTAATCCCGTTTATTTGTGCAGGCATCAAGACTTGCTCTTCGGGATCATCAAGACGTTTTCTGGCGCCGTTGCCGGGGAATCGTAGCTGAGAGATTTATCCAAGGGTGTGCATCATCGCATTCATCTCACAACAAAGTCAACGTCACCAACTTGTGCTAACACCTAAGCTTGGGGAGGTTGCACCTACGTGAGCACCATCTTATCCATCTTTACTTACAAAGCAATTTATTTGTTTTGTTAGTGTCATTGCATATCATATCATATTTATTTCAGTTTTGCATAAAAAATTAAAAATACCAAAAAAACTTGCTAAAATGGGAGAAAGAACTAAGTTGTGTGACTACACAAACACTCCTAATGATCAATTTATCACGAGAGCTATTGCCACACCTAAGATAAATGCTGAGAGTTATGAAGTAAGTCCTAGTTTGTTGAACTTGATAACTAGGGAACAATTTGGTGGTAGTGCTATGGAGGATGCCTCTATGCATCTTCATGACTTTGTTGAAATATGTGACATGCAAAAGTTTAAAAATGTGGAAAGTGATATCCTAAAACTGAAGTTATTTCCTTTTTCACTTAGAGGAAAAGCTAAAGAGTGGTTGCATTCCTTGCCATCTGGTAGTATTAATTCTTGGGATGATCTAAAAGAAGCTTTCATTAAGAAATATTATCCCCCTGTTAAAATTTTGCAAAATAGAAACAACATCCTTTCTTTTAGGCAAAATGAAAATGAACATGTTGCTATGGCTTGGGATAGGATAAAACTTATGCTTAGAACTTGTCCCTCACATGGAGTTAATGAATGGACCATATTACACTCTTTCTACAATGGTTTAAACTACATGTCTAGAAACATACTTGATTCTGCTGCTGGAGGTGCTTTTATGAGTAAGACTATAGTAGAAGCTAAAAATATATTGGAAAGCATTTTACAAAACTATAGTCAATGGCATACTGATAGGGCACCTAATCCTTCTAAGAAAGTGAACTCTATTGAAGAAACTAATGATTTGTCATCTAAAATGGATACTATTCTTGCTTTGCTTAATAAACCTAGTGTTGAAAATGTTCCTTTGCAAGAACTAGTTGGAAACAATTCTGAAAATATTGATGTCAACTTCATTAGGAACTATGGTAATAATGGGTATGGTAACAACAATTATAACTCTTATAATAAACCCCCATATGTGCCAAATAAATATGCTTCTAGTGGTAATGTTTCTAGTGACTTGGAAAACACCATTAGATCTTTTATATCTACCCAAAAAGAGCTTAATAAGGAATTTATCTCTAAGTTTGAAAAACAAGATGCTTTGTTTGAAAGGGTAGATCAGCTTACTAAGGAAGTCTCATCATTAAAGAGCATCATTACAGCCCAAAAACATGAGGAAACAATAAAATATTGCCAAGAGGTTATCAATAAGTCTTGGGAACACATTCATGAGCAAGAGAGAGTTGCTAAAGAATCTATTGGGGTAATGAAAGAGGTTGAAGTTGAGGAAGTTAAAATGCTTAATGAAGTCAAGGATCCTTTGCTTGACTTAGAAAATTGTAGCTTGCATGAATTAATATCTATCTTACAAAAATTTGCAAGTGATCCTTCCATCAACACTAACCAAGCAGGTTTTGGTTCTTATATTGCTAATCATGTCTTGAAAGAAAAGATTGCTAGGTACAACCAAGAGGCTATGATACCACCTAAGCTTGGGGATATGTGGATACCTAAGGTACTAGTAACTATTGGAAAAGAGACACACCATGCCATACTTGATCTAGGATCTAGTGTCTCTGTTTTATCTAAAGAACTATATGAAGTGCTTGAATTGAAAAATCTTGAAAAATGCTCTATTGAACTAGCACTTGCTGATGACTCTATTAAACATGCTTTGGGAAAAGTAAGTGATGTTATGGTAGAGTTACATATGACTTTTGTGCCTGTGGATTTTCTAATCATGGATATGGGGAATAAAACCTCTAGTCCTATTATTCTTGGAAGACCTTTTCTTCGTACCACAGGTGCTATCATTGATTCAAAGGAAGGGAATGTAAAGTTTCAGTTTCCACACAAGAAGTGCATGGAACACTTTCCAAGGAAGAGGGAACCACCAAAGTTCAAGCTCCCTCATGAGCTTCGTCCACAATAAAACAACAAGTAAGAAGCCTAGCTATATGGCTATAAAGAAAGCGCTTTGCGGGAGGCAACCCGGTTATTTTTGTGTGTGATTTTTCTTTGTGTCCTCTTGCTGTAACAAGAGATTTTGTGTCTAGTTAGGTTCTGGAGTTTTTAATAAAGTGCCAAGTTTTACCCTTTTTGGTTTGAAAAGTTGCTTATAGCGTTCGGAGATTTTATTCCTGCACGAATCAGTGCACGGTATGATTTTTAATTCTTATTCTGTAACTCCGAATGAGCTCATATTTGAACTGTAGTTGCAACTTTTCATCCTCTGTATGCATGAATTTTTCGGAATTTTTCGAGAAAGTTTGGTAGGGTAGAAAAATACGTTTTGCTGCTGCTGTTTTTCTGGACAGATTCTGTCCCATTTTGTTTGATGCATGCTTTGAGCTTTTAAGTTGAATCTTTTTGATCCAATTGAGTTTATGAGTAGGCATACAACATTATACACTTTCTGGACATTCATATGAATTTTTGTTCAAGGATTATATGCAGCAAGGAACCTATTTGTTTATCACTATTAATGCACCCCACAGAAAAGAGATGGGAGAAACGGTGTTTTGAAGTTTTTTCACAGGGATTGGAGGAGATGCACCAAGAGCTATCCAAGGATGGTGAAGACCATAAGCTTGGGGATGTGAAGACAACCCCGCTGGACCTACACACTCTCGGTTTGCACACGTCCAACTTCTGTTTTTCGATCGAAACACTTTATCGCATAAACTTGGAGCGTCGTTTTTGTTTTTGTTTGAGTCTTGAGAGACCACCACACTATCAATTATATATGAGAGAGCTACTGGAAATATGGGTTGAAATATGTTGGATGCTTTTATAAGATTGGGAAAAGGGATGTTTGACTTGATTTTTAATGATACATATAGTTGCATGATTCATGAGCTTGTTTATGAGTAATAGTTTGCAAATTCTTTTTGTAGAGCTATCACTTATTCATGTTTTGGTGCTGATTGTTATTTACTTGGTTTAACATGGATTAGTTAGTTCTATGGACACTCATGCATGCATCTAGATGGTCAACTTTCTCCCTTTTGCTAGCCCAAAAACTCCAACAAGCAAAAACTTGTTTCCAACACCTTCAACCAAAGTTATTCCAGTGAGTCCACCATATCTACCTATTGGCTTTATGCTATTCCGAGTATGTTTAACATGTTTTTGTGTTATCTTACCTCTGAATGAAAATGTTTATGTTATTGATTGCAATGGAAAAAATTGGTTATATAGCTCTCACGAACTTGATGCACAATTTCTATTTGCATAATAAAACATGACCCATTGTGATTAAGATTATGATGCTGTGGCTTGATAAATGTTCGGGTTGGAGTTAGCCCATATGTGCTGTCACATGCAAGCTTTCAACATGCTCTTCATCTCATTTAGTTGATATCATGTACTTTTGTCTATGGATGCTATCATGTGAAATGAGGTGGAAATGAGTAGTTTAAATGAGTTTGTATAAATGGTTAGAGAGACGCCTGGGCCGCTAATCTAAGCCATGCATCATTCATGGTGGAAATTTACTTACATACTATGGTGAACCTTCTGTGATACACCTTGCAATAAAAAACTATTCCAAATGGTAAATAAAAAGGGTGTTGAGATTGTTCATTTTGTTTGTTTGTCTTGTCATTTTGATATGGGCTTGTTCCATATCTGGGACAAGAGGTACCCCAGTTGACGCTCTTGATGATACTATTATTACTTACAATGATATTTAATTGAACTTGCTTTGTTTCCAAGTTGAGTAACATGGTGTAGTACTTGTATTCAAGGGGCATGAGACATCAACCTTTACTTTATCAAGCACACTACTCATATTTGCTTTCACTTTAACCTTAATCATTCAAGATGCTATGATAGGGGCAATGAGAGCTTGACACCAATGAATACCTTATTGCAATCATTAACTTAAGTAGAAGAGTTTGGAAGTTGGATGAAACTTATGCATGCTTTACCTCTACTCACATATACATCTTTCCAAAGTGTACACCTATCATATTCAGATTTTCATCTACACTCTATGACCATTGTAGGATGTTCTACTTATCATTATGCATACATGTGTTCCATATTACTTGCTACTATGTTACACTTTGTGAACTATCAATGAACATCCTTGTCTTGAATACTTGATATCACTTCATAAACTATTTGCATATTGCTACTCCTTTGAAGAATGAATCATTTGACTATATGTAGCAATAGTAATCATCTTTGATATCCATTGTTAAGTATTAAATTGCAAAGTCCATGTTAGTTTTATCATCTTCATACTCGAGGACGAGCATGGATTAAGCTTGGGGATGTTGATGCATGTAAAATGCATACATGAACTTTGCACTTTAATTGCTTATATTCCAATCATATTTGCATCATATAAGGGTTATATCAATGTTTTATCATGATTTTGGGAATATTCATAGTTTTCCATTTTTTGGAATTAACCCTGCACAGGCAGAAAACCCTAGTTTTTATTTTAATGTTTCAGGGACCCAAACGTCAACGAAATCACCTGGAAATTTACGGGCGTCAATATTTGGAAGGAAGAAGGACTACGGAAAAAGGAAGCAAGCAAACGGAGGCCGAGGGCCAAACGGTGGCCCACGCGGCCAGTACAGGCCGCGTGGGACCCACCCGTTTGGGCCTCGTGGCTCCGTTGCCGTCGATCTTCGCTCCACCGACTTCGTCTTGACCTAAAAACGCCTATAAAAAAGGTCCCCCGACGTTCTCTGGAAGGAGCGCCGCACAAACACAGAAACACCGAAACGGAGATCAGGAGCTGCAGATTGGAGGGGGAAAACTCCGGCGGGGCGCTGCCGGCGTGGTCTCCATCTTCTCCATCGACTTCTCCACCGTCTCCATGATGAAGAGGGAGTAGTCCACCTCTGGACTATGGGTTTGTGGAAGTAACTTATGTATCTCTCCTCTCTTGAGCTTCACTAATTAGCACCGTATGAGCTGCTGAACATGATTACGGTCACCGTTGTAATACCTTTGTGGTGGATCTTTATGAGTTAATATATGTTTGAGATTGCAATGTTTGTTTCAGTTATGAGTATAGATGCATATTATGTACCCCGTTCTTGTCTACTTGTTTTGATCAAGCATGTTTATGAGAGCGTGTGGGGGGAACGTGTGCATTAGTTGGAGTAACGGGGGGTGGCTAGTGCAGTGAACGTGAGAGAAAGTTCTGCGATCCACTTTGGTATCTTTACCTTACTTTGTTACCTCACTAGGGATAAACTAAAATACCATGCTACCGGGGATGTGGGCGTGACCATTGCCACTACTCCATGACTAGATCTAGCATGTTCTTATTTTCACTTCATGTCATGATACTTAATGCTATACTCTGAGTTATCTTAATTACTGAGGTGTTATGATTTAGTTCGCATCTTGGTGGAGTATAAGAGAGGTTAATAACCAAAAGATCTCTATGTTAGGACGTGATGCCCATATATCTAAGTAACTTGTTATCAAACCCTGTGTTGCAATCTCATATGTTAACTTGTGTGTTCCATTGTCTACCACTTTATAAAGAGAGAGTGCATTTGTGAAACCATGAACCCCAGTCCATTTTTAATCATAAGAAACACCTTTCCAACACCATATACCACTTTTCTATTTTCAGCCATCATTAAATCCGAAAATACAAAAATACTTTTCATCTTGCATACATCATTCAAAAACCCAAAAATATCATTTATCATTGCATCCACCATCATTGCATATTTATTTCTTGTTTGCATTGCATAACTATCCTGATATCATTCTTACACCTTGTGCTTGACAACCACAGGTGAGGTTGAGGACCAAAACATCTAACCTTGTTTTGTAGGTAACCAAAAGAAGGATAAGAAGATAAATCTACCACTTCAGATTCCCCGAGAGTTCGATATTAAACCCTCGAGTCACCCCTCGTGGGGAAAACTGTCTTCCACTTACTATACACTCTGCACTTGGAGTCTCAACCTAAATCCCGTTATTTGTGCAGGCATCAAGACTTGCTCTTCGGGATCATCAAGGGGTCTGTCAACGTGACAGCTAAAGTTGCCGGAGAGAAGAAGCAGCACACAAGAAGCGATACATCGTTTCGAACGGAAGGAACCACTCCAAAACTCGGAACACGAACGAGTTCCCGCTGTTCCAACCCCTCTGCAAGACTGCAAGTCGTACTGTCGATCCTGACGACCGTGGCAACGCTGCTGCAGCCCAGCAGGAACAGAGGCAATCTGCGGCGAACAAGCTAGTTAAGGATATGGAGGACGTAATCCAGAAGCTGAACGAGTTGGGCTTGGGGGAGGATATCAGCTTCGAGGAGTACTACGGATACTTGACGCAGCTGCCCAAACACCCCCCTATTGATGCTAAAATCGAATTGAGCGGTACGGATTGCTATGATATGGAAATCCGGCATGCGGTGTATCGCATCAGATCCTACAAGGTTCCATCGATCCATCTATTTTTCTGCCTTTTGATCATCAAATGCTATTCATTCTGTACATATGCGTTCCTTGTGATTTTACGTTGCTTGTCCTATCCTATTATGCTGGTTTGCTAAAGCTCCCATCCATATCTAATTTGTTCTAACTGCGATGTCATTGCCTACAGTTGTCACAAAATGTGTCGAATAATGAATTGTGCTGCGATGAACTGAAAGAGTGCCCCATGGATCTTCTTGACAAGGAGGAGTTTTCTTCAGATTTCCTTGCGAAGATGGATTTTTTTAAATTCTTCCAGGAAGAGGGCATTTTGGACTGATCCTTCCACCTTAAACTCTGCAAGCCTGCTGGCCTGACTGACTATCAGCGTCTAGTCCCCCGGAATCACTGGCTAGTCCCCCCAGAATAACTGGGATCATGTACGTATATGCATTGATAATCGATTGCTCCTGTGATTATTTAATTTCAATCGATGTTACATTGAATTAGTATTGCTAGTTAGGGTCTATTTGTCATAATTTCAAAATAATGATATAGTTCATGACACATTTACTGGGTGTTAATTATCATTTCCTTAGATGAACCATTTTCATAATGCACAATATGCTTGCAGATCATCAAATTATCGGCCTGTGTGAGAAACCAGCTGGTTGACTACCTAAAAGAAGTGCCAATCCAGGATATGTTTATTTCCACTTTATTGCCTTTCTAGACTCTCAGCGTTTTTAATAAAACAGTTCTATGCATTTCTGTTGGAAACAGTAAATTCTAATTATGTCTTAATAATTTATTTAAAAAGAATCAAAATATTTATTTTCTTGATGAATACAAGTACATTTTTTCTATTCCTTTATCAAACCTTGTTTTCTTTGTTACTCCTGTTATTTATATTTTTATTTTATGTCATTTTTTTTGTGATTTTGAAAACATTTCCAAATAATGTGCTTCCTCTTTCCTTTCTTTTCAATTTAGGGTGTTTGTGAGTACGCTAATTGGGAGGAGTACATGAGTTACTTTCATACATATGAGATGGAGCATGAATACACCGAGTACTTCGAGACATTATTAAGGGAACTGAAGGTATGCGTCATAAAGTAAAACAAGACTAGCTTTCCTGCTATGATTAGATTTTTGCAAGGGGCTAATAATCATTTTCTTTATCTCGATACAGTGGTTGAAAGATTGTCTACCGATTAGGCGTACATCATCTCCTATTGTAATAAGTGTACGATCACATAAAAATCATGGAACAGCAATGTTCCAATGTATGTTGCAGCACCATGTAATTTCTCTGTTCTTTAGGCAAGCAAAATATGCACCAGAGGAATTTATCAAGCAACGAAGATCCCTACTCGCTTTTCCAAGATCACTAAGTTATTTTACTCGTTTTGGCTTCTATGTACGATCCCTACACACTCACTAATTTAATATTGGTGTGCTTTGTATCCAACAGTTTCTTATTGGATGCAGGAGTGTTTTTCTTACATGAGCATTGAGGCTACTTGGTGTGACGGGGCCGATGGTCTCTTTTTCGAGGTATGGAAGCGGGTCCTTCAAGAAAAGGTTGGACTGCATCCCAGTCTTGTGCACACTTGTTAAAGACTAGTCACAAGGGGGAGTATCATATACACTAGTATCATGCATATGATACTAGTCTATGTTACTATCTCCACAATGGGTAGTAATATCTTTGTGGTATCATACAATACAACATTTATTAGGTTGTAGACTCATCTTGCATTGGAATCCGTTATGTTACGGTATCTACCAATGATACTAATAAGCCACCTTTGATTACCCTGTGCCCAACCCTAGCCGCCGCCACCGCCGACCCCCTCACCGCCGCCCTCTCCTCCACTCGGTGCCCTCCGCTCCCGTGCGGCCGCGCCTGGGCCGCACCGGGGCGCCCTCCATCCCTCTCCCGCGAGGCCACACGCGTTCCTCATCTCTCGCCGCTGCCGTTGGCGTTGCCTGGGCAAAGCCCGGTGGCGGCGGGATCTCCTCGGCGCCGATCTGAGCGGAGCGGCGGCGCCCACTCCGATCCAGAGAGGTTGGGCGGCTGGACAGCGGCGACCGGGCGTTCTCGTGGCATCGGCGGCGTGTCGATCCGTTCTGGTCCTTTGGGCTGGTCCGGCTACGCAGCTCCGGCGGCCACGCGATGGCCTGGGCGCGCGGTTGCCTGCAGCTTATGGACACCGGGGCAGCGGCCCCGGGATTCGCGGCGGCGACATCTCTCCACCGGAGGTGATGGTCAGGAGGCGGCTTCGGGTGGCGGAAACGGGTGCAGCGGATCGCGGGATCTTGCGCCTAGGTTTCTGGTGCTGGCTATGGCGCGCTACAACCGGAGCTCGGCTCTGACTTGCGGTGTCCAGGCGGCGGAGATTCGACTGCCGGTGAAAACTGCGCTCCGACTTCGGTCACGGCGGACGATGGCGGCGCCTCATGGCATCGTTACCTTGTTGGAGGCATCGTCGTTGCAGTTCTTGTCTCCTTGTTGAAGGATCGGGAAACTCTCCGGGGGAAACCCTAGATCTGGATCTTCCGGATCGGACGATGACGTCACTACAGTGACGTTCTCCCTCTTGAGGGCTTCGTTTTGGAGCATGTGCTTGTTGGAGGGTGTAGCGGTGTTGCTTCTACCGCATCTTCGACGGTGAGTCTCGGCTGCGTGGAGCAGCGGAGTATCGGCGTCAAACGCGTGATGATGGACACGCGCAGGACGGTGGCGTCGTCTGGCGTCGTGGCGGCGTCTATGGCAGGCCTGGCGAGGGTCTTCACCTCAGTCTACACACTGGAGACGGGTTGGTGGAAGATGGCGGAGGCGACTTCCGGTGCGTGCGCACAAGGCGCTATCTCTGGAGTTGGCGAGGGAGCCAGCGATGGGCGTGGCCGGGGCACAAGGCCTCGTTGTTTACTCTATCGTTTGTGTTAGTTGTGGTGCTATCACTGTTTGGTGGCTTCGGTTTGTATGATCGTTGTTTGTAATCCCTTTTGCCATACTTTGTTGAATAAATGAAATAAAAGCCGTATGCATCTCTTCGATGCAGAAGCTGGGCTCCCCCCTTTTCTAAAAAAAATATACCTATGATACTACTATCACCTCTCTCATCATTAATTGCAGTGACACGTCAGCTTTTTGCCAACATGGCCATTGTGTCTAGTCTAAGTAATCCATGTAATTCAGATTAATTGGTGGTGTTAATGAAATCTGCATATATTTATGCTTATTAATGCTTGTTTTTCCTTGACAATGCACAGGAGAGTCTGAGAGATGCTGTGAAGGAAGTCTATAGACTAAACAAGTTTCTGTCACCACTACAGGAAAAGGTATCGTTCCCGACGGCCAGAAACCATCGGCAAAGGGCCTAAAACCGTCGGCAAATGTGTTTGCCGATGGCAACCATCGGCATATGGCCGTCGTCTTCTTCTTGGTCGGCATACACACAAAAGGCCGTCGGGAAACAAAGGCCATCGGCATACACTCAGGTGCCATCGGTTTTATTTGGCCGTCGGCAAATAGGGCCGTCGGCTAGGGCTGGAATCGAGCCGAGCCGAGCCGGCTCGAGGCTCGGCTCGGTCAGGCTCGGAAAAACTCGAGCCGAGCCCGGCTCGGCTTGCCCCTGAAAAATTAGCAGAAAGTAGGCTCGTGGCTCGGCTCGTCAGGCTCGAGGCCGAGCCGGCTCGCGAGCCGCATCGTTTTTTTTACACATGAATCGATCAAACTCTTGCCCGTGCTGCGTTGACCGACCCCATCGAGACGCATCGAGCCATCGACGCATCGTGCCCGTGCTCTCTGCCTCTCTCCTTCGGTCCTTCCCCAATCCCCATCGCGGTCGCTAGGGTTAACCCGCCACCGGCCGCCACCACCGCCGCCGTCCGCCGCCCATGGCTCTTCGCCTCCTCCCGTAGCTCGCTTGAATCAAGGACGCCTGGACGCGCAGCGGCGCAGGCCGCGCGGCGCCGTCGCCGACCTTCCAGTGGTGGCCGCCAGCCGGCCCCTACTCCGGTACTCCCTGTCCCTGGCCATCGCCCTACTCCCTCTAGATACTCACCTACTCGGCTACTCCCTCTAGATACTCACCTTGCTTCGTTTCCCGTAGCTCGTCGCCCCCTACTCCCTGGACGCCGTCCTCCTCCCGTAGCTCGCCTCGCTCCAAGTCCTCAAGTTCGTCTGCCGGATGCACCTCTCCACTGCCGTTTGCCTGCTTCTCTCCTTAACCTTCACCGACGATGCAACCTGGTAGTGCTGCTTCAAAGGCAACATCGCAGAAAAAGAGGGCTGCGTACCACAACGCAATGAAGTCCAAAACAGCTGGTTTACTCGGTGATGTCTACGTGTGCTTCTATTCTTGTAGACAGTGTTGGGCTTCCAAGAGCAGAGGTTTGTAGAACAGCAGCAAGTTTCCCTTAAGTGAATCACCCAAGGTTTATCAAACTCAGGGAGGTAGAGGTCAAAGATATTCCTCTCAAGCAACCCTGCAATTAAGATACAAGAAGTCTCTTGTGTCCCCAACACACCCAATACACTTGTCAGATGTATAGGTGCACTAGTTCGGCGAAGAGATAGTGAAATACAAGTGATAGGGATGATTATAAGTAGTAACTGCAATCTGAAATAAAGATGGCAGCAAGCAAACATGTAGCAGAACTTGTTGTAAACGGTGTTTCAATGCTTAGAAACAAGGCCTAGGGATCATACTTTCACTAGTGGACACTCTCAACAATGATCTCATAACTGAATAAGTAAAAGCTACTCTTAAACACTCTCTTGTTGGATAACAAACACCATTCATTGTGTAGGGCTACAAAAGCACACCTCAAGCCGGAGTAAACAAGCGCCACAACGTCATAAAGGAGTCACACACGGTGCACACACTGTCACCTTTACACCGTGGAGAGTACCGGAGTTCATATTAAAGTAACCTATAGAGTGCATAATAGATAAAGAGTAACATCTACTTATTCAACTAGATTACAAAGCTCATGATCACATAAAGATCACACCATGGGAGAGAGAGATGAACCACATAGCTACCGGTAGAGCCCTCAGCCTCGGGGGAGAACTACTCCCTCCTCATCATGGGAGTCAGCAGCGGCGATGAAGATGGCGGTGGTGTCGATGGAGATGACTCCGGGGGCAATTCCCCGTCCCGGCAGCGTGCCGGAACAGAGACTTCTGTCCCTGAAACTTGTCGTCGATGGCGGCGGCGCTGCGGAACTCTTCTGGAAATATTGCTTCGTTTTTTAGGGTTTTCGCGTCGGGGGGAATAAATAGGCGAAGGGGCGATGTCGGTGGAGGTCCTGGGCTCCCTCCTCACCTCCCGACGCGCCTGTGGGCCCAGCCGCGTGAGCAGGTGGTTTGGAGGCCGTGGGCCTCCCCCTGGCTTGCCCTTCTGGCTCCGTGTGTCCCTCGGAAAAATAGGAGGTTTGGCTTTTGTTTCGTCGAATTCCGAGAATATTGCCCGAACAGCTTTTCTGGAACCAAAAACAGCAGAAAACAGGAACTGGCACTGTGGCATCTTGTTAATAGGTTAGTCCCAGAAAATATATAATAATGATATATAATGCATATAAAACATGTGACAATGATACATAAAACAAGCATGAAACATCAGAAATTATAGATACGTTGGAGACGTATCAAGCATCCCCAAGCTTAGTTCCTACTCGTCCTCGAGTAGGTAAACGATAAAAAGAAAATAATTTCTGAAGTGACATGCTTTCACACAATCTTGATCATAATATTGTAAGGCATGTAAGCTGTGATCAAATCATTCAAAGCAAAGGTATATAGTTGATATCAAAAGATAATAAAGCAAGTTAGTCAAACAAGCTAAAAGTTTTCATGAACGATTGCTTTAAAGACATGAAACCGTACAAGGTTCATTAAAGATGGTTTAAGTATCCAGCATAGGAGTTCTATCCTTCAATCCAAGCATCAAGCAAATTTTCATAACATAGAAGGATTCAGTCAAGTAAACATAAACATGAACGTTATGAATCAACTGTTTCGAAGCCTACTCAACCGGTGAGCGCAAGCATTTGGTATTGGCACCAGGATGTTATGGCAAAGAGAACATTAATGAGGGTTTGGAAGGCCAATGGAAGAAAGTCTCACAAAGCTATAAGTGATCATTAGACAAGAGGAAGTCTTATAATCGAAGCTATGTAAGGAGTAGTGATTGCCATGCAACGGATGCACATAGAGCTATATGTGTATGAAAGCTCTCCAATGGAACTAGTGGGGGTGCATCCAACTTGGTTGCTCATGAAGACCTAGAGCACTTTTGAGGAAGCTCATCATTGGAATATACAACCCAAGTTCTATAGTGTAAATTCCCCACATAGTCATACTAGTAGAACATGAAAACTCTCACACATGGAGTATAGGTGCTAAACATGAGCACAAATGATGACTATGAATACTGCAGGTGCTATAACATGAGCACAAGTGTGGATAAAGGATAGTAATGTTGCCCCCTTTTTCTTTTTTCTTTTTTCCATTTTTCTATTTTTTTTTCTTTTTCTGTTTCACTTTTCGATGGCCACATAGCACTTTTCACTTTCAGGGGCAACATTCTAATATGACAACACACTTTTTGGTACATATAACTCATAACGAACAAGACATGATGCATGAAACTGTATGCCTCTGCCAGTGTAGCAGGATATGCAATGATCTAGCGTAACATGGGTAAACCACACATCAGCTGTATAGAATCATGCAAAGCAATATATAAGTGATGAATGACAACAAGTCATGTAATGTAAATGGAAGTTGCATGACAATATATCTCGGAACAGCTATGGAAATGCTGTGGTAGGTAGGTATGGTGGTTGTTTTGAGGAAGATGTATAGGCTTATGTGTAGGAGAACAAGAAGAAGTCCTCCCACGGGGTTGGATGTACCGGCGAAGTATGCACAACTCTCAATGTGAGCAGAAGGCAATGCACAGCACCGAAGAGGCTAGCAAATTTGGATGGTGGAAGTGCCAAAAACGTAGCTTAACATTAGTAAAAAAGAACTCACAAGTTTATTGCAAACAACTAGCAGGTTCAACATTAAGAGCATGATTAAAATTCACTCCAAGAAGGACCGTTCACGGCGGTACAAGTACCCCGTTAGATCCCTCGACCTTCAACACAACTTAGTTATTACAATGAACTTCCAGACAAGGAAAGCTATCAAGTCCAACTACACCTTCAACAATTTTAGAGTTTGTAGTACGGTACAAGCTTAAAGACAACAATCCACTAATGATTTTAACTTAATTAACCAGCAAGCTTTACCATCTAAATATCTCAAAACATTTGCAAAGAATCAAGTTATCAAAGTTTCAATGATCTACAAGATTATGCAAGTTTTCATACCACTACCACATGCAGCATTTTCTTTCTTCTAAGCAAACACCAAGCAACTTACTTAAACATAAACTCTCCAAATGATAATATAATGCAGCAAGAGAGTATTTATAAACACGTGCTAACAGCTCAAGAGATGCACGAAAAACAGGAGCTAAAAGCACTGCAGTAGCTAGTTAAGAATACTCGACAAATATAAGTGAAGAACATGAGTATTCACATGAAAAAGCGGAGCGTGTCTCTCTCCCACACAAGGATTGCTAGGATCCAAATTTATTCAAACAAAAACAAAAATAAAAGCACACAGACGCTCCAAGTAAAGCACATAAGACGTGAAAGAATTAAAATATAGTTTCACTAGAGATGACCTGATAAGTTGTTGATGAAGAAGGGGATGCCTTGGGCATCCCCAAGCTTAGACGCTTGAGTCTTATTAGATATGCAGGGATGAACCACGGGGGCATCCCCAAGCTTAGGCTTTTCACTCTTCTTGATCATATAATTTCATCCTTCTCTCTTGATCCTTAAAAAAAATTCCTTCACACCAAACTCGAAATAGTTCTTATTAGAGGGTTAGTGCATAATCAAAAATTCTCATATTCTGTGATGACACAATCATTATTAAAGCTTCTGGACATTAGCTACAGCCACCAATGCTTTGTGGAGCAAAGAAATCCACTCAAACATAGTAAAAGAGCGAATGCAAAACAAAAGGCAGAATCTGTCAAAAACAGAACAGTCTGGAAAGACGAATTTTTTCGAGGCACTTAAGTTGCTCAGATGGAACAGGTCCAGTTTAATGAAAGTTGCGTACATATCTGAGGAAGATGCGTGTTTGTTACAGAATTTTTCGAATTTTCTACAGGGAGAAAAGCTCAAATTCGTGACAGCCAAAAATCTGTTACTGCGCAGAAATCCAAATCTTGCATCAACTTTCAATATAGAACTTTACTTGGCACAACAATGCAATAAAATAAAGATACAAAGGAGTTGCTACAGAAGTGACAAACTCCTTGACTCAAAGAAAACAAAAATAACAGCAAATAAAAACGATGGGTTGTCTCCCATAAGCGCTTTTCTTTAACGCCTTTTAGCTAGGCATAGTGATTTTGATAATGCTCTCATATGTATAAGAGTTGAATATAAGAGAGCATCAAAAGCAAATACCAAACACATTTAAGTCTAACCCACTTCCTATGCAAAGGAAAATTGTAGGAAAATAAATCAATGAAGCACAAAGTGACTAGCATAGGAAGGCAAAACAAGTGCAACTTCAAAAATTTCAACATAAAGAGAGGAGACTTAATATTATTGTGATATATGAAGCCGTGTCTCCCTCTCTCATAAGAACTTTCAGTAGGTCTTAAAGTATCCAGCAAATAAAACCAAATCAAGAGAAAGCTCAAAACTTTCATCATAAAGAGAGGTGGTTTTGTAACATAAAGATTTCTATAACCATACTTTCCTCTCTCAAAATAATTTTCAGCGGCATCATGAATAAACTCAACAATATAGCTATCACATAAAGCATTCTTATCATGATCCACATGCATAAAAGTATCATTACTCTCCACATAAGCATGAACATTATCATTAGTAATAGTGAGAGTAAAAGTATCACATCCATCATTGTAATCATCATAAATAGGAGGCATAGAATAATCAAAATGATTTTTATCCTCAATAGTAGATGGACTGAGAATATCATATTCATCATTGTAAACATCATATATAGGAGGCATATCATAATCAACATAAACTATATCCTCAATAGTAGGTGGACTGAAAATATCACAATGATTATAATCATCATATATTGGAGGCAAAGTATTATCAAAGCAAATTTCCTCCTTAAAGCTCGGGGGACTAAAAAGATCATTTTCATAAAAAGCTTCCCCAAGCTTAGACTTTTCCATAGCATTAGCAATAATGGTGTTCAAAGAATTCATGCTAATAACATTGCTATCACTATTATGCAAACAAGCTTCCATAGGTTTTTTAATTTTCTCTTCAAAAGCATCATGTCCTAATTCAACATAAAGTTCATAAAGATCTCTAATTTTGTTGTTGTTTTCCATTAAGCCTAACTAGTGAAAATAAAAACAAGAAACAAAAAGATATAATTGCAGAATCTAAAGGAAATAACTTCGAGCACTCACACACTAGCAACAATACTAGAAAATAGCTTTGTAGCCAGAGGATGTGAATACCTTTTACCTTACCTCCCCGGCAACGGCGCCAGAAAATAGCTTGATGTCTACGTGTGCTTCTATTCTTGTAGACAGTGTTGGGCCTCCAAGAGCAGAGGTTTGTAGAACAGCAGCAAGTTTCCCTTAAGTGAATCACCCAAGGTTTATCGAACTCAGGGAGGTAGAGGTCAAAGATATTCCTCTCAAGCAACCCTGCAATTAAGATACAAGAAGTCTCTTGTGTCCCCAACACACCCAGTACACTTGTCAGATGTATAGGTGCACTAGTTCGGCGAAGAGATAGTGAAATACAAGTGATAGGGATGATTATAAGTAGTAACTGCAATCTGAAATAAAGATGGCAGCAAGCAAACATGTAGCAGAACTTGTTGTAAACGGTGTTTCAATGCTTAGAAACAAGGCCTAGGGATCATACTTTCACTAGTGGACACTCTCAACAATGATCTCATAACTGAATAAGTAAAAGCTACTCTTAAACACTCTCTTGTTGGATAACAAACACCATTCATTGTGTAGGGCTACAAAAGCACACCTCAAGCCGGAGTAAACAAGCGCCACAACGTCATAAAGGAGTCACACACGGTGCACACACTGTCACCTTTACACCGTGGAGAGTACCGGAGTTCATATTAAAGTAACCTATAGAGTGCATAATAGATAAAGAGTAACATCTACTTATTCAACTAGATTACAAAGCTCATGATCACATAAAGATCACACCATGGGAGAGAGAGATGAACCACATAGCTACCGGTAGAGCCCTCAGCCTCGGGGGAGAACTACTCCCTCCTCATCATGGGAGTCAGCAGCGGCGATGAAGATGGCGGTGGTGTCGATGGAGATGACTCCGGGGGCAATTCCCCGTCCCGGCAGCGTGCCGGAACAGAGACTTCTGTCCCCTGAAACTTGTCGTCGATGGCGGCGGCGCTGCGGAACTCTTCTGGAAATATTGCTTCGTTTTTTAGGGTTTTCGCGTCGGGGGGAATAAATAGGCGAAGGGGCGATGTCGGTGGAGGTCCTGGGCTCCCTCCTCACCTCCTGGCGCGCCTGTGGGCCCAGCCGCGCGAGCAGGTGGTTTGGAGGCCGTGGGCCTCCCCCTGGCTTGCCCTTCTGGCTCCGTGTGTCCCTCGGAAAAATAGGAGGTTTGGCTTTTGTTTCGTCGAATTCCGAGAATATTGCCCGAACAGCTTTTCTGGAACCAAAAACAGCAGAAAACAGGAACTGGCACTGTGGCATCTTGTTAATAGGTTAGTCCCAGAAAATATATAATAATGATATATAATGCATATAAAACATGTGACAATGATACATAAAACAAGCATGAAACATCAGAAATTATAGATACGTTGGAGACGTATCAAGCATCCCCAAGCTTAGTTCCTACTCGTCCTCGAGTAGGTAAACGATAAAAAGAAAATAATTTCTGAAGTGACATGCTTTCACACAATCTTGATCATAATATTGTAAGGCATGTAAGCTGTGATCAAATCATTCAAAGCAAAGGTATATAGTTGATATCAAAAGATAATAAAGCAAGTTAGTCAAACAAGCTAAAAGTTTTCATGAACGATTGCTTTAAAGACATGAAACCGTACAAGGTTCATTAAAGATGGTTTAAGTATCCAGCATAGGAGTTCTATCCTTCAATCCAAGCATCAAGCAAATTTTCATAACATAGAAGGATTCAGTCAAGTAAACATAAACATGAACGTTATGAATCAACTGTTTCGAAGCCTACTCAACCGGTGAGTGCAAGCATTTGGTATTGGCACCAGATGTTATGGCAAAGAGAACATTAATGGGGGTTTGGAAGGCCAATGGAAGAAAGTCTCACAAAGCTATAAGTGATCATTAGACAAGAGGAAGTCTTATAATCGAAGCTATGTAAGGAGTAGTGATTGCCATGCAACGGATGCACATAGAGCTATATGTGTATGAAAGATCTCCAATGGAACTAGTGGGGGTGCATCCAACTTGGTTGCTCATGAAGACCTAGAGCACTTTTGAGGAAGCTCATCATTGGAATATACAACCCAAGTTCTATAGTGTAAATTCCCCACATAGTTATACTAGTAGAACATGAAAACTCTCTCACATGGAGTATAGGTGCTAAACATGAGCACAAATGATGACTATGAATACTGCAGGTGCTATAACATGAGCACAAGTGTGGATAAAGGATAGTAATGTTGCCCCCTTTTTCTTTATTCTTTTTTTTCTTTTTTCCATTTTTTCTATTTTTTTTTCTTTTTCTGTTTCACTTTTCGATGGCCACATAGCACTTTTCACTTTCAGGGGCAACATTCTAATATGACAACACACTTTTTGGTACATATAACTCATAACGAACAAGACATGATGCATGAAACTGTATGCCTCTGCCAGTGTAGCAGGATATGCAATGATCTAGCGTAACATGGGTAAACCACATATCAGCTGTATAGAATCATGCAAAGCAATATATAAGTGATGAATGACAACAAGTCATGTAATGTAAATGGAAGTTGCATGGCAATATATCTCGGAACAGCTATGGAAATGCTGTGGTAGGTAGGTATGGTGGTTGTTTTGAGGAAGATGTATAGGCTTATGTGTAGGAGAACAAGAAGAAGTCCTCCCACGGGGTTGGATGTACCGGCGAAGTATGCACAACTCTCAATGTGAGCAGAAGGCAATGCACAACACCGAAGAGGCTAGCAAATTTGGATGGTGGAAGTGCCAAAAACCGTAGCTTAACATTAGTAAAAAGAACTCACAAGTTTATTGCAAACAACTAGCAGGTTCAACATTAAGAGCATGATTAAAATTCACTCCAAGAAGGACCGTTCACGGCGGTACAAGTACCCCGTTAGATCCCTCGACCTTCAGCACAACTTAGTTATTACAATGAACTTCCAGACAAGGAAAGCTATCAAGTCCAACTACACCTTCAACAATTTTAGAGTTTGTAGTACGGTACAAGCTTAAAGACAACAATCCACTAATGATTTTAACTTAATTAACCAGCAAGCTTTACCATCTAAATATCTCAAAACATTTGCAAAGAATCAAGTTATCAAAGTTTCAATGATCTACAAGATTATGCAAGTTTTCATACCACTACCACATGCAGCATTTTCTTTCTTCTAAGCAAACACCAAGCAACTTACTTAAACATAAACTCTCCAAATGATAATATAATGCAGCAAGAGAGTATTTATAAACACGTGCTAACAGCTCAAAGAGATGCATGAAAAACAGGAGCTAAAAGCACTGCAGTAGCTAGTTAAGAATACTCAACAAATATAAGTGAAGAACATGAGTATTCACATGAAAAAGCGGAGCGTGTCTCTCTCCCACACAAGGATTGCTAGGATCCGAATTTATTCAAACAAAAACAAAAATAAAAGCACACAGACGCTCCAAGTAAAGCACATAAGATGTGAAAGAATTAAAATATAGTTTCACTAGAGATGACCTGATAAGTTGTTGATGAAGAAGGGGATGCCTTGGGCATCCCCAAGCTTAGACGCTTGAGTCTTCTTAGAATATGGGGATGAACCACGGGGGCATCCCCAAGCTTAGGCTTTTCACTCTTCTTGATCACATAATATCATCCTTCTCTCTTGATCCTTGAAAACTTCCTTCACACCAAACTCAAACAGTTCTCATTAGAGGGTTAGTGCATAATCAAAAATTCTCATATTCTGTGATGACACAATCATTATAAAAGCTTCTGGACATTAGCTACAGCCACCAATGCTTTGTGGAGCAAAGAAATCCACACAAACATAGTAAAAGAGCGAATGCAAAACAAAAGGCAGAATCTGTCAAAAACAGAACAGTCTGGAAAGACGAATTTTTTCGAGGCACTTAAGTTGCTCAGATGGATCTGGTCCAGTTTAATGAAAGTTGCGTACATATCTGAGGAAGATGCGTGTTTTTTACAGAATTTTTCGAATTTTCTACAGGGAGAAAAGCTCAAATTCGTGACAGCCAAAAATCTGTTACTGCGCAGAAATCCAAATCTTGCATCAACTTTCAATATAGAACTTTACTTGGCACAACAATGCAATAAAATAAAGATACAAAGGAGTTGCTACAGAAGTGACAAAACTCCTTGACTCAAAGAAAACAAAAATAACAGCAAATAAAAACGATGGGTTGTCTCCCATAAGCGCTTTTCTTTAAAGCCTTTTAGCTAGGCATAGTGATTTTGATAATGCTCTCATATGTATAAGAGTTGAATATAAGAGAGCATCAAAAAGCAAATACCAAACACATTTAAGTCTAACCCACTTCCTATGCAAAGGAAAATTGTAAGAAAATAAATCAATGAAGCACAAAGTGACTAGCATAGGAAGGCAAAACAAGTGCAACTTCAAAAATTTCAACATAAAGAGAGGAGACTTAATATTATTGTGATATATGAAGCCGTGTCTCCCTCTCTCATAAGAACTTTCAGTAGGTCTTAAACTACCCAGCAAATAAAAGCAAATCAAGAGAAAGCTCAAAACTTTCATCATAAAGAGAGGTGGTTTAGTAACATAAAGATTTCTATAACCATACTTTCCTCTCTCAAAATAATTTTCAGCGGCATCATGAATAAACTCAACAATATAGCTATCACATAAAGCATTCTTATCATGATCCACATGCATAAAAGTATCATTACTCTCCACATAAGCATGAACATTATCATTAGTAATAGTGAGAGTAAAAGTATCACATCCATCATTGTAATCATCATAAATAGGAGGCATATAATAATCAAAATGATTTTTATCCTCAATAGTAGATGGACTGAGAATATCATATTCATCATTGTAAACATCATATATAGGAGGCATATCATAATCAACATAAACTATATCCTCAATAGTAGGTGGACTGAAAATATCACAATGATTATAATCATCATATATTGGAGGCAAAGTATTATCAAAGCAAATTTCCTCCTTAAAGCTTGGGGGACTAAAAAGATCATTTTCATAAAAACTAGCTTCCCCAAGCTTAGACTTTTCCATAGCATTAGCAATAATGGTGTTCAAAGAATTTATGTAATAACATTGCTACCATCATGCAAACAAGCCTCCATAGGTTTTTTAATTTTCTCTTCAAAAGCATCATGTCCTAATTCAATATAAAGTTCATAAAGATCTCTAATTTTTTGTTGTTTTCCATTAAGCCTAACTAGTGAAAATAAAAACAAGAAACAAAAAGATATAATTGCAGAATCTAAAGGAAATAACTTCGAGCACTCACACACTAGCAACAATACTAGAAAATAGCTTTGTAGCCAGAGGATGTGAATACCTTTTACCTTACCTCCCCGGCAACGGCGCCAGAAAATAGCTTGATGTCTACGTGTGCTTCTATTCTTGTAGACAGTGTTGGGCCTCCAAGAGCAGAGGTTTGTAGAACAGCAGCAAGTTTCCCTTAAGTGAATCACCCAAGGTTTATCGAACTCAGGGAGGTAGAGGTCAAAGATATCCTCTCAAGCAACCCTGCAATTAAGATACAAGAAGTCTCTTGTGTCCCCAACACACCCAATACACTTGTCAGATGTATAGGTGCACTAGTTCGGCGAAGAGATAGTGAAATACAAGTGATATGGATGATTATAAGTAGTAACTGCAATCTGAAATAAAGATGGCAGCAAGCAAACATGTAGCAGAACTTGTTGTAAACGGTGTTTCAATGCTTAGAAACAAGGCCTAGGGATCATACTTTCACTAGTGGACACTCTCAACAATGATCTCATAACTGAATAAGTAAAAGCTACTCTTAAACACTCTCTTGTTGGATAACAAACACCATTCATTGTGTAGGGCTACAAAAGCACACCTCAAGCCGGAGTAAACAAGCGCCACAACGTCATAAAGGAGTCACACACGGTGCACACACTGTCACCTTTACACCGTGGAGAGTACCGGAGTTCATATTAAAGTAACCTATAGAGTGCATAATAGATAAAGAGTAACATCTACTTATTCAACTAGATTACAAAGCTCATGATCACATAAAGATCACACCATGGGAGAGAGAGATGAACCACATAGCTACCGGTAGAGCCCTCAGCCTCGGGGAGAACTACTCCCTCCTCATCATGGGAGTCAACAGCGGCGATGAAGATGGCGGTGGTGTCGATGGAGATGACTCCGGGGGCAATTCCCCGTCCCGGCAGCGTGCCGGAACAGAGACTTCTGTCCCCCGAAACTTGTCGTCGATGGCGGCGGCACTGCGGAACTCTTCTGGAAATATTGCTTCGCTTTTTAGGGTTTTCGCGTCAGGGGGAATAAATAGGCGAAGGGGCGATGTCGGTGGAGGTCCTGGGCTCCCTCCTCACCTCCCGGCGCGCCTGTGGGCCCAGCCGCGCGAGCAGGTGGTTTGGAGGCCGTGGGCCTCCCCCTGGCTTGCCCTTCTGGCTCCGTGTGTCCCTCGGAAAAATAGGAGGTTTGGCTTTTGTTTCGTCGAATTCCGAGAATATTGCCCGAACAGCTTTTCTGGAACCAAAAACAGCAGAAAACAGGAACTGGCACTGTGGCATCTTGTTAATAGGTTAGTCCCAGAAAATGTATAATAATGATATATAATGCATATAAAACATGTGACAATGATACATAAAACAAGCATGAAACATCAGAAATTATAGATACTTTGGAGACGTATCACTCGGCATCTCTTCGACTATACGCAATGAAGAAGCAGTGGATTCGTCGCAGCGGGAAGCAGGAGCTTCTCCAACAGAAAGGGTAATTTGGTTTTCCCTTCTGAAATTGATGCAACTACGGTAATACTTGCTGTTTGTTTAGTGTGATTGAATGACCATGCCCCTTGTGCCTTGCTCTTATGTGCAGGTGCAGCCGAGAAATCTCTCCGATGACGATGAGGAAGAGAATTCTTATGACAAGAACGATGACATGGACGAGAATGATTTATTTGATGGTCATATTGAGCTGCCCATACCCAACGATGGTCACATTGTTATATCCGATGATGATGGGGTTTCTGGAAGAAAGAAGAAGCGGCAAATGGGAATGAAGGTTGGTCTGAAGGTTGTTGTTCAGTCGAGCAGCAAGTCTGGTTCAAAGGTATGGGATCACTTTGAGAAGGTTCCTAAGCCATCCCCCACGGATGCTGGTCTGATTATGGCACAATGAAATTATTGCATGAAGTTCTTCTCCTACAAAAAGGAGCAAGGGGGAGCCACTTCACATCTCTTGAGACACTACCGCAATGCATGTCCTGACTACAAGATTGCAATGGCAGCTGCGGCAAGTCAAACCCTTCTCAATTTTCAGCCATCTAGTGCATGTGATTCTACTATTCCTGTTTTGCAATCTTCTAGGGAGTTTAGTCAAGAGGAGGCTAGGAAGTTAATTGCTAAGATGATTATATGCCATGATTATCCATTTAGGATGGTAGAGCACACATGGTTCAACATAGTGATGAAATATTTGAATCCTCGTTATGAGTTTATTGGTAGGAAAACCATTAGAAAGGAATGCTTGAAGGTGTTTGAATCTGAGAGAGAGAGCCTTAAGAAAGTTCTTAAAGGTGTGGACACCATTGCTTTAACTACTGATTTGTGGACATCCAACCAAACACTTTCCTATATGTGTTTAGTTGCACACTTCATTGATAAAAATTGGAATATGCAATGTCGTGTGCTGAATTTTGTGGAGTTGGACCCTCCACATAGTGGAAACGTAATTGCACAAGCAGTGTTTGAATGTGTGGCTGCATGGAACATAGAAGATAAAATCATCTCAATCACTCTTGACAATGCATCGAACAATGACAAAGCAATCCGAAATTTGAAGGCTAGGTTTGTTGCTAGAGGGACCCGAGCCTCCTATTGCTTTGTTCCCAAATATTTTCATGTTCGTTGTTGTGCTCATATTATTAATTTGGTGGTGACCGATGGGACAGCAACCATCTCCCATTTGATAACGAATGTGAGGGAAACTGTGAAGTACATAAAGAAATCAAATTCTCGGCTGCACACCTTTGTGGAATGTTGCCGTGAACTTGCCATGACAATTGAGGAGGGGCTGAAACTTGATGTGACCACTAGATGGAATTCAACATTCAACATGCTAAGAACAGCCATTGCTTATAGAGATGCATTAGATTCTTATTCGGACAGAGATGCTGCCTACACATGGAAGCCCTCAAATGATGAATGGACATTGTTTAACACCATTACACCGATTCTTGCTCGGTTGGCTGAGGTTTCTACATCATTCTCTGGCTCTAAATATCCTACTTCCAATATATTTTATCCTCACATTGTCAATGTCAAAATTGCACTTAGAGATGCTTGTGATTCAACCAATCCGAATTTGAAAGTTATGGGGGAGGCAATGATGGATAAATTCAACAAGTAATGGGATGAGCCCAATAATGTCATGGTAATTGCTACCATTCTTGACCCAAGGTACAAGCTGAGATACATTAATTGGTGTTTCAAAAAGATCTATGATCATGAGAAAGCTATGGATGTATATAACTTGGTAGAGGAAGAGCTAGGAAAATTGTATGACACTTATGATATGCATCACCGACATGAGAAGGCTGATTCGTATAGAACAAATTTATCCTCCTCTACAATTGATGATACAAGTTCCTCTCTACCCTCAAGTGCTAGCGAGTTTACCTCCTTCTTGAGCGCATCTTCCTTGGAGACATCAAAGAATGAGCTTGGCAAGTATCTTGATGAGGAGAATGAGAGCTTGCTAAATAAAAACTTTGATGTGCTAGTGTGGTGGAAGATGAATGCACATAGATACCCAGTGATAGCAAAGATGGCAAAGAATTTCTTGAGTATACCAGCCACTTACGTGTCTTCGGAGTCAACTTTTAGCACCGGGGGTCGAGTTCTTGATGACTATAGGAGTTCTCTAAAGCCAGCCATGGTTGAGGCATTGGTGTGTTCTTCTAGCTGGATTAAAGGTTCTCAAAATGATACCAAAGTTTCAATGGAAGTGGTATGTGCTATTGTTGTTTTTGCATATGTTTCTCTAGGTCTTTATTATATTTCTTATGCTCATGTAGCTAACATATTTTCTCTCTTTTAGGAGCCGGATAATGATGATGATGTTGAGACCATTTCGTTTCCAAAAAGTGTGGTGGGGAGCAATTGGTAAGTTCTGTTTGATGTATTTGCTTGCTGTAGTGTTTTATACAGCCAATAAACTGAAGCACAAAAGTGTAAATGAGTCTTATTTGCTATATTTGCTTGCTGGAACTTTTTATACAGCCAACTAACTGAAGCAAAATAATGTCAATTCTGATTATTTCATTTATCTACTTGTTGGACCTTTCTATACAATAAAAAACCTGATGCAAACTAGTGTAAATGGTGCTTATTTCTTATATATACTTGCTGTAACTTTTTATACAACAAAAACTGAAGCAAACAAGTGTAAATGTGTCTTATTTGCTATATTTGCTTGCTGGAACTTTTTATACAGCCAGAATACTGAATCAAAATAATGTCAATGATGCTTATTTACTTGATTTACTTGCTGGAAATTTTTATATTGCTGAAATTTCGTTTGTTGTACACTTCAGATTCATCTTGCAAGTGACAAGCGACGACAAAGAGATGAAATGATGGGCTGGTGGCGCAATGGTCCTTTTGTGGTTGAACTTTATGTTAAATTGTTAAGACTTGTGTTCTATTTGTTGTTGTTGAACTATGCACGTGTTTGTCAGTTTGTGGTTGAACTTTGTGATGTATGACCGTATGAGACTATTGTTGAACTATGCACGTGTTTGTGTTTGAACTTTTATTTCTGTTATGCTTAGTTGATGCTTTGTGAAACTTATTACACTATCTATTGTTGATTATAATTGTCAATTGTTACATATTTAGCAAAAGTCATGTCAATTTTTTTATTTCATCGAGCCTTCGAGCCGGCTTGCGAGCTTCACCGAGCCGGCTTGTCGAGCCTCGAGCCTTGTTTGAAAGGTCTAGGCTTGGCTTGCACCACCTTCGAGCCAAGCCGAGCCCGAGCCGAGCCTCGAGCTTCAGGTCCAGCCCTACCGTCGGCAACCAAAACTAACAGAGACGGCCGTTTGACGTCGTCACAAAACTTTGCCGACGGTCGGCCGTCGGCATATAGAATCCACGTGGCATTTCCTAGTTCACATCCATGGATGTCTATGCCGACAGCAAAACCGTCGGCATACTAACTGACCAGAAGCAAAAAAAAAAGCGAAAAATGGCTAGCAATTTACAAATAGAATTACAGACATGATTATATAGGTTACAAACTTGTCTCAGCAAATGAGATTACCATAAACATCAAAAAAGGTCTATGTTTTGTAGAAACAATACCTGATCAAACATAACAGGCAAAATTTAACATGCATATATCATGTATTTCAGCTATAACCCAAAAGAAATAAAGCATACAAGTTCCAATTAGGCCAGCAAGCCAGCCTATTCTTCTTCCATTGGTTCGGGTTGCCCATCTACAAACAATTGGGAACATCAGGTCAGATACACATTTGCACAAACATGCATATCAGAAACATTCAAACTATAGTAATATCCTAGTAGCAAAACAGAAAAAGAACAACAATGCTGACAGATGACATAGTTAGATGAGGCTTAACATCTACTATTGGCAGCACATGATACATGCACCAATCATCTTGCATACAACACAAATGATAGTACTTAACTATCAGAAGTACTTCTGTCATTATTGAACATAGCCCATGGTCAGAAAAGAGAGAATAAAGGGAACTGAGAGCTATACCTGTTGATGATAACATCGACAATGATCTAGATTGAATTATTGTCGGTGAGGAGGTGGATGATCTCATGGTGTGCTTGATGATGCGGACACCCATGATCATCTTGCCTTGTTGCATTTGTGCATCATGAAGGAGTTGGTGAGGCGCTTGATGATGGGGCACTACTGCATCCTGGTAGGACAGAATCACATATCCAAAACACATCCTGGGCCGGTGAGCGGCGGAGTCCAAAGGCTGCAACCAAATAACCAAGAGTATAAGTAAACAGACAGTCATCAAAGTGGGACATTTGATAAATTTAATATGCATAGTGCATACAAAACAGTTGTAGTTTAATGAACAAGCCAGAAATAAAAGAATCGAATAGTCCACCTACAAAGTTGGGGCATAAGTAAAACAGTCGGCTTTGTACGCCTAGTTTAAATTCAAATGACAGAGTTGGGGTATAAGTAAAGTTCTGGTCATATACAAACAAAAGGCAAAGATGTTTGAAGAAGTGATTGATTACCTGCAAGGGTATCCTTGTGGTCCCTGAACAGATACAAATGTTGATACCTCATCCCAGAGAATCGAACTTTGAACTATGCATGGATATTCAGCAAGAACCTGCTGTAAAAGAAGTGTAGACAATGATCAAGAAAAAATCATGTTCTACAATGAAGAGTTGCTGCTGAATTCTCCAGCAAGAGTATGTGTGTATCCTTGTGGTCATTTAGCTATGTGATCGAGGAAAAACAAACAAAAGCAGGTACATGATTCATGCGTAGTGCCCTGCTAGTTGGCGTTTGCAGCAAATCGAAGGTGTGGCTAGATTAGTAACCAAAACAGAGAGAGAGAGAAAATGATAAACAGGCACACGACCATATGCATGGGACAGATCAAGCACGCTTTTATTTCGACAAGCAGCAGCCTAAACTCTGGTCTGATGGTCACTTGTGTCGCAACATTGTAGTAGACAAATAAGCAGGCAGCACCATAGCAAAGTTTTCAGTGGATAACCAAGAGACAAATAAGCAGACAGACTAGCTAGCAATTTTCCTAGGAGGAATAAATCAGAATGGCTATTGTTACTCTTGTAGACACTATCAGTTCATATATAGGTGGTTAGTGTTGTGTGCATCAGCAAGTTGTTCATAACATGTCTAT
Organism: Poa pratensis; assembly: GCA_947311845.1. Classification (NCBI taxonomy): domain Eukaryota; kingdom Viridiplantae; phylum Streptophyta; class Magnoliopsida; order Poales; family Poaceae; genus Poa; species Poa pratensis. The sequence continues at coordinate 50,494,138 of CAMZMU010000063.1, forward strand.
TAGTATATAAAGACAAGATAATTGATCTATCACTGCTCGCCCTAATCTGCACACTAATAATATCTCCCTGTTTGGTTGCGAATTTTCAGAGAACCCACTTCATTCAAAGTATAGGCATATACTTGCACACCAAAATGTTATGTTGTGTCAAGAAACAGGAAGCCATCAGGTTCCACAGCGTGTGTGAGCAAAGCCATGACACTGTCATCGTTTTAAGATACGTACATATACTGTCGTTAATCACAAGTACATCAGATCCATGGTGTGACTAGTATACACTGCTACGGAATTAAGCACACAGCTAATGATACGAACATACTACTGTACCAGCTAGTGTTGGTTGTGTGCAAGCGCACACACACAAGATGCGGTTAAGGGACAAATTCAGGCATGCAACGGAAGTAAGGGACGACAGGCAGTAGAATCCATCACCTCGAGACTGGTTTGAAGGGTCGTCAGCTGCGAGCGGGAGGGCATGTGAAGTGGCGGTGGCGCTGGTCGTCGACGCCGCTGTACGTGGTCGCCAGCGTCCGGCGACCGTGCGACCGGACGCGGGCGTGGCGGTGGAGGCCGGCGTGGATATGGGAAGTAGGAGGAGGGCCGGCTAGAGCTGCAGCCATCGGCGGCGGCCGGATGCGCAGGTCGGTGCTGGTTCCCAGGGCCATCATCAACGCCGTGGTCGCTGGGTGGCGGCGCCTCTCTGTCCGGCGAGGCTGAGGCGAGCGGTGGTCGATCTGGCGTGAGGATGGGCTGGGGGCGAAGGAGAGGAGGGACCGGGGGTGGTGAAGATGTGACCGTCGAAGGGGAGGAGCTCGGGGCGCCGGGCCTGGCCACGGCGGCGCTGTCCTGCCGACGCAGAAGCAGATCAAGGGGGAGGTGGAGACTGGCGGCGCTCGGGAGGATGAGGGGGAGAGGAGGTGAAAGTGCATGTGTTGCCCCATGCGTGGTTTTGGTAATTAATGACAATCCTTATGGACTAATGTTTGCATTGACATATTCTTGTCGATCTTGTCCATAGGAAAAGATTGGAATTCATGTGTTGGACTCTAGAAGATTAAATGATGGCCATGGTTCTATCCAAGGGTTTATATGAAGAATGGTCTTGTGAAGAGTTGAGATTATTGCAAGCATGGCTTGGAAAAGAAGTTTGAGTGAACTTTCATGTTATCTCCAAGCCATCATATATATCAAGAGAAGAAGATGAAGTGCAAGTCCAATATGATCCATCTCGAAAGATATCATTTGATTGAATCTTGCAATTAAGACATGAAGACGGAGCTTAGCGAGGATCTCCCATAATGGAGTATGGGGGAGCATTTGGAGATGTCTTCATCAAGCAAAGCGCAATCAAGAAAGGTGGTCCACTTGAAGAGATCAAGATCGTCATCATCTAGCTAAAGTGGAATGCGCAAGGCAAAGGTATGATCTTGATAGGTTTTCTATTTTACCGGTCTCATGGTGTTAGTGGGAGACCGGGTTATAGGATAGACGGCGTACTATCAAGAGGGGCTCTTAAGTGAGTAACTTGATCGCATCTTTCTGGAGAGCTCAAACCTTTGCATACTTGGCATATCATCTTTCTTGGTTCTTATTTGGTTCTTCTCCTTGTTGGGTTTTGGTGCTTGTTGTGATCCTCATGACAAGCCCAAGTTCTTCGAAAATGGATTTTGGATGGAAAACTTGTTGCATTCTCGGTGTTGGAAATATTACTGGTCCTCCTCGAGATAAGGTCCACACCTCCCATGTGTGATATCTCCTCTATATTTGTGACCCTTAATATTTCCTTTCCAACCTCGTTGGTTTCATCTCGTTTGGTTCTTATTTGGTTCTTCTCCTTGTTGGATTTTGTAGGAAAGCTCTTGTCGCTACCTTTCCAACCTCGTTGGTTTCATCTCGTTTGGAGCTTCCTTGCAAAAGTTATTGCATTTCAGGATTTACCGGTTGTTCTTATTTAGAGAAGGTTTACCTTTCTTCATTTGGTTTTATCCTCACATGATGGACTATGATGTTGCTCTGCATAATCTTGAAGGGCTCTTCGTTGCGATTCCAACGAGCCCAAGAACATCGAAAACGGAGTCCGGATGATCAAGATATGTTCGTTTTCGTATTGGGCGTTTTTGAAGTTTTTGTCGGCCGGCCCCCAGGCCGGTCGCTTCGGCCACCCTGCCGGCCCCCTGGCCGGTTGCCTCTGCCGCCCCGCCGGCCCCCAGGCCGGCCCTCCTTCCTACGCGACGTTCCGTACCCCTTCAACGATCACCTTTTTGGGGGACCTATTTAAGGGGCTTTCTTCCCCAACGGTTCCCCAACCCTTTTGAGCTCGTTTTTCCCCTCTCTCTCCTCCGTTGTTGATATTTGGAAAAGCTTGCCTTCCTCTCAATCTCTCCCATGATTCTTGCATATCTTTGAGGGAAAGTGAGAGGAGATCTAGATCTATATTTTCACCAATCCATTCCTCCTCTAAGTGAGGGGAACCTAGTAGATCTTGATCTTGGAGTTCTTGTGTGGTTCTCTTCTTTGTTCTTCCTCTCTTCTCCCCCCATAAGCATTAGTTGCTTTTGGTGGGATTTGAGAGTGAAGGATTTGAGCCTTGTGCTCTTGCCATTTCTTTGTGCATCGGTTTGTGCTCTCCACGAGGATTCGTGGAAGTTGAAAGCTTGTGAACTTGTTACTCTTGGGTCTTTGGACCCTAGACGCCCGTGTGGTGGTTGAGACCCTTGTGTGGTCACTTGTAGCTGTTCGGGAGCCCCCAATCCCGTTGTGGGTTGTGCCCCGGATCGTTGTTGAAAGGCTCCGGTTTTCCGCCTCGAAGGATTTCGATAGTGGAAGTTGAACCAAACCTTTGTGGTGCGGTTCATCGGAGAAGAAGGTGAAACCTTTGTGGTTGTTGAACCATTGTGTTGGTTCACACCTCTCCAACGAGACGTACTCCCCTAAAAAGGAGGAACTCGGGAATACATCCTCGTCTCCGCATGCCTCGGTTATTTCTATACCCGAGCTCTTTACTTATGCACTTTACATTGTGATAGCCTTCGTGCTTGAAGTATTCTATAGCTATCACCTTGTTGCTTGTCTTGCTTAGCATAATTTGTTGGTGCACATAGGTGAGCCTAATATATTTAGGTTGTTGGCTTGTTAATTTAAACACCTAGTTTTATTCCGCATTTATCAAGACTAAACCGGAAAAGTTTTAATCGCCTATTCACCCCCCTCTAGGCGACATCATTGTCCTTTCAGGAGGGTGTGTGTGCGTTGTGTGGTGTGGTGTGGCTGGTGTCGGTGTTCGAGTGGGGATTAGGTCAAGGCGTAGGTGGGCTTGGGGTGGTTGGGCTGCGGGTGGGGTTTGTTGGCCGGCCCAATTCGTCTGCCTCCCTTTTTTTTAACGTATTTCTTTTCTTTTTATTTTCTGGGATACAAAAATGGATTATTTTGTGTGAATAATTGTTGCAAAATTTGAACCAACATTTTTGATATAAAATTATCTATTTCATCATAGATCTACCAAGAGTTTTGAAAGATTCAAACGCTAGCTAAGAACGGTCATGCCCGCCGTTTTGACCGAATTTTGAACCCGACATAAGAAATTCAAATAAAATCAAACAAATGGAAAATCTTCACTTTGTGTCATATTATGTGACCTAGTTTGCAATAGAAATAATAAACTTGGAAAAAGGCAAAAAAATACAAAAGTATACACAGAAATGAGCTTCGATGTACTAAGATTAATGGCTTTCAGGTCAAATGAGCTATGTTATGGGCATATTCATGGCATAGTTTGTTAAACAAATATCATATTGTGCACAAGGGTGCATCTTGGAATGGCGAACACTGTTGCCGAAGAAAGTTTTCATTTTCTTCACACAAAAATAACATTTTTCATTTTTCGAGTACCAAATATGAGTTTTTTTGTGAAGAATCTACCAAATATTTGTTTTAAATTTGTACCAAGACAATTTCTTAAAATATTAGATCACATTATATTTTCAATTAACCAAATGGTTGTGTTTCAACTTCTTTCCGTCCACCTCTCGTCAAAAAGACAAATGTCTGTCGATTCAGCTGAAAGCGGGTCAAATTTGAACTATAACTTCTTCATAGTTTACTTTTTATTTTCACAAAAAATGAGTTGTAGGTATAAAAGTATCTATTTCATCATAGAACTACCAAGAGTTTTGAAAGATTCAAACGCTAACTAAGAACGGTCATGCCCGCCCTTTTGGCCGAATTTTGAACCCGACATAAGAAATTCAAATAAAATCAAACAAATGGAAAATCTTCACTTTGTGTCATATTATGTGACCTAGTTTGCAATAGAAATAATAACCTTGGAAAAAGGCAAAAAAATTACAAAAGTGTTCACAGAAATGAGCTTGATGTACTAAGATTAATGGCTTTCGGGTCAAATGAGCTATGTTATGGGCTTATTCATGACATAGTTTGTTAAACAAATATCATATTGTGCGCAAGGGTGCATCTTGGAATGGCGAACACTGTTGCCGAAGAAAGTTTTCATTTTCTTCACACAAAAATAACATTTTTCATTTTCCGAGTACCAAATATGAGTTTTTTGTGAGGAATCTACCAAATATTTGTTTCAAATTTGTACCAGGACAATTTCTAAAAATATTAGATCACATTTTATTTTCAATTAACCAAATGGTGGTGTTTCAACTTCTTTCCGTCCACCTCTCGTCAAAAAGACAAATGTCTGTCGATTCAGCTGAAAGCGGGTCAAATTTGAACTATAACTTCTTCATAGTTTACTTTTTATTTTCACTAAAAATCAGTTGTAGGTATAAAAGTATCTATTTCATCATATATCTACCAAGAGTTTTGAAAGATTCAAACGCTAGCTAAGAACGGTAATGCCCGCCGTTTTGACCGAATTTTGAACCCGACATAAGAAATTCAAATAAAATCAAACAAATGGAAAATCTTCACTTTGTGTCATATTATGTGACCTAGTTTGCAATAGAAATAATAAACTTGGAAAAAGACAAAAAAATTACAAAAGTGTTCACAGAAATGAGCTATCATGTATGAAGATTAGTAACTTTCAGGGCAAATGACGGATGCTATGGCCTCGTTCATGACATAGTTTGTTCAAATTATCTCGTATTATGCACAAGAATGCATCTTAGAATGGCGAACAATGTTGTCGAAGAAAGTTTTCGTCTTTTTCGCACGAAAAAATCATTTTTCATTTTTCGAAAGCCAAAAATGGGTTTGTTTGCAAAGAAACTACGAAATTTTTGTTTCAAAATTGGACCCCACAATTTAAAAAACATATTGTACCACATTTTATTTATAAATAACCAAATGGTTGCGTGTCAAAAACTTTTCATCCACAAAAGACAAATTACAGCCAATTCAGTTGGAAGCGGGTCAAATTTAAACTACAAGTGATTCATAGTTTGCTTGTTATTTTTGTTAAAAATCATTATTAGATACAAAAGTAGTTATTTAATCACAGATTTCAAACTTTTGTTCAATATGTCAAACTTGTGTGCAAACAAATAATGTTGTGAATGTTATTACTATTGTGTAGATAATATACATATAACGTTGTTACTCCTCCTGTACAACAAAATCGAACGGGTTAGTTGGTTAGTGTAGCGTGTTAGATTGTCGATAGGTGCTGGGTTCGAACCCTCGTGGCTGCCCATTTATTTTTCGAAGCGGAAAAGCCGACGGCCCCTTTCCACGTCCGTCGGCATACATCTACTTCTGTCAAACTTCCGTCGGTGAACAAACGGGACATCCATGTGGCAGCCTGTATGCCGACGGCCTTGTCTACGCCGACGGCGGCCCTCGGCAAATATTTGGTGTATGCTGACGACCCCAGTATGCGGACGGCCGCACCAAGAAAGCCGTCGTCATAGCTTTTATATGCCGACGGTGCTCGTTTGCCGACGGCCTTTAAAAAAACCGTCGGGATATGATCTGTATGCCGACGGCCCCTATAAAAGGCCGTCGGCAATTAAAAAACCGTCGGAAATTGGGCTTTTTCCTGTAGTGCACGGCAAGATTTCTTGAAATATGTCGTAGAGGAGGATGACTTAACCATACTGGAAAAGGGGGTAGGCACTTGTACACAGATAATTTACAAGTCTAACATTTGTGTAACATGCATGCTTACCCCTTTCCTTCTTCGTCGTCTTTTCAGTTTCAGACTTGCATGAGAGGCATCGCTGATAATGTAAGTACTGTGGTATGCATGTTGGATCGATTCAGCTAGCAGTTATATGTTCTTATAATTTACTGACATCACGTTTGCGTTCCTTTAGGTATCAGAGGATGAAGCTCGAGAGTTGATTGAGGAGGCAGTCAAAAAGCAGGTAGTGTATTTGTACGAAGTTGAATCTAGGCTATGTACTTAGGGCGTGTTTGGTAGCCCGGTCCATCTCAGAAAATCTCACCTCAGCCCAATTTTAGGTGTTTGGTAGCCCGGTTTGACGACCTGGGCACTGCCCACCTGACCCGGAAAAGGCTCCTCAGCCAGGCCGAGGAGAGAAGCCATAATCGAGCTTCTCTCCTCAACCTGGCTCGCTTCGTCCGCGCCCCCGCGCGCGCCCCACCCCCACCTTTCTCTCCCTCTCATTCCTTCTCAACCCCACCTCTCTCCCTTCCCGAGCTCCTCTCTCCCCGACCTGCTACCTTCTCCCGCCGACCGCCGTAGAGGACGCCGCCGACGACCGCCGCGCCCCTGACGCCGCAGAGGACGGCGCCACACCGCTGCGCCCCCGATGCCGCCAGTAGCCACGCCCCGCACCGCCGCCCATCGCGGCTGAGGACGCCGTGCGGCGGCGCGGGAGCCTGAGGAAGGCGTCACAGGGGCTGGAGAAGGCGCGTGCGGCGGCTCCTCTCGCCGGTGGCGGCGTAGTACGCGGCGCCGGTGCCGGCGCCGGAGCTTGAGGAGGACATCACAGGGCTTGATTGTTTTTTGTTTTCTTTGTGCAGGGACCCGATTGCCTTTTATAGGGACCCGATTACTTTTATTTTTGTAGGGCATGGCTCAACTCATACCACCTACCAAACAGGATCTCAGCTGAGCTGATACGACCTACCAAACATAGCACAAAAAATGCAGTTGTATGCGGTCAACATGGGTGGGCTCATCTTGTATGAGTAGAGATAGCCCACCCGAGCTACCAAACACACCCTTACTTTCTTTTTAAATGCACTGTTGTGCTTAAGTGAAACTCATTTATTTTCTTCAGAGTGTAAAACCCAAATTCTATCGTGAGTATATCAGAAAGAAGATAGACATTGCCCGATCAATCGGATTGATCACGACGGTATGCTATCCTAATTTTGTTGATGATCGTGCACGATTTGATATCTTCTTATTATGCGGATAACCAAGTTATATCGGTGTCCTGACAACGATCATATGATTTACCTTTTCATTGCAGGACTGAAAAAATGGCTTCTACTGGTACTAGTGGTGGAGCTTGCTGAGGATGGCTGTGTGGGGTGTGGGGGGGGGGGGGGGCAAAAGCCTGCATTCCGTTCCTACAGACTACTGTGTCATGTCATGTTTTATGTGCCACTTGTGTTATTGTCTCTAGTGGAGTGGGCTCGATAGAGATGTAAAATAACGTTTGCTGAACTGCTCTGCTGCCGAATTGCTATCACGCATCCATGCCTTACATTGGGCCCCCGACTGGGATCGCTACTTCACTCAGACTTTTTTAATTAAAAAATTTCTTCTTCTTAGAAAAAAGTGGAATGTGAAGAACCAAAATTGATGATGTGGCGGCCACATCATTTTCAAACGGTTGACGAATTTAGTGTTTGAATCATGTGGTGCGCATCTTGTGTGCGTGCATGGGCGGAATCATATTTGTTCAAGTGAACCCAACATTTTTTTATTAAACCCTCCAAATCACTATTGATAAATAAAGCTAAGCACAACGTGTATTACTTAATCGAGGGGTTTGTACTCTACACATGAAAGTTCATCAACAAACAATCAAACCCCAAGGAATTTCTCTACTCCACAAATCAAAATTTTATGATCAAATGGTCAACTTTTGAAATTGAGCGATCTATATTCAGCATGTCAAATTTCACGATAAGATAATCACACTTGGTTTCTACTCTATCTGCAAATTTAATTTCCTGGTAAGAAGTCGGCGAAAACCACCAAGATAGTAAATTAAAATTAAGAAGCGAGAATCAAAGATCCAATTGATTGTTTGACGATACAAGAACAAGCGGGGTGATAGACGCGTCGTTTGTTCATGCTGAGCTTAATCGTGTGGCAAGCCCGAAGCCACCAAGATTAATACTACTACTCCTCTGTTCCAAATCACTTGACACACATTTGTCTAGACATGAATGTATCTAGACACTAAACAAGTATAGATACAGTATCTAGACACTAAACAAGTATAGATACATCCATAGTTAGACAAATCTAAGTTAACTAGTAAATTGGATCGGAGGGAGTACTAAGCAAGGTCGCGCCCGGATATGACTAGCTGCTAATTCAGGCATGGGTATTCGCTACACTTATCTGTTAGATTAAGGATCTAAGTAAAGCAGTTGCCTCATTTGACTGATTCTTTCTTGGCCCGCAAGAAAGACATATATACGAGAATACATCTCCCATTTCGCTTTGTTTTCTTTGCGCTGGATATCTGCAACCGTACAATGCATGTGCAACCTCCACCAGTGTGAAAGGCCGCCAAACAGAATATTCCCCTTCGCGAGAGCTACTTGTAAAACTACAGTTGTACGACCATTAGTCACTAGTGTAGTACACTTGCCCCAAATCAAAACAAGTACGTCTACTACTTGAAAGATATTATACCCAATACAAAAATAAACTTATAATAGAGATTAGCACCCATTGAGAATGGATTTCTAGAGCCCGGGCTACATGGAGGCTGGATTTTTCAAAATTCAAAAACAGCATTTTAAAATTTCAGAAAATTCTGAAACAAATCATAGATGTAGATGATGACGATGTATTCTACTAACGGTGTGCAAAAATCCAAATCGAAAAACTCTGTATTTTGGGCTGTGCAAAATTAACAAAATCGTGGATCTGAAAAATTGAACAATGCAGATTTTGAAACCTCTAACATTTGTCAAATTGTCATTTTGGTGTGGCCAAAAATACAATGTATTTCACCTTGATAATTTCCCAGTTGGTAGAATGTGTCATTGGCCACATCTTGATTTTTTTAATTTTTTTGAAACTTCAAAATATCAAATTTGAATTTTGAAAAAATACCAGGAGCTATGTAGCTCGGGCTCCAATTTAGGTTTCCGAGCACCCATTCTCCTACTAAGAAATCATCAAAATGAAGGAATCTATACTATATTCTTTAAATGAGATTTGGAAGGTTCATCTCGACCATCAAATAAAACAAAGTTTTTGTACTGCAAAACTTAATATTTTTTCAAAAGCTGAGAGTTTAGCATCAACAAATAATTTTTTTCCTAGAAATCAAAACAGAGCAGAACATAGATGACGGTAAGATTCGAGCCACTTACTTGCTATGAAATCTAAAAGGGTATCTCAGCCGTGTGACAAGTGTTTACACGCCTAACATAATTCGTGTACTTACTAAACATCACACACGGCCTGCAAAGGTGCAACCATGTGAGCCTTTCGATTTATCAACAGGCTGTTTCCAGACGCAAAAGAAAAAAACAAAGGAAAAAATCTTAACGACCAATTAATGCCCCCGATCGATCAACTTGGAGAAGAAGAAAAGAACTCCTCAGTTTCTGGGATCCCCCGGAAGCGGGACCGGCTCCTCCGTCACTGACGGCGCGGGCCCACCCACGAACCTGCCCTCCCCACGCCGCCGTCTCCGCTGATATAAAATCCCTCCACGAAAAGTCCCTTCCTTCCATTCGCAAACCACCCAACCACAGCAATAAAAAAACAGAAGATCATCGCGCGACTGTTCCCCAGATTTTGATTCGCGTCTCGGAGATGAGCTCCAGGATGGCCGGATCGGTCCTCCTCCGCCACGCCGGCGGCGCCAGCCGCCGCCTCTTCTCGGCGACCGCGACCTCTCCGGCGGCGGCGGCGAGGCCCCTCCTGGCCGGCGGTGAGGGCTCGTGGGTGCGGCTGATGTCCACGTCCGCGGCCTCGCAGGCGAAGGACGAGGCGGCGAAAGCGGCGGCGGCGGGCAAGGGCGATGGGGAGAAGAAGGAGGTGGCGGTCAACAGCTACTGGGGGATCGAGCAGTCGCAGAAGCTGGTGCGCGAGGACGGCACCGAGTGGAAGTGGTCCTGCTTCAAGGTACGTACCTACGCGCGCGCACGCTCTTCCTCTGCTCTGTTTCTCTGTTTCCCCTGTTTCGGTTCGTTCGCCAGCGATCGGCGGGTCAGCCAGATCGGCGTTATTAACTGGTTGCGTGATTGATTTTGCTGCTGCAGCCGTGGGAGACGTACACCGCGGACACGTCGATCGATCTGACCAAGCACCACAAGCCCAAGACCATGCTCGACAAGATCGCCTACTACACCGTTAAGTCGCTGCGCTTCCCCACCGACATCTTCTTCCAGGTACGTGCATCTTCCTCACCGGACGACACTATCGATGTTGAATTCTCCGGATGGTTAGTTCCGTGTTCGGCCTGTTTCGCGGAAGACGGAGCAAACGGGGCCGAACAGGGAGCAAACGGTGGTGTCTGCATCTTGGCGTGTGCCATGGGGGACAAAGTAGCATGGTCCCTATCACGTTTTGATTCCGGTTCCCCTGCTTTCTGGGAAGACGCCGTTTGTATTTTCTATCTAGAACGTGGACCCAAGCGAGTAGACTAGTAGTTCACCTAACAATTTGTTGAATCGAGTCGGTTTTATATTCTGTACCGTCAGATTTTAGTGTATGAAATCCTGCCGTTTTGCTCAGGTAGATGGCTACTGTGTTCAGTGGTGACATACTGAAGTATTGACTCAAATACCGTCAATAAACATTAGAAAGTTGAAACAAAAAATTAGAATAGTGACCTTGACATCACCACACAGATTGTGTGCAATTTGATTGCTAGTTAATCATACTGCTACCCATGATTATGTACTAACTGCAATGCACCTGCGAGGATACCATTTGTTTTGTCATGTACTCAGTCAGTACTAGTACCTGTTTATCATGATTTTTGCACAAGTTTATTTTCTTGATCTTGTCTCTATATAAAAAATTGTGTTAACCATTTCTATTACAGTATTAGCTTTAACTCGACTGCCTTTATTTTCAAAGTTTTGTTGTTCTTGTGCAAATTCTGACCCTTCAAATTGGATGCAGAGGAGGTATGGCTGCCGCGCAATGATGCTGGAGACTGTCGCAGCAGTGCCAGGGATGGTGGGCGGCATGCTCCTCCACCTGCGCTCCCTCCGGCGCTTCGAGCAGAGCGGCGGGTGGATCCGCGCGCTGCTGGAGGAGGCCGAGAACGAGCGCATGCACCTGATGACCTTCATGGAGGTGGCGCAGCCCAGGTGGTACGAGCGCGCCCTCGTCATCGCCGTCCAGGGCGTCTTCTTCAACGCCTACTTCTTTGGCTACCTCATCTCCCCCAAGTTCGCGCACCGCGTTGTCGGGTACCTGGAGGAGGAGGCCGTCCACTCCTACACTGAGTTCCTCAAGGACCTCGAAGACGGCAAGATCGACAACGTCCCTGCCCCAGCCATCGCCATCGACTACTGGCGCCTCCCGGCCAACGCCACCCTCAAGGATGTTGTCACCGTGGTGCGCGCCGATGAGGCTCACCACCGTGACGTCAACCACTTCGCATCGGTATTTCTCGATCCATTTCCTGACCAGGCTATGTATCTGTTTGTGTGGTTTGGTTGCGAACTTGTGATGTACTATATGCTAATTGGTGTGTGGCTTGTGTCGTGCAGGACGTCTACTACCAGGGTATGGAGCTGAAAGCCACCCCGGCGCCGATCGGATATCACTGAGGCTGGCCGCATTCTTCTGAATTTTGCATCGCTACTTAAGCAAATGAGTGTTTCGTTCTGAAGTCTAAGCAAATGAGAGCTATTTTAGCTGTATAGGATGTTGCATTTGTTGCTCGTTTGGTAACTACTGAGTACTGAGAAATAAGCAGTGTGCTTGCGAGTTACGAGTCTAGGATATTCTTAAACCATGTTGCCCTGAGATGAACCTATTTGGCGTACGCCACAATGTTTTCTTCTGTTCGAATACCTATGTACATATCCCTTTTCTAGCGTCGCAAGTGTCTGTTTCGTCTTTGGGTTATTGTTGCATTTGGCCTGATCGAATGCAATTTGCGGTTTGACCCGTAGTTAGAGTCATCTGGTTAATGTACCAAAGTGGAGCCTGCCCCATTAGGGCATCGGTCGCCCCTTCTTTCTTTTATCACTTAGGAGCGTGCGAGATGAAAGTCTCATGCACGGTTTTGCATGAAGTCTCATGCACGGTTTTGCATGAGAAAGAAGCGAGGAATCCTCTTTTCGCTCCCCCACTCACGTCATTGCTTTTCTTCTTTCTATTACTTCGAAAGTAACTGCTTCAGCTTATCAGCCACGCGAATTCTCGATATTCAGAGTTCTATTTGGCTCCCGAGCTTGTCCGCTGCCATGTTAGTGTATATTCGCCCGACCCCACCTGTCACCTTGCTGCCCGTCACCCCTCTCTCGACGAGCTCGCGTTTGGGATGCCGGCGATCGACTTCGGTGGAACTCAACGTACCTGGCCACCGGATTTTTTTTTCCTTTTTTTGATGAGTGTGTGATGATGAATTTTGTATGATAAATTAATGTGATGCATTTGTGAAATGAAATTATATAATGAACTTGTGTAAGTCTGCATATGTTATCTCAAATTATGCATATGTATGTCCATGCATTTTGCTTATGTGTACGTAGGATTTTAAAGATGAGTGCATGATGAATTTGATCAACAATGGCAAAAAATGTGAGGATCAACACTTCTATGTTTTATGTTGATCCAACACAAACATCACAAAGGTGTGCCTTGACTGAAAGAGGAAGTGCATACACGTAAAATAAGCATGAGTTGTTGAGTGAGATAAGATCACACAACATCAACACGGAGGATCTTGAATGGCTCTCGCGAAACAGGAGTAGATTCTCGAAACTAACTTCAATTCGAGCTGACAAGTTAACATCTATTAGCTGATTTTCCTTCTCGGTGTGTCAAGTCTAGAAAATCCTTGCGAATGGGACATGCGGCCATGTAATTAACACGCCTGTCTCTCCATAATGCAGGATCATGCCTGCTAGTGATTTCCTCCATTGTCAACTGTCATGTGCACGGCTGCTTTGTGGGGGATCTTTATACTGGAGTAGTCATCGACTCATCGTACATTAGCAGTGTGTGTCAAGAAAGGGACAAAGTTGGCCTGCATGGCAAGGTAGAACAAAACAGAGGCAAGCAAAGAACAAGCTGCTGCATATACGTAGCTCGGAGCCAAGGAAAAGAATCTTCTTCAGTTAGCAGCCATCTCGAATCACCCACCTGAAATATGACCACATTGCACATCACTCTACTTGTCCGACCACTAACTGCTGAAGTGCACACGGTTGTGGATGACGATGCTCGGGTTAATCTTGATCCTCCTGCTGTCGATCGCCGCGGCCGACGCGGCCGGCATCGGCGTGACCTACGGCAGGCGGGCGACGAGCCTCCCGCCTCCGGCCGACGTCGCACGGTTCCTCGCCCGCGACACCGTCGTCGACCGCGTGAGGATCCTGAACGCCGACCCGCTCGTTCTGCGCGGCTTCGCCGGCACGGGCCTCGCCGTGGACGTGACCGTCCCGAACGCCCTCGTGCCGCGCCTCGCCGACAGCGCCGCCTTGGCGCGGCAGTGGGTGCGCGCCCGCGTCGCGCCCCACGCGGCGGCGGGCACCAACGTGTCCCGGATCCTCGTGGGCCGCGAGGTGATCACGCAGGCCAACCGGACGCTGCTACTCGCCCTCGTGCCGGCCATGCAGAACCTCCACGCGGCGCTGGTCGGCGCGTCGCTGGATGGCCAGATCAAGGTCTCCACCGCACACTCCCTCGGCATCCTGGCCGCTCCCAACACGTCGCCGTCCGCCGGGCGGTTCCGCGATGGGTACGACGCGGCCGTCGTCAAGCCGCTCCTCGCCTTCCTAAGCGCGACGGGCGCGCCGTTCATGGTTAACGCGTACCCGTTCTACGGCCTCACCGACGAGACACCCCTCGACTTTGCGCTGTTCCGGGTTGGCGCCACAGGCGTCATGGACGCCGGCTCCGGGCTGCTGTACACCAACGCGCTGGACGCGCAGCTCGACGCCGTGCACTCGGCGATGCAACGGCTCGGATTCGATGACGTGGAAGTCGTCGTGGCCGAGACCGGGTGGCCGTGGGCCGGGGAGAGCTGGGAGGTGGGCGTTGGCGCGGACCTCGCCGGGGACTACAACAGGAACGCCATCCGCCACCTCGGGTCCGGCGTTGGCACCCCGCTCAGGCCGAACCGCACCTTCGAGGTCTCCATCTTCTCCCTCTTCGACGAGGACCTCAAGCCCGGCCCGTTGTCCGAGCGTCACTTCGGCCTGTTCCACGCCGACATGACGCCGGTGTATGACGCCGGCATCCTTACCGCTCCGGAGGTAATTTGTTCGACCATCCGTTCTTCAGTACACTCTTCTTTTCCGCGATGTTAGCCAGCCTGACTGCGCGCGTGCGTGCGTGGTGCAGAGTGTTGGGCCGGTGAGCGCGAAATTTACACCGGCGGCACCAGCACCGGCGCCGGACACAGCAGCGACGGACTCGGGCGAGCGGCGGTGGTGCGTGCCAGAGCCGGCGGCGGACACGTTGGTGCTGCAGGAGAACATCGACTTCGTGTGCGGGCAAGGGGGCATCGACTGCGGCGCGATACGGCCGGGCGGCAGCTGCTACGAGCCGAACACGCTGCAGGCACACGCGGCGTACGCCATGAACCTCTATTACCGGAGCAACGGGGAGCACGCGTTCGACTGCCAGTTCGGTGGCACCGGCGTCGTGACCGCTGCTGACCCAAGTAAGATTTCTTCCTCCTTTTTCTACGTTATAAGTATGATCGTGCCTTTAGTTACACGGAGACATATTCTGTTTTCTTTCTGGGCAGGTTTTGGAGGTTGCAACTTCACATGAAAGCAGGGGACGTACGTAGGAAGACCTGTGCTTGTGCTTGGTGTTCACATGTGTGTCTTGTGCTACTTTGTTTTGTCAGGTTAATTGTTCACATGTACTCCCCGTTTTAGCCCTTCAACATGTTGTCTGCATGCATACAAAAATAAGTGTACATACACACTAAAATATGTCTACATACATCTACATATATGTGAATGTGGACAAATGCTTAAACATCTTATATTTAGGAATGGAGGGAGTAGTTCGTTTTTAAAATTCAAATCCATATTTTTCAGTTCACAAAATTCAAAAAAAATGTACATGTAGATAATGTCGCTGTATCAGTGTAAAAAAATTCAATCAAATTTCGTATTATTCTAGGATACACAAAAAAAACTGATACTTTTCACCACTCAGATCCACCCATTTGTTATTTTTCCAACTTAAAATAGCAACCAATTTTGAATTGAAATTTTGTACACTTGTAGATTACATCACTATGTACATCTTCGAATTTTCCTGATTTTTTAAAACATAAAATTGCAAATTTTATATATTTTTAAATAAATAAGCTAGATGTAGCTCGGGCTCTAAAACTCCTCCGTGATAGCTACTCCGTACTTGGTAAGTAAGATTAATCTGCCATCAGGATCTCAACACGTGTTTCGCGAGCCGGGTATCACGCTCGGCAGAAAAGAATTGTAACACAGATATTCCTAGAAACACAACGCTTTATTGTTTCGGATGCAATAAAGCATGCCAAGATGAACTGTCTAATTAACAACTAGCTGTTTTTCATTTCGAGCACAGCCAATTTTTTCAGCCAACCAGACAGTGACATGTGTCTCACCGTTTTTCTTATGTGCTAAAACACACCGAAGGACAAACTGGCCCGCCAATATTAGAGGGTCGTCATTTCCAAACCAGACCCGAAACCTATGCCCAGATCGCGCGCGCGTCGCGCTCTTGGCCAGAAAAAAGACTGTAGCAGATACACATATTGCTGCTTGCTCTAGCCCCCTGGATGCAAAATAGGCTGGCAGTGCTACTTTGTCGTCGTATTGAGCAACAGATGCTTAGAGGTAGGCTTAAATTTGGGGCCGATGGACGCTAGAGGATTCGGGGAGGGATAGCGCACTGAAGAGCGCACACAGAAGAACAGACGAACACAAGGATTTACCCTGCTTTGGGGCTCTCGTGAGAGATCCCTACTGCAGCATCTAGCCTATTTGGTGTATTTTCCTCTCTGTATATGGTCTGTACAAATGCTCCTCGAGCTGTATGTCTGAGTATCTCTCTGTCTATGCGAGGCAGCACTAAGCTAAGGAGAAGAGAGCTAGCTGAGAGTTACGGGGGGAAATGAGCCCGTGCCTGGCTCAAGAGAGCGCTCCCCCTGGCGCTTCTTATAAAGGGAGCCCAGGGGACAAGGGTGGCCCACAAGGTACATCACACTGTAGATGAAAAAGACTACTGGGGTCTTGTCGCACTGTACACGCGTCATGGAGCTGTACTATAGTCACATCCATGCCACTGTAGCCACGATTAGCCATGCCCTGGATAAGCACGGCCTGTCTTGTCTTTGTCCTTGCTTTTGTCTTCTAGCTCCTGTCTCCGGGATCTTCGATAGGTGGCAGGGGGTATCTTGTACTTGACGAGGAAGATGGATGCAGTCTCGGTCAAAGTATAGCTGATTGGTGATGATCCGGCCGACGGAGCGGAGACACCGGTCGAGGCGCTAGCACGCAGCTGTCCCGGTCGAAGGCGAGGCGGAGCCTCGGTCCGCTCCGAGATACGCAGGTGCTGGTCCGCTCCGAGACTGGCGCTGACTCGGTTCATCGAATGATGAAGCGAGCTGGGCGCTGCTGGAAAATCTCGGTCGAGGGAGCAGAGCTTACCCAGCCGAGACTGGCCATCCGGCCTGGCCCAGCCGAGGCAGGTAACTCGGCCTGGCCCGAGACTGGAGGGAGCTCGGCCTGCCGAGGTAAGAGTGGAGGTCGGCCTGGCCCGAGACTGGAGGGAGCTCGGCCTGCCGAGGCTGGGAGAAGCAGAGGGCCCAGACCGGGACTGGGGAATCTCGGCCCATTAGAGAGAGCTCGGTCCATCCGAGTTTTGCATCTCGGTCCAGCCGAGATATGGATCCCGGCCTGCTATGAGTTTCGGCCCCATCCGAGATAACTGGACATCTCGGCCCATCCGGGAACTGAAGGAGAAGACCTGCTGTGAATCTCGGCCCGAGACTGCTTTTTTCTCCTTTTTCATTATTCTACACTTATTTCCTTACTGTTTCAGCTATCAACTCCATAAAACCAACAACCTTGGGATACCCGGGGTTACATCCCCGACATTAGTCCCCGAGGCTGTGGAGGACTCGCAGAGTCGCGCACAGTCTTACAAAATCAAATAGCAAATATCAAAATCTCCATATAACAAAAATCCTGCCTGCATGGGCACCATTATAAGTCGGTTTTCAGCCACTCTGGGCATTACCGAAGTCGCATGCCGCCAGCATTAGCTGGACCGACATAAGCCTGCACGGGCTTATCTCATAGGTCTCGGTATCTCGGTCTCTCCAGGCATATCTCATATGTCGGTTTTTAGCCACTCTGGGCATTACCGAAGGCGCATGCCGCCAGCATTAGCTGGACCGACATAAGCCTGCACGGGCTTATCTCATATGTCTCTCATATGTCGGTTTTCAGCCACTCTGGCCGTTACCGAAAGCGTATGTCAACAGCATGAGCTGAACCAACATATAGCCTGCATGGGCTAAATCTGACATTTTGCCCTCATGGGCACTTTGTCAAATGACGAGCTGAGACATTTCTCAACACGTAACACTCAGTGAGATCAGATACCTCTTGACTCATTGTGCCGAGATAATGATGCTATAATACTCTGGCAAGCTCGGATAGCTGAAGAATCATGATAATTGATTAAGCCGATAAAGACAGCAATTGTGAGATGCTCGATGATATGAGATAGATGCCGTGATATCTTGGCAAGCCGAAATAAACGGCGATTTGAGATATGAGGTGACGCTGAGATATAACTGTAAACCGAAATAAACGGTGATCTGGAGAATACCGATAATGCTATGATATTTTATGTAACCCGAGACAACCGATAAAACCATGATCTCGGGGATGAATATCCTCTCGGTAAAACCGATATCACCTTTCAATGTTTGTTCAGGCATATATATAATGAATATTAAACGGGACAACAACTTCATTTAACAAACCAAGGTAAATCTAGCTATAGCATATGACAGCAAATATATCTAGCAGCAGAACTGCGCACGAGGATGCAAACTTGGATTCAACCGAGTCCCCGAAGCCCTTTACAGATCTAGGAGAAAAAGCAAAACTGACTGACCAGCCAGTCCCGGGTCAAGACATCTTGCTCCCGGGGAAAACAACT
The DNA here is from genome assembly GCA_947311845.1 of Poa pratensis. NCBI lineage: Eukaryota > Viridiplantae > Streptophyta > Magnoliopsida > Poales > Poaceae > Poa > Poa pratensis. Next base: position 50,512,643 of record CAMZMU010000063.1, read on the forward strand.
AAGCAAAGCAGAAAGGAGGGGGCAGTCCCCGAGCACTGTTTGAGACTATCTAAAAGCGTGATGCAGACATATAATTAATACTCACGAGGCAGTGTTGTTGGAGCAGTCGAAGAAGACGCTTGTGCCTGCCTGGTCACCAACATATTGGCCTGAGCCACCAATATCCTGGTTTGAGCTACCTGCACGTTTGTTTTGACCAACATATGTCGGATTTGTCCAACATATGTCGGGTTCCTGCCTTATCTCGGATTTCCCAAGCTTAACTCGGATTTCCAACCTTAACTCGGATTTCCCAAGCTTAACTCGGATTTTCCAACCTTAACTCGGATTTCCAAGCCTTAACTTGGATTTCCCAACCTTATCTCGGATTTCCAAGGCTTAACTCGGATTTTCCAGCCTTAACTCAGATTTCCCAGCCTTAACTCGGATTTCCCAAGCTTAACTCGGATTTTCCAGGGTATCTCGAATTTCTCCAGGGTGTCTCGGATTTTTCCAGCACACCAGCATACCTCGGATTTACCAGCATACCAGCATATCTCGGATTTACCAGCATACCTCGGATTTACCAGCATATCAGCATATCTCGGATTTACCAGCATATCAGCATATCTCGGATTCGAACTGTAGTCAACTCGAAAATGAGTTAACACACGGGGATGATGCCGAAGTTGAGTCCCCGAGTCACTTTTCTCATCCGGGATCTGCCGATGATGTCCGTTAGTGGAGGCAGCGCTAGCCTCTGCTCACAGCGGCAAGCTAGAGCACGGGGGACAATGGCGACGTCGAGTCCCCGCGTTGATGACGAATGTCCCGTCCGAATTGATCCAGCAAGCGCCACTGTAAGCCCCACGGTGGGCGCCAACTGTCGTCGTATTGAGCAACAGATGCCTAGGGGTAGGCTTAAGTTTGGGGCCGATGGACGCTAGAGGATTCGGGGAGGGATAGCGCACTGAAGAGCGCACACAGAAGAACAGACGAACACAAGGATTTACCCTGCTTCGGGGCTCTCGTGAGAGATAAAATCCCTACTGCAGCATCTAGCCTATTTGGTGTATTTTCCTCTCTCTATATGGTCTGTACAAATGCTCCTCGAGCTGTATGTCTGAGTATCTCTCTGTCTATGCGAGGCAACACTAAGCTAAGGAGAAGAGAGCTAGCTGAGAGTTACGGGGGGAAATGAGCCGTGCCTGGCTCAGGAGAGCGCTCCCCCTGACGCTCCTTATAAAGGGAGCCCAGGGGACAAGGGTGGCCCACAAGGTACATTACACTGTAGATGAAAAAGACTACTGGGGTCTTGTCGCACTGTACACGCGTCATGGAGCTGTACTGTAGTCACATCCATGCCACTGTAGCCACGATTAGCCATGCCCTGGATAAGCACGGCCTGTCTTGTCTTTGTCCTTGCTTTTGTCTTCTAGCTCCTGTCTCCGGGATCTTCGATAGGTGGCAGGGGGTATCATGTACTTGACGAGGAAGATGGATGCAGTCTCGGTCGAAGTATAGCTGATTGGTGATGATCCGGCCGACGGAGCGGAGACACCGGTCGAGGCGCTAGCACGCAGCTGTCCCGGTCGAAGGCGAGGCGGAGCCTCGGTCCGCTCCGAGATACGCAGGTGCTGGTTCGCTCCGAGACTGGCGCTGACTCGGTTGATCGAATGATGAAGCGACCTGGGCGCTGCTGGAAAATCTCGGTCGAGGGAGCAGCGCTTACCCAGCCGAGACTGGCCATCCGGCCTGGCCCAGCCGAGGCAGGGAACTCGGCCTGGCCCGAGACTGGAGGGAGCTCGGCCTGCCGAGGTAAGAGTGGAGGTCGGCCTGGCCCGAGACTGGAGGGAGCTCGGCCTGCCGAGGCTGGGAGAAGCAGAGGGCCCAGACGGGACTGGGGAATCTCGGCCCATTAGAGAGAGCTCGGTCCATCCGAGTTTTGCATCTCGGTCCAGCCGAGATATGGATCCCGGCCTGCTATGAGTTTCGGCCCCATCCGAGATAACTGGACATCTCGGCCCATCCGGGAACTGAAGGAGAAGACCTGCTGTGAATCTCGGCCCGAGACTGCTTTTTTCTCCTTTTTCATTATTCTACACTTATTTCCTTACTGTTTCAGCTATCAACTCCATAAAACCAACAACCTTGGGGTACCCGGGGTTACATCCCTGACATACTTCTTCTCTCTATTCTCTTGTATGTCAATATTCATCTCCAATCTGCTAGCTATGTTGTGCTAATTTTAGCAGAGATAAAAAGAAAAAAAAACATGGACAATTCTGTCCAAATAGGAACACGCGTGTCCGTCATATCGCGAGGCGATCCAAATGGACAAAAGGCGGACATTTTTTGTGTCCATTTGGGTCTCCCCATTGGATTTGCTCTAAGACTCCTCCGAACGCTTATGATTTGGGTTGCTGGTTACTTCTGAGTTAGGTGTCTGACTCGTTTACTGTCGTGGATATATAGGGGATTGCGCTTGAAGAAAAAAAAGGTAGAGATTCTCCATAGACGACATAATGGCTTAATGACGAATACCAAAAAATGAGAAAGACAAATAATATGATGTTCTTCTTGCAACAGATTTCCCTGTAATGATAACTCGAGTAAAAAACTTAAATGAAGTAGCATCAGACAAGGGCGCATGAAAAAAATCATGCACGAACCCGAAACAAAATCTAGTTCTTAAAGAAGAACAACTGAATGGATATATACTTATACCTCAAATTGTCCATTAAAGACCAACGGAAAATGATTACTTCGGGATTGAAGAGTGAAAAAGATACTGACACAATAATAACTAAGAGAGACTAGCGAAATAAAAATCGAGAGACTGGTAACTGATGCCAAAAAATGAAATGAAGAAAGAGAGAATGAAAAAAAAGCAATAAATAGATAATGGAATGAAAAAAGAGTGAAAGAAAAAAGCAATTTGACAAGGAATGAATATTTCTCAAATTGTACACTAAAGACTACAGGAAAATGGCTAATTGGGGATTGAAGACTGAAGAAAGAGAAAAAGATGGACTAATGAAATAGAGATTGATAACTGATTAGACCTCAGTGTTTAAAAAACATTGTGAAGGTAAGTGATCAAATCAAGCAATCTGAGTCACACCTCTAATTATTCAGTAAAGAATGAAGAAAATGAAAACTGGTAGAAAGAAGCCTGAAAAAAAGGCAAATTCTGAAGGAAGAGAGTCAGAATACTGAGAGACCAAATTAATGAGAATTTGAGAAATAGAATGGAAATGGAATAAAAGATGTTTTCTAAATGCATAATCAAGGAAACTTTCCGAAGAAAAGGACAAGAGGAATAATGCACAACAAAAACAAATTCAAAGAATTACAAGACGAAGAATGCAAGACTGAAAAAACAGAGGTGAGTTCCTCGGGAGTCGACGTCACCTCTCAGCACTGGTCCAACCTTTCTCCATCCACGAGGCCGTTTGCATCTGTATTGGGAGTATTTCTTTTCGTTCCCCTTTGTCTTGGTTTGTAGGGCTCCTAATTTTGTTGTTGGGTTCCCATCCTTGGTGGTTAATGCAATGAGGTAGCAATGGCACCACATGAGCAATGACAAGTATTTGTACGTACTGTATAATGGTGTCCAACGGCGGAGCTATATAGCAGTCAGGGGGGCCACCGCCCCCCCCTCAATTTTTTTTGATAAGTAATTAGTAGTAGTTTGTTTAAAATTAGAAGAACAGGGAGCACTCGGCCCCTCACCCAGCTACAGCTTGAGCCTTTGGCCTATTGGAGAATAGCACACACTGTTGTCGCCACAGGCCCTTGCTCGCTCTCTCTCACTGTCGCTCGAACGGTGGTGGAAGAAAGAGTGGACTCTGGATTTTTCGGCGCACTGACGCCCGCCGCACTGACGGCGTTTTTCTGTATTTCTGCCGAGTTCTAACTCGATGCACTGATTTTTTAGATAAAGAGTATATATTAATATCGCGTAGATACCAATTACACCTAGCCTCTGCAACAACGCATTGCCCTAGCGACAATACGGATGCACACAGCCCAGAAAAAGAAGAAGAATTACAAACAAGAAAAGTCCCGCTACAATGATCTATTCCTTGCAGCAGCAAGCCTAACACCACCAAAACAGCACCAGAAGTACAACTTCCCCAAAAGCGATGCCTCCAAGAAGGGAACAGTGCTATAGCGCCGTCGCCGCCCTGATCATAGATCATAGGTTTTCACCTTGAAGAAAAAATCCACACTCGCAAAAGCAATGCCTTCAACAAGGTCATTGCCAGGCACAACCAATTAAGGCCAGACCTTGGGTTTTCACCCTGAAAGTTTGGATTCTGAACTTCTCCTGTGTTGTCGCCCCCACTTGCCGTTGCCGCTGCTCCAAGTTACAAATCATCAAGCAAATTCCTCATCGCCACCAGGAATCGAACCACCATTACTAGTCTTCAAATCTAGGCCTCCATGTCATTCTCCGCACTCAGACTTCACCGTGAAACAGAAAGGCATGTCCCCAATGGCAACAGAGTGCAGAGCTTCGCGACGCTTCCTCTGAAACCAAACGGTCAGAAAAAAACATGGCTGCGTGCGGCCGAATCCCACCCGATCCGGCAATCTCCAGGCTTGATTGCCCAATGGAGGTCGCCGACGGAGCCTTCCGGAACTCGACAATCCGGCCAGATCGAAGAAACAGGTGTCAGACAGATCTTCTTCTTGGCGCAAGAGGAACCATAGGACCGCCGCCTTTATTGTGCAGAGCAGCAGGCCCCCACGCCGCCGTCCGCCGGCCGACCTCCTCCGGCGGAAGAGGAGGCTCGACAACGAAGAACCACGCATGCGCGCCGTCCCGTTGGTAACAGCAAGGCCGAACACGAGCACCGCGCCGCCTCCCCACGCACCTCCGGGCGACCGACGGCCGCACCGATGATGGGTCTAGGCGGAAGCCTAGGACCTACAGCCGCCGCTCCACTACACGCACAGGACGTCCAAGGCAGACGCCATGCCCGGGAGAAAGCCGCCGCCGCCGCAGACCGGGGACGCCGCCCCGGATCCCGCTCGCAGAAGATCAACGGCTCCGTCCCCGAACGCCACCGGTGCTCCGTCGCAGCGATGCCCCAGCACCATAGGCACTGGGCCCGCCGCCACCGCGGCCCTCGCCGGCGGCAGCGACGGCAAGGGAGGTCTCCGAGCGAAGTTCTTTGGGCGACGAGGGTCTCGCCCCGGTGCCGCCTCGGGGACAACACGGGAGCGGAGGGGAGAGGTGGGCGAGGGGACGGGCGGCGGAGGAGAGAGGCCGGCGGCCGGACTGGTGGCGGCTAGGGTTGGGGAGCAGAGGGTCGCAAGAGAGAGAGTCCGAGATATCCAAAAATCAAAAATTCCAACTCGATGCACTGATACATGGAGGTACTACGCACTCACGCAGTACAACCTAGTGGAGCTCCTGCCGGCGAGACACACCACGGGTGCGTTTGGATTTTGCCTACGTTGGCCTCGCCAAAGTACGGGCAAGCCAAAATATTGGCGTGGCTTTCCACCGCCCACATCTGGCCAAATCTTTGGCGTGAAAGTGTACTGCAGAGCTGAGGATAGCGTTGGTATGCCAAATAATTGGCTCCAATCCAAACATCACCCAAGCACTTGGTCAACGCCAATATTTTGGCTTGGCAGCCTGGGGCTCCCATCCAAACAGGCTCTACCTCTCTCGCTCTTCACTCGGACTCACTCACCGATCAGTACATGGGGGATTTATACCCGAGCTAACACACACGGCGCTGCCACTTCGGCCACTAACCCCACGCACGCACACAGCCACTGACCCACGCACTAGCACGCCTACACTCACGGGGAAAGCTAACCAACTACATGCAACGAACTGGCCACGAGCGCACGCGTCAAGATTAGTGCTAACACGCACGCATCAAGAATCCAGACAAAACAAGTACAGTAACAGTTTGTAATTCCAAGACGAATCGGGATAGAATACAATAGCGACAAGTAATCGGAAAGATATAAAGGCACGATATGCTATAGCTAGTCCCAGCACGCCCGAAGCAAAACACATCCGGCTTTGCCCTCCAATCACACACGCGTGCGCCCAAGACCGATGGAGGAGACGGCGGCGGCCGCCATGCTTCCGGATGACGCCATCCTCGAGATTCTCGTACGTGTGCCGGATGTGCAAGGTCTCTTCCGATGTGCTTGGACTTGCAAGGCGTGGCGCCGTCTCATAGCCGATCTCTCGTTTCTCCGGCGTCGATGGCTGGAGAACAACCGCGATTCATCGTCCCTCCTCGGTTTCCTCCTTGGAGGAGAGTGGACCAATCAACGGGGCGACCTCCTCCTCCGCCCGCCCGTCTTTGTCCCGACGCCGCGATCGGCCCTCGGTCCTGCCCGCCGCTTCCTTGGCTCGTTAATCCCTGGCGCCGCCGGGCTCTTGTCCTATGCGAGGCCGCTTACCTCACGGCATGGTCTCCTTCTGGTGAGCCTATTACCACGTTTCTCCAGCTTGAATCACGGCCATCTAGCGGTGTGCAACCTGCTCACTGGCTCGTGTGACGTGCTTCCCCCATTGGAGTCCGAGGTACCTTTCACCATGAGTTGTTGTGCCATTCTAACCAGCGATGATTGTTTCCGGGGACAACATCGGGCGGCGCCACTACCCGAATACTCAACCTTCTTCAAAGTGTTCATCATTCGCCACATGATTGGGAATTCTCCGCGTTACGATCTTCACATGTTCTCGTCTGCTGACACGGGCTGGAGCGCTCTTGGGAGGTGCTTTGGTCATGAGGATCACAACATGTTGAAGCCACCACTTGATTGTGGCGCTATTGTGTGCCGTGGCATGGCACACTGGCTCTTTGAAGACACGTCGAACTATTATACTCTTGGTGTGAGTATTGAGAGTGGTGGCATCTCCTTGATGAAGGTCCACATTAACAATCTTCCAGATGGCCGTTACATGGCACCTTGTCTTAGCACCACAACTGACATGGAGCTCTCGCTGCTATTCCTATGTGACACACTCCTCCAGGGAGACTTCTGTATACAGATATTGACACCAAAAAGCGGCAATGAGAGCGGGGTTGGCACCACAGACTGGATCCGCACTCGGACTATCGAGCTAAAACAACCTAAGCAGAAGTGCATCAGTATATTGAATTTCAAGTACATGGATGAAAAGAGCGGCACAGTGCTTGTCATGGACTCCAACCGGCTCATGTATGTTGCTGATCTCGAGACTAGACAATTTGAGGAGGTGACGGCCCAGTTTTACGGCCTCAACTGTTATACGACGATGGTGCCCATAGAGATTGAGTGGCCGGCCTTCTTCATGTCTCGGCTTGGTAAACGGTCGTACTAGCTAGTATGTTGCTACTAATAAACTGCTGAAGAGTGTAGCTTTTCTGTACTCACTGGAGCTAGACCGTTGTCGTTTAATTTGAGCTTGTCATAGTACATATTACAACTTAAATTTTATTTTACTATTGTTAATTTCTTTTAGAAAATATTTAACTATCGTCGTATAGTATCCGAAGTGAAGTGATTCCTGTTTATTTTTCTGCTATTGTTGTGTTTCTTACCCTCAAAGCATAGTTTCTGCATAAGTGCATTCGATGTTTGTGGCTCAGATCAAACCATTCGTGACTTGCCCCGTAGAGCAAACACACTGATCATGTCGTCTACATCAACCAGGAAAGTCGAATACAAGCTGAAATTCATATACTCCCTCTGTTTACTTTTATAAGGCGTTTTACATATTACACTGTGGATTAGAGTGAATCTACAGACTAAATATGTAGATACATGTATTTCTGAAAAAAGGCTAAAAAGTCTTACAAAAGTGAACAGAGGGGGTATATTAGACGTCTCTTCAGACCACACCTGATCAATCAGAAGTAAGTGAACTCACATATTTCAAGCATGCACCATAACTGGTTCCCATAACTAAAACTTGGTTACATCAAAAGGATCGATCGCCATGACTGAATAACCAAGAATTACGTCAGAAATGCACAATTGACCAAGTGACTTTCAGAAGCATCTTATAGTCACCGAACGTGATTCTCTCTTCATGGTAACTGTTGCGCCTTGGAGTAAACTCAACTGTGCGGACAGTTAACTCATCACCAGCTGCTGCAGCAACAGTCAACAGCAGCTTCTCATCCACTGAGACTCCTACTACGCGCCGCGCTATCTGTACAACCCCATCGTCACCTGCAGTTAGCACGCCACTCACTTCGCTGTCATGTAGCACAATGTCGCAGGGAGTGCTGGTAGTGCAAGCGATGACCTTTCCATGGAAATCAACAGGTCCCTGAAGGATCTTGATCTCAACAGTGCCCTCCACCGACCTCCTTACAAACATGTAGTTTAAATCCAGTATGCTGTGCATGCTGACAAGTTTTTCTGTTTCAACCTCATATATGGGTTTAAATGCCAGTCTGCGGATAGCATCCACCTCCATCAAGCCTTTGCTGAGTCTATCATCGCTGAACTTCCTCCCGTGCGCATCCTTAACCTTTAGATTGATCTCGAAGAATATATCATCACATACCATGAATCCTCTCTTTGGGCCAGTCAAAATCAGCGAATCGTCCTGCAAGACCAATATGAATAGACAAATCCAGGTGTTTATATTTTTCGGGTTGAACTGTGTTAATCCTTGCTTTGGTGGTCAGTTAGTATGTTTTCAGTGATGAAATATGGCAACAAGACTAGATACCTTTATGGTACATTTGTACTCATGTACTCTTTTTACTTCTTTTCTTAGTATGCAGGGGCTGTAGCTTTGCAACACCAGGGAAGTGTTGTTAAATCTCAGGCTCCTAACATTACTGGCTATAGGACAACAAACTGAAAGTATCCGTTGTCATTAAAATCAACATCATATGAAACAGATAATTTTTTTGAATAAGAATATGAGACAAATATTAAACCAGATTCATTGGTCAAGTACAATAAACAAAGTCAAGTCAGGATTACTGCTATACAACATTTAATTTAAGAATAATTATTTATGGAGCACAATTTCCTCGATGATCTGAGAAAGTACCAGCACAAGAAACACACGTTGATATATGGCATCTGTCTGATTATAAGGAAAATGGCAGTCGTACCTTTGAGGTGATGAATTGGCAATTATCCTGGTCACGCCGGAATATATATACACATTTTCGATCCAAACTGTCCCTGGCTATGATGGTACCATACACACTGAGTGGGTAGCCATAGTCAGAGGAAACAATCTTGGCCGAGACAACATTGGCAGTGTTCGTCAACCGGAATCCCTCTCTGAAGATTTTATCAGTATGCCGTATGGGACCAACAGGTGCTGTCAAACGAGAAGAAAACTCATCTCAAAGAGAGTGCAAATTGGATGGAACAAGTGCAGTACGAAACAGAATGAACTAGACATGCATAATCAGGTTGACAGATTGATATAGAAAAACTGAAAGGGAACGGATCGTACACTCCTCGTCGAGGTCGAGATCGCTGCGGAAGAAGAAGCGGGTATTGATGAAATCCCCCTGCTTGGGATCGTACTCGCTGAATCGCGAGTCGACGGGGTCCTCCTCCGGATCCTCCCAAAATTGCTCATCGGTGTTCCACTCCTTAGAGCATCTCCAGTCGGACAGTCCAAATGGCCGCCCAAAACGTGTCCGGATGGGCGATTTGGGGCGTGTCCGGACAAGAATAGAGGGCAAATATTCGTTTGGGCGGCCACAAAAAAGCACGTCTCCCAGTCGCACACCTCAAACGCGCACCGGGACCCACCTCTGCAACCTCTCTGCCACCCAGACGACCGCACGGCCGCACCGTTCGTGCCTAGTGCTCGCCGTTCTCGCCGCCCTTCTCGACGTGCACCGCGCAGCACGAGGAACGGGAGGGCACCGCTGCCGGCGGCAGAGTTCGTGGTGGCCTGGTGGGGGCGGGGGCGGACGCGAGGTCGAGGACTCCCGGTGGCGCGGCCCTTCGTGAGCGGCAGGCCGGCACGGCGTCCAGCACCGAGTTCCAGCGTCGGCGGTGCACCAGCTCCCTCCCCGGCCGCCGCGTGCACCAGCGTCGGCGGTACTCGACCACCTTCCACGGCGACCACAGGTACACCACCGCCTCCTTCTCCGGGTGCATCGACAGAAACCTGACCTCGCCATCGCCGCCGCCCTCCACGACGTCGCGGACTCTCACGGCGTGCTTCAGGCGCCACTGCTGGGTCGCGGATGACGACGGTTGGGCGTCTTCGAGCGACCAGACCCTAAGGATCTCGCCGTCGCTGCAGACGTAGTGCAGGCGGCCGCCGGAGTGCGCGACACGGCCTTCACCGTCCGCTGGCTCGGGCAGGGCGACGACGGCGGTGCACGCAAGCCCGGCGGCGAGGTCCATGCGGACGAGGCAGTCAGGGGCGGCCGCGAGGAAGTACACGGCGCCGTCGTGGCAGTGCATCGAGGCGCCGGAGAGGGAGGCCGCGGGGACGCCGCCGAACTCCACCTCGTGCGCCGTCCACGCCCGGGTCCCCGTCGAGAACACCTCCACCGCCGCACCGCGCTCGCGCCACCCGGTGAAGCTGATCACGTGGTACTGGTGCCGCGGGGAGCCGCCGAAGGGGTCGAACGCCAGCAGGGAGAGCCGCGCGTCCTTGGCCGGCTCGGGAGCGCCGCCCAGGTCCTCGTCACAGGGCTCACCACGTAGAGCTTGCTAGTGCCGGGGTCGCGGCACAGGAGCAGGCCGTTGCAGCCGTGCAGACGACCGCGCGCTGGAAGAAGCCGAGGTCGATCGGTGCGGTCCAGGCCGGCCGCAGTCCAGGAAGGCCAGAACGAAGGAGCGGTGGGGAGAGAGTACGAGGAGAGAGAGGATGTGGTAGGTGGAAAGATGAGGGATGAGGAGAGAGGGGCCTGGGTAACTGACGCGTGTGATTTTGTACTCTGTCCGGATGGAAATTTTGTGTCCGGCGCCGCCCAAGGAAACCCTTGGCATAGGGCGTGGTTAGGCGGCCCCGGACAAAATTTGCGGACCAGTTTCGATTTGGGCGGTCCGAGTGGGAGCATTTTTTGGTCCAAAAGCCCCAAACGGCTCCAAAAGTGCTTTAGGCGGCCGTTTGGGCGGTGCGACTGGAGATGCTCTTAGCGAGAACCGCCACGGGAGAATCGCCGCTGGCCATGAACGAAGAATTTAGGGTTTGAGAAACGTTCGATCGAGTAGAGGGGAGTACAAAGGATTTCGGGAACCGCTCGTCACTGACGGTGGGCTAACGGTCAGAGTAGAAAATACATCCTCAGTATTCTCTTCGTTTTGATTGGGATCGAAGGGGAATAAGATCCGCCGCGCCACACGGTATCCGTTCGTCCGCTACTAGCTCGCCGTAGACGATCTCCGGATTCCCTGTTTAAAGGTCCAGGCGGCCCCAGTACTTCGATGTGTTCTCTTCGTCCTTTTTTCTAAAAAGAGTACAATTAAAATACTCCTATTTGCGTCTTCAAATGTCAAATCTAAAAAGAGAAAATCTAATGCTTGTGTTCATTAATAATTAATCAAATCTCAATTTTCAGTTACAATCAAATCTCAATTTTCAGTTATACTTCAAATGTCGAGTATCTTCTGATTTACTGTACGTATGGATAGACCAATTTCTTTTCAGTTGGATTTATCCACACTTCTATATGTGCCTACAATTCTGCAGTCCCATGCATGCAACAAATTAAATAATCCCAAGATTTCTAGATGTTCGGTAATCCGCTGGGAAGCAAGCACATGTTCTACAACCATGGTGCAAACGAGGAGTTGGATAAGGCAATTAGCATGAATGGTTAAGAGGTTTAGAAGTGAGCCCATCGTACTCGCTTGTAATCCTGTGTCAACTTAGTTGCCTACTGAACAAAATACAATAGGATGGCGAATTACTGAAGGACTCCATCTAGAGTTGATCATCATATAGGTGTTACTTCCCGTCAGCATCCGAACAGGCGAACTCGCTACTCCTGATGGTTCCCAATCCTAGGATGTCCATGGGTTCCAAGGGCATTGTGAAAGGCAATTCAAACTAATACGCACAAAACTGGTGCCTGTTTGAGTATGTGGTATATTATGCTCGTATAAACCTACCAATGAGCGTGCTCTACTACGCACGATGGATTCTTAGCCTATTGTTGCTCAATCTCTCGTCCCAGGCTTAAATAGGAAATGAAACATCATGTGGTTCAACAACCGTAGGTGGGATGCTTTTATGCGGTTCAATACTATGATAATAACACATTATGATCGCACCAATTGTATTTTTTTTGCGGGGCAAGTTGTTGTTTCTCCCCTCCCCCCAAACCGCTTTGCCAGTTTAGAATTTATTTTGCTAGTTTTGACTATCTTTTTTTAATTCGCCATAAAGTGGGACCCAGTCCAACTCAGCAAATTGACCAAATTCCTGCCACGTCAGCCCCGACAAATGGGTCCCCATGTCAGCACGTGTCAATTCGCGTTCAAGACATGATCAATGTTTTTTTGCAAACACCTTACCAAAATGTGGTGTTTTTTTAGATTGAAATGTAAAATGGTTGTTTTTCGAACAGTTTACACCAAAGTGGTGGTTTCATGCTGAAAATGTCAATAAAACCTTTGAGGTGATGAGCTGGCAATTATCCTGGCCACGCCTGAATATGATTAGGTAACCAAATTTAGAGACATTTCTAGAGAATAAATTGAGCCGTCATCTTCATTATTCTTTTTTGGTCAAACGTGTCCTAAAAGTTAATGTCTCTCTCCTTGTATGATACATCATGGAGGAGCCACTGACCATTCTCATCGGTCGAGCTTTGTTTGTTAGTATTTGATTGTGTTGTCTTGTAGGCGGGCGCGCGACCATGGGACAGTGTGGAAGTTCGAGGGGTGGCTCCAGATGACCGCCTTTGATATGCTGATGTGGTGGGTGTCGGCTCTAGTCGCTTGGATAGATGATACACCGGCTCTTGTTGTGCGCGGCCTTAGAACCAGCTTACTGCATCGTATATTGTATCCATTTTTGACCAGTTTTTCCTATTAACCCATCCCTTGTTTGGCAATTCTGTGTGGATGGACGTTTTTTACGGAGCTCATGTGCTTCTGTTATACTCCCTCCGTTGCTTGATGTAAGGTGTATAGTTTTTTAAAGAAAAATCCATAATATAAGGTGTATTTTCTATTTATGGACAATTTGACCCATCAAAAAATGAGACCTAATCTCAAAAGAGATATTTAACAGATTGTATTCATTTCGTGCCTATTAAGAACTCTATCTCTCGCGATTTTTTCCAGAAAAAATGAATCCACTGTATGCAAAATACCCATGTCTTAATATTCGTGCAGAAAACTATACACCCTACATTCAAGAACGGAGGAAGTAAGAAAAATCGAACAAATAGTAAGACATTTCAAAAATTCTGATTTTTTGGTGATGAACACATGCAAATGCAAATGTTATACATACTATTATATGCAAATGTTATTCATACCGTTATATGCCAACTTGAGGGCTCGGGGGATTGAGTCGTTCTAACTTCCCCAAAGAGACAAGCTACACTATGTGTTGCAAATTCACTTCAACTGCACAAATAAAATGGCAGAGTACGAAACTCAGGTTTGACGATGGTGTTTCTCATTTAAGGCGGAATATTCTTCAGTGGGAGGCGACGTTCCCGTCGACAGCGAGGCGCCTGTGGTGACTTCGTCAATCTCAAGACTCGACCCGCCGACTCGGTCTCTCGGAGGTGCTCATAGGGGTTGGGTGTGCGTGCGTGCGTTCATAGGGTGAGTGTGTGCGCGTGTATATGAGCGTCTGCGTTGTACTGTGTTTCGCAAAAAAAAAATGGCAGAGTAAATGGGTTGTGCATCACCAAGGAGATGAATATCAGGTGCATCATTTGCCTCGATGACTCCGACCTCGTGGCTCAGCAAGTCACAGGAACGCATTTTCTTGGACAAGCTACACCATCCATCAGTCAAGTCAAGCCGCCAATAGAGGAGGACCTCGCATGTCCATATCCTGAGTCGGTGTTGGTTGCAGCTTTACCTGGATTAGCTTTTGCGAGGCGAGTTTTCTGGCGAAGAAGTCGCGCGCACCAGGTCGTACATCGAGCCAGGTCCTATATGGTCATCGATAGCGAGTTGTACACACGCATCACCACAGGCGTGTTTCAGCGCCGCGAAGGCCAGGAAATCCTACAAGAGATTCACTCGGGAGACTACGGCCATCATGCATCATCTAGGTCCTTGGTTGCCAAAGCTTCCGGTCATAGTTTCTTTTGGCACACCGCTCTCGCAGACGCAGAATACATTGTTCACGGTGGCAGATATACGCAAGACATAATCATATGCCGAGCTGAGAATGATTCCCATCACTTGGTCCTTCGCTGTTTGGGAACACGACACTGTGGGTCCTTTCAGGCCGTCTCCTTGCAATAAAACTCACCTATTAGTTTCTATTAATAAGTTCACCAAGTGGGTTGAGATATAGCCCGTCAGCAAATGTGGCGCGGTCACAGCTGTCAAGTTCCCGAAGAAGGTTATCTTCCGCTTCGGTATCCACACAGCATCATCACGGACAATGAAGGCAACCTATCTGAAGGAGAGATGGCCATGTTCTGTGGAAACAATGGCATTAGACTCGACCTCGCTTCAGTTGCACACCCTCAATATAATGGACAAATAGAACGTGTCAATCAGTAGCTCCTTAAAGGTGTTAAGCCCATCTCCGGGTTCCCATTGAGCGAGTTCTTGGTTGCTGGGTTGAAGAACTTCCCTCTGTCCTCTACAGATCTACAGCCTACACACCGTTCTGTTTCATGGTCTATGGAACATAAGCCGTATGGCCATGGTGTTAAGCATACGTCACCCTACATGTGGCGACAACATCTCCACCATGGCTGTCGCCTCTCTCTCTAAAACGCTGAATGGAAAAAAAAAAAGACATGGACTCGTTGACTCAGCCGAGAGACAGAGCAAAAAAAAAGAGAGAGAGAGATAGACGTGCTATGATTGGTGACACATAATCAAACGGTGCAAAAAAGTGTATATTTAGGAAAAGTGTACAAAATTGGAGTCAAGATTAAATCACAAACATTAAGCTTAACATTTGTCATTTAAAAAAATTAAATTATTAATTTATATTTTTTTCCTAAAAACAGATATATTCACTGCGTAAGCTGACGCATTCGAGCGCAAGTCCATAAAATATTCACACTTGACCACAATGTTTCTAAATGATGTTCTCTAAAGCCATATTCAGTTGAGAATGATATTGGTATCCTCTACAAAATTCATCGAGTTGATAGGAGATATCTACAAATGGTAAAAAAATCCACAAACACATGCTAATTAAATTTTAGATCAAGTCGAGTTAAAGTAAACATGATTATACTAAAATCTTATACCTTTTTTATAATTTATCACACTTCAAACATATATATGTTGTTATTACTTTATTTTACATTGTTAACTACACAATATTATTCTAAATATTAATATTCTGTTCTTTGTTATATGGTTATAGTAATATCATTAAAATATATGATTTGTACTACAAGTTATTTTGCGTTTTGTGACAATAGTTCTTGCCAAGATAATGAAATGGAACCACCTTAATAAATGTAAAATAGATGAATAGACAAGAAGCACGACTCTTTAATTATTTTCTGATTGGTGAATATATGTTCATTTATAATTCTTCTGTGAACTTTCATCTTTATTTTAATACTAATAGATATATATATTGGTAGAGATTCCAAAGCACGCGGCATAAAATATTTAAAAAGAAGTTTATAGTGTATGATAATGTAACCAAATTTAGAGACACTTCTAGAGAACAAAATTGAGACGTCCTCTTCAATATTCTTTTTTTTGTCAAATGTGTCCTACAAGTTAATGTATCTCTCCTCGTATGATACATCGTAGAGAAGCCACTGACCATTCTCGTCGGTTGAGCTTTGTTTGTTGGTGTTCAATTGTGTTGTCTTGTAGGTGGGTGTGCGACCATGGGACGGAGTGGAAGTTGGAGCGATGGCTCCGGATGATCGCCTTTGGTATGCTGATGTGTTAGGTGTCGGCTCTATTCGCTTGTATAGAAGATACATCAGCTCTTATTATGCGCAGCCTTAGAACCAGTGTCCGACATCGATATTATATCCATTTCGACCCGTTTTCCTTATTAACCCGTCGCTTGTTTTGCAATTTTGCCAGGAGGGACGTTTTTGGCTCCCGAGCTCATATGCTCCTGTTATAAGATAAACTGAAAAATAGTAAACCATTTCAAAATTTCTGATTTTTTTGGTGATGAACCTATACAAATGTTATATATATACTGTTTTACACGTGCCAAATTTCATGCTGAAATGACATGTGTGGTGCTCTATGCGAAAAAAATAAAATGAGTCCTAAAAAAAATTAGATCCCATTATGGCCATTGATTTTTTTTGCACGGTGCACCACAAATGTCACTTCTCCTCGAAATTCCACACGTATGTAGAACATTTGTATATGTTCACTATCGATTGTTTTATAATGATTCTATTTTTTATTTTTTATTCTATTAGCATATGAACTCGGGTGCCATTTTGAATTTCGATGTTTTACCTCGTTTATTTAAAAAGAAGAAGAAACGGAGTTGGTTCTGCCCCCCTCACCGGCCACCTTGCCTTCTCCCCCGAGTACGCGTCTCCTGGGCCGCAACGCGCAAAGAGCATCAGACATGTACAGTCTGCACTTGCAGTACCCCGCGCTCACCCTCCACCCGCGAGGTCTCCACAGCCATGTCATGCCACCCAACCCAGCGACGCCTCCATTCCGCCCCCGCCGCTCACCACCGCCCCCATCGCTCTCCGCGGCCGTCGCCGGACCCAGGTTCGCCTATGCCCCCCGCGCCTCCGCCGCCGAAAATCCGCACCCCAACCCGCAGGTGACTTTCTAGCATCTGAGCACCTTTAGTTTCTGAATTCCCCAACCACTCCACCAGGCCAAGCTGCCACTAATTTTCTGGTTGATTTGCAGGATGAGGCCCCGGCGAAGGGCGGGTTCTGGGCCAAGTGGACGGTGAGTCGGTCGCCGTTGAATCAGCTAGTGGGGACTGAAGTTATTTGGTTTATTTTGAGTTTTTTTTTTTTGGCTTATGCGGAAATGGATTTGTGGATGCGTGTAGGTGGAGAGCGCGGAGATGAGGGCGAGGGTGGCCAAGCTCGGCCTGGCCGCCGTGCTCGCCTACGGGCTGTTCGACGCCGTCACCTACACGGCCTTCTTCGTGCTCGCCTTCCTCGGCTACGAGAAGAGCACCGGCAAGAACCCCGCGGCGAACCTCAAGGCCTTGCTTGGGGTAAGGCTCTGCTTTTGAGCTAAACTGTTGTTGATTGTTCATATGAACTCGTGTCTTTCAGTTGGGCACTGCAGCGTGAAGAATGTGAAATGTAGCTTCTGATTCTGCTTGTTGCAACTTGCAACTCCTGTTATTTTAATCCCAACATGTTCTAGAGTAAAATTCGAGACTATTGCGCTGTTAATGAATTCATACTAACTCAAAAAATAGTAATATGCAGCCAGTTTCTTGTGCATTGTAGAGGAAAGAGATAGACGTCTCGTACCCGTCTAGGGTTTTTATCGCTACGGCGACTACCGAGGCGATCTCCACGATCGCATCGTCTCCGGCCGAATTTCGTCCTCGATCTCGAGGGAGGGGAGTTCACCATGGCAAGCCAAGATTCGCAGTCCTCTAGGGTGGATGGCAGTGGAGGGAAAGAGAGGGTTCCGCCCGCAAGGGAGGAGGCGGTTGGTGGAAACAAATCGGCGGCGGGGAGCGGATTCCAGGGATCCGATCTCCATGAGAGATTGAGGCAGATGAACCTTCGGGAGGAGGAGGAAGAAGATGTAGTCCTGGAAGAGGACATCGCAGAATTGGAACAAGATGCAGAGTTCATGGCGGTGGCTAGGGTTCATACTTCAGGGACCTTTAGTCATGCGCGTTTTTTGGGCAGATGAGGGCTGCATGGAACCTAGCCCAAATTGTAGAATTTCGGGCCATAGAGGACAACCTCTTCTCGATTCAGATGTCTTGTCTGGCGGATTGGGAACGGGTAATGGAGGATGGACCTTGGATCTTCCGAGGGTGTCCAGTACTTTTCGCCAAGTATGATGGGTGGTCCAGTGTTGAAGGGATTGAGCTCTTCAAGTTTCAAGCCTGGGTTCGTGTGATGGGTTTGAGTGAGAAGATGCGATCTGCGAGCATTGCTGGACAGCTTGCTAGACGTGCGGGGGAGGTGGTACGCGTGGATGCTAAATCAGTGAAAGGACAGGGAGGTGGTATCCGGGTACGAGTAACACTCGATGTGCGGAAGCCATTATCGAGGTGTGCTAGCATGACGATACGCATGAAGAAGGTCCTCTTTCCTTTGAGTATGAGAAAATGCCGGTGTTCTGTGGAGTCTGTGGCATGATGGGCCATGTTACAAAAGAACATGGTACTGGTGTGCATGATCCAATAGATATAGTCTACCTTGCTAATTTAATCGCGCTGGAGTTCAGGAGGGAGGAGAATTGGCAAGGCCAGGGTGGAGGTAGAGGTGGAAGGTCAGGGCGTGGTCGAGGAGGAAGGGATGGTGGCCGTGGTTCGTTTGTGGCCACGGATCAGTGGGATGACGAGGACCTTAATGACACAGCGTCGAGCCCTGTTAAGCCAGCGGGGTCCCAGGGCAATTCTGGTGCAAACAAACGCCGGCTGGATTTTGATGGAGCAAAGGCCGATGGGCGTGCTAACCCGCCTTTGCTGATAACGAATGGACCAATGGAAGGCATTGTAGGAGCTATCCAGGAAGAGAAAGAAGAACACGATGATGTAAAGGACAACACTTCACAAGACAGTAAACGGCAGAAATCGAGTGACGCACAATTAATGGACTTGGCAACATCGGCGGGCTCCGAGATGGAGCACCGCCGGGCCTAATGGATTCCTTCATTTGGAACTGCCGGGGGGGGACCGCCGGACAGTTCGTGAGGTGCAGGGTCTGTGCCAAAAGTGTAACCCTGGTCTCGTTTTTCTTTGTGAAACGAGACAAACTGAGGAGAGGATGAAATTGATGCGAGAAAGACTGGGTTTGAAGGGTTTTGCAGGAGTAGGAAGCGATGGAAGAAGCGGCGGTTTAGCGCTCTATTGGCATGCATCACTAATAGTGGAAGTGCTGGGGAAGGGCAGTAGATACATTGATGTGTCCATCAAGGAGGGGCAAAATGCAGTACAGTGGAGAGCCACTTTCGTCTATGGTGAGCCGAGAGTGGAAAATCGACATCTTATGTGGGAATTGCTGAGTAACTTAAGAACCACCTCGTCCCTGCCATGGGTGGTTGCTGGGGATTTTAATGAGGCGATGTGGCAACATGAGCATTGCTCGGCGCGCGCTCGCCCGGAGAGTCAAATGGAGGCGTTCCGTGATGTGCTGGCGGCGTGCGAGCTGGTGGACCTTGGTTTCAGAGGGTTCCCATACACTTTTGACAACCGACAGGAAGGTGATCGGAATGTGAAGGTGAGGTTGGACAGGGTTTGTGCGGATATTGAATGGAGGGAGGTTTTCCCAATGGCTGAGGTGGAACACCTGGTGTCCTCTCGGTCGGATCATGTGCCTTTATTCCTTAAAACGGCGCAGGGAGATGCAGTTCCGATACGACGTGGTCTCCGCTATGAAATTATGTGGGAGAGGGACTCCATGCTACCAGAAGTCATCTCAAATGCGTGGGAGAAAGCAAAGAAACCTGGTCACCTAGGCGATGTTGCATGCTCGCTGAAACAGGTGATGGGGGAATTGGGTGTGTGGAGTAAACAAAAGTTTGGGCACGTTCGGCGTGAATTGGAGGCTCTACGGGAGGAGCTGGCTGAGTTAAATGAAATACACGCTGATCGGCAAGCCATACGGGAGATGGAGAGAATGGATGAGCTGTTGTATAGAGAGGAAATGATGTGGCTACAAAGGTCGAGAATTACATGGTTAAAGGAAGGGGATAGAAACACAAGGTATTTTCACCAAAAAGCAGTTTGGAGAGCAAGGAAGAACATGGTTTCGAGGCTCAAGAGAGAGGATGGGTCAGACTGTACAGTTCCAACGGAGATGGAGTTGATGACATCGCCATACTTCAAGGAACTATATACAAAGGACCCGACTCTTGATCCACAGGGGATCTTGGAACTGTTAGCTGGCGGGGTCACGGCTGACATGAATGAAAACCTCACCAAGCAGTTTAGTGAGGAGGAGATAAGTGATGCTCTTTTCCAAATCGGTCCACTCAAAGCTCCGGGACCGGATGGATTACCAGCTCGCTTTTATCAGCGAAATTGGGGGACTCTGAAGCATGAAATCATAGAGGCAATACAGTGTTTTTTCAGGACGGGAGTTATGCCGCAAGGAGTGAATAAAACGGTGATTGTCCTGATTCCAAAAAACAATCAACCGGAATGCATGAAAGACTTTAGGCCGATATCGCTTTGCAATGTCCTGTATAAAATTGCATCCAAGTGCATGGTCAATAGGCTTCGGCCGATATTGGATGAGTTGATTTCTGAATGCCAAAGTGCATTTGTACCAGGGAGACTCCTCTCTGATAACGCTATAGTGGCGTTTGAACTGTTGCACCATACCCAGCAGGAAAAAGACCCGGAGACACCTAGCTGTGCGTACAAGCTTGATTTATCGAAGGCCTATGATCGCGTCGACTGGACATTTTTGGAGCAGGCAATGTTAAAAATAGGCTTCTCGGTACGTGGGTCAAGTGGATAATGCAATGTGTGACAACTATACGATTTGCTGTTAAATTCAATGGGAAAATTCTAGATTGGTTCTCTCCGTCACGAGGGCTACGGCAAGGTGATCCCCTGTCACCGTTTCTGTTTTTGTTTGTGGCTGATTCGTTGATGAGCTTGATCCAGGAAGCAGTATAGGTGCGAGGCTTGGCACCAGTGAGGATATGTCGATGGGCGCCGGCTATCTCCCACCTCTTATTCGCAGATGATACACTCTTGTTCTTTTAGGTGGATGGTAACCAAGCAACGTTGGTGAAGGATTTACTACTTCGGTATGCGCAAGGAACCAGGCAGCTGATAAACCCGGCTAGTTGCAGCATCTACTTCAGTGAAGCTTGCTCGGAGCCTGTGAAAACGCTGGTAAAGAATATTCTGCAGGTGCAAGCTACGGAGTTTGAGGATAAGTACTTGGGCCTTCCTGTACCTGAAGGTCGTATGCATCGGGGAAGGCTGCAGACGTTGACTGAACGTCTGTTTAACAAGCTGGTTGATTGGGGTGAGAAGATGATGTCGGGAGCTGCGAGAGAAACTTTGATTAAATCAATAGCATTCCGACATTCATAATGGGAGTTTTTAAACTACCCATGTCTATATGTGATGAGTTGACTAGAATGATAAGAAGCTACTGGTGGGGGTTGAAGAAGGGAGGCATAAAACCCATTGGGTTGCATGGGAAAAAATGATACGCCCAAAGAACCGAGGGGGATTAGGCTTCCGTGATATGAGAGTCTTCAATCAGGCCTTGCTCGCTAGGCAAGCTTGGAGACTGCTGGAAAAACCACATAGCTTGTGTGCTCGTTTGCTGAAAGCAAAATACTACAGGAGAGGGAATTTGCTGGATACGGTTTTTCCAGCGAATGCTTCCCCAGCATGGAAGGGTATTGAGTATGGGTTGGAGTTACTAAAGAAAGGTGTGGTGTGGAGAATTGGTAATGGGCTGAACGTGAAAGCATGGAGGGATCCATGGATCCCACGGGCGAGTGGACAACGTACGCCACTCTCAGTTCGTGGAAATTGGCGATATACTAAAGTGGCGCAGTTCATGTCACCAGAAGGAGGGTGGAACGAGGAGAGGCTTCGTCAATTCATGATGCCAATGGACGTTGAAGAAATACTGAAGATTCGGTTGTCTCCTAGACAATCGGATGATTTCCTAGCCTGGAGTTTGGAGAAAACCGGGGTCTTTTCCGTCCGTAGTGCTTATCACCTAGGTGTTGACGAGAAGTTTAGGGTGCAGGGTAATATCTCTACGAGTACAAGACCAACAGGAGAGAGGCCGGTTTGGAAAATGTTCTGGAAAATAAAAGCACCGCAAAAAGTCAAAATATGTGCATGGAAAATTCTGGTAGAAGGTTTACCAACGAGAGGGGCAAAAAAGAAGAGGCACATGGAGGTTGATAGTACATGTCAACGCTGTGAATGTGCAGATGAGGATAGCTTCCATGCCGTTATCACATGCCCAAGGGCGGCGGCGTTGTGGCAGGCCATGAAGAAAGTCTGGGAGTTACCAGAGATGAAGGACATCGTGTACACAGGACCCGAGTGGCTCTTTGATCTACTGGTAACGTTGTCGGAGGAAGACCGGGTGAGAGTACTCATGATCATTTGGCGAAACTGGCACAATAGAAATGAGAGTATTCATGGGAAGAAGGAGGCACCCATTGAGGCATCTAGATTATTTATCCAAAGCTATGTCAACTCTCTGTTTCAGATCAATGCAAACGATGGCAGAGATGTCTTGAAGGGGAAGGCAGTTGTTGAAGCCGTTCCAGTGAAAAAGCGGGCTGGCAAGGTGCAGGACTTGAGTGTAGCAAGCTGGCCGAAACCACCGGACGGGTGGCTTGCAGTGTCCGTCGATGGATCATATGATAATGCAAGTGGAGAGGCAGGAGCGGCGGCAGTGATTAGAGATACCCATGGTGACTATATTCTGGCATCATGTAAGTACTACGATTGCTGTGTTGATGCACTGGAGGCTGAAGCTCTCGCATTTAGGGACGGGCTGAGTACAGCATTGGCATATACAGCACAACCGCTGGTTATTCAAACGGATTGTGCAAATCTGGAGAAGGCCTTGAAGGAAGGAAGCATGAACAAGTCACACATTGGACACCTGGTGAATGAGATAAAAGAGATTCTGGAGGGTGAGAGGGAGCTTGTTATAAATGTAATCAAGAGAAAAACCAATAGGGTTGCAGATCGTCTAGCCTATATTTCGAGAGCGGAGCACCGAACCGATTTGTGGTTGCAGGATGCTCCTGAAGCTCTGGCAGACCTTCTGGCTGCTGATTGTAATCCTATTCCTGAGTAATAAAGCTTCCTTTTTAGCGCTAAAAAAAGTTTCTTGTGCATTGTGAAAGCTCCCAAGACTGATCCTCATCTGTTTTTTCATGTTCAGATAGTTATCCTGATGTGGACTGGTAACAATGTTACAAGACCGTTCCGAGTTGCCGGTGCGGCTGCTTTCGCACCAGTGATCGACAGAGTGTTAAAGGCTATTCAGGAGAAGCTTAATCTTCCGAGCCAGATGTACGCTTTTCTACTTGTGGTTGGATCTGTGGCTGTTGTATGCTTCACAGTTGTTGGTTTCCTGATCCTCTCAAAATGGGGAAAGTGAAGATCAAAGAGTCAATCCTACTGCGGCAGCCATATTAATTTGTTTGATTCCTTGCCCTGAGATGGTAAAGTGAATAATGCATCGTTTTGTATGTATTTGCTTTGACCATGATTTGTCTGAATTATGGATCCAACTAGATCAGTTTAGTTGTCTTGCAAATCTTATGTTTCTTGTTTCAGAGGATGCTAGTTTTCTACACATTAGTGTCGGTGGTTAATTGAGAACTTGTACACGCTCTGTTGAGAAAGAAATATATGGTTGCAATTGGGCAGTAACAAATGGCCTCTCCTTCCTTTCTGTGTCTTCTGTTTAAACTTTAAAGGATTATTGTGCTTAGGATTTTGGCGAAGTTTCCATGTTCCTAGACCATAAGCATGAGGCCATTCGAGAATTTTTGTTTGAAAGGCTGAACATAGTTCTGAAAGAAATTCCTATCGAGCAAATCGGGTTTATTCTGTTTACCCTGCCAGACTGTAGCAAAACTGGAACATGTTCTGTGCACATCAAATTATGCAATATGCGGTATATAAAAGAGAATTTAGAATAGAATATACGTATATCTTGATATTGGATTGTGGCATCTGGCATGCTCTCTCATTGTCAATCTGCACTCTACGTAACATATGTATACACTATAGGATTCAAGCATCCATGAATTTCTTCAGAAATTATCATTAAGTCAAACTGGTTACCAAGCATCCTCCGCGTGCTAGGGAAAAAATATTTTAAGAGCAAAGAGTGAAACTCCCAAAAACTGTCAGCTTGCTGAAATAAATCGCTATTTGCTCTGCTGGATAATCTTCAGATCTGACTCACACCCTTGCATTCCTTGAATACAGGTCATATTCTCCTTTAATATTCAAGTCTAATAAGAGCAGGTCCTCAGTTTTGGGGCTGCATTTGACATTCTTAGCCTCCTGACTTTGTACGTGGTAGAGCTGAAAATCTAAATTATTATCATTGAGATTGTCATCAGATATAGCTTTCATCATATGTTCACCGTTTTCTTCATACACATGTGTTCCATTGTCCATCAAGCCCGGGAGGGCTATGTTGAAGTCCATGAGCTGTGATCTGTTATTTTCTAGGACAGCAGATCCATTTGCCTCAAAGGAAATGTTTTTCTGAGCTTTCTCTAGTATTTCCTTTAAATACCTCCCTTGAGCCTCTATTCGCATCTGCAGCTTCTTCTGCACCTGATTTCAGACATAAGCATTTTGAACATTTTTAACCTAAATGTATATGGTACAAAGTTTGGAACTATGTAGACAGTGGTGCAAAAGCTAACTAACCTCAAGTTGTTCACACAGTTCTCTTTGGACCTGAATTTGATAGCTGAGTGTATCCTCAAGCGGCATTTCCCTGATTCACATAAGATTTTTTTAAATGGTTTGTCAAATCAAATGCTCATACTCTCAACTAAAGAAAAATGCCCATATAAGAAGACACATGACAATAGGTAATTAGTAGTATTCACATCTAAGTTCCCCTATATAAGGAAATTTGCAGATATACTTTTGGAAGGGTAAAATTGACCTGTTTGAATCTAAGAAAAGCTAATGCTTGTTATTAACCTGTGAATAGTAAATCATATCCGACTTTTCAGTTAAACTTGGCTATATAGCACCTAAGGTAGATATCTATAGACAAATTCCTGGTTTGAGATTGTGTTATCCATACCTCTTAGTAACGCGGTTACTATTCTACAGTTCTACTCCTATATGGAAAATAAACAACAATGCCTAATTTGTAGATGTCTGATAAACGCTGAGAAGACGTCTAACTGTTGTGATAGGTTCAGAGAGCAAACCCAATGTGCTAGCTTGACTTTAGCAAATTTTTGTCGACTACTTAACAAATTGCACTAGGGCAGAGCGCAGATTTAAACTGAACTCATTATATACTGGTAGTCATAAATGATTATGACATATCATAGTATAAGAAAAACAGGTACATCACTTGCAGATAGGTTCAGAGGGACAGGAGAATGCCTAGTTACCTTGCGTGGTCGCTTCCAGCGGGAGCAATAGGAACGCTCATGTCTCGTGCGGTAAACCCTGATAAAACAGAGATAGCAAGTCTGGGGTTTAGAAGGAGAAATGTTGGCTTAAATGAATTTTGGTGTTGACTGTAACTGTTGCAAGGTACATACCGCCATTGTTGGGTAGTTCCAGGTCTGCGGTTTTCTTGGTTTGCCTTCCCATTCTGTATTTCTAGGCACACAAAAACCAAGCATTGGTTTGTTAGTGACTACAGTAGTACTGGGTGGGATGGAAACTAGGAGGAACAGATGTTGAGGAATGGTAGCTCAAACAGCAGCAGTGGAGCAGAGTGCAAACCTGAAGGTGGCTTTTGAGGTGATACAGAGTGAGGCCTTTCATGGCCATTAGCTTGAGCACCGACTTGGGCGTCGCTTCTGTTGCAGGCAACAGCAGTAATTAGATTGGAAACAAGTGGTTAAGTTGATGCTCGAAGAAGCAAAGTCAGCCGAGTGTAAGCGAGCTGATTTAGCTGCACTGCGGAGACAGTGTTGCGCGTGATCTTTCTATATCAGGAGCAGAGTTTTCGGAAAGTCTTCGACTTTTGCCTCGGGACAAACGCTTCATCAGAAGAAGATCACCGGCAGTAGGCAGTGTGCTGTACATACATGATCACCGGCCGGAGCTGCACCGTGCCGTGAAGAGGAACTAATTTAAAGCAGGATTAACGGGATAAGAACTCACTGTCGGGGCCGCCGAGCCTGGCAACGGCGTGGACGAAGCGATCGTGGAGCTCAGGCGTCCAGCGTAGCCGCTGCTTCGGGTCCTGCGACAGCGCCGCCGCTGTCGTAGCATCGCCGCCGTAACTGTAGCTCCCCTCAAACATCTCGATCACCGTTCACCGACAGGTTCTCCGGCCAAGATCGAGCAAGATAGCTCCTGCCGCCGTAGTATATAACTGCAGGAGCTAGCCAGTCACTCAGCCTTTGCTGCCTGGTGGTGGTGCTGAGGAAGGAAAGATACGATGCGAAGTGTGAAGTCTACGCGAGGACAAGAAGACGAGAGAGAGGTTGTGAAGCAGAAGACGACGAGCGGAGGTAGCGGAGAGGGTGGCGAGGAGAGTGGGGGCATCATGTCATGTGTGCGAGGAATCTAGGGAGACTTGAGCCGGGCCAGCTGCAACGCATCGACGGCAAAAGAAACAAAACAACAAGCCGACGACGTACGCGACGCCACCACCAACCGGGACGCGCCGGCTAGCCGTCGGTGGGTCGAAGAGCACGTCGCCGCCGCAGGTTGGCTGGCGTACGTAGTACATCACATATTTAGCATCGGTCACCACCCGTTCCCGTTGTACTAGTATAGTATAGCCTATTTACCTGACAGCCGGCTAGCTAGATTCGTTCGCAAAAGATGCTATCTACTTTCGGACTTCCAAGTGATCAAATTGAGAAAGCTAAGTATAAAGCGAAACTTGCTACTAATCTTTATCTCCCAGATTCGCATTGGTTCGAGACTGCAGGCTCTAGGGATGGCTCTGAATTCAACTAGAAGATGACAGCCGCAATGTCGACTGGGATGGATCATTTTCCTGTGCCTCTGCGGTGTGTTCTCCTCGCGGGGATAGCCTACCGAATAAACCTCTGACCTACTCACCATCCGTAAACGAAAAAACCGAGTCTTGAATTTGAAAAACAAAACGGCCTCATCGAAGTCACACCAGAAAAAATAAAAACCAAAGTTACTAGTGAGATGATGCCCAACAGTGTGCGGAGCTGTACGAGCACGCAACGCCAACTCCATATGCGCGCGAGGAATATTCCGTCTCCACGTGGAAGCCCGGGAGTGCGTAGCGGCGGGGGACGAGCGAGCGACGACGTTGGCGCTGATGTCGCTGGGAATATTCGCGCCAGCTCGGCTAAACTGACTCGCGACCGGCTGACCGACGGATCACGACACCACGCCCTCGGCCACAGCCTCCGATCGTCGCAATGATTGGGCTCCCCAGTTCAGACTCTACACCAGAGCTGGATGGATAGATTCATATATTGGTTCCAGCATCTATCTTACGCCTAAATTTGTCATCGAGTCAGTTCGTTCCCTGTAGCAAGATTCGATCCTAACCATTCCCTGTAGCAAGATTCGATTTGATTCATAACCAGCTCGTGCGATCGAACCAGATGTTTCGGTTTGGCCTTCTTGTAGCTGCAGAGTCCAAATGCTGCTATTTCCTGATAGCTCCCTCCGTTTACACTTCAGGAAGGCACCATCATCCAAGATTCCAAAACAGCATCTTTTACTTCCTCAGACAAAAGGGAAAATTTTCTTCTTTCTTTGTGCCGGATCACAGTTTTTTAAATAAAAGGGGAAAACCTTTTGTCCACACATACACACTTGTACATAAAATACAGGCGTTGAATTCCAATACCGCAAAGCATTACACTAAAGCAGGAGATCTGTGAGATTTACACAAGGTGAGTATTAACCGTATGATGGGATTGAAGAATCATGGTGTGTGACATAGGAGTCACTCTCATGTCCGCAAACTCAGTTAACACAATACACGCAACCACGATTACTTGACTGACGCCAATTATAAGTAATAATGCAATGGAATCACAAAAGGAGAGGTGAAACGGAAAAAAAAATAAATCAATACACATATAAAGCCCTGGCAAAGTAGGAAACAACATACACTACAAATGTTCTAGCTTGAAAGCTCATTTGAAGCCAAACTGGTACTTGTTGTAGTTCGCCAAGCTCTCGATGCCACCGCCTTGGGTAGACGGAGGAACTCCAGACATTCCTAGTCCAGACCCCCTGCAGCACCCATGTTCCATGAGGGCTGAGCATTGTCGTTGAACCCATCACCGAGGCCGCCCACGATCCCAACATCGGCCAAGTTCACCTTCTTTGCTGCATTTTGCAGCGAACAGAGAGAAACATCAGCACTTTCGCCGTCAAGATGCTACACGGGGAAGGGGAAATAAGAGAGGAGGAAACTTACGTCCGGTTATGTTCAGGTCAATCAATCCACGGCTCAAGGAGTCGGCCCATATGCTAGATTTCATCTGAACATTTTCTTTCTTAGCATTAGCCTTGGGAGCTGCAAGAGGTGTTTGGCTTGTCTTTCCAAGGTTAATATTCGAAGAAAGATCGAACGGGTCCTTAGCAGCTTCCTCAGTGTTTGCTACGAAGGCACCAAAATCAGATGCATCAGTTTGGGGAGCTGCTAAAGGTGTTGCTTTGCCAAAATTGCCACTGGAAGAAAAATCAAAGGGGTCTTTAGCTGCGTTCTCGGTGTTCGATTCAAAGGCACCAAAGTCTGATGCTGCATGAAGGTTCTGACTCGATGTGCTGATATTTCCAGTGGAACTATGTACAGGTGGTGGTGCACTAGATGATCCAACATTGGAGCTGAAGTCGCCAAATGGGTCTGATCCACCAAAACTGCTTAAAGGAATATCGCCAAAAGGATCAAATGGTTCAGGTACTGTCTTCTTGGACATGAAACTATCAGCAGCAGCAGATGCCCCAGAACTTGGTGGTGGAATAAACCCCGTCTGTGGTGGAAATGCTGACGCAAAGGATGCATTTCCCGCAAAAAGGTCAACATTGTCCTGCAGTATCATTTGATGACCACACCAGGTATCAGTAAATTTGAGAAACTACATGATTTGCTAAGAATACCGAAGCGCAAGCAACAAACGCGCAAAAGGTAAAAAAAATGTTTTCTTTTAAGAACTTTACTATTTCAAGTTGACGGCACAACAACAATAAGGTCTTATCCAGTTATGCAATCAGCTAAAGGAAGACATACAAGTGTCAGGCTATGTTCTCAACATATTTAGCAGCCTAAATATATGGAGAAAGTCGAGAACCCAACCTGAACATCCTGATGCGCAGCTGTTTCTGCACTTGGGGTTGCCGATTGGAAATCTGCATCAGCAAATAGATCAGCCTGAGGTTGTACAACACCTTTTGTTGCTGGAGTGGCGGCAGGCTTGTCAATGAAATCGTCCATCAAGTTTGGGCCAAAAAGATCCACTTCACTAGTCTTTGTATTAGTTGTGTCTGCAGAACAAAAATAGAAATAATTAAATAAAATCAAAAGTAAATATAATGTATCCAATTTGGTAGTTCGAATAGAGTAATGGTCAAAATGACAAAGAGCATATATGCCCACTTATTTATTTGTGTTACATTATATCCAGTGTAGATTGGTCAGTGCCTATCTCTTTGAGGTTCCAACACATTAGTTCAAATAAAAAAGATATATAAATTCCATAGTGCCAACAAACTATTGGATTTACCTTTTGATAAAAACTAATTGTCACTTAAACTGTCATTCATTTGATGACCTTTTGAAAGATACTCTAGTTGTACATGCAAAATTGAGGTTTGAACTAAAGACAGATTTAATAGACTTAGGTGCCAAGAATTGAATATGCATTCAGTACAGAGCTAAATAAATTCCTGGTAAGGAACTACCATAAGCACAAAAATAAATATAGAGATCTAATATTTTACCATTTGAAGAAGAGCCAGGACCACGAGGATCAAAATCGTCGAAGTCGTCCTCATTGCTTTTTGCGTTAGATGGTGGCTTTGAGGTGCTGGGTGGACATACAACTTCAGTGAAGGAGTAAATGTATAACAGTAAAATGTAACACAGAGTCTAAAATACAGAACTGACACAGCTGCCTTTTTTGTCAAAACAATATTGTTGCACTTACTATACTTATGCTCAATAAGATTCAACACAAGGGGCTCCCCCAAGAGCAATAGCAGTAATAGTATACTAGACTAACTGTACTTTCAAAGCAAATTACATATTACTGTACTTGACAATTGGGAGTTGCGACCTATATTATCCATCATACAGCCACCTAAACTGAAAAACATACCACCATATCCCGCCAGCTGACAAAATTTTAATAATATGACAAAATGGATACAACTAGTATTTTGTTTATTATTGCCCGCAGTTATTGAAAACCAGCAGTGGTTATTTATAGTAGGTAGAAATGCTAAGCAGCGTTAAAGTACCTTCTATCATGCTTCACGTCCTTTCTTATCTTGCTGCCAGATTTCTTGCTTCCAGTATGACTTGCAGAGGTTTTAATAGATTCTTTGTCCCTGTAACTGTTACTGACCGAATCAGCCTCCCTTGTGCCACCAAAACTCCCGTAACGTTCACCTGAACTGTAGTTTCTCCCTACAGAGGCTGAGCTTGATCCATATGATGATCCCATTCCAGTTGAGGATAACCCAACGTACCTTGATCCACAGAAAATATATGTTTCGGTTAAGACTATCGAAGATAACTATACAACTAAAATAATCAAGAACTCATTTTTCCCAGAACTCACTTGTCACGGTTACTGGCTGCTTTCTCTCTCACGGCCTTTATTCTATCCTTGTCATTTATGATGCCCACAAGAGTTTCAACTTTCTTCCTCACATTTATCCCAGCATCTTTTCCATTAGGTTCCACAAACTCAAAACTTGAAAGAACCTTAATGGATACAACAACAAAAATGTTTAACTACATGTAACCTCAATCAGAAAGAGTTATGCACAAAGCACAGAGAACACATACCGAGATCTTTGAATAATGATCAAGAATGTCATCAACCGCCCGCTCAGAACCATTGGCTATCAAGTACTCGATGATTGTCAGAGCCTGTGCATTCATTATTTTTTCTTAGTGAACAACATTACTCATACAAATCTTACACAATACAAAGGTTAATTTCCCTTTGGTGGTTAGTGTGATCACTGAAGAATGATGCCAAACAAGGTTAATATTTGTCAAGAAAATTAGTACAGCAATGGTCATTAAGAAATAAAGAAGCAATAACCTTATAAACATGGCGCCAGTTTGATTCTCGCTCAGCCAGCCTAGCCCAAAGGACACCCATTACCATCTGACACTCAGAGCTGCACATTTAGAATTTAGGAGCATCATTTGAGCATCAAAAACAGGGGTAGATTTCAAATAAGGCAATGGAAATAAGAGAGTAAAACTTACTATTTCTTGGTGGCCTGCGCTAGCTCTGAAAGCGCACTTCCATGTGGACCCCAAGGTTCATCACTTGTTGCGTCAAGTACCTGATTTGGTAAGATTTTTTCCTCAGTAAAAGACGTAGATAAGGGTTACTCCATAGTTAAAAATACACCCAGACCTCCAATAGAGAAAGCAAGATATAGGTCTACATTAGTTATTGCTACTGTATGTCTGTAGCATATATGAATGTGCACACTAAACTGGAGTGAAGCAGGCATAATTACTTGCATTATACATGTTGGTGCCAAAGTAGGAACATCCAACTGGTACCTCATAACTCCTAAAATGAGGTAAATTACAATGAACAGAACAATGTATCACATAAGTGTCACTAGTATGCTCATGGACGCAGATAATGCTAGAAGTTGTCAATTGTATCAAAGTTCTCGATGCAATCATTGCAGATCCCAGCCTGATTACAGGTAATTAAAAAGCATACTGTGAGAAGTACGCTCAGCAGCACAAGTATTTCGACTGATCTAACTCTTAACTTATCTAAGTTACCAACGCACAATTTGATTTTTCACTCTAAAGAGTTTAAATTTTCTTAAATCACTATTGTACACTCTACATTTTTTCCAGGTTTACTGTGTAGTGTAAACGAATTATAGTAGCACACACAATAGACAACAGTGGAATCACAAGCAAGCATACCTAAAGGCTAAACTAGACAACTAGGCAAAATCCCTTCTCCCCATATTCCGACAACCACAGCTCCATTACCAGAAAAAGGAAACATTTTACAGAGGAATCAAGCTAAGATCTGGGCGAGATCCAACCTTCTGCTCGAGCTCGGGGACCTTGAGCACCTTCAGATTGACCTCCCTCTTGCTGCAAGACCAGAAAACGGATCAGGATCTCACGGATCGCAGTGATCGAACGCCACACTCTCGAAAAGAAAAGGCAACGGTGACGGTCCGATCGAGAAAACTCACATCTCCCGCACGGTCTGGTCGAAGACCTTCATGAAGTCCATGGCCGGGGCCGGTCGAAGGTTCGCCGGGGCACTGAGCTGGGGATCTGGGCCCTCAGGCGCCAAGCTGCGGTGGCAGCCAAGCGAGAGGTGTGAGCTGTGTTTGAACGGGATGCAGAGGCGGCAACGGCTGCGCCGATCCCGGCGACCGGCGAGCCCTCGAGACGGACGGCGGGAGCTGAGGGGAGGAGGGCGGCAAGGTGGGAAAAGGCCAGTCTTGGAGATGGTGGCGATGGCCGGTGCGGTGGGTAGTAGCTAACCAGGAAGAGGAACCACACGTATGCTGTCTTTGGATGGCCAGGATCAAGCCGGGTGAAATCTGACGGCTCACGTGTCACCAAGTGGAAATGCACTACCACGGCCTGCATTAACGATTTTAATCATGGGATTTTTTTTTTGGAGAAAACTTCCAATCTATTCATCAGCTGTCTGAGGTAACTAGTAATTAAGCACGTGCACATGCACGTTTCATATAATTGTATGATGTATATAAACGTAGTTGCAAAAGTCTAGAGGACAAAAATCAGATTAAACTAAACTGGCAAATCGTTATCAATTTGCTAAAAAAATGTACACAAGTATTCATTTTTTCTCTCTGAAATTTAACAGCAGAAACTTCATCAATTATGAAAAGTAGATCCATCAGTCTCAACACATAACCTGGTGTTAATTCTGAACAAAAATGCACCAACTCGTGGGCAACTATGTTGCAGTAGACTTCAGCTATGTAAAAGTTAGCAAGGCCAAACCAACAAATACATATTCAAGGAAGAGTTGCTCTTTACTGACTTTGACGGCATGAATTTTGACCTAATGCTTCAATGAAATGCATTGATTAAATATCACATGCATGAATAATGCCATTCTTGTTATAAGCTCCCACAAGACTGCAGCGAAATACAGACATAGATATCTATGGGATAATGGGAATAACTGTGCAATATTATATTGCTCTACATGCACAGCTCGTTGTAAAAGGAGGAGCAGTTCGGAGGTTCATATATACCTTGGCTAATTAATATATATTTAAGCTTCCATATTGGTGATAGAAAATCATGCAAAATTTCTCCATGAACCACCAATGTAATCATATATATGGATCTAGCATATTTTGTTATTCCTTATTCAAATAGACAAGGAAAAAGATTTGTTCATGACAAGAACCTGAGTTTTTGCTAACATATATCACGACGATATGTAATAGGCACACCTGTGTAATTACACTGTAAGAGGAGTTCGATCGGTATTCCTGTCCTGCTTGCCCTGCAATGACCGGGACCAGTGGCAGAGGACGGAAAAAATTTGAGGTCGGGCAAACTTTGAAGCGTGAAAAGAATTGCGACAGAAAAATCACTACTTTACAATGAACACGACATAAAAAGATCACTAATTCACATGAACAAAGCGAATTGGATAATTCCTCTTGCACAGCCGATAGCCATTGACAAATTGCAAAGAAATTAGAGAAATAAATTGCATTTGTTAAAACAATTGCTGCTCCTATTCTCTATTTTTTTTGTAATAATAATAGAGAAACCAGTTGAGACAACCGGTCTGCCTTGCTTCGCTTTTTTTTTTTTTTTTGCTTAGCTGAGTTCCTGCCGATAGAACAACCGAGCCGGTCTAGACGAACTAAGGGCAGCACAACTCCAACAAATCGTGCCTCCAAAGGCGCAGTAACCAACCGTGTGCCAGCGGCCAGCCCACCTCTTCCCTTCTCTTTCTTCCCCAAAAGAACGCCCAGGAACACAGGAACCGACCACCGACGAACTGGAAAACTCGATCTGCGCTGCAGATGCCAGAGATGCATAGGTATACTTGATCTTTTGGCAAAAATCAATGTAGGGCGGCCGCCCTACCTCGCCCATAGGGGTCCTCCGCCACTGACCGGGACACCAGCTAGGCATTACATCGAGCATATACCAGCACTACCAAGAAAACACAGCACCTCCAATCTTCTAATTCTACCATACGTACACATAGTAAAGCTTCAGGTCTGGTTGCCCAGGAAGGCTCCATGATCATAGTACACGATCGGCTTTGTGCTACACGATCAGTAAAGAGAAGATTGGATCGTAGAAAGTAGTATAACTCGTTAGGGACGAACCTCCATTGCACGTGAAAATGCACTACGCACGGGTCAGATAAAAACGTTCGACGGACAACAGTTCGAAAACAATCTTGATGCTTCGTCACCCAGAGGTCCCGAGGATTCAGACTTTCAGAGGAGGAGGTGGCAGGTGGTAAGGCGATGGGCCAGGACGGGCGCGAGGGTGGCTGTGTCACGGAGCTGACGGCGGCGTCATCGGTGTGGTATGGTCGTCGAGCGGCCGGGCGCTGGCGCGGTGGCCGTTGTGGCACGGCAGCTTGATTGCAGGGGCGCTCGGCATGGTGGCGTGATGGCAGGTGGCGGCGACGGCGTCCGCGTGATAACACAGGTCGTTTTGATTAGATGCTTTGCGTGATAAGTGGTTTTTTATTTCCGCGTGAAACTGACTCGTCATACAACAGAAGAGGAGCAATTAGCGGAACATAATTGCAGGCATCGGTGTGTGTTCAGTCAGGCTGACCACGGGTATCGTCTCAACCGTAGGATATGTTGGTTAAATGGTCAAGATCTATTGGATCACCCCTCTCTCTCCCTTTTTATATTAGTGGTGATTAGTGGTGATATAAAGAACACCAGAAGGAACAAAAATTACATCCAACTCCATAGACCACCTAGCGACGACTACAAGCACTAGAGCGAGCCGAAGGCGCGCCGCTGTTATCGCCCCTCCATCACCAGAGCCGGGCAAAACTTGTTATAGTAGACAGTCGGGAAGTCGTCGTGCTAAGGCCCCATAGGACCGATCAGCGCACCAGAACCGCAATCGTCGCCGATTAAGAGAAGCGTAGATTAGAAGGATCTAATATGTAGACACACGAACAAAGACGAACGAATACCGGATCAAGCGGATCCACCGAGGACAAAACACCAACCGAATCCCGCGAGATCCGTCGAACACACACCTCCACCCGCGCGCCCTCCGACCACGCTAGACGCAACGCCGGAACGAGGGCTAGGCGGGGAGAACCTTATTCCATCTTCAGGGAGTAGTCGTCGTTTCATCTCCCTAACTAGGACACAAACCCTTACCAAACATAGAAAAACATGGGATAACAGAGCCCTCCTGCCGGCAAAGACCAGGATCCACCGCGCCACCATGACCCTAAAGCCACCGAGGCGAGATGGATCGGCGGCGACGCTAGCAGGAGGCTGGCGCCTTTTTTTTTTAGATGCCTACGAAGAGGTAAATCTAATCGTGCGAATCATAGGGGTTTTTTAAGTTAGTGTGGGAGCTATGTCAGCTAATCTGCTGCTCTTGGTACCATTTTTTAAGCAGAAACATCATCTGTCAGTGAACCGTGAGTTCTGAAATATGGTTTGTCAGTTGCCACTCCACCAATCTTAGCACAACACCTGATTCTGATCTGATATACTATAGTTTGAAGCTGACAAAACATCTAACCTGAAGGTGAAAATTCTGCCCCAATCTCGTCAGGTTTGAATTCTGGTGGGACTACAGAAGTTCGATTGCATAATTAGGTACATGTATTTCTTGAAAAGAAGAATATAGTCAAATAGTGCGCACATAAAGGTGCTAGCTTCAAGTTGCATAAAGAAGACAATCCAAGGAGAACGCTAGCATCTCCAGACTCATGTCAACAAAACCAGCCAATTACTGTAGGACACGTCACAAGCAAGAAAGAGTAGTTCCGGAGGCAACAATAGCGAATACTCTCAAATAGCACATTTATTTTAAGCGCTGCCTTTTTTCATAAAAACTATATAAATATATTACCAGCAACATCAGTCTTATATACATCAAACTACCTTGAAGTTCCATCTGGATCAATCTAAAATAGCAACCAAAGTTACCTCAGCATACAAGAAGAGTTGCACACAGATACATACTTCAGTTCTGTGTAAAGTCTAGGTAGTGTAAAATATATAAGTAAAATCAGCTCTCGATGGCGCCTCGGATGTCTAAAACTCTGTCAATGGTCTGCATTTGTATCGACAGTTCTAGAATTAGCTCATGATGGTTCCCAATCATATCAACAGTTCTGGAAGTCCTGATGGTCACCTAAGAACTGTCAAAGGGAAATGTTTCATTAGTAGCCAGGCAATGACTACATGTACATTCATAAACATGGATCCAAGAGGGATATAATTACCTCATGATGCAACTACTCTTTGCACGTAACTTGCTACTTTTTGTCAGAATAACATCACATCAGTCGCGAAGATCTGCAATGATATATAAATGGACACGATATAGTGGTTCCAGTTAATCTGAAGTGTTCTTCGGACATCATATGGTCAAATTAAACTAAAGTATGAGATATGGTACACAAGCGCCAGGAGTAATACCAATGAAGTCCTTCCTTCTTATCGGATATGATTGTAACTGTTGAACATGCCAGTGTGGGAAGTCTTGACTGCAGTCTTAGGAGCATCAGGAGTTCCAAACACATTCCAGAAACGCAGGGTCTCATCTCCTGCAGCAGATGCTACTGTGCAACCATCAGGGCTCTGCAAAGTTACCAAAAGACAACACAAGATAAGACATCTGTGCAAACATAATGTGTGAACTTAACCATAGGGAGCAAAGATTACCTGAGCCATGAAAAGAACACGGGAAGTATGGCCAGTGAGCTCAGCCATCTTATCCATCGACGGGTACTTCCATAAGGTGAGCTGATTCTGAGTGAATCCATGTGAGCTTAGTAGCTCTCTTTCATTCTTGTTCCAGAGCAGAGCACACACTTGTGACCCGGTGTCGACAGAGTTGAGGCATGCGCCAGTGTGTGTGTTCCAGAACTTGATGCACCGGTCATTTCCGCCACCACCGGATGCCAGCAGGTTGCTCTGGAATGGGCACCATGCGAGCGCCTTCACGGCAGCCAAGTGGTCCTCAAGCCTGTGTAACCATTGTGTGCGACCTGCCGATTGCACAGAGGATGCCATAGACACATCCCATATGTGGAGAAGGTTGTCGTTGCCACCACTGGCCAGCTGTTTTCCTGATCTTGCCCACTTGAGTCCACACACCTCCTGCCCGTGCCCACGGTATGTCTGCACAGCATGGTCCCTAATCCTCACATCGTTGTTCACAATCTTGCCGTCCATACCACCAGAGGTCAGTATGTTGTCATTCCATGCCAGTGAACCGACTCTCGACTGATGCACACCTTGCATTGTCCTCAGCTGCACAATAATCATGATCAGCAACTAACCACAAATGATGCTGCTAATAAAACATTAACAGGAGAGGCCAAGAAGTACCAACCAGTCGGTTAGAGCTGGAATCCCAGAGCTGGACAGTTGAAGAGTTGAGGCCAACAGCGATGTGCCGGCCATCAGGAGCCCAGCTTACACTAGTGACAGGGCCATCGTCTTCGTTGAAGGTAACGAGCTCAGATGTAGACCCATTTGAGGCATCCCAGAGGTAAATCGTGTTGCCCAGCGCAATGGAAAGCACATTGCTGCTTCCCCAGTCCAGTAGGTTGAGGTAGTAATCGTCAACGAGGTCTGGAGCATCCAGTGTCCTCTCTGCAGACTGCATCAGGTTTCAACGCACAATGAGTCAATTACCATCAGGAATTGTCAATAGAACAACTGCGGCACCAATGAGCACTACCATACCTGAGGGATGTATCGTCGCTTCTTCGCCGGCTTGGCCTGGATGGAAGCTGCATCAGCACGGAGCTCAGTGAGGACGTTCTCGGGCTCCGGAGGCTTGTTCCGGAAGGCGAGAATTCTGGTGCGGTTGTTGAGGAGCTTCTCAGCCAACAGTTTGCGGTATGATTCCTTGGCGGGCGACGGCGTCACCATGTTCTTCTTGTCCTTCCTCGGCTCCGTCAGAAGATAGTGCGCCATGTCCATGTCCATGGCTGATCTGCACGTGATGAACCTGTCTCCCTGCCAAACAAGCAGATGTATCCCGTTCAGGAATTTCGTCGAACATCCTGCAGGCACAAGCAAAGGGAGCAGCGGATGCAGAACTCACATAGCACTTGACGGCAGGGTTGCGGGACGCCGAGCACAGAGACGGCATGTAGGGCCTTGAGCCTGCTTCCTGGAGCGGCGGCCGCGATGCCGCCACACTCGGCCTGCTCTTCTCCGGTGTCATCAAGTCGGAGCCTGCATCCATGGCCAGAAACAACAAGAACAGACAAGAAACAGCGATGGTATGGACGCGAACGAGATTAGGGAAAACTGGACAATTCAAACCTGAAATCTACCGGAAATCAACACGGGACCAAACCCTAAGTGACGCAACGAGCCAACGAATTTGGGAGCAGACGAATAGATCAATCAATCAACTATGTAAACGATCAATCAGGGCAATGGATACGCTAACGCAAAGATTCTACCAAAAGAACAGGGCAAGATCGATTTGAGCAGGGCGGACGAGAGGCTCGAGCCAAAGAATCGAACCGAGACTAGCACACGCGTGGGCGAAATTCAACACCGAGGTCGGGATCAGCAGTAAACCGAACGAGGACCGAGGGGATCGATCTTGGACAGAGCTTTGAGCGCGCGGAGGATCTTCGAGAGCTTCGATCGCGAGACCAAGCGAGCGATTGATTCGTTCGCTCGCGAGCGATTTCTTTGTGGTGGTTTTCTTGGAGGATCCGTGGTAATAATACGAGCACGGGAGGGGAAAAGAGGCAAGAAGTAATGTCTCAGAAATATAGCCGTTGGGTGGGAAATTGGCTCAGGTGCACACGGCGTCACGGACACGGCACACCCCGTTACGAGCAGGCCCAATCAGCGGATGCCACGTGTATTACTGAAACCTAAAATTCCTTCTTTTCCTTTATTAAAATTTCCTTACGGAATACGAGCACTGGGTCATGTTTGCCACATGCATTTTAATTTTCTTGGCTGATTTCTTGAAGTGTTTTTCTTTCAAAATTTGCTGCAAAATTCATGTCCAATCCCAGTTTTGGATCTATGGCATGTTTGTTTATACCTAACCTTGTCATAATCAAACATGTGCTTAAGAAAAGGCAATACCACCTTTAGACCACGAACTGAAGAAGCCCTATGCTAATTTTTTTTTGTAAATTGTCCTGTCGGATCAAATGGTAACAACTCTGTATTTCAAGAACATCTAAAAAAAACTCTGTATTTCAAGATTATATATAGCTTTAGTCCAGTGGACATATAAATCAGACGATATCCAAAATATGAAAACAGCATACATTCAGAGTTTCTGGCAGTGAGACATGGATTCTTGGGTTTCATTACACGCACGTACGTACGCCGGACAATATTGGACTTTTAATTCTAGCCTAGTGTAAAAGATGTTGGCAACAGCACTCAGTTTCTCACTCTCAGTGAACACGAGGGCCTTGTACTTGCTCTTTTCGTCTGATTTACTTGGCTACTTGTTCACAGCCTCAACCTCCCAAGGTCCAAGGAGACATACATCATCACCGTATTCATAGCAGGCAACCTTTGAAGGCTTTCCTTAGTGCAGCCTCGTCCAAATTCCTGCCGATAAACACAAGCTTATTGGTTCTCTTCTCATCAGGCTCCCATGGCTTTGCTGGGCAGCCTTCCAACATGGAGTGCACACCCTACAATTTTGAGCATGAGTTAGTAGAGGAATGAGAAAAAATTAGAACTGGCAAAATTGCAGAGGCGCCGAGACAAAAGCTTTATGTGGCAACAAAGGATAACGACCTGTCGACGGCAACACGCAACTTAGATCACGCATTGTGCACATCAGCATTGTGCGTATCGACTACTTTCAAGAAAAGGGATAGCATAAGACGATGGCTAACCTGGAATACAAAGCGTCCAGTTGACTCATTTACAGACATAACACCCTTTAATCTGTACAGGTCTTCACCTTTCTCCTCAACAAGTCTCTCTAGCCAATCATTGACCTTGAAAAGACAGTGGTGATAAATTAGTACATTACTGAGGAAAAATTTGGTACTCCCTCTGGTCCATTAAAAGCGTCGCTGACATAACTAGAGATTTGTACGTCGTACGCTGTTTCTACGACACATTTAACGGATCGGAGGGAGTAGTAAAAGAAAGAACCATTGTACGAGTAATTCTTAAGTACATTTCTTTACCTCATCAAGATCAAGCACTCCCTCCGAAACAATGCTTACACTAGTAACAGCTGAATCATGGACATGATCATGATGGTGTCCTACAAGTCAGCAGAGTAAACTGAACAGACTGAGAAAAGGAGAAAGTTGAATGAAAAAATGAATGCACACAAACAAGTAAACTGCAAGTCTGGTTGTCATCTTAATTACTAAGCATTTATCTGCCTCCGTTTCTTCATCAGAAATTTTGATAAAAGGTACAGATCCAAAAGGAATCAACAAACTGCTGTCTTAAGCAGTAGCTGTAAAAATTGGCATGTCTCTAATATAATGGGATTCAGAACACATGGATACTGGAACGTGAACATTAACATGCTCATGTCCCAAGTGGCAATGACCTGTCTCTTTGTTCTCGTTCAATTGGACTTCAGCCTCAATCCTGCAGATATATTCTTATACTCCCTCCGTCCAAAAATAAATGTCTCAAGTTTGCGAAAAAATGGATGTATCTAGACATGTATCAGTTAGACAAACACGATATGACATCTGGCTCTCAGGATTACAGACCAATATTCTTTAAGACGCAAGAAACCAAATATACTAACCTATCAAGGTCATAACCCCCAATTCCTAGCACAAAATCCATGTCAACATCGCCAAACTTTGCTTCTCTCATCTGTGCCATCCCATTTATGAGCTGCAATGGAAAAAATCAATTTGCTTTTGTACTTCATCAAAATTCTCTGTTTTCTAAAGGCATTCTACCAGCCTACCTTGATCTTCTTGGTTAAAACTTCCAGTTCTCCATCATCAATCAAATCAATCTGCGTTAACAGCAAGGAGCATTTTTTATGTTGTGTTCTTAAGAAGAAATTGCAGAAAAAAGTGCTAAACTAATATTTACATTTTTGGAATCAAAGGCTTGTATATAGTTCTATACCTTGTTCAGTATAATCCGGTCTGCATAAGCAACTTGTTCTACTGCCTCATTCACAACCCACCTTGGTTTCACTTCATTCAAATGTTTCATGGCATGCTTACAATCAACCAATGTAACCACACCATCAAGTTTCACATATTTCGAGACCAATTCATCAGAACAAAATGTCTCAATAACAGGACCAGGCTTTGCAAGACCTGGAAAGGGACATTGGCTCTGTTAGACAATAGAACTTTCACACATCTTAAGGCTAAAAGTGATGACTATATACTGATGGACATTGCTCCAATGAGATTTACCTGTTGTCTCAATAACAATGTGATCAAACTTGTCTCCCTTTTGCTTCACCAACTTCAGAAGCATCTTTACAAGATCCCCTCGGACAGTGCAGCACAAGCAGCCATTATTCACCATCACAATGTCCTCAGCGACGGATGAGTGGTTAGCGACAAGTGAGCTATCAATATCCACTTCGCCAAACTACACACGAAAACACAATATGTGTTATTCAACATAGCACCACAGAGTCTCATCCACGTTAAATGGAGCTAATTGAGTGCAAACACTGGTCCTTGCAACCTAACATCAATAAATGTTGGCCGCGCATAACAAAGTGCACAGGATACAAGGATCTTCAGTTTAACCTCATTCTCGATGACAGCAATCCTCTTCCCATGCTGTGAAGTTAAAATGTGATTCAGAAGGGTTGTCTGCAAAAGATAGGGTCAAAACAATTAGCCATCCTAATTGACAATCAATAGGCAAACCTCGATAAAAATCAACTGAGAAGTTCAAAACAATTAGAAACCGTCAATGGGCAATTTTCAGTCCTCATTCCTTGGTTTAAGTCCACACATACTTTGTTTTACTGATAGCACATAAATTTTACCAAATCTAAACTCGTAATATGATTCACCTATCCCGTTACTGGAAAATCATATGATACATTCCTCAGGTAGAAAAGAAATTGCAGTGAGTTCAGACTTCAGATTATACTAACTTCTCGTCTCTAGCCCACCGCTCCAGTTAGTACGACTTCATAAGTGAAAGGTAAGCAAGTAAGCGAGGACCAGACCTTTCCGGAGCCGAGAAATCCGGTGATGACGGTGGCGGGGACGCGGGTGTCCAGCGCCTGAGCGTCGAAGGAAGCGTCGGAGAGGTGCCGCCGGAAGACGGTGGACGGCGGCCGCAGGAGGGGCGGCCCCAGGCTTCGGGGGCATCTGGGCAAGGTGACAAGAGGGCGGTGGAGAAGAGCGGAGGAGGAAGCCGCGGCTCTGGTCGCCCTGGGGAGCAACAGCCGTGTAGCCGCAGCCGCCATGCCGGACTCCCAGAGAGCTTCGCGGCCGCCGCGGGAGGGTTTTGGGGACGTTTCCTGGGGTTATTCGAGCCGCTACAGCCTACAGGTGTGTGTACTTTCAGCGTCGCGTTTCTGAATCCTGAAGCATCGGCCTTTTGTCTGCAGCAAGCCCATTAGAGCATTTCAACAGATGTCTAAAAAGTGGACAGCTGCCAATTTAGGGTACCAGGGCAAAAACTCTGCTCTAACAAATGACCCATTCAGCCATTCCTTTCTCATGCCTAAATTTTTTGGGCTGCTCATAAAATTAGCACCTCGTGCTGCATATTTTGGGCACGTCGGCTCGTGTCTAAAAACAAATTTGATAGCCATCGTGAGTGCACCATTTGGCGGTCCAGACCTAAAACGGCCTCACAGCCGCACCCTCAGAGGTGGCCCAGACACAAAAAATATCCAGCACCTCGGAAGGCCCCCAAACTTTCAGGTCTCTGAAATACCCCAGACATGTATTTGGACACAAATTTTGTCCGCCCTAACCCACTCATTAGCCACTTCTCTCTTCCTATGCTGGACTTCCTTGAAAACTTGACTCTGCGGAAATTTTTGATGCTTTCTATGGTGCTGATGAAGGCAACAACAAGAACTAAATGGATTCGAAATGTTTAGAGAATCGCATATTGAAATGGTTTACATTAATTTGGTTTGCTTCTGGCGCTGGCTACGTTGAATGGACTAGCATCTCTAGCAGATCCT
Source organism: Poa pratensis (assembly GCA_947311845.1). Lineage (NCBI taxonomy): Eukaryota > Viridiplantae > Streptophyta > Magnoliopsida > Poales > Poaceae > Poa > Poa pratensis. The sequence continues at coordinate 50,556,145 of CAMZMU010000063.1, forward strand.
TTAAAAGAGAACTTCAAAATAACCGCTTTTTATGGGGTTTTTAGCATTAAAAATATCCATTTCATATCCCGTAAACTGGGTCGATGTATATTTTTTAAGGTAAGCCTTCAAAAGAGCCTCCAATACCTTGTATCTGCAGTTGCGGGGGTTACTTTTTAGGTCTCCCGTAAACAACCAGACACTTGATGGGATGGAATATTCAGCTTCAACTACTGCTGGAATAGTTTCGATAACCAAAATCCACTATATTGACTCGATTCCGACGTAATTAACACTGGTTGTCCCGAACCATTCGCACGCTTCCCAGTCCTGACCCCAATCTGGCCGCAGGCCCAAATCCTGCTTCCTCGTGCTTCCCGCCGTCATGGTAGGAGGGAGCGATAACCTCTTGCGTGACCGCACAGTCGAGCAGAGAGTGGCAAGCTTGTTGGCGGTAAGCCGCTGGCGTGCAGAGGTGGCGACCGACGGTGTGCGGCAGGCGGCTCGTCGGCCGGACGGATGGAGAAGGATGCGATCTGGTTATGGCGGTGGCACTGGCCGGTGCACGAGAAGGAGGCAGGAGACGTGGCCCAGCCCGCTGGTGAGGAGTAGATACTGCCATATGAATAAGAGTGGTCACTTTGGCGAGATACTGCCATATGAAAAAAAAAAACTTGGCCATGGCAGTCATGCCATAAAGCACCGGATTAGTTCTGTATTTCACATTTAACTCTATTTTCGCGTGCGTGCATGTTTGCTTTCCTTCAGAAAATACCTTTATAGATGTCAAAACAAATTGAATGGCTTTCCCTATACTTCCTTTGTCCCTATATATAAGATGTTTTGGTGGGCTAAAGTAGACTACCAAAACGTTTTATATTTTGCGATGGAGGTAGTAGTTCGTAGGAGTTCATTGCGTGGAAGTCAAGGCTGAGATTAAATAATTAAATAAAATATGGAAATAATGAGAATAAATGTGTTCTGAAGTAGCTAGGAGTGTTTTATTTCTATCATGATGTCTCTTTCAACTTAAATATAGGTTAATGTAGTCTATGTGTGCTCCGCTTACCCAAGTACATGTTGTTCAACCTTGATCCTTTGGATAAACCGATCCCCCAAGTCTATGTGTAAATATAGACTAGTAACCAAGGAGCAAGACCTAAATGACCAACGCTCAAGTTGTATTTCATAATAAGAATATATTATAGGTCAAAAACTACATATCCCACAACAACAATATATTGGTGACAAAGGTTAAAACCTTTAGATTGCAAAGAAAGAATGAACAACAAATTTCTTTATCTCGACACCTTAATTTGCACCAATGGAGGAAGGAAGACCATTTTTTTGATGCCCATCGATTCAATCCATCAGACTCAACTTGTTGCAGAAACAGAGAAGGAAGATGCTATCGTCAGAAGATCCAACATGGCAGATCCTTTAGACACTATGTGCTGATCACTTAATGACAAGCTTTCTTGTACTCACCACATTCACTAACCTAAGGCATTTTAGCTTTTTTTTAATTTAAAAATATATCTAGATTTGTTTATAGCTATATTCACTTATTTTAGTAAGTAGTATATAGTCAATTTAAAATGCTAGCGTCCGGCAGCGGGTCGGGTACCCGATCTTAACGGGCTCGTTTTTAAGCTCTACGTGACGTCACTCGATCGGGTTAAACGAGAAAAAAATCATCACTCGTGACGCAAGTGAGGAGGACACATGATGCAGCGGAACCCTCGTGCTTTCCTCCGCGCCGCCGCCCCGTCCTCCGCCCCACCACCGTCGCCGTTCCACGAGCCCTGACAAGCGCGTCACGGACTCCCCCGCAGACTCGGAGCCCACTCTTCCCGGCGCACCGCCGCGCCCTCTCTGCTTACTCCCTCGGCAATCATGACACCAGGCCCGTGGACATCAAGGAGCTGCCGAACCTTTACTCCTACGAACTAGACGTGCCGGGGCTCAGCGCCGACGATCTCACCGTGCGGCTGGTGCCGGACCGCTGTCTTGAAGTCATAGGCGAGCGCCGCGAGGAGAAGGAGGCCGGCGTCTGCATCTACCTTCGGAAGGACCGCCCCATGGGCAAGCTGCAGCATTCCTTCTGTCTCCCGCAGGATGCGGACCTAGGTAGGGTGTCCGCGGAGTGCTGGAACGGCGTGCTCACGGTGACCATCATGAAGCTGTGGTTCCAAGAACCATCCAGGTCAAGTGCCCATTAGATTATTATTAAGGTTTGTGTACCTCCATTGCTTTGTTTATTTTCCATTTCAAGAAAAGTGTGTGTGTACGAGCAGCTATGAAATATATTTTTGAGGACAATGCAGGCGCTCTATCATCCGATTAGATAGAATGAAAAAAATATTTACAAAGGTTTATTTGTTTTGGCAGCTGAATTAGGAACAACACAGCCGCCCATAGGACTAACACATACAAGTCTCCGGGGGCCTCGGTGTGCGCGTACTCACGTTGCACGATCTCTTCCCTAACCAAAAGAGCACCTTGTCTAGGAGAGAGCCGGGTTCCGGAAAATCCTTCTAGTTTGCTCCTTCCATACTCTTTTTTTTAGACGGAAGGCTCAAGAAGAGCACAGCTTTGAATTAACAAAGCCAACAACCGGCTAAGGTTACAACTTACAACAACACCACACACGCACAACACACTCACACCTCACAGCAACAGAGAACACAAACATGGTGTAAAACCAAGCAAAACTAAAAGAAGCACATGCTTGATTCGAAGGCGACACCATGACTTCTGTCGCACGGGGACGACGTCGGAGATGTTCACATCAACGAAACCTCCACCGCACCATCATCGCCACCGAAACGACTTGCCATTGGGGAAGGGGTAAACCAAAGGTGGGGGCTTGCAGCAATGCCTCCTTCCATACTCTCCAGATTGAGTAGATCAATGCGCCGCTTGCTTAACGTATCTTTTCCTTCGGAAGGCTCGCACACATATCATCCCACCATGTGTTTAGGTCTCGAAAATCCGCTCGTGGACCACCGACGAAAAACTACACTGACGCGCGAGGTGCATCGTCGTCCCATTGTGGATTCTGCATAGCTTGCAGATATGGTCGGGAAGCCATCCACAGACCTCGAGGTTGTCCGCCGCTAGCAGCCTCCCATGCAACAACGTCCATGCAAAGAAACAACATTTTGCCTCCGCGTTGGCCTTCTAGATTTTTGCCGTTTTGAGGGGGGAGAAAGCACCCACGAACTGGCTATGAAAGATATTTCAGTTTAAAATAATGGTCTCGTTGCTTGTGTTTTGAATATGTATGTTTTGTATTCATCATGAGCCAATGCCCCTCTGAAGATTTTTTTTCAATAACATTATCTGTTTGTTGGCACAAGGAGTATTAAAGAAGGCGATGTAACCTCTATTTGATACAATAAAAGTTGAGTAAATATTTAAAATAGAGTAATGCAGGTTATATTGTTGAAGTAGTGAGTTCCCAACGAGGGCGGCGATATGGAGCCTGAGATTAAGGGTGTCTTTTTAGAAAAGTCAAAGATGGTATTTAAAGTAAAAAAGATTCTTTTACAGAATCATGTAGATAATTTCTATGAGCCTGTATATTTTGTTGAATAATATGTCGTATTTTATGCTACACAAAGTCAAAAAAAATATGGCTCTAAATAGGCAAACAAAACTCAATTTTGCTTTTCATGCTTGTATTTCTATGCAGGTCGAATTTTTTTGAAGTGTTATATTTTGTTCTGTTTTATATAAAACTAGTTGAATGCCCGTGCGTTGCCACGGTTGTCTAAATTGTTTTTCTTACCATAAATGTAGAAAAAAATTAACACAAAAGAGGTAGACATGTAACATTCAAAATACAATAAGTTGCAATTTGCTTAGAATGTAATTTGAAAAACAGTTGTATTCAACATCATATGCAATGTTTTTTGAATTATCTCGTGTTGACAAATATTCCACTTCGCTTATAACCTAGAGGTGGTTTATGGTAATAGCTTTCATATAGATTGCCATGCAATTTACAAACTTGTGTGTTGCTGCTAGGCCTCAGAGTCGGCTTGTTCCGCTTCATTTCAGTCATGTTGCTCGCTCATATGGTTGTCCCTCAGATTAATCTGTAACATCCCAATTTTAGAATTCGGATGGTTCTCATATCATTCATGTGCATTTGCATCATATAGTATTGCATTTTCATTACATTGCATTAAATTAAATGAACACAACCATAACCCATAAATAATTAGATCAATTCAATATTTATAAATGCATTTGCAAATAAAAGCACATCTATCTTTCTATAAAGTGCTACTTGTGATAACAGAGAGCTAATAAAAGGAAAAGAATAAAAAGAAATAAGAAGAAGAGGATCGTTGTAGGCCAAATTGGCTAGGAGATCACCGCACCATCCTTTATATTCTCTCTTCCCATGTCCTATTTCTCTCTTTTCTTTTCCCTGATGTACAATACCCACACATCAGCCTTTCTATTTTTTTGTTGACTAATTTAGAATTTGGAGGAAAATTGAGTGAAAACATGCTATTAAACTTGTACTAATAATTTGGGAAAAGAAATCAATTTGCACCTGCTAGACTAGCAAAGATACAGCAGGACCTAGACTGACTAGCAAAGGTAGCTAGCAACGACATTTTTCTTTAGAAAATCGACGAAGCGGTTATTATTCTGTTGGGCACATGCTACCCGTACAGTGCTTGTTGGTCGAGCGATACTGCAAGGCTGCCGGCCTGCCTGGTACTTCTCACTTGGGTAATGGATTGCGCCATAGATGGAGGTATAGTAGATGTTTTAGCAAAAATCCTGGACGGGCCACGGCCTAGGTCGGCCCCTACGTACCTGAGTACCTCCGGCGGCTCCGCTAGTAAACATAGCTCGTGCGTCTCGTTGTTTGTGATTTGGATGTGTATGTCTTGCACACTCATCAGGAGCGCCATAGATGGAGGTATAGTAGATGTTTTAGCAAAAATGCTGAGGAGTCAATGCCCCCCTGAAGAATTTTTTTTTCAAGATCAGTTGTTTGTGGGCTCAAGGAGTAGTAAAGAAGGCGATGTAACCTCTATTTGATTCTCCTTCCGTCCCACAATATAAAATGCTTTGGCAATCTATTTTAGCTTGTCAAAACGTCCTATGCTACCAAACGGAGGGAGTACACTAAGGCCGCGCTTGGTTTGCCTTTTTTTTTTTAGGACAAGGTGGTCGTACCACCGCTCGATTAGATAGAAAGAATTGACCCAGTTTATAAGGAAAACCGGGTCCAAAAACCATACAAGCTGTACAAAAGAACACACAGACGAAGCGACCCGTCACCCACACGACACAAGCCGGACAAACGCCACAAACACACACCACCCGCTCCGGAGCCGCCGCTCCGGCATAGCAACCAGATCGACCTCCGCATTGCCCGGAAGCGATCCAGTCATGGTCGACGAACCCTCTGCCCACGCAGTCTCTATCCAGGTTGCCACCAAAACCACCATGTTCCGGGGCCGCCGCCCCGGTATAGCAACCAGATCGACCTTCGCGTTGCCCGAAGGTGATCCAGTCAGGTCGACGAACCCTCTGCCCACGCAGTCTTCATCCAGGTCGCCACCCAGTCCCCCGCTAGACAACGGCTCTGCCTCATAGAACCGTCGTAGCGTGGGAGACCGAGGCCGCCGCCTCGGCGTCCACCACCATCCGGGGCCGCCGCCCCGACGTCCACCACCCACGACCACACGCCCATTTTGCACATCCGCCGCGAAACCGTCGCACCGCGCTGGCCTAAGAGCTCCAAAGCGGCGCCTCCAACAAGGTAGTGACGAGATCGTCACCGCCGCCCGCTCCCGAAGAGCATAGATTTTCACCCGGAGCTCTTGGAACCACACGCGTTAGTCGAGGTCGAAAAGCTCCACAACGACGCGATCAAGAAGGAGAACGACACCCGAGGGCGCCGCCGTCGTCGGCACCGACCGAAGTCCGTGCGAGCTTTCGCCCGGAGTTCAACCCGACCGCAAAGCTTCGGGAGCCACAGGATGGCATCCTGGCCATGCCGTCAGCCACCTAGCTCCATGGCACGCTGCTGCCGCCGCGGCACCTCCCTCCACGGCAGCCGCCATGCCCGCTGCGCCTAACGCAGCCGCTGTTCCGGGGCCGCCGCCCCGGCTTCCTCCTCCCCGTGAGCTTGCCGTGGCCGGGAGAGGGTGAAAGATCCCGACCTCCCCAACCAGCAGCCCGCCCTTCTAGCCTCTCCGCCAGCCACACCTGCCTCCGTGCCATCCTCAGCCTCCTGCCCACGCACCGGAACCTCTCGAGGTGCAGTCTCCTCGCCAAGGGCAAAAACCGCCACGGGACCTCTGCCCCCGCCTCACCTCCGGCGCCCCTGCCTCCACTGCACCTCCGGCGCCCCTGCCGCCGCAGAACTTCCGGCGCCCCTGCACCGCCCGCACACCCGCTGCGTCGCGGATGGCGATCTCACCACCCGCACGGGTCCGCCAGGCCCAGATCGGGCCCGACGGGGCCCAATCCTGCCGCGAGCGCCGCATCGACGGCCCCGTCGCCAGCGAAGGCGCCCACCGCGCCACTCCGCCGCCAGAAGGTGCCGCCGGCCTTCAACGCCGCCCGAGCCCGCCGGCTCGGCGTCCTCACTCCCCGACCGCCGCCGCCCCCACGGGCCGGTCCGCCTCCCTGCGAGCTCGCGAGGACCACCCCCCCGACCACCTTTTGGCAGCGGGGGGCGCCGCCACCGCCACGGCCGAAGCCGGCGACAGCAGCGGCAGGAGGGGCCGGTGTGGAGAGGACTCGGCGGTGCCGCCTTTTTTCCCCTGGCGCCGCTGGGGGAGCGACGCGAGGGGCGGTTTTTTCGTCGTCTTTTGTGCCGCCTTTATTTTTTTCCCTGTTGGAAAACGACGGAATTGTTCACAATATTACGGACGTGACACGTGATTAGGTCCGTAGAATTATTCCCGTCATTTACGGGCCGAATACCCCGAATCCAAGCGGGGCCTAAATGTTGAGTAATTTTAAATAGTCATGTAGGATATATTGTAGTAATTAGTTCCAACGAGGGGGTGATATGGAGCTCGACCTCTAGTATTCCGAAAAAGTTGAGAATGGTATCTAAAGTAAAAACAGATTTTTTTTTTACGGATACATGAAGATAATTTTAAAATTTGTTAAATAATATGTTGTATTTTAGGCTACAAAGTAAGAAAAATATGGCTGTAAAAAACTCTAATTTGTTCATCATATTTGCCTTTTTTATGTAGGTCGCATATGAAAAATGTATGTCACATTTGTCTTCTTGTGTAGGGTATTTTGTTTCAGAATTTTTTGACATATTATTTTTCTGTTTCTTTATATATATAATGGACTCGTGTAACCCCATCACATTTCAAGTTTTCGGTCAAGGAAGTTTTTTGTGCCCAAAGTGCTAGCCTATGGTCGAGGCCAATTTGTTTGCTGGATTGATTGTGACTTGTGAGAATTAGGAAGAAGGTGGACATATCAGTGGGCCCAAATTAACAGTGTGACTAACAAGTAGGCCCAACTTGACAGTGTGACCAACAAGTGTGGGCCCAACTTGACAGTGCGCCACACTTTTCATACTATAACGTTTCCTTGATAAAATAACACATAATTATGTACTCCCTCCGTCCCAAAATAACTGTCTTACATTTGTCAAAAAGTGAATATATCTAGACATGAAACAAGTATAGATGCATTCACTTTTGGACAACTTTAAGACACTTTGGGTAAACCACATCGGTATGGTGGAGGCGTCGTCGATCTGTCGACAGGAGCAACCGATGGGTCAGCCCCACTTTGGGTAAACCACCTAAATATTGTGTAAATATAGTTGAATGTGCTATTGGGGAGATGATATAGGGGAACTGCTGGAGATGACGAAAATATAGGGTAGAAATATTTTTAGGGGAGTCCCCTACATAGACATATAGGGGAGCTGCTAGACTTGCTCTAAATGACAGAGAGATAAGAGTGGCACCTCGAAAGACTTTTTCCAAACCGAATGTAACCTCATGCTTCTTCAAGAGATTTAACCACAATCATATAATTTACCAACAAATATAATTATCACAAAAATTAATACACAAAGAAGTACTAGTTCAGTTACCACTATGCAGTGCTACTTAACTGCATTATTACCAGGCAAAGAATGATATTGTCAGCGAGTACATTCCTATACGCAGAGCCTAGCCGGTGCTAGAAGTCTAGCAGCCATCCCAATTCTCTATAAACTTCCGAAGCCGCTTATAAATTTAAAAACCATTCGTGATTTCTTAAGTCTAATATACACATTTCTACCATTCTTCCCGGGTAATCTGCTGGGAAAAGTTGTGACTGGGCACCATGACACGTACACCTAACTTGTGATTTTTTTAATACTAAATCACAACAACAGAAAACTACAAAAAAAGATGAGTGTATTACAAGATTATGCTATGTCACACAAAAATAAAAAGTGGTGGCAAATATTTGTGAATATAAAATTCGTCAAATTTTATCTTTTTTGTTTCTCTCAAATAGCACAACTTATTAAACTCAAACTTCACTGACCAATATAGCTTTTATACTACAATGAGTAGTTAGGTTTTTTTCAATTTTTTGGTACACCAAAAATGTCTAAAAGAAGTGAGGTTGTAGGTGTACCCTTGCTAAGAAAAAACTATCATGCATAAAGGAAATGAATGACGTGTAGTTTGCGTTCTGATCAACCAAGCCGCCTTTTCCAAACAACAAACACCTGAATCGCACGACCATCTTCTTCCTCTTTTTTTTTTTAGATAAAGAGTATATATTAATATCGCGGAGATACAAATTACACCCAGCCTCTGCAACAACGCAATAACCAAAGCTACTACGGATGCACACAGCCGAAAGACAATAAGAAGAAGAAATAAAAAGAAAAGTCCCGCTACAGAGTTACAGTCCTTGCAGCAGCCGCACAACCACCACCAAGACACCACCTGATGTCCAATTCTTCAAAAGCAACGCCTTCAAGAAGAACAGTGCCAGGCACAACCAATTAAGGCCAGACCTTGGGTTTTCACCCTGAAGATAGTCCCTGCTCTCAAAACAATGTCTTCAGCAAGACCATTGCCAGGCACAACCAATTAAGGCCAGACCTTAGATTTTCACCCTGAAAGGTAGGACTTTGAACTTCACCTGTGATGTTGCCCCCACTAACATACCGCTGCTCCGCCTCCTGCAACTCCAAGCAAGTTCCTCATCGACGCAAAGAATCCAATCGCCATTTGCTAGTCCTTTAATCTCAGCTTTCGTGACATTCCCCGCCTCTGACTACACCATGGATTTGCCCATGATGGCACAAAAATAGAGCTTCACGCCGCTCCCTCCGGCGCGACCGAATCCCTCCGATCCAGCAATCTTTAGGAATTAGCCCATGAAAGATCACCGGCGGAGCCTTCCGAAACTCGACATTCATGCCAGATCAAGGTATCGGCGTCAAGCAGATCTTCATCTTCTCGCGATTTGGAACCTTAGGACCACCACCATTATTCGGCCGGACCAGCAGTCCCCACACCGCCAGCCGACTCCCGGCGAACGGATCGAGCGAGCCGACCTCTAACCCAGAAGAGCCCGAGGTTGACCACAACGCTAGCCCGTGCGACGTCAGATTGGAGCAGCACTGCCACCAACGGCAAGGCGTGCCCCCGCCTCTGGCCTGCACCGGTTGCGCCGCCAGATCGAAGGTGCCGCGACGCCGCCAAGGGCAGGCGCGCCGCCTCCTCCTCACTGCCTCGACCGCGCCTCCCGGCCGCGCGCCGGTGCGGGCGAGCCGCTCCGCCGCCCGGACTCCGCCCGACGCACCAGAGTTGGTCTCCCCGCGCGATGGGTTACCAGCGAGGCGCGCCGAGCCCGTCACCTGCGACGGCAAGGGGGGGCGCCACCGCCGGCGCCGCGGCGGCAGCGGCCGGAGAGATCCGCCCGGCGGCTGCTTTTTAGGGTAAGGAGACGAGCCTCCGGAGACAGGATGAGCGCGGACTCGCTGGGTGACATCCTCGGCCGCCTCCCGCCGCGCAGCCTCGCCAGGTCCCGCTGCGTCCGCAGAGCGTGGCGCGCCACCATAGACGACCACCATGTCCTGCGCGCGAGCCAGCTCCCGCTCTCGCTGGATGGAGTCATCTACGAGACGGAAGATCTTTGCGGCCAGATCCCGACGTTCTTCTCCGCCGCTCCACGGCGCGCCGGATAACGAGCGGCCTCCAGTCCCTCGACGACGATAACACGCGCGAAAAGACGGGCTGGTACTGGCCGATGTACGACTGCTGCAACGGTCTGCTCTTGCTCTATCGCCACGTGGTCAACCCCGCCACACGCCAGTCGGCGCGCCTGCCCTCGCCGCCGTGCCCGTGCATGGCGACGGACTGCATGGGGTGCGGCGATTACCAGAACCGCTACCTAGTTTATGATCCCACGGTGTCACCGCACTACGAGGTGTTTTTGATCCCTCAGACTCCGGCCGTGCTTCCGGCAAAGCATCCGTACCGTGGTGATGGATCATCAGCCTCTCCAATGGAATGGCCACCGTCGACGTATACCATCCACGCCTTCTCGTCGGAGACCGGGCGCTGGAAGGAGAAGCCACTTAACCGGGAAGGGGCTGCGGCTGGGACAGTTGCCGATTTTGAAGCAGCTTGCATAGCCTACAATCATCTGTACTACACTGCCTACTGGCAAGGGGCGCTCTATGTTCGCTGTGAATATGGATTTATTTTGAGGTATATATCACTCGTATCCTATCCATCGTGCATAGTCTATCTTAGGTTCGGTTCCTGATTCCGTTGGTTCTTCACGCCTTTGCGGCCAAAAGGCTCTCGAGATGTTTCTCGACAACATCGAGGCCACAGAGCTCCTTGACTGCAACCATCGTTGCCGGCACATCCATCTGGAACGTTACCGGGGAGTTTGCGGGTCCAGTGCAAATTGAGAACTCCTTCCTGGCTGCCCTGATAGCTTCCCTCATTGCACAGTGCACCGAGGATGCGAGGAGCAAGGGTGGCTCGCCAGAGGCTGCAAGCAAAGATATGACAACACAGTGTCAATGTTGCAATTGCAGCAGGCAAGCTTAGAGTTGCAGAGTTCTAATGAAACGGAACCATGCCATGCTAGAGAGATCGCAAGTTCACCTTTTGAGGAAAGAACGTGTTTCTGACCACGAGAGTTGTTGAAGAGCTCGACGTTGAGCTGCTTCGGGATGGTGTCCACTGTAGGGATCTTGTATGTCCAAGTGCCGTCATTGATGACAAGGCCGTCAGAGTTGGTTGTGTACTCTTCGTTTGTGAAGAACCCTATCCCTTGCACAAATGCACCTTCGACCTGAGTAAAATCAAGAACGGAATTCAGAGCTGCCATATTCATCCAGACAATAATGTGTATCGAACATGCAATTGTCTTGGAGCTAACCTGGCCCAAGTCTACCGCAGGATTTAGGCTTTGCCCACAATCATAAACCAGATCGCTCCTGAGGATCGTGGTTGCTCCTGTCAGGACATCAACTTCCACCTGCAATGTTCATATGCAGATTGCAAATCAGACATGTATCAGCATGTAGCACAAGAGAAGCTGCTGCAATCTCCAGTAGCATGGTAGATTTGGATGATGTTAAACTGCTGAGATTTGGATCATGGTACCTCACTAACAGCTGCTCCATAGTTCAAGTAGCTTGCGGAAGTAGGATGAGGGGTCCAGTAGGCTTGAGCCGATAAGTTCACACTCGCCATTGTTGCCTGCAAATATGGAGCATATGCCATTTATGACCAAGTAATTAATCAGACAATTAAAGCCAGAGGAAATTCTTGCCACGTTACTGAAAGGATCATATTTTAAAAGATTTGTACTCACTTGAGCAATCAAGGAGCTCCATGCCACCATGCCAGACTTAGTCTCCAGGTCCTCTTTGATAGGCTTAAGCCTCTCAACAAGTGCAGCACACGACTGTCGAACCGCCTCACAGCTAGTTTCAGAGGTGGTGCTCCCAGCGGTCCAGCCTCCCTGAATCATGCTCAGCGTGTCGGCCTGGATGACTCGCACCTTGTCAAAGAGGCCTTCGCCACCATCGGGGCATAGCTGGCCCAGTGCAAACGCGGTCATCTGCTTCACTTTGGTCCACAGCCCTTGGCCTATCTCGACTCCACCGACCTCAACGGCGATGGAACCATCGTTCAAGATGGACACCCTCCCCGGAGTTGGCCGGAGAGACACTGCATAGGTGATTGGCACGCAAGAAATGCCACGCTTCTTCCACCGGCTGCCGCTGTTGAGATGCTCAACAATCGCAGCCCTGCTCTGGTAGTCAGGTGACGAGGCCAGCTTGTCAAAGATGGTGACAAGGCTATAGGTCGAGGCCTCGCCCACACTGGCCCCGAGAAACACCTTAAGGCTCTCAAAGTCATGAAGGTTCTTCCTTCTTATAGTGTTGGTGTCGGCTGAGAGCGCTGAGGCGACATGCTCGATGATGGCTTCTGCGATGAAGGAGCCCTGCACTTCACCGGGAGCACGCATCGCAGACCTGGATGACACATTAGTCTTGCAAACCTTTATGTCAAACGCGAGGGTGCCCCAGTTGTACTTCTTCAGAGACCCTATAACAGCATTTGGCATAACTGGACTGTAATCTGGCGATATTCCGGCATTGATGCCAAGATCAAGGTGCAAGGCCGTGACCCTGCCGTCCGACTTGAACCCAACTGAGTACTTCACCTTCATCGGGTGCCGCCCTCCAGCCATTATCATGTCCGTCTTGCGGTCGAGGTACATTCGAACAGGGCGCCGCAGCTTGAATGCTGCAACTGCACATGCACATGCGACCTGATATTTACCGAAAAATTTCTGATCAGGTTGCACCAACTAAAATATTTCAAATATCCATAAACAATTGGTTGCATAGTTAGGTCACGTACATGAATTGCTTTCATCGCTTTCCCACCAAAGCCACCTCCAACTCTTCTTGTGATGACACGAACATTGTGGAACGGTATGCCAAGGCACCTTGCAATGACACTTTGCATAACCTCAGGCATTTGCGCCGAGGAGTAGACGGTGATACAGTTATCTTCGTCAGGAATAGCTAAGGCGACTTGCGTCTCCATGTAGAAGTAGTACTGGGATTCAAGTTTCACCTGTGCAAACAAATACACTGGGTGTGAGTATTCTTGTCAGTAAACTTAGGACATACACTCTATTCAACAGAATCAAGACGTGTACCTCTGCTGATAAAATCTTGTGATCAGCTTCATGCATTCCTTCACTAAAGTCGCCAACTGGCTTAGGAGCTAAAAAAGAGGGAGGATGGAAGTAGCTGTTATGCTGGATGGCATCCTCTATTGTCAGAATTGGTGGCTCAAGGTTTTCGGTGCCATACTCGACAACAGCTTGTTTCGCCGCCATATGGGCATACTTTGTGTTTCAGCAATCTGATTCATAAGCAAAAGAACAAAATGGTTAATAAAAATTCTGGATCAATGTAACCACCTTCATCAGAAAGAAAGAAAACTGAAGTGGTTAACAAGTACCACAATGCCAATATTTTGACCAGCAAATTCAGAAACCGAATCAGCGAAAAGTGCTTCGTCTCCAAATATTGCGAAGGTGGATCCAATATTTTCTCCACCAATTGGAATGTCCTTTGCGTCAATAACCGTGATCACCTTATGTGAAGCCAAAGATGATCTAAACTTGATACCTTTTATATGAGCATGAGGATGTGTGCTGTAGATAAATGCTCCATAGAGGCAACCCTTTGGAGCAGGGATATCATCAACGTACACAGCTTCCCCTGTGCAAGAACCAAGAATAGTGTCAAGTGCATGTTTTAAGATAGAATTGCAAGTTCTAGAAACAAAAAAAGTTATAAAGACGAATATGCAGGGATAAAGCTTTCAGATGGTTCGGCATTAATCCACCAAAAATGTACTCCCTCCGTCACAGTTTACAGGGCACACGCGTAGTTTAAGAACACATTTGACCACTAATTTAGTCAACAAAATTTAAATTTTATTTCACAAAATTATATCATTAAAAACTCCTTTTCAATATAAATGCAATGCAGCAATGGTATATTTTTGGTGACATATAATTTATATTTTGTTGACAAAATTTCATGGTAAAACTTTTTCTTAAACTACTGCCCTGTACATTGTGACGGAGGGAGTACTAAAGATGAACAAAATAACTATAAAATTATTTTGTTATGAAACGTGCAGAAGAAAATATTGTCAATAAACACTGCTCACAAGTTCCTGGCAAGGTATTAAGTTGCATAGATTGAGCAACACTGTCAATCACTACTAAGACAAAAAGTTAGAGTGCAAGATAATTGAATGGAACACCTGTAAGCTAGATTAGCTTAAGATAACTGTATAAGAGTATATACCAGAAGCTTGTAGCTCTGCCCCAGATTTCTTGATCGGCTTGCCAACTGGTTTGTATTCCTCTGTGGAAACCAGTTCTTGCCTTGAGCGAATTGGCAAGTTGTCGATGTCAACCTTAATATGCTTGTACGGTGAGGATTCAGCACCACCATTCATGGTTCCAGTAGTATCAGACCCACTAGGAGCATCAATTCTTGCCGGTTCATTCAGGTTGCTAGCAAGGGAAGACAGGAAACTGAACAGGAAACTGACTGCCAAACTAACTCTGTATTCAGGATGTGTGGTTCCTATTGATGGTGAAATAGCATCTTTAAGCAACTTGATAGCTTCAAGTATAACAGACGCACTCACTGATTTCCCCCTCAGGAAGTCCTCAACATTCCTAGCTTTCAAAGCGTGTTTGGTTCCATAAGCACCAAATGCCAGGCATATATCCTCAATGAGAAGCTCCCCTGATGATGGAGCCTCTGTTATCCTTGCTAGGAATGCAGAGTTGACATATGAGACAGCATTGCCGAACGGACGAGGAGATGCTCTAGAGGTCTCAAATGTCACCTTATCTGAGCCCCAGTCTGGGACAAATATGCTGAGCAGCAGGGTCCTAGAGTCACAAGGAGGCTGCTCCAAGAACTCCTCCAATGTAAAACACAGCCTCTTGGAATCCACCTGGACGGTGACAGTTGAACCTACAGCCAGAAGAACAGTTGCACTATCTGACGGGAACTGCAGCCTTTGTGCCATGATTATGTTTCCGCCGATGGTCGCCGTGTCCGAACAAATGGTGTAGCCACCTTGTTCAGATGATCAGCAATCTTTATAAAAACCAGGTTTCCATCCGAGAAAACATCAATAGCTTTGGAAATGGACACAGCTGCTCCGATTTCAACCCCTTGCCGCTTCTGTTGATGGCTGAAAGCTCTGGAATCCCTTTGATGTCGATGTACTTGTCATATAAGTCTTGCTCCTTGTACACACCAGAGCCAGTGTTTGAAGCCACAATCTTCACTGAGTTTTCATCAAACCAGTTGGAATTCAACAACACTTGAAGCTCGGCTATGCTTCTAGGATGGTACCAGCTTGCATCATCAGATATACCAACTGGAACATTGTCTATTTCGTTTGTAGAAGACTTGATCTCAGATTTGAGGAACTCCGGGAAGGTGCAGATGGAGCCGCTAGTGTAGTACGGCAGCTTGCTAACATCTGCAGGGTCTTCATCTTTCCTCCAGAAGGAGTTAAGGCCCAAGTCTTCAAGGTCAACATCGGCTGCAAAGCTCTTGCAGGCGTCGATGATGGGCCTATAGCCGGTACACCGGCACAAGTTGCCTGAGATGGCCTTCTCGGCTTCGGAGGTGGTGAGCTTGGAGAACCCCTTATGCGGAGCAGGGTGGGCATCCACCTTATCGCTCTTGAGGAGTGCGGAGAAGATGGACATGCACATGCCTGGGGTGCAAAAACCGCACTGCGAGGCGTGGAAACCAGCAAGGCGCTGCTGCACAGGATGGAAGCCACCTTTGCTATTGCCGATGCCCTCACTCGTGGTCACTGCACAGAGGTCCACGCTGCCAAGGAGTGTCAGACAGGAGCTTGCCGAAAACTCGGTCACCTCTTCAGTGGACGGGTCATACTTGGATATCAGGACGACGCATGCACCACATCCACCTGCAGCAACAATGAACTTGTACATCAGAAACATTACCGATTAACAATACTACCAGAAACGTTGTTATCTTGCGCACTCGGAAACTTAACTTTATTACATTTGTTCGTGTTCCATGCACTTTGCAATAGGCAGAATTTAGAGCAAGGAAGTATCAGATAGGCATACAAGATTTTCTAATTCAAGTAAGAATGCTCAATAACAATGCACAAACAGTTGTCGAGGGGACTGCAAACTACATATCACATACAGTGCATATTAATTACGTTTCATGTTTAAAGAACAGAATCCATGCACTTGGCTTTAGGCACAATTTAGAGCAAGGAAATAGGCCTCAAAGATCTCTGAATTCAAGTAAGAAAGAAAATGCTAAATAACAATGCACAAACAATTGTCGGGGGGACTGCAAACTACTCCCTCCGTCCCAAAAAGCAAACCCGGGTTATTGGCCGACCTTATCCTCTCCTCTCCCGTCACTGTTTGCAGAGAGGCGACCGGCGTTTTTTGGGCGATCTCGGCCGATCCACCGCGTGCTCGCCGCTGAGCCGCGGGATTCCTCTCCTCCGCCGGCCGCCTCGGCGGCGGGAGGGTGAGGGATCCCCGGCTCCAGCTTGTATATATGGTAGGATAGGGTGGGGACCTCGCCGGCGTTGCTTTGGAGGAGGTGCTGCTGGCGGCGGTGTTTTGGGGTCGAGGCGATCTTCTCCGGCGGAGGGGCTCCTGGAGCTCGTCGTCATCGCGCTCGACTTGCGGCGGCTCGAGACCCGGCGTGGTGCTCGAGTTTGTCGGTGTTCCGTCGGATCCGTGCTGGCGGCGGATCTGGCGGCTGGAAATCGGGGCTGGGAGAGCTTCGTGGTCTTTGCCGGCGTTGAAGACGAAGGCGGCTGCGGCAAGGTGGAGTTGCTGGAGTGGGAGGGCGCTCGCCGTGTTCGTTTATCGGTACAAGTTTCCGTCGCTGCGCGGCGGACGGGCTCTGCGGCGATCTTCAAGGAAGGAGGTGTCCTCGGGCCGTGGCAAGATGGTGGTCGGTGGTCTTCGTCTTCGTCGCCGGTGAAGCTGCTGTAGCTTGTTCTGGTTCCTCTTCCCCTGCGTATGTACTCTGAGCTTTCTTCTTGTACCTCATCGGTGTATGTGGTACAATCTTGTTTGTACGCAGGCTTTGCAAAAAGGCAACAAGCAGGGCCGGTCATAGGGGGGGGCGAGAGGGGCGGCCGCCCCGGGTCCAGAAATTTGGAGGGCCCTTCCCAAGTTAGTGTAACTAGGCTTAGTATTGTGTACCAAAAAGAAAAAAAATAATTACCGTAAGAGGTCATGACTTGTGGGCTTTGATGCTTGACAATTGGGCCCTTGCGCACATGTGGGCTGGTCCACGTAACGATTATATCGATCCCAGGTTAGCTGCACATGTGAGACTCTCGTACGTACCTGTCCGATCGCATCCGATCGCATCCTTCTCTGTCGCCGACTCGCCGCCGGAGTAGATCGGTAGCTGTTGTCTGCTCGCGCCGCCGAATCCATCCGTGTCGCCGCCGCCGGCTTCCGACTTCGCTCCTGTATTCCCAAATCGTCCACGGCGACGCGCCCGCTCGCAAGTTCGTGCTCTTCCACAAATATCTATGAGACCATGTTCCTTCTCCATTACAGTATTTTTTTGTCCTAATTTGTATTGCTAATAATTAGTTGTTGTTTTATTTGTAGCGCCGCTATGAAGAAGAAGCCTATGTCCGAGAGTGCGAAAAGAAAAAAAAAGGAGGGAACAAGAAAAGAAATTGATAGACTCACAAAGAGCATCTTTTCACAATTTTTTGAAGAGGAACCCAAAAACTTCAACAAATCCAGACGCATTGGCGTTGGTTCTTGTAGGTGAACCAAGTAATATTACTCTGGAAGACAATGCAGACAACAACGGGGATGATAACAATGTGAGTGATCATGAGCACACATTTAATTCATCTCCTACATAATCTACTAATTTTGATGAGGAACCAGTTCCTGTATATATTTATGATCCGGGAAATTGGGGTAATCTTGATAACAAAGCAAGGGACACATTAGTGGAGAAGGGGCCTATTAGAGTTTAACTAAAAAGGGAAGACATTTTTAATACTACTCCATCATAATGAAATTGCGCCTTCATGCGTCCGTGTTTTTTTTTTCGTACAGGTTTTCCATGTAAAAATCGGTGTCTCATTTCTCTCGTTGGATTTTTCGCCAACATATATATGTACTTATACTTTATACTTTGGGGCCCTAAATTTTAGTCTCGCCCCGGGTCTCCGAAATCTTAGGACCGGCCCTGGCAACAAGATGCGGTGTATCCTTTCCTCACGTGGTCGCCCGCTATTATATGTCTTTTCCTCATATCTCGCGTAACTCATGTTGGAGTATTCGGCCATCTACTCTAGGATATTCTCACGGTGACACAACGGAATTTGAACGTATGAGTAAATTCTACTCGATTACTGACGTGCGGGGCAGGGAAGCGCGAATATTTTGTCCTAGCTGGGTCGTAATATTTTCCTTCAGGGTCTGTCCAAAAAGAGCGGACAAAACATGCAACACCTTAACATGTATATATGATAATTTTATGTACAAAATAGACTTATATAAGGATCAATGTGATCCAAAGGGTTTTAAAACCCAATCTTTCACGCCGATCGAACAATCCAGCTGGATAATAACGTTGGAACTGACCAAAATCAACTCCCACGCATGGTAGAACATCATATCTCAAAGATGAGCAAGCAAACACAATGGATCAAGGTAAATCATTGGCCCCATGAGATTTGAAGGTCTCCAAAGTTTGAAACGCCTATTTGAGAGATAGAACGAAAGACAAGGGCCGGAAATGAAAACCATACCAAGTCCTTCACCCCAATTCCAATCATGGGCCGACGCTCAACATAGAAGACGAGATATATTCTGTATATTGATCGTATAACAAGGATTACAAGAGTTTATATAGGAGGTAGAGGGTACGGTAAACCCTAACCGACCTAGTCCAACATGAAATACAACTCAACACCCCCCCCGCAGTCGAAACATGTTGTGTTACAACATTGAGACTGGTGCGGAAGTCTTGGAAAACTGATGGCGGTAATCCTTTGGTGAATATGTCGGCATACTGCAAGCTGGTTGGAACATGAAGTACACGGGCCTCTCCTAGAGCAACACGGTCCCGGACGAAGTGAAGATCGATCTCGACATGCTTGGTCCGCTGATGTTGAACCGGGTTCGTGGAGAGGTAAGTTGCCGAGATGTTATCACAGTAGACCACTGTAGCCTTGGTTGGAGGTTGATGCAGCTCGGCCAAAAGTTGACGCAGCCATACAGATTCAGCCACACAATTTGCAACAGCACGATACTCAGCTTCGGCACTGGATCTAGAGACCGTGTGTTGTCGTTTGGAGGACCAGGAAACAAAATTCTTGCCGAGAAAGACACAGAAACCAGAGGTAGACTTGCGTGTGTCCGGACAACCTGCCCAATCAGCGTCGGAGTATGCCACCAACTCGGACGAGGAACCAACATAAAACTGAAGACCGAGATGAGCTGTGCCCTGAACATATCGCAAAATCCGTTTGACGAGCTGAAGATGAACCTCTCGAGGATCATGCATGAATAAGCATATTTGCTGGACAGCATAAGAGAGATCCGGTCTTGTTAGGGTTAAGTATTGTAGGGCGCCGGCAATGCTGCGATAGCGTGAGGGATCGGACACCTTGGGACCATCCTGAGCTGAGAGTTTGCACTTGGTGTCAACAGGAGTGGAGATCGGGTTGCAGTTTAGCATGTCAGCACGTTCCAGGAGATCCATGGCATATTGCTGTTGAGAGAGAAACAACCCATGAGAAGTACAATGAACGTTGACGCCAAGAAAATGGTGTAGAGCTCCCAGATCCGTCATAGCAAATTCAGAACTCAGAGAGGCAATGATGCGCTGAAGGAGTGAGGTGGAGCTGGCAGTCAGTATGATGTCGTCCACATACAGTAGCAAATAGGCAGTGGCATTGGTGGCGTGATATATGAAGAGAGAGGAATCACTCTTCGAGCTAGTAAAACCAAGGCTGTGGAGATATGCGGTAAACCGAAGGAACCAAGTGCGAGGTGCTTGCTTTAATCCATAGAGAGATTTCTTGAGCTTGCATACATGGGAGGGGAGCTCTGAATCGACGAAACCAGCAGGCTGAGTGCAGTACACGGTTTCAGCAAGTTCACCGTGCAAGAAAGCATTCTTCACGTCTAGTTGATGAATAGGCCATGATCGCGAAGTTGCAATGCTGAGGACCACACGAATAGTAGCAGGTTTCACCACAGGACTGAAAGTTTCGCCATAGTCAACACCCTCTTGTTGAGTAAATCCGCGGAGGACCCAGCGAGCTTTGTATCGAGAGAGAGATCCATCGGGGTTCAGTTTGTGATGAAAAATCCATTTGCCTGTGACCACATTGACACCTGCAGGACAAGGAACCAAAGACCAAGTATCATTCCGAATTAGAGCATCAAATTCAGCACGCATAGCATCGTGCCAACGGGTGTCCTTCAGTGCAGTACGGTAGTTAGAAGGAATAGGGGAGATGTCGGTGGAGATGGACAAGTTAAGATTTTGTCGAGGCATGAGATAACCTGTCTTGGCTCGGGTGTGCATCCGATGCGTGTTTTCAGGTGGCGTGACTGGGACAGCTCGTGGGGGAAGAAGACGCGGGCGAGGCGGACTAGGAGTAGATGCAGGTGGCGTGGCGGAAGCTGCTGTGGAAGAAGCAGACGTGGCAGAGGCTGGCGTGCGGTGTGTGGTGTGTGGGGTGGTCAGGGAGCGGGATGCGGTCGTCTCGTCGGAGACAGGGTGGTGGGTGGCGATGGATACTGGTGGGCAGGTGGCGTGTTGCTGCTGGCTGGGTGTGGAGTTCGAGGGGGATTGTGGTGGATCCCGGCGGTGGAGCTGGGCAATGATTGGGCGCGGGGATCGATGATGATTGGGGGTGGGTTCCGGTGGGGTAGCAGGATTTTCTGCGGTGCCGTCGTTATAGGGAAAAGAATTCTCATCGAACACGACATGTCTGGAGATGATAATTTTACGAGTTTGGAGATCAAAACACCGGTACCCTTTATGTTCCCGTGGATAGCCAAGAAGAACGCAGCGTGTGGAATGTGGAGAGAGTTTATGAGTAATAGAGTGAGATAAATTGGGAAAGCACAAACAGCCGAAGGTCCGGAGATGGTCGTATGTGGGATGAACACCGTAAAGAAGGAAGTAAGGGGTGCAGTTGCCGATGACACGAGAGGGTCTGATGTTTAGTAGATGGTTGGCTGTATGAAGGGCTTCTACCCAGAATTTTGGAGGTAAAGTGGATTGGAAGAGAAGGCTACGAACAACATCGTTGGTGGTGCGGATCATACGCTCGGCGCGCCCATTTTGTGGAGATGTATACTGGTGGCTCTAGGTTAATAGTGTCAGAAACAATTGCTTGTACGTCACACGTCAGTTGGGAACCCCAAGAGGAAGGTATGATGAGTGCAGCAGTAAGTTTTCCCTCAGTATGAAACCAAGGTTTAATCGACCAGTAGGAAAACGAGGTTTGCTTCGAAGGTGTTGGTGGAGGAGTGTAGTGCGGCGCAACACCAGGGATTCCGGTGCCAACGTGGAACCTGCACAACACAATCAAATTACTTTGCCCCAACTTAACAGTGAGGTTGTCAATCTCACCGGCTTGCTGAAAACAAAGGGTTAAACGTATCGAATGGAAGATGTTTGTTTGCATAAAACAGTAGAGAACAATGATTGCAGTAGATTGTATTTCAGATGTAAAAGAATGGACCGGGGTCCACAGTTCACTAGTGGTGTCTCTCCAATAAGATAACTAACATGCTGGGTAAACAAATTACAGCTGGGCAATTGACAATTGATAAGTGCATATAACATGCATGTGTGAGTTGTGGTGTCTACTATGAGATTCATTTGGGCATTACGACAAAGTACATAGACCGCTATCCAGCATGCATCTATGCCTAAATAGTCCACTTTCCGGTTAACATCCGTACCCCTTCCAGTATTAAGTTGCAAGCAACAGACAATTGCATTAAGTAATGTGCGTAATGTAAACAATACATTCATCCTTGAATAAAGCATTGCTGTTTTACCCCTAGTGGCAACAACACATCTACAACCTTAGAACTTGCTGTCACTATCCCAGGTTAAATAGAGGTTGAACCCAACTATCATGCATAAATACCCCCTCTTGGAGTTACAAGTATTCACGTGGCCAAGGCTTCAACAAGTAACGGAGAGCATGCAAGATCACAAATGACATAGACATGATAATATAATATTCAGCTCCACATAGGTATCAATATAAGTCAGATCCCAGCAAACACAACATGTAGCATTACAATAAGATGATCTTGATCATGATAGGCAGCTCACAAGATCTAAACATGATGGCACAAGTGGAGAAGACAACCATCTAGCTACTGCTATGGACCCATAGTCCAAGGATGAACTACTCACGCATCACTCCGGAGGCGGGCATGGCGATGTAGAGCCCTCCGGTGATGATTCCCCTCTCCGGCAGGGTGCCGGGAAGAGCTTCAGAACCCCCCGAGTTAGGGTTGACGACGGCGGCGGCAGCGAATATGTTCTGGATGAAAGGCTCGGTGTTTTAGGGTTTTCGCGTCTCGGGGAATAAATAGGCGAAGGGGCGATGTCGGCGGACCCCCGAGGGGCCCAAACCACACAGGCGCGGCTGTGGGCCCAGCCGCGCCAGGTGGTTTGGCCACCTCGTGGCTCTTCGTCTCTCCTTCGGACTCCGTGTACGTGCTGGAAAAATAGGGACTGGCCTTTTGTTTCGTGCAATTCCGAGAATATTTCCAGAAGTAACTTTCTGAAACCAAAAACAGCAGAAAACAGGGAACTGGCACTGTGGCATCTTGTTAATAGGTTAGTCCCAGAAAATGCATAAAAGTGATACGAAGTGTATATAAAACATGTAGCAAATGGTATAATATAAGCATGGAACAGCAGAAATTATGGATACGTTGGAGACGTATCAAGCATCCCCAAGCTTAGTTCTACTCGTCCTCGAGTAGGTAAAACGATAACAACAAATAATTTCTGAGGAGACATGCTTTCACACAATCTTGATCAATATATTGCAAGGCTCATGTCATGAATGAAGTGACTCAAAGCAATGATCTATAGTTTGCTAACAAATAGATAAAGAGTAAACAATGAATCATATAAGCAAAAACTTTTCATGAATAGTACTTTCAAGACAAGCATCAAAAAGTTTTGCATAAGAGGTAACTCATAAAGCAATAGATTCAAAGTAAAAGGCATTGAAGCAACACAAAGGATGATTAAGTTTCAGCATTTGCTTTCAACTTGTAACATGTATATCTCATGGATAGTTGTCAACATAAAGCAATATAACAAGTGCAATAAGTAAATATGTAAGAATCAATGCACACAAAGTTGACACAAGTGTTTGCTTCTAAGATAGAAAGGAGTAGGTAAACTGACTCAACATAAAGTAAAAGATAGGCCCTTCGCAGAGGGAAGCAGGGATTAAATCATGTGCTAGAGCTTTTTAAGTTTTCGAAAGCATATAGAGAGCACAAAATAAGTATTTGAGAGGTGTTTGTTGTTGTCAACGAATGGTAGTGGGCACTCTAACCCCCTTGTCAACCAGACTTTCAAAGAGCGGCTCCCATGAAGGACGTTATTCTACCAGCAAGGTAGATCATCCCTCTTCTCTTTTGTTTACACATGTATTTTAGTTTCTTTATAGATGACACTCCTCCCAACCTTTTGCTTACACAAGCCATGGCTAACCGAATCCTCGGGTGCCTTCCAACATTCACATACCATGGAGGAGTGTCTATTGCAAAATTAAGTTGCTTACTGATAAATCAGGGCAAAACATGTGAAGAGAATTATTAATGAAAGTTGTAATTAATTGGGGCTGGGCACCCCGTTGCCAGCTCTTTTTGCAAATTATTGGATAAGCGGATGTATATGCCACTAGTCCAGGTGAAAGTCTGTCAGAAGTAAATGACAAGATTGAAAGATAAAACACCACATACTTCCTCATGAGCTATAAAACATTGACACAAATAAGGAGTAATAAAGTTTTGAATAGTTTAAAGGTAGCACATGAAATATTTACTTGGAATGGCAGGAAATACCACATAGTAGGTAGGTATGGTGGACACAAATGGCATGGGTTTTGGCTCAAGTTTTGGATGCACGAGAAGCATTCCCTCTCAGTACAGAGTTTAGGCTAGCAAGGTTGTTTGAAGCAAACACAAGTATAAACCGGTACAGCAAGAATCACATAAAAACATATTGCAAGTATTATAAGACTCTACACTGTCTTCCTTGTTGCTCAAACATTTTACCAGAAAATATCTAGACCTTAGAGAGAACAAATATGCATCCCAAGTCTCAACAAGCTCTACGGTAGTTCTCCACTACTAGGCTTTAACTACATGATGCAAGAGCTTAAACATGATCTACTTGAGAGCTCAAAACAATTGCAAAGCATCAAATCAAAACAAGACAATGATCTACAAGAATGCATATGTCTTTTCCAATACCAACTACTACATGTAGCATTTTCTTTCTTCCAAACAAACACCAATAATTTATTTAAACATAAACTCTCCAAATGATAATATAATGCAGCAAGAGAGTATTTATAAACAAGTGCTAACAGCTCGAAGAGATGCATGAAAAACAGGAGCTAAAAGCACTGCAGTAGCTAGTTAAGAATACTCAACAAATATAAGTGAAGAACATGAGTATTCACATGAAAAAGCGGAGCGTGTCTCTCTCCCACACAAGGATTGCTAGGATCCGAATTTATTCAAACAAAAACAAAAATAAAAACACACAGACGCTCCAAGTAAAGCGCATAAGATGTGAAAGAATTAAAATATAGTTTCACTAGAGATGACCTGATAAGTTTGTTGATGAAGAAGGGGATGCCTTGGGCATCCCCAAGCTTAGACGCTTGAGTCTCTCTGAATATGGTTGGGATGAACCACGGGGGCATCCCCAAGCTTAGGCTTTTCACTCTTCTTGATCACATAATATCACCCTTCTCGCTTGATCCTTGAAAACTTCCTTCACACCAAACTCAAGACAGTTCTCATTAGAGGGTTAGTGCATAATCAAAAATTCTCATATTCTGTAATGATACAATCAATCCCAAAGCTTCTGGACATTAGCTACAGCCACCAATGCTTTGTGGAGCAAAGAAATCCACACAAACACAGTAAAAGAGCGAATGCAAAACAAAAGGCAGAATCTGTCAAAAACAGAACAGTCTGGAATGACGAATTTTTTCGAGGCACTTAAGTTGCTCAGATGGATCTGGCCTAAAATAATGAAAGTTGCGTACATATCTCAGGAATATGCGTGATTTTTCTCAGAATTTTTTGAATTTTCTACAGGGAGATAAGCTCAAATCCGTGACAGCTAAAAATCTGTCACTGCGCAGAAATCCAAATCTTGCATCAACTTTCAATATAGAACTTTACTTGGCACAACATTGCGATAAAATAAAGATACAAAGGAGTTGCTACAGAAGTAACAAAACTCCTTGACTCAAAGAAAACAAAAATAACAGCAAATAAAAACGATGGGTTGTCTCCCATAAGCGCTTTTCTTTAACGCCTTTCAGCTAGGCGCAGAAAGTGAAAATCAAGTGTTGTCAAGAGAAGAAGCATCAACATCATAACTTGCTCTAACAATAGAGTCAAAAGGTAACTTCATTCTCTTCCTAGGGAAGTGTTCCATACCTTTCTTGAGAGGAAATTGGTACCTTATATTATCAATGATGGCACCAACAGTTCGAAGAAAAGGTCTTCCCAAAACAATAGGACAAGATGCATTGCATTCAATATCCATAACAATAAAATCAACGGGGACAAGGTTATTTTTACCGTAATAAAAACATCATTAACTCGCCCCAAAGGTTTCTTCATAGCATTATCAGCGAGAAAAACATCCAAATAACAATGTTCCAAAGGTGGCAAATCAAGAATATCATAAAGCTTCTTGGGCAAAACTGAAACACTTGCACCAAGATCACACAAGGCATTGCAAAAAAATCATTCACCTTTACCTTAATGATGGGTTCCCAACCATCTTCTAATTTCCTAGGAATAGAAGCTTTAAGTTTCAACTTCTCCTCCCTAGCTTGCAAAAGAGCATTTGTAATATGCTTTGTAAAAGCCAAATTAATAGTGCTAGCATTGGGACTTCTAGCTAATTTTTGCAAGAACATAATAACTTCAGAGATGTTACAATCATCAAAATCAAAATCATTATTGTCAATGGTGGTGGAACCATTGTCTCCAATAGTTTGAAAAATTTCAGCACTTTTATCAGAAAAAGTTTCAGCAGTTTTAGGCAATTTCAAACGCTTTGCAGAAGTAGTAGAGACATTACAACACCAATAACATTACCATCAATAGTAGGAGGTTTACTAGCATGTGAAACATTAGCATTACTAGTGGTGGTGATAGTACAAACTCTAACTATACTATTCTCTTTTTCAAGTTCTTCCTCTTTTTCCCACCTAGCATGCAATTCAGCCAACATCCTAATATTATTATCAATTCGAACTTGGATGGCATTTGCTGTAGCAAATGACTTATATCTTTAACTTCATTAGGCATAACTTTCAGTTTTAGAATTTCAACATCATGAGCAAGACTATCAACTTTAGAGACAAGATCATCAATTTTTTCAAACTTTTCCTCAACAGTTTTATTGAAAGCTTTTTGTGTGCTAATAAATTCTTTAAGCATAGCTTCAAGATCAGAGGACACACTTCTATTGTTGCTGTAGGAATTACCATAAGAATTGCCATAACCATTTGAAGGATAAGGCTTATAATTGTTGCTACCAAAATTATTCCTATAAGCATTGTTGTTGAAGTTGTTGTTTTTAATGAAGTTTACATCAACATGCTCTTCTTGAGCAACCAATGAAGCTAAAGGAACATTATTAGGATCAACATGAGATCTACCATTCACAAGCATAGACATAATAGCATCAATCTTATCACTCAAAGAGGAGGTTTCTTCAACAGAATTTACCTTCTTACCTTGAGGAGCTCTTTCGGTGTGCCATTCGGAATAGTTGATCATCATATCATCAAGTAGCTTTGTTGCTGCACCTAAAGTGATGGACATAAAGGTTCCTCCAGAGGCTGAATCCAATAAGTTCCTTGAGGAAAAATTTAATCCTGCATAAAAGGTTTGGATGATCATCCAAGTAGTCAGTCCATGAGTGGGACAATTCTTCACCAAAGATTTCATTCTTTCCCAAGCTTGAGCAACATGTTCATTATCAAGTTGTTTAAAATTCATAATGCTACTTCTCAAGGATATAATCTTAGCAGGAGGATAATATTTCCCTATGAAAGCATCTTTGCATTTTGTCCAAGAATTAATACTATTTCTAGGCAAAGAAAGCAACCATTCTTTAGCTCTTCCTCTCAAGGAGAAAGGAAAAAGTTTCAGTTTTATAATATCCCCATCCATATCCTTATACTTTTGCATTTCACAAAGTTCAACAAAGTTATTAAGATGGGCAGCAGCATCATCAGTACTAACACCAGAAAATTGCTCTTTCATAACAAGATTTAATAGAGCAGGTTTAATTTCATAAAATTCTGCTGTAGAAGCAGGTGGAGCAATAGGAGTGCATATGAAATCATTGTTGTTTGTGCTAGTGAAGTCACACAACTTAGTGTTCTCAGGAGTACTCATTTTGAAAAACAAAATCAAACTGAATTAAACAAGTAACTAATTTTTTTGTGTTTTTGATAAGAGAGCAAACAAACTAAATAAAAATAAACTAAGCAAGACAAATAACAAAGTAAAGAGATTGGGTGTGAGAGACTCCCCTTGCAGAAGCAATTCTGTTTTCCCCGGCAACGGCGCCAGAAAACGTGTTGGTGGCTCTAGGTTAATAGTGCCAGAAACAATGCTTGTACGTCACACGTCAGTTGGGAACCCCAAGAGGAAGGTATGATGAGTGCAGCAGTAAGTTTTCCCTCAGTATGAAACCAAGGTTTAATCGACCAGTAGGAAAACGAGGTTTGCTTCGAAGGTGTTGGTGAGGAGTGTAGTGCGGCGCAACACCAGGGATTCCGGTGCCAACGTGGAACCTGCACAACACAATCAAATTACTTTGCCCCAACTTAACAGTGAGGTTGTCAATCTCACCGGCTTGCTGAAAACAAAGGGTTAAACGTATCGAATGGAAATGATGTTTGTTTGCATAAAACAGTAGAGAACAATGATTGCAGTAGATTGTATTTCAGATGTAAAAGAATGGACCGGGGTCCACAGTTCACTAGTGGTGTCTCTCCAATAAGATAACTAACATGCTGGGTAAACAAATTACAGCTGGGCAATTGACAATTGATAAGTGCATATAACATGCATGTGTGAGCTGTGGTGTCTACTATGAGATTCATTTGGGCATTACGACAAAGTACATAGACCGCTATCCAGCATGCATCTATGCCTAAATAGTCCACTTTCCGGTTAACATCCGTACCCCTTCCAGTATTAAGTTGCAAGCAACAGACAATTGCATTAAGTAATGTGCGTAATGTAAACAATACATTCATCCTTGAATAAAGCATTGCTGTTTTACCCCTAGTGGCAACAACACATCTACAACCTTAGAACTTGCTGTCACTATCCCAGGTTAAATAGAGGTTGAACCCAACTATCATGCATAAATACCCCCTCTTGGAGTTACAAGTATTCACGTGGCCAAGGCTTCAACAAGTAACGGAGAGCATGCAAGATCACAAATGACATAGACATGATAATATAATATTCAGCTCCACATAGGTATCAATATAAGTCAGATCCCAGCAAACACAACATGTAGCATTACAATAAGATGATCTTGATCATGATAGGCAGCTCACAAGATCTAAACATGATGGCACAAGTGGAGAAGACAACCATCTAGCTACTGCTATGGACCCATAGTCCAAGGATGAACTACTCACGCATCACTCCGGAGGCGGGCATGGCGATGTAGAGCCCTCCGGTGATGATTCCCCTCTCCGGCAGGGTGCCGGGAAGAGCTTCAGAACCCCCCGAGTTAGGGTTGACGACGGCGGCGGCAGCGAATATGTTCTGGATGAAAGGCTCGGTGTTTTAGGGTTTTCGCGTCTCGGGGAATAAATAGGCGAAGGGGCGATGTCGGCGGACCCCCGAGGGGCCCAAACCACACCAGGCGCGGCTGGGCCCAGCCGCGCCAGGTGGTTTGGCCACCTCGTGGCTTCTTCGTCTCTCCTTCGGACTCCGTGTATGCTGGAAAAATAGGGACTGGCCTTTTGTTTCGTGCAATTCCGAGAATATTTCCAGAAGTAACTTTCTGAAACCAAAAACAGCAGAAAACAGGGAACTGGCACTGTGGCATCTTGTTAATAGGTTAGTCCCAGAAAATGCATAAAAGTGATACGAAGTGTATATAAAACATGTAGCAAATGGTATAATATAAGCATGGAACAGCAGAAATTATGGATACGTTGGAGACGTATCATCTACGGACAGGAAAGGCGAAGGGAGATGCCATGAGAAGAGAGATGGGCGCGTAGGGTGGTGGTGAGAAATTCTCCTCCATTATCACATTGGAGACAACGTAGGTTTGTATGGAATTGAGTTGTTATGAAGGAGAAGAAACGTAGAAGAATATCACAAGTATCAGATTTTGCACGTAGAGGAAACACCCAAGAAAAATGCGAGAAATCATCTAGAATAACTAAGTAGTATTTATAACCAGAACAGCTAAGAACAGGGGACGTCCATAAATCACAGTGAATAAGATCAAAAGGGGACGAGGCGCGAGAATGAGATATAGCAAAAGGTAATTTCGTGTGTTTCCCTAATTGGCATGCATCACATAAAGTTTGAGATGCTGCACGTTTATTACAACTCGAGAGAAAATCTAAAGGTAAATGCGACATTGCAGAGGAGCTGGGGTGGCCGAGACGTCGATGCCAGAGATCGTTGGTGACAGCAAGGGCAGTGGATGTTGTGATGCCCTGATCGCCAAAGAATGGATAGAGATCGCCGGAGCTATTCGACCGCATTAGAACCCTCCTGGTAGAAAGATCCTTCAAAGAAAAACCGAATGGGTCAAATTCAACGGAACAATTGTTATCACGGACAAATTTGCGAGTGGCACAAAGGTTTTGGATGATGGATGGAGACACAAGAACATTATTAAGAACGAAGGGTCGAGAAGTGAGGTGGGTAGTACCGGTAGCTACGACAGGAAGACGTGAACCGTTGCCAACAATAATATGGTGAGAATTAATGCCTAAAGGGGAATGAGACGAGGTCAATGTACCTTGGTTGCCGGTGATGTGAGAGGTGGCGCCGGAGTCCATGATCCAGTCCTGGGGAGGTTACGCCGTGCCGTAGCTCGGAGCAGACTGGTAGAGGGTGGAGTAGTCCCATGATGGCGTCGAGGAGGGTTGTGGCACAGTGGGTGGAGCCGGTGAGTGCATCAGGGGGTAGGCATGGGTTGGCATACCGGGACGTGTCCGAGGACGCCCGAGGCGTTTGGGGGGATCCAGGGAGAGCGTGGCGGAAACGATGTCCCCATAGGAGCAAAGTAGCCCAGCCAAGGCTGTTGCTGCTGTCCGCCACGACCTCCACCGTGGTCGTTGCGTCCACCCGAGTGGTGTTGATGACCGCCACCGCGGCCACGGCCGCCACCTTGCTGCTGACCGCCACCACGGCCTCCTTGCTGCTGGTTTTGGCCGTACTGAAACGCGGGAATTGGGTTCCGACCGCGGTAGTTAGGGCTGACGCCGGGGGGACGCGTGGTGCTGTTGTTGCCACGGCCACCGGTCTGGACAGCAAGCGCCTGGGCACCAGCGGGTTGGCTGTTGGAGGTGGCGTCGACCTCGGCGCGCTGAAGGCGGGAGCAGGCGTCGGCGAAGGAGGGGACGGCGGTCTTGAGGATCTCGGCCTGCAGTTTGTACTGGTCACCCAGACCATCGATGAACTGAAGGGTGAGGTCGTAGTCGTCAACCGGGCGGCCGATGGCAGCGAGATCATCCGCGATCCGTTGCAGCTTGCTGGCGTAGGTGGCGATCGGAGATCGCCCCGAGGAGTGCTGCGGAACGCCTTGCTCAGGAAGAGATAGCGCAAGGCCTCGTTGTGGAGGAAGAAGCGCGTGATGCGTGTCCATGTAGAGCAAGCTCGGCCGTCGGGTCGG
This sequence comes from Poa pratensis, assembly GCA_947311845.1. Lineage (NCBI taxonomy): Eukaryota > Viridiplantae > Streptophyta > Magnoliopsida > Poales > Poaceae > Poa > Poa pratensis. The sequence continues at coordinate 50,587,442 of CAMZMU010000063.1, forward strand.
AGACGAGGCGGTAGAGATCATCGCTCAAGGTGCCCATGAACCACAGGGAGATGTGGATGTCCACGGCCATCCAGAGATCGTCGGGAGCGGGAGGCGCCGCGCCAGCTGTGATGTGATCCATGGCCTTGTACATGGTGAGGAGGAAGGTGATGATCTGTCTCCACTTCGAGAAGTTTTCGCCGGCGGAGGTAACCTGAAATTTGATGTAGTTGTGGATGTGGATACCGAGTATTGGGTGGGAGGTGGGCTGTGGTGGGAACGGCGCCGGGTAGACGATGGAGGGCGACGCGGCGGTGGTGGTGTTTACGATCGGTAGATCGGTCATGAGGTTACGAAGGTCTAGGGCAGCGGTGGTGATGGGGTTTGGGAAGGTTTGGGAAGAGATGGGAAGAGATAGGTTGGCAGGGAGTTCGCCTGAGACATTGGTAGAAGCAGGGGGTGGGGAGACGGTGGTGGTGGGCGGGCTTGAGGTCGCCATGAGCGGCGGCGCATGGGAGGCGGCGCGGCTGGCTCTGATACCAAGAAGACGGGATATATTCTGTATATTGATCGTATAACAAGGATTACAAGAGTTTATATAGGAGGTAGAGGGTACGGTAAACCCTAACCCTAACCGACCTAGTCCAACATGAAATACAACTCAACAAACATCTTCATAGGCGCCAACGAATTTGCTACACTCCCGTTGGATGAACCCCCATCTCTTTGCTCGGCACCAAAGATTGCATTTTGCCCTTTTATATCCATGCTCGGCAAACATCTTGTCCTCGTCCGTGGAGTATGGTTGTGTCCTCACGCTTTGCCGTCTTTTGGGTGCTCGTCCACGAATGATGGTTCCTCGTCGATGTGGGCGGTCTCTTAGCCTTGTGTCCCTTGGCCTTGGGTCTCTTGATCTTCGGTCCCTAGGGCACCCTCATCAATCATGTTGCCACGAATGCGTTCCTATTGTCCTCCTCGTAATACCTCTGGTCGTCCAACTAATTTGGCGTCATTTTGTCAAGTAGGTTGCACGTGTCGGGGAGGTTGTCTGCAAGGATGACCCGTGGAAGTTTATTGCCGGCACCGGGGTCGCAGGAAGAGGTGCAGCGTTGAGGTCGAGCGGTGGCACCGTCGGGACGATCGGCGTGGAATAACCCATTTCCGATGACATGGAGAGGTATGACTTGCCTGTCGAGACAGTGCCGTGTCCAGGGAGGAAGGCGTATGGAGGCGAGGGCGATGTTGACACGGCCGATGATGGCTTCCTGGGCGGTTTTGCCGACGACACCGAGCTAGCCGCCGTGGTGGAGGCGACGCGGGCAGGCCGTAGGAGGGAAGCCGTGGTGGCTTTCGTGGCGATGGCCTCTGTCGCAGCAGTGGAACACGGGGTTCCCCTAGTGCTGCCAAAGTGGGTCCACCCCATGTGGGCCCAAGATGAAGATGGACAAGACCAAGACTCAAGTCAAGCTGGCGGGTTCACCGTCAGGACAAGCAAGTCCTACGTCGACAAAGGGCTCCGGTCCTGGGGGCCTGCCGGGTCCCCGAACCAAGCAAGAAGGCAAGGAAGGGCCCGAGAGCCCGAGTTCCCGGCAGGAGGCCAGGCTCCCTCTCGGGTACTTCTCCGCGTCCCTATGGATAAGCTCTCCACCTCACGCTAGAAGACCTCAGAAGACTTGGGAAGCAAGGCGAAGGCAGCGCGGGCGGGAAGCACAGCCCGTGGTGGTGTCGGCCCCTGTCCACCCCAAGGCGGACGCTCCCACCTAACTCAAAGGAGACGCTAGGCTGAGGAGAGGTCACGTCTCCTCCTAAACTAGACGAGGAGGGTCCTTCATGCCGAAGGTCCCTCGTGCCCCTCACGTGACCTTGTGGCAACCCCTTAGCCTATAAAAGGAGGACCAAGGCACGGAGGAAGGGGAGGTCGAACCAAGGCACAAGTCCACCAGAGCAAGACTAGACTAGGGCTGCGAAGGTAGGGGGAAGGTGATCTCCTCCGGGTCAGGATCTGTCCTTCTTCTACCTCCAGCCAAAACCCTTCCGGGTACCCCATCCGGGAGGCTCCATTGTAAGCCACACTATGAAGAACTCATCAATCCAGACATGCAGGAGTAGGGCTTTTAGCCTCCGGGCGGCCTGAACCTGGGTAGCTCCTTGTGTCCCTTTGGTTGCATGCTTTGATCGTGGAGAGGAGGGCTTGATCTAGACTCCACCCGAGAAGACGATTCTCAGCCTCCTTCGCGCCCCGTGCCGAACCTAAAAGGGGTATCCTATACTCCCGGTGTCCGTACATCGAGACACGACATCTGGCGCACCAAGTAGGGGGTGCAAGCGCTGGATTCGTCTTCTTCTTCATCGACCTCAAGTTCAGCGCCAAGTTCATCGTCAAGCTCTGCGTCGAGCTTCTCGTCCGTGGCAAGATCTGCTCCAAGACCCCCAGCGCCTTCGGAGCAGCGTTAGTTTTGGCTCTAACAAGTGAGGTGCCGAATCCGACGGCCAAAATGACAAAGAAAAGAAAGGGAAAGACAGCCTTGGAGTTCCTGCGGTACCCTGGTCTCGGTTTCGTTCTTGATGAGTCCTCGCCAGCACCTGCAGCTGAAGATCGCACCTTTGGAGTCCATTTCGTTCCTCCCGCCGCTTATGTCAGCTCTCTGGTCAGCGAGGGAAGACCTGAGGAAGGTGCCACGAACATTGATGTCCCTCTTTCCCCATGGACGCATGGAGTGAAGGAGGAACTCTGTTCCGATGCGCCAACCACAGTGCCGCTTCCGGAGGAAGAAAACCTCGACCAAGACATGAAAGACGAGCCTCGGCAAGAAGATCCTCTCATCTACATGCCCCAAGAGCTCAAGATTCCTCTGCGCAAAGATGGCCAGCCCGGAGTGTGGTGCATGTACAACAGATCTGACAGGCATAGTCTTGAAGATTGCCGACAGTTCAACGACATTCAGATACGCCAGAAGAACGGTGATTGCTATACATGTGGAGAACCAGGACATATCAGCCGAGATTGCCCTCTCAATAAGAAGCCCAAGAAATCCAAGGGAACCGCCACAGCTGGGGTTCCTCAAAAGGGAAGATCTTTCCGGACTTTCGCCAATGCGTCCACTCAGACTGAAGAGTCCCCGGAATCTTGCCCACTACTGGCACCCCCACAGACACAAAGCAACCAAGGCAAAACTGCAGCTAGCTGGGATCAAACCTTCATCTGCGGAGATTTAGCCAGGGGAGAATGGGATCTCCCGGGTCACATCGTCACGATACAGCCAGGACCAAGTGGACCCCCTGATGACTCCCAAGTGCAGGAGATCGTTGAAGTCTTCGCTGTGTAAGTATTAGTATCGATCCCACGAGGAGTAGAAGGTATAAGTATTTATCCTCTCAAATAAGAGTGTCACTTCTCTTATTATCTATGCACTAGACAAACTAAAATGATGCAAGTGTTTTGGGTTTTTTGGTGTAGAGAATGCAAAGCTGAAAATAAAATATGATGAGTGAAAGCTCTCAAAGAGAGAGAAAGCCCAATCCCCTATGCAGCAAGAGGACAAGCTTGAGTGGTGTTTCTTATGCGTGGAAAACGTTCCCAAGGGCTACATGGATTTCATGGCAAAAATATTTCTAGAACAACAAGGTAAACATTTTGTCAAGTTTTAATCTTCTTTGGATGGAGCCATAATTAGGTGTAGCTAAATAAATAAACTAAACCCCTTATGATGGATCATGTGGCCAAGTAAATGACTGCACAAGAGTTATTAAGACAAAAAGTCCCACCATAGCATTACACTCTAAGGTCCCCGATATAAATCCCCTCCTAATGTAACTTCATGACTCGGTCAAGGTTTACGTGTCCTCCCAAGTCTCCCTCAATCCATTACACTAGTGTGAAACACCTTCATGCATTACTCAATGTATGGTGCACTTCATACATTGTACATCAAGACAATCATAAAAGATAAAAACTTGACCAAATACTCAATACATGTTAAGTAGAAATCATTGACAATCCATCCTATGCCCCCGGAACATGAGAGAACTACTCACAACGCGAAGACATGGTATGATTCAATGGTATAAGTGATACAACACAATCTGAAAATATAATCTCCCCACTAAACAATGACAAGTAGCAATTCACAAACATGTAGAATAGTACTTAGACAATAGCTAGGGTTCGAACAATCTCAAACTATGAGGGGGATGAAGTGGATCACGAAGATGGTGATGGAGATGGTGCTGGTCTTCACGGTGGTGATGATAGACTTCCGGAGGGGGATGGAGGAGCCTACCGGAGGTGATTCCGGCAGCGTTTCCCCCCTCCGATCTTCTCCGGCGGCAGCCTTCTGTCTTCTGTTTCGTGTGTTTCGTGTTTCTCTCGCCGCCTCCTTTCGCGAAACGCCAGGGGACCTTTTTTATAGGCGTTTTTAGGTCAAGACTATGTCGGTGGAGCAAAGATCGACGGCACGGAGCTCCGAGGTGGAAACGAGTGGGCCCACGCGGCCATGTACTTTAGGCCGCGTGGGACCCTCCCATTTCCAGCCTGTTGGGCTTCTGGTCTTCAATTTAAGCCCATTGCGTTCGTCTCGAAAATTCTGAACCGTGCTCTTTGACCTTGCCCTTTTTGGAGTCCCGAAGCTCCCGGAAAGTCTGAAACACTAAAAAAGACGTTTTCTGGAAAAACAGGGTTAATTCCAAATAAATGGGAAAACTATGAAGTATTCCCAAAATCATTATAAAACATTGATATAACCCTTATATGATGCAAATATGATTGGAATATAAGCAATTAAAGTGCAAAGTTCATGTATGCATTTTACATGCATCAACATCCCCAAGCTTAATCCATGCTCGTCCTCGAGTATGAAGATGATAAAACTAACATGGACTTTGCAATTTAATACTTAACAATGAATATCAAAGATGATTACTATTGCTACATATAGTCAAATGATTCATTCTTCAAAGGAGTAGCAATATGCAAATAGTTTATGAAGTGATATCAAGTATTCAATGCAAGGATGTTCATGATAGTTCACAAAGTGTAACATAACAGATAGTAGTATGGACCACATGTATGCATAATGATAAGTATGGACATCCTACATTGGTCATAGAGTGATGATGAAAATCTGAATATGATAGGTGGACACTTTGGAAAGATGTATATATGAGTAGGTAAAACATGAATAAGTTTCATCTAACTTCTGAACTCTCTACTTAAGTTAATGATTGTAATATGGTAATCCTTGGTGTCAAGCTCTCATTGCCCCTATCATAGCATCTTGAATGATTAAGTTTAAAGTGAAAGCAAATATGAGTAATGTGCTTGACAAAGTAAAGGTTGGATGTCTCATGCCCCTTGAATACAAGTACCTACACCATGATTACTCAACTTAGGAAACAAAGCAAGTTCAAGTTATATATCATTGTAAGTAATAATAGTATCATCAAGAGCGTCAACTGGGGTACCTCTTGTCCCAGGATATGGAACAAGCCCATATCAAAATGACAAGACAAACAAACAAGATGAAAATCCTCAACACCCTTTTTATTTACCATTGGAATAGCTTTTTATTGTAAGGTGTATCATAGATAATTCACCATAGCATGTAAGTAAATTTCCACCATGAATAATGCATGGCTTAGATTAGCGGCCCAGGCGTCTCTCTAACCATTTATACAAACTCATTTAAACTACTTCATTTCCACCTCATTTCACCATGATAGGCATCCATAAACAAAAGTACATGATATCAACTAAATGAGATGAAGGAGCATGTTGAAAGCTTTGCATGTGACAGCACATATGGGCTAACTCCAACCTCGAACATTTATCAAGCCACTAGCATCATAATCTTAATCACAATGGGTCATGTTTTATTTATTGCAATGATAGTAAAATGTGCATCAAGTTCGTGAGAGCTATATAACCAACTTTTCCCATGGCAATCAATAACATAATCATTTTCATTCAGAGGTATAGATAACACAAATAACATGATGAACATACTCGGAATAGCATAAGCTAGTAGGTAGATATGGTGGACTCACTGGAATAACTTTGGTTGAAGGTGTTGGAAACAAGTTTTGACTTGTTGGAATGTTTTGGGCTAGCAAAGGGAGAAAGTTGACCATCTAGATGCATGCATGAGTGTCCATAGAACTAACTAATCCATGTTAAACCAAGTAAAATAACAATCAGCACCAAAACATGAATAAGTTATAGCTCTTCAAAAAGGATTTGCAAACTATTACTCATAAAAAGCTCATGAATCATGCAACTATATGTATCATTAAAAATCAAGTCAAACATCCCTTTTCCCAATCTTATAAAAGCATCCAACATATTTCAACCCATATTTCCAGTAGCTCTCTCTATATAATGATAGTGTGGTGGTCTCTCAAGACTCAAACAAAACAAAAACGACGCTCCAAGTTTATGCGATAAAGTGTTTCGATCGAAAAACAGAAGTTGGACGTGTGCAAACCGAGAGTGTGTAGGTCCAGCGGGGTTGTCTTCACATCCCCAAGCTTATGGTCTTCACCATCCTTGGATAGCTCTTGGTGCATCTCCTCCAATCCCTGTGAAAAAACTTCAAAACACCGTTTCTCCCATTTCTTTTCTGTGGGGTGCATTAATAGTGATAAACAAATATGTTTCTTGCTGCATATAATCCTTGAACAAAAATTCATATGAGATGTCCAGAAAGTGTATAATGTTGTATGCCTACTCATAAACTCAATTGGATCAAAAAGATTCAACTTAAAAGCTCAAAGCATGCATCAAACAAAATGGGACAGAATCTGTCCAGAAAAACAGCAGCAGCAAAACGTATTTTTCTACCCTACCAAACTTTCTCGAAAAATTCCGAAAAAATTCATGCATACAGAGGATGAAAAGTTGCAACTACAGTTCAAATATGAGCTCATTCGGAGTTACAGAATAAGAATTAAAAATCATACCGTGCACTGATTCGTGCAGGAATAAAATCTCCGAACGCTATAAGCAACTTTTCAAGACCAAAATGGGTAAAACTTGGCACTTTATTAAAAACTCCAGAAACTAACTAGACACAAAATCTCTTGTTACAGCAAGAGGACACAAAGAAAAATCACACACAAAAATAACCGGGTTGCCTCCCGCAAAGCGCTTTCTTTATAGCCATATAGCTAGGCTTCTTACTTTTTGTTTATTGAAGATGAAGCTCATGAGGGAGCTTGAACTTTGATGTTCCCCTCTTTCTTGGGAAGTGTTCCATGCATAATACCAGGGTCCCATGGTGTTCTCAAACCAATCAAAATAATAGTCAAGTTGAAACCTGGTTGAGAGAAAAACAAAACACAAAAGTAATAACAACGAAGTCTAACTTTCTTTCTATGCATTGGCATTTTGTATATGAATGAAGTTTCCAATGCATATTAACAATAGCTACTTGCAGCCCATAATTATTAGTAGCATAAAGAGGGTTCTTATCACCTCCTCTTTCATAATAGTTGCAAGTAGTAAAAGTGTATTCAACCATATAACCAATAGAATCTTCCAACTTAGATAATTTGGGAACATAATGAGGATCATTAAATTTATTTTGGAGTTTATTAGCATGCTTCCCTCTTTCAAAATAGTTGTTAAGATCAATATCAAGTTTAATATCATGGTTGCAACAAAGATTTGGAACTAAAGATAATTGCAAACCACATAAGTATTTCTCAACATAAGCAAATTTCTCCTTTATGGTGTAAGTAGGAGAGTTCAAGAACAAAGTAGGGCTCTCATGAGTAAGAGCACTATCACAAACAGCAAGTATATCATTTTTATCCTCACATAATTTAGTAACAACTAAACATGGAGGTTTATCAATAAGCATAGGACCATCATCTAAAGCATTATCATATAGCATATTTAAGCAATACTCCTCATTATCATCAATAAGTTCACTAGTAGCATTAAAAGTAAAGGAGCATTTTTAGTTTCATCATAATAGCATGGGTTATCATATAGGACCATAGCATTTTCAGTTTCACACTCATCATAACATGGATTCTCATAAATAACAAAAGATTTTTGAGTTTGAGTGTTACTATCATTTGTTGATGGTGAAGTTGGGAGATCCAACTCTTCATTCTCTAGCTGTTCATCATTTCCATCATCCTCTTGAGATTGCATGGGCATCCCCAAGCTTAGGTTTTTATCCTCTTCTTCACATTCTTCCTCTTCCAAGCTTATGTTTTCATCATCTTCTTCCTGCAAAATCAGTGCTCTCTTGGGGAGCCTCATTATATTCAACAACATAAATATTTTGAGAGAAGTTGATTATGCAATATTCAAGAATAAAATCTATCTCTCTTTCAAATTTATTAGCTATAGGGCAAGTTTTATTTTCATGAATGAAAGTTTGCAGTTCAAAAGATGCCTTGAAAGTAACAAATTCCTCCACTTGTTCCATTCCAAAATAAGCATAATCGTCAGCATGGTAAGATGCAATAGTACATTCTTCATGGAACCTACATTGGAGGTAAGATGCAATAGTACATTCTTCATGGAACCTACATTGGAATTCAAAGTGCTTATCTTTTTGTTCAGAGCAAAACATACAAGTTGCATCATGGTGTAAAAGCAACTCTTCAGCAATATAATTTAATTCCATCATGAAACCTTTTAGTATTTTCCCTTCCTTTGATTCTCTATATTCCTTGGCAATCTTAGCAGCATTCAATTGTCTAAACATAGCTTCCTTTATATCCGGAATTATGCCCAGAACACGAGTTTTTTTGGTATTTTCCATTTTCTAATTTTTTTTGTGTTTTTGATATATGGATGTATGCAAAACTAAACTAAATGCAAAACTGAAAATAAATATCTAGTGCAAACAAGAATAAAAACTTAAGCGCTACACTCCCCGGCAACGGCGCCAGAAAACTGTCTTGATGACTCCCAAGTGCAGGAGATCGTTGAAGTCTTCGCTGTGTAAGTATTAGTATCGATCCTATGAGGAGTAGAAGGTATAAGTATTTATCCTCTCAAATAAGAGTGTCACTTCTCTTATTATCTATGCACTAGACAAACTAAAATGATGCAAGTGTTTTTGGGTTTTTTGGTGTAGAGAATGCAAAGCTGAAAATAAAATATGAGTGAAAGCTCTTAAAGAGAGAGAAAGCCCAATCCCCTATGCAGCAAGAGGACAAGATTGAGTGGTGTTTCTTATGCGTGGAAAACGTTCCCAAGGGCTACATGGATTTCATGGCAAAAATATTTCTAGAACAACAAGGTAAACATTTTGTCAAGTTTTAATCTTCTTTGGACGGAGCCATAATTAGGTGTAGCTAAATAAATAAACTAAACCCCTTATGATGGATCATGTGGCCAAGTAAATGACTGCACAAGAGTTATTAAGACAAAAAGTCCCACCATAGCATTACACTCTAAGGTCCCCGATATAAATCCCCTCCTAATGTAACTTCATGACTCGGTCAAGGGTTTACGTGTCCTCCCAAGTCTCCCTCAATCCATTACACTAGTGTGAAACACCTTCATGCATTACTCAATGTATGGTGCACTTCATACATTGTACATCAAGACAATCATAAAAGATAAAAACTTGACCAAATACTCAATACATGTTAAGTAGAAATCATTGACAATCCATCCTATGCCCCCAGGAACATGAGAGAACTACTCACAACGCGAAGACATGGTATGATTCAATGGTATAAGTGATACAACACAATCTGAAAATATAATCTCCCCACTAAACAATGACAAGTAGCAATTCGCAAACATGTAGAATAGTACTTAGACAATAGCTAGGGTTCGAACAATCTCAAACTATGAGGGGGATGAAGTGGATCACGAAGATGGTGATGGAGATGGTGCTGGTCTTCACGGTGGTGATGATGGAGACTTCCGGAGGGGGGATGGAGGAGCCTACCGGAGGTGATTCCGGCAGCGTTTCCCCCCTCCGATCTTCTCCGGCGGCAGCCTTCTGTCTTCTGTTTCATGTGTTTCGTGTTTCTCCGCCGCCTCCTTTTCGCGAAACGCCAGGGGACCTTTTTTATAGGCGTTTTTAGGTCAAGACTATGTCGGTGGAGCAAAGATCGACGGCCACGGAGCTCCGAGGTGGAAACGAGCTGGGCCCACGCAGCCATGTACTTTAGGCCGCGTGGGACCCTCCCATTTCCAGCCTGTTGGGCTTCTGGTTTTCAATTTAATCTCATTGCGTTCGTCTCGAAAATTCTGAACCGTGCTCTTTGACCTTGCCCTTTTTGGAGTCCCGAAGCTCCCGGAAAGTCTGAAACACTAAAAAAGACGTTTTCTGGAAAAAGGGTTAATTCCAAATAAATGGGAAAACTATGAAGTATTCCCAAAATCATTATAAAACATTGGTATAACCCTTATATGATGCAAATATGATTGGAATATAAGCAATTAAAGTGCAAAGTTCATGTATGCATTTTACATGCATCACCCCCTCAGAAGTACCGGATTGCCAAGTGGCTGGCATCAGGATCCCGCGGGTAAAGCAGCTTTAGGGTCTCCGCACCGACATGTGCCAGCAAGATTGACGGGTCATCAAGCAAGGAACATCCGGGTCCAGAAAGCTAAGACAACCGTAGGGTCTCCGGACCGGCGTCTCTGATACGCCTGCAAGTCGCCGGATCACCAGTTGGGTGGTCTCCGGGTAACTCGAGCAAGTAACACAATGGTCTCCGGACTGGCGTAAGCCAGCCAGTCATGCCCCTAGTCGGCATTGGAGGCTATCTCGGTTGGAAACCTTGTCCCCGCCAAGAATTGCTGGGCAAGGTAGAATTATGTCTGAAATACGGCATACAAGACCCGCCTTGGCGGCAGCGCGACAAAACGATTACCGAGGTAGCCTGAAGGAATCAACACGCGAGCTAAGTATAAACGTGCTTGCACGGGCTTGTTCCCGGGTACATCTGTTTTATGTGCTTTGGCTAAGGCGAAAGCGGGCGTTCTCCTGGGGCAGCGCCTTCACGATGACACTGTCAGTTTCCCTTGGGCAGTGGAGTCGTGGGCTGAGGTCCGTGCGGTCAGGAAACAGTGGGTCCTTTGGGGGGTTGCGCCCTATGTCAGCATTTCGGACCAGTCTGAGTGCCCACGGCTGGTTAGCGCTCACACCTTTGGATCCTTCCCGAGAGCGTTAAGCCCCCACGAGTACAATAAAACTTATATACTTTGGGAAGAAGTTATTTACATTCAAAAGCATGAGTTCATAAGCCAGTTGGCAATATCAGTACAAAAGCATGGTTCACGGCCTTTGGTATTGTCCTTTTCAGGACTTCACAAGTTCACGGGTCGTCTTCGCGGGAAAGGCGCTCCGAGATTTCCTCCACCTGGCGGGATACGTCTGGAGGAAGCGGCGTCTCGGGTTCAGGCGCCTCTAGCTCGGACAGCAAAGAAAGCTGCGGATGCCGCTGACGAAGTGCTATGACAAACCGGGTCATCACCTGCCTCACTGCCTGTTCCCCAGCAAGGCGAGTGGCTCTGCTAGCCTGCTCCTTGATACCCTTGATGAGCGAGGCCACGTACTTCAAAAACCCGGGATAGCGGACGAAGGAAGTGGAATGGTCGGCCATGAGAACAGGCGGAGAAGGCACTCCCAAGTTCGTGAACTCCTTCACGATATCCAAGGACCCGTGGTTCATCTGGAGCAAGATGTTGTTATCATCGCGGCGGTGGAGTGTGAATCGTCGCTGTTCTTTCTCAAGTGCGCCTTTTGCTTCCGCCAGCCCGACCTGCAGTACCTTCAGCTGGTTGGACACCTGCTCGTGTTGATGTCACGCAATCTGAGCTTGAGATTTGGACGCTTCCATCGCCATTCGCCCGTCAGCCAGCTCCTTTGCCTCCTTCTTGCGAAGGACGGTCATGCGCGCATCTTTATCCTTCCAGAAATCATTCGCCTCGCCCAGTTCCCGGAACCTTCTTTCCATGGCGACGCGGCCAGCCGTGGCCTCTTGCTTGAACTTCTTAGCTGCATTGAGAGCCTGCTTCTGCGCCTCGATCGTGGCAGCCATCGACTCGACCCGGGCGGACAAGCTGTCTGTTTCGCCCCTAGCTCTCTGGAAGTCATTAGCGGCCTGTTCTCGCCTCTCCCTCTCGCTCTGGAGCTTGGAGACCTGCTTGCCCAGTGACGAGACGACTCTGCTTTTGGCTCGAAGGTCATGTTCGACCTCGTTGCGAGCCCAGCTAGCCACGTTCTCCAGGCCCTGCTCAAAGCGGTCCTCGTCCCGTTCCATTCTGATCTGGAGCTCCTCAATGGTGCCGAGGTAGCGGCGCTCTTCGTCTTCCAGCTCGGTCTCTCGTCGCTCCAGCTCCTTCTCGCGGCTGGCCACTCTCTGCTCCCACGCGTAGAGCAGCTCTTCGTCCGCCGCCAGCTTCAGCTCTCTGGCGCCAAGAGCCTCTTCCCCCGAGGAAAGCCGCAGTTCGCGAGCTTGCGATGCTCCCCGTCGCCGGAGGTCGGGGGCACCACCGCGCCACCTCGGCGCGGGCAAAGGACAAGAACACTGAGACGCTGGAGAATGTCTTGGAGAACCCGGGCCTTCCTCAACTCTCCCGGGTTCATGGCAGGGGTCAGCGTTCCTGAGGGCCGAGCCCCTGGGGATGAACCCGCCTGCTTCAAGTCTGAGCGATCCTGAGGTCGCCTGGGGATCCACGTCGCACCTTTCCCCAGGGCCTTCCGCGCAATCAGCTTCAACCTCGCCTGCAACAACTGGAGCCACCTCCCTGATCCTTGGGGCGGACCGGGGGCTCGGAGTCGCCTCCGTCGGAGGTGTCAGTGGAGCTCGTCGCTTCGGCATCTTCGCCTCCCCGGGGCCGCTTGCTTGGCCACTCCGATGTCGGGCTCCTGTGCAAGAGACCAGAACAAGAAGTCAGGACGATGGCAAAAGGGAAGCAACTTCACGTTCAAGGCCAGTTGCCAGCGAAGCTTACCGGCGGGCTCTCTTCGATCCGGAGAAGCTCCATCTCTTCTTCACCAAGTCGTCAAAGAGGTCAGGCAAGGACAGGCTCTCTTCCCCAACCTCCACGTCCGCAAGGGGAGGAGGGATAGCCTCCGACGCCTGGTTAGACTCCTGCATCGACGACGAGCCCGGCGGCACTGGCTGCTCCAGAGGTCCGTCTCCCGGCGGGTTTGTCGCCGCCCCGGAAGGAGCACCGGGGCCTCCGCGCCCGCAAGGCACTCCCGGAGGAGCCGCCTCGTCGCTTTCGTCATCCGAAGACCCAGGTTCTTCAGGGGAAACGTCCTCGCGGGCAAGGCTCTGCCCCCTTGGCCTCTCTCCTCGAAGGCTGCGTGCTTTGGGTGCCGGCGGGGGCTCAATCTTGGTAGTACCCACCACCCCGTACTCATTGCACGCTGGCATTGAAGATCGGATGCCGTCGGCGGCTGGATCCTCGAACAGCGGCAAGACCTCATCCTGGAATTCAAAGGGTACCCATGGCAATACATAGCTCATGGTCAGAGCCCAGGTAGTCTCTGTCAAGTGGAATCTGGACTGTGGAAGGCTGCTACCCACCTGAGCGAGTTCCCAGAGCGGGCGGCTCCGGAACTGCAAAGGGGCAATCCCTCTGCGAAGAAAGTCTGCCAGGATCATGGCGCCCGTCACTCCCCTTGCACGGAGCGCAGTCAGCCTGTTAATGGCCGAAGCCAGGGCTTCCCCTTGAGAGCTCCTTTCCTTGGAATGTGCCAATCGCTCCGCTGGATAAAATGGAGTCATCAGATGGGGGTTGGTCCCATCAGCTTCGACAAAGTACCAGTTGTGCCTCCATTCTACAACCGAGGCCTTGGTGAATGTTTCCGGGTACTCGTGCGCCGCATCACTCCGGAGGCAGAAAGAGACACCGCCAGTGATCCACTTGGACTTCCCCAGGCGTGGAACGAAGAAATGGCGGAATAAGGCCACCGAGGGCATGACGCCCGCCAATGCCTCGCAGGCATAGGCAAAGGTAGCAAGCATCATCACGGCATTGGGGTGCAAGTGCAGCATGTGCAATCCATAAGCCTCCAAGATTGCCGCAAAGAACTCGGAGAACGGAGGAAGAAGGCCGACGACGGAGAAGTCGTGGAAAGTAATCACCTCTCCTCGTTGAGGACCGCTCCCAGGACGTACCACCACTCCCTCAGCACCGCGGAAGCTCGCGGCCAGGGATTGGCGGACGTGTTGAGTGGCTTCCTCTGACGCATACTGATGCATGTAAAATGCATACATGAACTTTGCACTTTAATTGCTTATATTCCAATCATATTTGCATCATATAAGGGTTATATCAATGTTTTATAATGATTTTTGGGAATATTCATTTATTTCCTATTTTTATGGAATTAACCCTGCACAGGCAGAAAACCCCGTTTTCTTATTTTAATGTTTCAAGGACCCAAACGTCAACGAAATCACCTGGAAATTTACGGGCGTCAATATTTGGAAGGAAGAAGACCTGTGGGCGAAGGAAGCTAGCAAGCGGAGGCCCGAGGCCCAAACGGGGTGGCCCACACGGCCAGGTACTGTGGCCGCGTGGGGCCCACTCGTTTGGCCCTCGTGTCTCCGTTGCCGTCGATCTTCGCTCCACCGACATAGTCTTGACCTAAAAGCGCCTATAAAAAAGGTCCCCCGACGTTCTCTGGAAGGAGGCGGCGGAGAAACACAGAACCACGAAACAGAGAGACAGAAGGCTGCCGCCGGAGAAGATCGGAGGGGGGAAACGCCGCCGGAATCGCCTCCGGAGGGCTCCACCCCCCTCCGGCGTGTTCATCATCAACATCTACAGCAAGATCATCTCCATCTCCCCACTGTAAACTCTTGGCAAACATGATGTGTGATGCAATATACTATTCCCTTGATCTATTGTGTCTCCCCATCTGTGTTTGAGAAGTGATTTGTTCATGGCAATTGTGAAATAGTTCGTTGATTGGTTGCATACAAGTGTTGTTATCTTTTATGATTGTCTTGATGTACAATGTATGAGTGCACGCATATGTTGGGGAATGCATGTAAGGTGATCACCGTAGTGTAATGGATTGAGTAGGACATGTCGGAGTAGAGAGAAACCGGTGTCTGAGACTTGAAGTTACTTTATGGGGGAGATATTTGGGGGACTCTAGAACTTAAGGCTATGGTGGGACAATTATGTCTTAATAATTCTTGTGATGCACATTTACTTGGCCATGAGATCCATCATAAGAGTTGTGTATTTTGCTCATT
This sequence comes from Poa pratensis, assembly GCA_947311845.1. Taxonomy (NCBI): domain Eukaryota; kingdom Viridiplantae; phylum Streptophyta; class Magnoliopsida; order Poales; family Poaceae; genus Poa; species Poa pratensis. The sequence continues at coordinate 50,602,625 of CAMZMU010000063.1, forward strand.
TACTTGGCTACACCTATTTATGGCTCCCACCTAAAAGAAACAACTAAGACTGAAACATGTGCTTCACTAATTGTGACAACCACACGAATGAAATAACAATTGCTAGAGCATTTGCTCCCTTGAGATACTTGCTGCTTGAGAAACTTGCTTGAGAAAACTGCCGAGAGAAACTTGCTCTAAGAAACCTGTGTCTGAAACTTGCTTGAGAAACTTGTTACTAGATAAACCCATTCACATCACTTGCTTTCATTAATTAGTTCTTTTCATTTTTATTGCTTTGCATAAACGGCCATATAAGAGGGTTATAGGGCTTTAGAGAATAGATAGTTTACCTTCAGCTCCTCGTGGGTTCGACACTCAATACTTATCGAATTGTGCTACAGTGATTCCTTGCTCTTGGGGATTATCACATACTCGCTGGGAGAAAAGAGGGCTTGAGTCACCCTCCTTGAAGGCGGCGCCTCGGCCTGAGAAGCTTCCGTCACCATCTTCTCAGCGGCAGATTGTGACATCTTCCTCACTCCTGTCCTATCCCGCTTAGGCGGCATGGGCTGGGGGCAAGAACAAGGAGCGGCGGCGGATTGCGGCGGCCGAGGCGGGGAGCGGCGCTCGGCGAAGTCAGGGAGAAGGAGTCTCCTGGGCGGCGATTTGGGGATTTCGGCGAATCTGGAGAAGTAACGGCTACAGTGGAAGCCAGTCGTGGCTTATAAGGCATCCCACACGTCGCGTCGCGGCCTCATTACTCCGACGGACGTGGGGATCGAGGGGGCGTGCCGATTTCTGCGCGTTTCACCCGTTGGATTCCAAGATAAGCACGGAGTTCGTATGAATCGCAATGTTCGCCGCGATTCAGTCAACAGGACCTGGGGGCTCGTCTCTACCTCGCCTCGGCGGGTCCCCAACGGAGCAGAGCAAGGAAAACCAGGTGCCCGGGGACCCACTTTGACCTATCTTTAGTCCATAGCCCCGGCAGCTGGAGCAAGAGCCGTCGAGACCATGCCCGAGGGCTACTGTCGCAGCAGTGGAACACGGGGTTCCCCTAGTGCTGCCAAAGTGGGTCCACCCACAGTGGGCCCAAGATGAAGATGGACAAGACCAAGACTCAAGTAAAGCTGGCGGGTTCACCGTCAGGACAAGCAAGGCCTACGTCGACAAAGGGCTCCGGTCCTGGGGGCCTGCCGGGTCCCCGAACCAAGCAAGAAGGCAAGGAAGGACCCGAGAGCCCGAGTTCCCGGCAGGAGGCCAGGCTCCCTCTCGGGTACTTCCCCGCGTCCCTATGGATAAGCTCTCCACCTCACGCTAGAAGACCTCAGAAGACTTGGGAAGCAAGGCGAAGGCAGCGCGGGCGGGAAGCACAGCCCGTGGTGGTGTCAGCCCCTGTCCACCCCAAGGCGGACGCTCCCACCTAATCCAAAGGAGACGCTAGGCTGAGGAGAGGCCACGTCTCCCCCTAAACTAGATGAGGAGGGTCCTTCACGCCGAAGGTCCCTCGTGCCCCTCACGTGACCCTGTGGCAACCCCTTAGCCTATAAAAGGAGGACCAAGGTACGGAGGAAGGGGAGGTCGAACCAAGGCACAAGTCCACCAGAGCAAGACTAGACTAGGGCTGCGAAGGTAGGGGGGAAGGTGATCTCCTCCGGGTCAGGATCTGTCCTTCTTCTACCTCCAGCCAAAACCCTTCCGGGTACCCCATCCGGGAGGCTCCATTGTAAGCCACACTATGAAGAACTCATCAATCCAGACATGCAGGAGTAGGGCTTTTAGCCTCCAGGCGGCCTGAACCTGGGTAGCTCCTCGTGTCCCTTTGGTTGCATGCTTTGATCGTGGAGAGGAGAGCTTGATCTAGACTCCGCCCGAGAAAACGATTCTCAGCCTCCTTCGCGCCCCGTGCCGAACCTAAAAGGGGGTATCCTATACTCCCGGTGTCCGTGCATCGAGACACGACAGCCTCCGTGTCAACAGCGGCGCTTTGGCGGCGGCTAGGGTGACGGCCGCCTCTTCAGCCTTGGTCTTCACCTTCTTTCTCCGGTTGTTCCACTTTACGGTCTCCGCCGCCCTCTACGTCGGGATGAGCTCCTTCTTCGGCTTCAACAAGGCGGCGCTAGCCCAGCCCTTGCTGGTTGCAGCGGCGGCGGTGGCTTTAGCAGCACTAGTGTCTGTCATACTGTTTTCGCGGGAGGGAGCTGTAGGCAGGCGGGAGAGGAAAAGGCAGGAGTGGTAAATTGTATGGTTGGCTGGCCAGGGGGGACAATGGGAGGACACCGCAGTCGTCTGTGTCGATGCAAACCCGGCTCAAATTTGGGACAAAAATGAGTCTGCACGGACAGGAAAAACAAACGTCGGTCTCTTTGCATCGGTGCATTGAGCCGTGGGTTTTGTCAAAACACACAATTTTGGACAAACAGACCAAGTGGGTGGCTGCGTTCGAGTTGCCCTTACTTAATTATTTACATGTACTGGTAAACGAGCAATACAACAATTATAAAAAAACTCACAAATATTTTGTATATTCTAGAAGTTTCTATTTACACATTGAATGTTATATCTTTGTTATATATTTCCTTTAGTAAAATAGACAATTATACATTCGAGAAACGTCTGTCAGCTTTAGAGGTCAACATCATGATATTTAATGAAACTAAAATCCACATCAACATGCACATATATTTTTCAACTAATAGGCATTAATTAATTTGTAAAGATATACAATTTTGTTTTTGTTTTTCATTGATTGAAAAAATAATCAAAGACTTTATAAAGTATTACGCTAAAAAAGAAACAAATAACTTTAGCTCCAATGTAATGTATCCTTCAAATTTGAGTAAGTGCAATTAAAATGTCAAAGTGAAAATTACCTAATGAAAACGACACTATCTTCTTACATAGTAGTGTCTTGACGTGATAAGTTTCATAATTATAATAAAAAATATATTAAAATTATATGTCGAAAGAATGTGTTCTAAGTGAATAAAGTAAAAAAGTTCAGTATAAATGAATGTCTACCCAGGGCCGGCCCTGAGCATATGCCGACGGTGTGGCCGCACGGGGCCCTCCAATCGCAAGGGCTCCAACTAGGTACCTCACGTGCATGCCTATGTACATCTAGCCCATTCGCATGGGGGGAAAGTGAAGCAAATAAGCCATTCAGCCCACTCGCACCATCGCTTGCAGCTGGAGCCCTGAGAATGAAACGTACATGCGCAGCAGCCAACACGTATGTCGAGATTGCTAAAAAAATACCCAACGCATCTACTCCAGTAGTCTAGTCTGGCCGTCTAGGTCACCTCCCTCTCGCATCGATTTGTCCTCTCATCTCGCCTCCTTGTTCTTCTTGACCCAACCACTGTGGATGATGGAACGTCGCCCTTCCGTCAAGATTTCTAGCTGTTTTGAACGTATTAATGGAGGAGCAGATTCCGATTTGTTGATTTCCAAGAAATTTCTCGTCGATTAGCAACAGTCAGTACAATCTCCTCCTATATACTCCCTAGGTTGGTCTGTTGTTCATCCGATTTGCTTCAATTCGCTCTCCACTTCTCCTTCCTCGTTCCCCCAATCCCCATAGGATTGAGAGAAACAAAAGTTTTAAGAATGGGACACAAGCAAACCGCAAGGGGAATAAGAGGGATTTGTAGTGGCGGCAAGCAAAGGGAGGCGGCGCGGCGATGGTGCCCGACGGTTAGTGCAAGGGGATTGATGGCAGTGGCCCTTGGTAGGGGGCTCTAACATGTCAGGGTCGGCCATGTGTCTACCGGTGCCCTCGGTAATAGACAACTAGGACGTGGGTTGGATTAGCTCTATATAAAATGCATTTTTGTTCGCTTCACCAAAAAATAGGGTGCACTGATCCCATTATTGGGTTCACTCTCTTGTACACAAGGGTTCAAGCTAGTACGGAGTAATTTGGAGCAATTAAATACTCCCTCCGTCCGATAATAACTGTCTCAAGTTTGTCAAAAAGTGGATGTATCCATACATGTTTCATGTCTAGATACATCCATTTTTTGGCAAACTTGAGACAGTTATTATTGGACGGAGGGAGTAGTAAATTATGAAAGGATCACCACCTCACTGGGTTCACCCAATGCCTATGTGTTGGCTCCGCCACTGGGTGCAGGTCTCCTTCTCATGCTGATCTTTCTCTTCTCTACCGTTGTTATTTTGTATATTCATTCTTTACTATCTTGACCCGTATTATTTCTGATTGGCATAAAGTAATACTTACACTACATACACGTTTTAACTCAATTGTATCCATTCCACTATAAAATGATGTTTTGAAATGAATATTTTTCTCAACCCAAAACTTTGTGTCATCCAGCAAACTCTGAATGCTGAAATGAAATGGACAGAACTAACCATTTCCAAGATCAAAAACCCCTTGAAGCCGGAATAATCCTCAATTCATAACAAACAAACAAACAACCTCTCATTAGAAAGAATAAAGTTAGGAAGGGCGCACTACTGACCAGGATAGTGCATTAATTTCTTCATGGAACATGTAGGTGAAGATCGCCCCTCCGGCATATAGGAGTTGATGCATGTGATTTTGTTTGTTAAAAATCAACAATGTACGTTGCCTTCTCCTAGCGAACTCGAATATAGAACAAGATTAGGCTACGCCAATGAATCCGGTTACTACGCACAGTAGTTGCCTAAGTCTAGAATAAAAATATCATGCTGGTCATGTTGTCCTCTATTTAAAATCATCTTATTATTATATTGTAAGTACTACCAGCTCCATGTTATAGTCCAATGAATCTTAGAAAAAAAAATGCTCAGTTCTCATTGGGATTGTATCTGCATGGTATAATTCTACTATGCAAAACCTACACTATAACCAGCTGTATGTAGAAAGTAACAGGCACAAGATCGATGATCATATTATCAAAACCAAAAGTTGGTTTGAAGCATTAACTGCACTAACAAATCCATCCTCAACACAGCAGCACAACCAGAAACAACACAGGCTGACGCACAGCAACATTTCGTTCTCATGATATATTACACAGGTACTAATCCACACTGAGCAATCGAACTTAACTCCTACTTTTGGTCAACAGATTTGAGTGGGACTCCGTTCTCATCAAGACCTGCAATGGCATTCCACTCCCTCCGGAACCTCTTCCGGAACTCCTGGGGATTGCTGTACTCAGCGATGAACTTGTCCATGCCTAACTGCATGGCCCTGCCCATCTCACGCCACATGAAAAGGGCCTTGGAGATTGGCTGCCTAGCCTTCTTGAGCTCCTCCGGACATTTATCCCCCCGCTTCAAGCCGATGTCAAGCCGGTGCCTGAAATAGGCGGCTTCGCGACGTTGGAAGACGATTCGGTTGACTAGACGTGCGGCCAGACACCTCCGCCAGAACAGGAGCTTGTCGTGGTTCTTGCGCAGATCAGCGCGCTCCTCCAGCAGCTCTCGCAGATCCTCGACCACTTTCCCGTGCAGCTCCTTCAGGCGCTTGATCTTGTTCCGCTCCTCGTCCGTCATCGGCACGGGGCGGCGCTTCTTCTTCACTGTACCAAAAGTAAAGAAGACATGAGGGGTAAAAGCGTGTTGCATGGTGCTCGAGGATTAATAAGGGATGGAGGGTGGGGGTTGGTGTTACCTGGATTGGCGAGATTCTCAGAAGTGTTGGTAGGCGCAGGGCCGGCGAGCAGCTTCTCTTTTGCCTCTCCCTCATTCTCCGGCGCCGGCAGGCACAGGGCACTCTCCTTCCCTTCGAGAAGACAAAAGAAAGAGTGAAAGGCACCAGAGGTCACGAAGTTGCGCGAAAAGTAAGGATTGGTCACCAAGTTGAAAAACCTCAAAACGAGGTCACGAAGTTGTGGAGTAGTCAATTTTTGGTCATTCCGTCACGGTGGGCGTCAAGTTGCTGACGTGGCAGTGTGTTTTTTTACAAAAAACACCTTCAACTTTTATATATTCTAATTGTTAGGTCCTTCTCCGGGCATGAAAGGCACCAGAGGTCACGAAGTTGCGCGAAAAGTAAGGATTGGTCACCAAGTTGAAAAACCTCAAAACGAGGTCACGAAGTTGTGGAGTAGTCAATTTTTGGTCATTCCGTCACGGTGGGCGTCAAGTTGCTGACGTGGCAGTGTGTTTTTTTACAAAAAACACCTTAAACTTTTATATATTCTAATTGTTAGGTCCTTCTCCATATTTATTTTCGAGCTGCTCGCCGTAGCTGATTCTTGGGCGCGGCCTACAGCGCCTGATACACGGCGCAGGACATCTCGGAGGCTGTCCTCGTCGCAGGGTAGTGCAACTGGGCCGGAGGCGCCGGCCGGGAAGCCATACTCCTCCTTATACGAATACGCGAGGCCGAGGCGTATAAAAGGAGCAGCAGGGCTACTGCTTGTAACAACGAAAAATAGAAAAGAAATACAGAGCAAGGCGCGAGACGTGCCTTTGGCAATCAAATCGATTCCCGTATTTTCTTCGTGTCGCTAAGTTCGCAAGGTTCGAGTCGCCGGAAAGAATCGCTAGTATACGTCCGGCAAGCTAGCTCGTTCACGTAAGATCACGTCTAGCTAAGGTACTCACGTACGAGTACTAGCCAGTAATTGATCAACAGTTGCTGCTTCCAAAGTTGTACGTGCGTGTGGCCGGCTGATCTAGCGTTTCAAATCCAACACCGCGCTGCTCTCGGTGACGCCCTCCTTGCGCTCGCGTTCGAGCACCTTGCCCGGGAAGCCATACTCCGGACAGGTCGCCGACAAGGCGTCGGAGGGCGCACCCGTGAGCCTCGTCATGCTGGAGCACATCCACCTGCACAAGACAGCGCGGCTCCTCGAGGCCGCAGCCGTGTGTGGTGCAACTGTTGGCGGAGGTACGGACCGCGAGATTGAGAGAGTCCGGCGGTACGCGCGCTCCATCGGCTTGCTCTTCCAGGTGGTGGACGACGTGCTGGACGTGACGCGCACATCGGAGCAGCTCGGAAAGACGACGGGGAAGGACCAGGCAGCAACGTCAGCAACTTGAAAAAAGGAGAAGGACCTAACAATTAGAATATATAAAAGTTTAAGGTGTTTTTTGTAAAAAAACACACTGCCACGTCAGCAACTTGACGCCCACCGTGACGGAATGACCAAATATTGACTACTCCACAACTTCGTGACCTCGTTTTGAGGTTTTTCAACTTGGTGACCAATCCTTACTTTTCGCGCAACTTCGTGACCTCTGGTGCCTTTCATGCCCGTAGAAGGACCTAACAATTAGAATATATAAAAGTTGAAGGTGTTTTTTGTAAAAAAACACACTGCCACGTCAGCAACTTGACGCCCACCGTGACGGAATGACCAAAAATTGACTACTCCACAACTTCGTGACCTCGTTTTGAGGTTTTTCAACTTGGTGACCAATCCTTACTTTTCGCACAACTTCGTGACCTCTGGTGCCTTTCACTCCAAAAGAAAATTAGGGAGATGAGACAAACACAAAGTTTAAAATTACTGGCTATACTTCTTAGTTCTTAGCAGCGACATTTCCAGCGTTTTTTCCCAAAACAAGGAATTTTCTGGTAAAATTAGGCATCATATATTCATATCATCAAACAAATATGACAAAAAATTCAATGATACAAAATTGCACTGAACAACCATGATGATTGTAGCAATAAAAAGAGTGCATAAGCGCAAATTACTTAACGAGGTCCAACTTTCAAATTCAAACCAGCAGTGCAGCAGTTTTAGTGGGAGAAATAGCGCTATTTCTGGCTCAATTTAGCGTTTTAGCGCGACTTAGCGAGCTATTAGCGGCAGTTTTTTGTTAGCGTCATGGTTTTTGAGTCACGACTCAAGCAAGTCGCCAACCGCCCACGACTCGGCGATTAATCGCTCCAAGTCGGCGACTAGTCGCTCCAAGTCGCCAACTAGTCGCGAGTCGCCGTGGTTTTGATAAAACGACTCGGCGATTAGTCGGCGACTGTCGCCGACTCAAAAACCATGGTTAGCGTTTAAAGTGTATAGTTTTAGGGGGGGCTCTCTTGATCCGCGCTAAAATAGCGTGCTATTTAAATTTTGGACAAGCATTAAAAGAAACCTATATCTTTTACAAGGCACAAAACCAAAATGAAATGTGAGAAGTGAAACTGTGATTCTAAGGCGCCGAAATTATCAATTTCAAGAGTTAGATAAAATGTGGGAATTGGACCTGGATTCGTGAGATCCCCAAGAGCCAGGGACGGATCCAGAAATTTAAATTTGGATGTTCGAATTCAAACCAACAGACTACATGAACGTGAAAAACTGAAATGTGCCTCAAAATCAAATCGAGGCACTGCGCGTGCAGCCATTGTGCCCAAGGGCCCGTGGTCACCACCGCCATAAGAGCAACAAATCACTCCATCAACAACACCCAAACCCAGATCAAGCATGAGAAATGCCTAGAACTGCCGACCGCGTGTGGCATTGCCCGGGCAGCCAGCGCGATCGTCGTCCTCGCCGAAGATTACCCAAGGCCGTCACCCAGGTGCCCTTCTACACCGCTGCAGCTCGTTGTCCAGGGCGCCGCCCCGCACCAGTCGGAGACCCCCGCACTCGTGAGGGAGGGTGGACCGCTGCCGCCGGCTACCCTCGGGCTTTGCCCGGCGGCAGCGAGGGGCCGCGGGGGGGGGGGGGGGGGGGGGGGGGTATGCTGGGGCTCGTCCGTGTCGCCCCCTTAGAAGCGACGTGGACGTGAGACTCATATCTATAGCAATTAAGTTACATATATGCGTGTGACACACAAGGATTAGCCAACTAAATGTGATAACGGTCAAACAGTTTTGTATGTGCATGTGTATGTCCATTGACCATGTGCATGAATAGTACTATTAGTGGCATGAAGATGTAACATGACTTGGTGTGAGAGCACAAAGCGGGTGTGTTGGCAACATTTGGTGATCGCTGTTTGCTAATTCCATGTTTGAGCTAGAATAAAAAACAATTTATACAACCATGAGATACGTGTGACACTATATACTATATATGAAATTTCTGCAGAAAATTTTGGGTTCACGAGATCCCCAGGAGCGATGGCTGGTGCAAGGCCGGAAAGCGGCTTCTCGGGCTCCGGCAGCAGCCACGAGCCGTTCTCCTTCCCTGTGAGAAACCTATAACAGAATAATTACAGAGATGAGAGGCAAAACCAAACCCTAGCCTTTTGGCTGTGGCCGCGGTGGTGGCGAGGCTGAGGGTTCGAGGGTGGGGATCCGAACAGAACAATCATAGAGATTAGGTACATATGTAAACCCTAGCTTTTTGGTGGCAACGTGGGTGTCGGAGGGTAACCTGGATGGGTGATCACCACCGGGGGCGGGGGCAGGCGGCCGCTGCAGGTAGCCATGACGACAATGGCGATGCGATCCGGCTGTGGTGCGCTTCGCGGAAGGCGATCATGGATGGGAATATTTGATGAGGACGCTACGCGGGCCGAGTAGGCCTGCCTGGATATTGTATTCTTTGATGGGCTGGCGTGACGATGGTATAGGACTCTTAGGTTTAAAAGGATTTTATCCCCCAATTCAAAAAAAAGGATTTTATCCCCCTAAAATGGCTTAAAGAATTTTATATTTTTTCCATTTTAAATATTTGATCTTGGTTGGTCTGACCGATAGGAATCAAGGTCATCCTTACACATTATATTGCTATATCTTTGTTATATCTTCCCTTTAATAAAAAAGACAATTATGCATTCGAGAAACCTCTATCAGCTTTAGAGGTAAACATCATGATATTTAATGAAACTAAAATACACATGAACATGTACATATATTTGTAGTTCACCTAACAGCCATTAATTAATTTGTGAAGATGTACAATTTTGTTTTTTGTTTTTTATTGATCGAGAAGAATTCAGTTGAACCAAAGACTTTTATGAAGTATTACGCTAAAAAATAAAAATAAAAATTTAGCTCCGACGTAATGTATCCTTCAAATTTAGTGTAAGTGCAATTTAAACTTCAAAGTGAAAATTACCTAATAAAAACGACTCTATCTTCGTACATAGTATTATTTTGGCGTGATAAGTTTCATAAGTTATATGTCTAGAGAATGTGTTGTAAGTGAAGAAGGTGAAAAAGTTTAGTATAAATATATGTGCACTGATGCCCTCCGTAGATTTTAGACAAGTAGGACGTGCAGTGGGCCTTGGATTAGGTCTATAAAAACTTGCCATTCTTATTTGCTTCACCAGAAAGCAAGGTGCAGGCCTCCTTCCAATGCTCTACCGTTGTTATTTCGTATATTCTTTCTTACTGTCTAAGACCCGTTTTGTAAGTTTGTAACAAAAAATTATCTCTAAACGGCTTAAAACAGTTTTTAATTAAAAACATACACTTTTGAACACGATTGTAATTTGCAGTACACTATAAAATGGTGTTTTGAAATGAGTATTTTTCTCAACCCAAAACTTTGCGTCATTCAGCAAACTCTGAAATGCCGAAATGAAATGGACAGAACTAACCATTTCCAAGATCAAAAACCAGATTGAAGCCGGAATAATCATTCACAACAAACAACCTCTCATTAGAAAGAATCAAGTGAGGATGGGCGCACTACTAACCAGGATAGTGCATCAATTCCTTCATGAAACAAGTAGGTGATGATCGCCCTCCGACATACAGGAGTTGTTGCTGCATGTGTGTTAAAAATCAACAATTTATGTTGCCATCTCCTAGCGAACTCAAACATAGAACACGATTAGGTTTGAATCCTACACCAACGAATCAGGTTACTAGGTACAACAGTTGCCTAAGTCTAGAATAAAAATATCGTGCTGGTCATGTTGTTCTCTATCTAAAATCTTCTTCTTCTTATATTTTTAGAATAAGTTGCCTAACTCAAACATGACCAGCACGATATTTTTATTTTCCATGTTATAGTCCAGTGAATCTTAGAATCAAAATGCTCGGGTCTCATTGGTGGTGTATCTGCACAGTATAATTCTACTATGCAAAACCTACACTGTAACCGGTACTCCCACTCCCTCCATTTTTAAATATAAGATGTTTTAGCCTTTGTCCACATTCATATGCATACAAATGTATCTAGACACATTTTAATAAATATGTTCACTCATTTTTAGTATACATCTAAACAATATGTGAAACACCTAAAACATCTTATATTTAAAAGCGGAGGGAGTACATAGGAAGTAACAGGGACAAGATCAGGGATCAGATGTTCAAACAAAAGATTACTTGGTTTGAAGCACTCGCTGCATTAACAAATCCATCCTTAACACAACAGCACAACCAGAAACAACACAGACTGACACATAGCAACATTCCAATCTCAGGATATATGACACAAGTACTCATCCAAACAGAGCTATCGAATTTAAGTCCTACTTTCGGTCAACAGAATTCAGTGGGACTCCGTTCTCGTCAAGACCTGCCATGGCATTCCAGTCCCTCCGGATCCTCTTCATGCACTCCTGGGGATTGCTGTGCTCGGTGATGAACTTGTCCATGCCTAACTGCAGGGCCCTACCCATGTCCTGCCACATGAAAATGGCCTTGGAGACTGGGTGCCTAACCTTCTTGAGCTCCTCCGGCAATTTATCCCCCAGCTTCAAGCCGATGTCAAGGTGGTGCCTGACATAGGCGGCGTCACGGCATTGGAAGACGATTCGGTTGACTAGGCGTGCGGCCACACACCTCCGCCAGAACAGGAACTCGTCGTAGGTCTTGCGCAGATCATCACGCTCCTCCCGCAGCTCTTGCAGGTCCTTGACCCCTGCCACATGCAGCTCCTTCAGGCGCTTGATCTTGTTCCGCTCCTCGTCCGTCATCGGCGGCGGCGGCACAGGGCGGCGCTTCTTCTTCACTGCACCAAAGGTAAAGAAGACATGACGGGTAAAACTGTGCTGCATGGTGCTCGAGGATTAATAAGGGTTCAAGTGTGGGGATTGGTGTTACCTGGATTATTAGCAAGGTTCTCAGCAGTGTTGGCAGGCGCAGGACCAGCGAGCGGCTTCTCCTTCGCCTCTCCCTCCTTCTCCGGCGCCGGCAGGCACAGGGCACTCTCCTTCCCTGAGAGAAGACAAAAGAAAATTAGGGAGATGAGACAAGCACAAAGTTTAAAATTGCGGGCCATGCTTCTTAGCGGCGACATTTTCCAGACGGTAAGAAATGTATAGCGAAGCTAAGCCATTTAGTATTTTTCCCCAAAACAAGGAATTTCCAGTAGGCATCATATATTCAAATCAACTGAAAAATATGACAAAAATTTCAATGATTCAATGATACAAAATTGCATGGAACAACCATGATGATTGTAGCAATAAAAGGAGTGCATAAGTGCAGATTACATAACCAGGTCCAACTTTCAAATTCAAATCAGCAATGCAGCAGTTTTAGCGGGATAAATAGCGCTACTTTGGCTCAATTTAGCTTCTTAGCGCGATTTAGCTAGCTATTAGCCGCAGTTTCGAGTTAGCATTAAAAGTGCATGGTTTTAGCGGGAGCTCTACGGATCCTCTATAGCAAAATAGCACGATATTTAAAAAATTGAAGGAAACCTATATCTTTTTCACTGCACAAAACCAAAATCAAAGATGACAGATCAGTGAAACTGCGATTGCAAGACGCTAAAAACTATCAGTTTCAAGGGTAGGATAAAAGGTGGGTATTGGACCTGGATTCGCGAGATCCCCAGGAGCGAGAAGCCGAACAAAACTATTACAGAGACGAGGGACAAAACCAAACCCTAGCCTTTTGGCTGCGGCGGCGGTGGTGGCGAGGATGAGGGTTCGAGGGTGGGATCCGAATAGAGCAATCATAGAGATGAGGTACAGATGTGAACCCTCGCTTTTTGGTGGTGGCGTGGGTGTCGATCGGAGGGTAACCTGGATGGGTGATCACCACCGGCGGCGGGGGCAGGCGGCGGCTGCAGGTCGCCATGACGACAATGGCGATGAGGCAGATGGCTTGGTCCGAATGTGATCCGGTCGGTACACGGGCCGAGTATGCCTTGGATATGGTACCCCTTGATGGGCTCACGTGACCATGGTATAGGACTCTTAGGTTTAAAGAAATTTTTATCCCCCTGAAAATGGCTTAAGAAAATTTATAATTTTTTACATTTTTAATATTTGATCTTGGTTGGTCTGATCGATAGGAATCATGGTCGTTTTTTCTATCGATTTGAATAAGAAAATTACATTGAGGTGTCTTTGTAATGCCATGAGTGCATGGCGCTATCTTAAGTTGCCCGTGTTTGGATGTCCACTTTGTGTGCTCCCATGGATGCATGTTTTGCACTATATTGGATGTCCTGACCTTGTACTCCCTTTGGTAGGGTATATAGGGTGCCCTATGTTCTTTTGTATAGTTCGGTAGTGTGGAGTGCCCCGAATTGAATCTCCACAGGGTCATCAAGACGAGGCCCTTCTTCTTCCCCGTTAATCCATGTCGTTTCCCTAAGAAAATTGTTCGTGTGTGTGAATACGATTTGCGTGATGAATGTCCTCATCTAAAAGCCAAAGGATGGACCACATGGAGAGGAGATGGAAAGCTAGCCATGTCGAGCGGCGACGAAAGATTTCTAGTTGCTTTGTGGGAGATGGATCGGCGTGACGATCGGATTTTCATGATAGCTTCAAACAAAAAAAAACTGCACACATTACAAGTTGATTAAAATGCATCTACAATCCTCATAGTATTTTTAGCTTTGCCATGTGGGTCCTCATTCTTTAAAACTACACATCTATGGTCCTAATTCTTGATAAGTCATGCATCGCGGGTCCCAATGCGGTCTCACCAGCTCACGTGGCGTGTTGACTCATGCCACGCCGGTGAGTTTTTTTAAATACCCTAAAATGTTTTATCTTCTAATTTTCCTGTCCCTACACTCGCTCTGTGTATGCATCTGCATCATCTTCCATGCCGACGAGCCACTGTTCGCTGCCCCATCGTGGGACGCCATCCTCGTGGCAGACCAGAGTTGGACGCCCCACCCGCACGTGGCCCATATCAGCGAGGGAGGGTCAAGTTGCTATGTCGTAGTCGAGGAGGGGAGGTCTAGGCCATCGCACCCGTGTTGGGAGAGAGCATGGCCGGCTCCAACTGCTGCGGTGGCATTGTGTTGCTTCGGTGATAGATCCGGTACGTGGGGATAATTTTGGAGCGTCTTGGTTCCAATCGGAAGGAAAATGACTGTCTTGTGACCCCTGCGGTGCACCAGTTCAGCTGACCTCCCTCCACAGTTGTTGACCCCAATGCACTCCCCGGATCTGAGCCCCAACGCGACGTGCTCAATGTGCGCCCCAATACACTCCCCGGATCTGAACCCACCGCGACGTGCTCGACGTGCGCCCCAATGCGTCCACGTCACACATTATCATGTGTTGAGGGAGAACATTATCATGTGAACCATGTATTTCGTGTGATCCATATGTCTTTTGTAATAGTTGGAACATTACTTTCTATTCATATTATCTATAAGGATGCAACATTACAAAAAATTGAAAATATGTCCCAAATAGTCATTTACATACCAATCAGTGGACATACTTATGTTTTCCAATCATATACCATAAACAGTGTCTCCGGTTGTCAGGGGTATTACATATATTCCTTACAAATCCACGGGTCATAGACTCACAGTTGCTACAACCGAATAACTTTTAGAACAGTTCTTAACTAAACATTTTCCATAGTTCACAGTTAACATCCACTTTTTATAATTCACAGCTCAACCAAACACACCCTAAATAGGACAATACGAAGAAAGAGTACACATGGTTCATGGAGTTAAAAAATGCTACTACTGGACTTGGATATGATGATGCAAAGCAAATTGTTGATGTTTCTAAACAATGGTGGGATGAACATATAATCAAGCTTTAGATGTGAGCTCTAGACTATTTGGAGGCCGAGCTCCATGGAGTTCGGTATTCCAAATAAATTAAAATCAACATTTTTATGTCTCGAAAAATTAAAGATTTTTTTTAGGTGTAGATAATGTCAAGGTAAACCACAGTGCAACTTTTCCATGCAAAATTCGTATTAGTTTAGACTACACAAAAAGGACAAATCTGGAAAGGTATCAAAATTTTGAATATGGTACTTCACCGATCCAGCTTTACAAATTTATCTTTTTTACCAAGGCCAAAATATGATGATTTGTTCATTGAGATTTTTTAGAGGGGCATATCTTGACATTATCTACACTTAAATTTTTTTTTCCGAATTTTTGAAACTTAAAATGTTGTTTTCGATTTTTTTCAGAAAAGGAGCTCCATCGAGCTCGGGAGCTATTTGTCCTCTCTTGCTCTAAGACGGACTTGAAACATGGTTAGTGTTACAGCTTCATAGTCTTGACAGGTCGGCGGCGATCGCATCACAGTACTCCGACGAAAGAGATCGGAAAAAACATCCCAGCCAAGATGGCAGCATCGACGTCCGGCGCCGGCAAGGTGTTAGGGCTGCTGTTGACTGGTGAAGGCCCTCAGGTTTAGTCCCACCTCGCCTAGGGGAGGAGGCCACACCCAGCTTATAAGGGAGAGATTCCTCCTCCTTTCAGTCCGGGCTTTTGGGATGGAATGGGCTCTCCTCTTGTAGTTGGACCGTGTGTGCATAAATGTCTGAAACTAAGCCGAGTGCTGGGCTAAATCTGAGTGGACGCTAACACAAGGTTACCATGGTAAACCCTAAACCCCTTTTCCCTCGTCCCAATTGTTGATCTATCGCTATCTGGGTGGTCAAAATCAACTAGGTTTTCACGTTCATGTCACGCAGAGTACTCCCGCGGATGCGAAGGCGCTGGTGGATGCGAAGATCCAGGAAGGGCTCTACAAGGTGAAGGCGTTAGGACACCTTGCAGAGGAAACAGACCGCGAAATCGAGGTGCTTTGGAAGCAGCTGGACGACATGGAGGCTGTGATGGAATTCGAGATGCGGCTCGACGAGTACTGCTCCGACCTCGGGGACATGCACGCGGCGCGGCTGGACTACCACGGTGCCTCCCTCTCCGAATCGGAGCGGCGGTCCCTCAGAGAAATCCGCGAACTTGCCGCCTACGCCATCGCCGACGACGAAGCCGACGTCGGACCCGTCCCGGCCTTCGACAACACCACCAACGTGCTCAACGACGACATCCCCTTGGAGTTCCTGGCACCCTTGGCTCCTCTCCTCTGGTGAGTTCTCTTTGGACCAGCATTGATAGTTACTATGATGAGCACAGTTAATTTTGCCTGCATGTTCACCGCTGGTTCCATGTGATTGCAAAATAGTTAGTACTTAACCATTTCAGTACTTAGTATTACATTGTTCTATATGCAGAGTAGTATAAGTAGATGGATTGGATTCATGAACATCCTGTATGTCTTGCCACTTTCAACTCAAAAGATGACCTAAACGTAAAGTACTAGAACCTCTATTACTGTGGCTAGTACAATAAATTATTCAGGGGCATGAAGTAGCTGCTTACGAAATTATTCAGGACCTTCAAAGGATCTTCACATCCCATATTGCAAATTAGTCAACGGAAAATCACTCTGTTTGACTCAACATTTACCATTTGCATTGCTATACGACATTAAGTGCTCCTCCAGTTTTGTGTTAGTAGCGAAACGATGTGACCGTCTAGCTCGAATTAGTGAGCACTTGTTTGTTCATCTGCTTCAGGTTCACCATCGATTTGTTATGTGACTAGTCTTTCATCCCAAACCAAAGCTGCAAACCCTAGATTAAGCTTTTATGTCGCCGTGGTTTGTGCTGTGGACAGTGCCTTCAGACACCTCCATCCTAGCTGTAGTTCTGTCGAAGTTCTATCTGCCTCGGATCCTGGCATTCACTGCACACTTATGCTGCGTTTGGATGTTCATATTCGAGCTCGATATTGGATATTCGGACCCCTTCTAACCCGAATATCTAGTTTTGACCGTTCGGATGTATTGGATATTGGACCGAGACATTCGCGTGCAATATTGAGGGAGAGGTCCGTAGTAGAAAAAATAGCCCGGCGAATGTCGAGCCCAACA
The DNA here is from genome assembly GCA_947311845.1 of Poa pratensis. Classification (NCBI taxonomy): domain Eukaryota; kingdom Viridiplantae; phylum Streptophyta; class Magnoliopsida; order Poales; family Poaceae; genus Poa; species Poa pratensis. The sequence goes on from CAMZMU010000063.1 coordinate 50,619,596, forward strand.
GCTCGACATTGGGTCGATATTCACATCCCAACTCCCTCGTCTCCCCCGTCCTCCTCTCCTCGCTCCCGTGCGCAACCAAGAAGCAGCGGCGGCGCATCGGGTAGGTCTTCCTCGTCCCCCTTCCCGGCGGCGTCCTCGTCCCCCTTCCCAGCGGCGTCCCTGCCCCCTTCTCCCGCCCCGCCTCCTCCTTCTCCCGCCCCTTGCCGTCCCGTCCCGCCCCGCCTCCTCTTCCCGGCGCCCCGCCTCCTCCCGCCCCGCCTTCTCCCGTCCCGTCCCGCCCCGCCTCCTCTCGCCACGCCTTCTCCCGCCCCGTCTTTTCCTCGTTCCCGTCGATCTCATCCTCTCTCTTTCGATTGCAGGGACGGATTGGGGAGCTCCGGAGGCCAGCGGACCTGATTTCGGCGCTGCAGCTACGTGGTGAGGTAAGGATCGATCAATCTGGTTCATCTCCTTTGGCACCCCCACCTGTATTGAAATTTTTGTACTCAAATTTGTGTGGATGCGCTCCCGTATGTGTTTGTGCTGAAATTGGTTTGGTCACTTTGGTTGGAATTGGTCATGCAGTGCTGATGTTAGTACTGCTAGTTGCTATATAGTGTTTGTGTGATGTGCTGAATATAACAGTACAATGATCAATGTCTTGAAAAACTGCTTTTATAACATCCAAACAACATTTGACATTCAAACTCAATATCTTGTCTAGGTTCGAATATCTAACACATCCAAACAGAAAATATTGACATTCAATCTCAATATCAATATCCCTGGATATTGACATTCAACCCAATATAATATCTACCCTCTCAATATCAACATCCGAACGGAGCATTAGTGATAATTATTCGAACTAGATATGAATTGTTTTGGCACGATAGATTTATTCACGGGTTTTTGAAAATGAGACATGAAGAAGTGGAGAACAAATTTTGTTAGGGAGACAAATTACTAAATCAGCTTTTTTTTGGGCAAACAAATTATGTTTATATGTTGCTACATGATGTTTGTGCATGATATATATTCAGCTGTGTTTTTTTACTGTCCTGTAGGCCTGCTGCGGTCAATGGAGGGGAGGCCAAATGCTAAGAGATTGTCACCTGGATCATGGAGCACGCCATCCCTTCTTTTCTTCACCCCCTGTTATCCAAGTTGGTTATCATGGTTCTAGGGCTTTGATCCTATTGTAAGCATGTCTGCAGTTTGACTGAAGGTGATTTGAACTTGGTGCTCTGAGATTGTTAGGATGCGTGTAGTAATGAACATCTCTGATGTATGCAAACATGTGGGCTGTGAACTCTGTGGTGCACGCTCACATGACTGTGTCTTCGTGAACTACTAATATTACCATCACATGATTCCACTGCTAGTAGATCATGGTTGTTCGGAAATCTGATATTTGTTGCATATCCCAACCTGATCGCTTTGTCAAATTGAGGTGTCTACGTTCGAGTCATGTTTCAGGTTTTAGCAATGTGGATGATCGTCTCTTTTTTATAGGTTCTAATGGACAACAAATTGCAGTAAGTGCGGATATTCAAAATTAATCATAATTTAGCTGAAACATCGCATTGATGTGTACAAATGTGGCAAAATAAACTGTTGGCAGCTGTGAAGCATGAACGAAGGTATACAGGATAGGTACCTTCTTCAAACGCAATATCACAAATTTGAAGAGTACAGATGCAACCTCACACAGCTATGGTGCAAATGAAACGACCATACCTGTTTTGAAATAGGCATCAAAGGAACAGGCAGGATTAAAATTGACATCATCAAAGGGAAAGGAGAAGAACGTCTACGGTTCTACCTAGTTCCAATTTTCCATCGTCGACCCAGTTAAGCCAAAACTAGTTTCGATTCTTCAACATACACTAAACTCAGAACCGCAATCTCAACAAAAGAAACACATGGTCTGATCCTTCCTTGATGCATAGTAGTGCACAGCAACAAAAGGGTATCGCTACTGTAATCGCTCAGCGTACTCAGTGCACCTGAAAAGGCAGAGGCATAAGCCTTCAGTACATCAAAGCAAAAGCAGCGCTTGTAATCCGTTGGTTTGACAGCCATGGGTTACATAACAAGTTTTCTACACGACGGGCATGGCTACAGCCACAGCCACAGCAGCTCACTTCCTGCCACGGCCCTTTGCCTTTTTGGGTTTCTTCTTGCTCTTCTGCTTCTGCTGTGTCTTCGTTGAGGTTGGGCCAGCCCCAGGCGCTTCTCCGTTGTCAGCTTCATCGTCCGAACATTCAGTGCCTTTGTCCCTTCCGTCAGTGTGGGACTGGACAGCCGCTGCAGCAACATTGCTTTTATCATAGTCTTTCGCGGAAGCCTTTTGAGAACGCAGAAACCTGATGATCGCCTGCAGCTTGTTCTCGCCATCTTGCCACATTGAGTATAGAACCCCGATAGTCAGAGAGGCTCTCTTCTCCGTCCTGTGATGACAAACCATTTTCATGTGCAAACGGTAAATTTTCAGGAGACATGGGGATAACATATCGTGCAGAAAAAGGGGACGTTCCGTTTATATTTGCCCATCGAAGGCATTTGTTTGTACTATCATTACGAGATTTATAGTTGGTGCTAATTTAACATTTGCTTACCTGGCAGACTGTTCTTCGAACTCACTGCAGATGTGTCTGACCTCTTCCAGCAATTGTGCATGAAAGCCTGTTTGCTCCAGCCATGGAAGGGCACTTCTAAGGAATTGAACAACAATCCTTGCATCTTTCTGCAGAAATTAGCTTTTAGACTAACTTGCAACTGCCAAGCACTGGGACAAACTGGGTGGTAAGAAAACAAGCATTACAAACTCACCTGGCCTTGCTTATTCACTTGAAAATTCTCAAACTTCTCCCAGAAGGGAGTACTCTCATCGCTTAAATCTATTTCACATGTACCCTCCATCTTAGTACCTCGTACAGCCTTAGGAATCTTTCCAGAAGTAACATTGCAGGAATTGTTACCATCAGATTCTTCTGGCAATGGCCTCTCTTGCTCTGCAGAGCTTGGTTCTTCAGGACGGAGAAGAGCCAATACCTTGGGAACATCATACATATCTTCCTTGCTAATCATATAAGCATTTAGGTTTCGAACAATCGCTGGGCCTTTGGGTGAACCGACAATTACCATGTGATCTCCGATTGCGGCAAGTGCATCAGCAAGCACTTTTATGAAGTTGCTCGGTGTGCGAGACCTCATTTGTAAAGCATGTACAATCTTCTGAGAGAACTCCAAAGGTAAATCCTTAAATATTCAGACCTCAGAAGGTTATTTGTGACCTCATAGCAACTCCCCAGAGAAAGAGTAAGGATCAGTGGATAAAGTGTGACAACTAGTCTCAGGAGGATTGGTTTGTATGAACTACTAGAAGACGTTGTTGAAGTCTTGTGCACCCATTCCTGGAGACTCTGCTTGCTCATCAAGATGGACAAAATTGTCTGATATATGAAACGCCCTGACGACAATGCCAAACGATCAAGATCGCCATCTGGGCTGGAATCAGATAGCAGGGAGCTGTCAAGGTAAACCTTGCTGGTACGGCACTCCAGCATATTGACCAACAAAGATTTCGTGCAGCATATAAAATCCTTCTGTAGTAAGTATGATGAAGCCAAGAAACCAAGGCACTCCATAAGACCCACATAGCACATTGGGGATATGTAGTCTAGTTCGTCCTTCCACGGTACATTGTAGGTAAATTCAAGAGCAAACCTATAGTTCATGATCAGGGAGGATCTATCACTACCACTGTCAAGAAATTTCTTCAAAGAACGGAAAAAATCAGCCCACTCAGAACTATCATCCAGGTACTGTAATAGTCTTGAAACTAATGCATCATCCAATCGTGCTGCATGGAGCAGAAGCATAGTAATTCTCCCTAAATGCCCATAAGTCAAGTTTTTATTTGTTGGCCGAAGATTTGCACCAAGGGAATCAGCAATCAAACCATATGCAGCTGGTGAGTCAAGTAAACGCAATAGGCTCCTCGTTGTTCCATCTCTCCACACAAGAAAAACTAACTCAAAGAAGCGACGCTCACACAGAACAAAAGAGCTTCTCAACTTCATGGAACCTTTTGGCACACTGAACTTGGATCCTTCCAAAAACTTTGCTATCTCATTTATAAAAAGGATAGTTCTGACCAGGGCATACGAAGATGCGGGCTTTGGAGGAATTTGAACAATGGACTCCAACTTCTTAAGTACATTCAAACCAACAGAAGACAGCTCATTCATCCAGAAATGCTCTGCACATGAATGAAACTGAGAGGCATCCAATAAACATATGTTGCCGTCTTGCTGCAAAGTATTTCTGCCAGGATTAGAAATCCAACTTGAGTTCATGTTAAGCACCACATATCGGTCAGCATCACCATCTTTTCTCAACCCGAAGTACTTGGCGCAGAGATCTCCAGCTGCATAATCATTTAATTCTTGATCATCAGTGTGGCGAAGATGAGATAGTACTTTGATTATGATCGACTTCCAGTGATTCCAGACATATAACAGAGTTTGGGGTGATATCTGGTTGCAGGCCAGCAAATCATTACAGCTATTTTCATCTTCAGATTCTGGACCTAATTCCAAATTGTATCCAGAGGCTCGGGACTGGAGATGAACATCAAGAATCAAACGTGAAGAAATAAGTTCAACTAACAAGTTCGCACATTTTCTGCCCTCAAGCAAAGTGCAAGTTAAATTGGGAAGAGACTTATTCACATCTGACAGTGCATCAGCTTCCAGGCAAACAAAGCAGTAGAAGCACTCAGAGACCTTATCCGCCATCTCCTTGGCTTTTGCGAGCAACTGTTCCTTCTCTATATATCTTCTGGGAGGCCACCCTCTACCATTTGAAGACCAAAAGGAGTCTACAATGATATGGAGGAGGAGAAGCCGCGTTGCATCCTCAAACAAATCTGCCTTCTCGAGCAGGTCTACCTCCAGTAAGATGTCTCCTTTATACTTTGCTATTGCTGCAGCTTCTAGGAAATTACCCATTTCCATCTCTAAGCTCAACAGTTCATCAACAAGATTCCTAGAGTTAAGGAATGTCCGTTTATGATCCATAGAGCTGAAAGCTTTAACAAAAGGCATCATTTGCTTTATGTCACCACGCTCAAAATAATGTTGAGCGCAGTTATCCAGATACTTCTTTCTAACTGCAGATACCTCCAAGGATTTTGAATTCTCAAGAGAATGTTCCTCTTCCAATTGTTGCATAAACTGCAAGCCCAGATTGAATAATCCTTTTCCTTTCGAGCACATGGAGAAACACTGGGTGTAACATTTAGCTTTGAAGTACACTTCAGCTGCCTCCCGCCAGCATTCAGCCCTAGCAAAACAGTCACCAGCATCCTCAAGTCTAGAAGTACCACACTTTTGCATATAGACCGTACCTATGGCAACGCAAGCAACAAAAATTTTAGTCAGATAGAGCTAAGGATTCACCAAAGAACTAGCCATGGATAGGGCTGCGTGGAAGTTAGCTATCCATGTGCCAGAACCATGACCTAGTTTTCGAGATCTTATGGGTTTCAACTCTAGCCTACCCCAACTTGTTTGGGAAAAAAGGCTTTGTTGTTGTTGTTGTTGTATAGAGCTAAGGATTGTGAGGTAAAAAATGAAAGCTAAAAAACTAGCATGTCTGCAATTTAAGAAGGGATATCATTTCGAACCAATGTTTTAAGGTTGATGACATTTACTTATATAGCAACTGTTTAAGAACAACTTGTCATTTGTAAAACGATATGGAATGAAGTAAAAAAGTATGGATAAGCTTGGAATAATGGACAGTTGGCAGACCTGCTCTTTTGCAGTCACCTAATTTGATATAGCAAGCAGCAGCTTTCTCATGCATGCCTATGGACTCGTAGATCTCTGATGCGGTTTGCAGTGACGCCTTGCCCAACTCCGAATTTGAGGACATGACACGCTCACCAGTTGATACAAGTCCGGCAGCTCTTGCCCACTTCTCTCTGTATGCATCACCAGCCTTTTCGAAACACATAGTAGCCATCTCGAACTGCCCTTCGTTAAATAACTACAAAAAAGAGAACTTGTGACATGGAATAACAACGGTAAAACTTAAGTACAGAAAAACTGTAAGTAGGTAAGCCACATGCCAAACAAAGAATTTTTGTACATAGAACAATTGTGAGATAAAAATACCATGAATTCCACGAGAATAAAAACACAAAGAGAATCAGTCACTAGGCAACATAATGCATAACACAGCAAGTTAAAATTGGCTTTCCAGACCAAACAAGTAAAGATCACTAACCTTGGTTCCCCGTAGCCTCCAATCATCACTGCTGCTCCCTGTCTGCATTGCCTGAATGAGGGAAGAATCAAGTAATCTAACTTCCACAAGGCACAGCTTCTTCCAGTAGTCAAACATTGGCCGACAATAATCATCTGTATTTTCACATATCCAGAGTCTTTGCCTAGTGCGCGTGATTGCAACATAGAGTTGCTTCAGCTCGGAACAGAGAAGATAATGCTTGCTTCTGTCAAAATCCGGATGAGAGGTCTCCTCAGAGTGTGCTATAATATCTTTATCTTCCATGTAGCCATATAAAACTCTCCATTTGTTTCTTAATGGCGATGAACCAAAAAAATTGTACAACAGCACATCCTACAAGATAATTCTGAATTAAGTATACTCAACATTTTGAAACAGTGTCTTTACAATTAAAATATTTTGCAAACTGAGCACAGATGAAAATGAATTTATAAGCTCGTACCTGAAACTCGAGGCCTTTACATTCAACAATAGTCAACACAAGAGCTTGCTTACCAACAAGATCAATAATTTGTTTTCTGGTAGCATCATCACGAACCAATATAACTTGCTCAGCACCAAACCCATGCAGGTTACCATGTTTACTTTTGCTTTCTCCAAAAATAGTCATAATTGCATTTTCATCGTTATCAGACTCCAGAAGCACAGGAGCTTCTCCATATACAAGTCCAGTCTCTGGATTAAGCTTGTCAACACTTGACGGGAAAAAGAAGTACAGAAGGCTCATGATACTATGTGCCATACGGAGGATGCCACAATGTGTGCGGAAATTTTGAGACAGTTGGAACATATCAGAGAGATGGACTTTTTTACCATGTTTAAGTCCTTGATTAAACGCTTCAGTTTCTGCCAGGAATGCAGTATAAAAAAGTGAACGGATATCTTCAAACCTGAAATCAATACCCCTTGCTATAGTCTGTGCAGTGTCACCAGCAAAAAGGAAGCCTTCCTTGATATTCCTGCAGACATACTTAAGAAGTGCTATTTGTGTCATGGTGAGATCCTGTACCTCATCTATGTAAACAAAATCCACCATATCTCCATTGTAGCCCTCAGATACAAGGCTACTGTGAAGACTATTGACAAAATCTGACAAATCAAACTCCCTGGCAGTGCATTTCATACTCTCATATTCAAGGAATAAATCATAAATTCTCTCTCTCTTCTCACTATTCAATGATGAAAATCTTTTATCTGAGAGCATCACATAATCTTGCCTTCCCAATTTACTAGTATAAGGCCTGATTGCTTGATATGCACCCTTTATATGAGAAATTATTTCAGTAAAGACAGTGGACGCATCAAATTTCTTTGTAAGGTCTGCATTAAAACGAGGCCAGTAGAAAGTAGCAAATTTCTCATAGGTAACTTCCTTCAACTCAATAAAAGTTTGCACTGCACGAGATTTTGAATGGCCTTTCTCAATGCTAGACTTCATTTCACCATAAAACGCCTCAAAAAATGATGTCCGGCGTGTTCCATCAAGCATCATCAAAAACTTTCGATATGTTATAGTAAGAGGATAGTGCTCATGAGGTAGACCACAAAAGTTGTCAGGAATTTCTGTAAACTGTTGCATGTCATCCATGATGTCATGCATGTGAAGAATACTAGGCTGATCAGAGACATCACCAGCGCCAAATCTATAAGGGTCAAAATAAATTGGAATTAATATCAGGATCCTTCTTGGTATAAATCATAAAATAAGCGACAACAACAACAACAACAAAGCCTTATAAAATAAGCGAATTAAACATTTTTCAAAGAAATCACTGAACCAGCTTGAAAGGTATAATTAAAAAAACAGCAGCAAGCCTCACTCGGTAAGCTAGTCATGTGACGATGTGAGTGCATGCCTAGCGTCTGTATTCCCCTTTAATACAAACCACTGGGGTAGCCACGATATGCGTAGTGTTTTTTATAATTTTTAAAATATATCTTAAAGAGAAAATCCACTTAAGACAGGTAAAAACATTAACCCTTCAAAAGGATATGACAAAGGGTCTAAGGAGTCTCCGGTTAGAGATACAGTAGAGCGGAGTACAGTGAAAAGGTATTTAAGCCAACTCGTGCACAAATTTTTATCCACTTTAAATAGCTATATGAAAATCATGTACAAAATGGCACAAATATGTAATACTTTTAGACTTACCTTTTAAGCTTGCAGATGTGATTTTTTATGGCTGAACATAACTTTGGGCTTACAGTGATAAACATTTGTTTCACAAAACTTTCTCCTCCATTCTTCAGTGGCACAGATAAATCAGCTCCATTAAAATTTAGACCTTGGGATGCAATCAATGACTGTTGCTCTTTCTGAATCAATTTCATCGTCAATACAGTGGTTTTTCCGGTGCCTGACCTCCCAAGTATAAAACTAGTGAGAGGAAATTGGATTATCACCTGCTCTTCATCAGTCAGTTCAAAAGGGATGTCGAGTTCAGACCCATCAGTAGCTGTCAGCAAATGCTTTGCCACTCCAGATGATAAAGAGTAGAACTTCATCAGCAAGAAGCTTTCGCTAACTTTTGAATTCTCCATGGCATATGATGTATCCACGATATCACGCTCTTCCTGAACATCACCTTTGTAATCTTTGTTATAGCGAATAATATCATGCTCAATATCCCAAACCACAGGAACCTCCAATTTCCTGTTATCCACAACAAAAGGAGAGCAAACATTAGAAGAATGTCTACAGGCAATTCATTTCTGGGCATGTAAACTATTTACAAACAGTTGATCTCTAAGCATAATAGGTAAATACAAATCCAGTGAACCAGAGTATAGTTCATTAACAGTAAACATCGCATACCCCTGCGTCTGCACTCTCTTGCAGTGATCCAGGTAATCATCCGTGTACATGGAAAACAGATTCTCGAGACGTTGAATAGTTCTTGCAAGATTTTGCTGTGACAGTAGGTCCCAAATTCTTATTATCTGGAAATATCTTCTTTCTGCTTTTTCCACATCAGTACTCCAAACAAGAAACAGGTCCCTGACTTTGTATACTTTTGTAAGATGAGAAACACCAGGTATATCAAGGTTCTTAACTGTTGTCCTCCAACCACCTCCAAGTCTGATAAGCTTTTGGAGTACTTCCCTCCTGAGCTGTGATGATTTTAGTTTGGTGAAAGACTTTCTGAACTCGTCGCTAAGAACGACCTGTTGAATTTACGAATACAAAAAATAGAACCTGAGAAAAATCGTATACAAGGAAAATGAAAAGAATAGTATGTACTTCAAGAAAACTAGGAGGTTCACAAGATAGTATAGGTACTCTATAGAAAAGAACCAAAATAATTGATATAACATGGTAGGAAGTAGCACATGTTCCATAAAATCTTGATTACAAACTTCTCACAATAGAATTACAGAGCAAATAGCCTAGCAGAGACAAGTGAGCCACATACATGTTTCCAAAAAGTAAAGATACATCTATTATCTATTAATGAACAAAAACATCACCCTATAGAACGAAGTGTATATATTCAGAAAACCCAAATTCCCTGACGACAAGCATGAGTCACATGTGGTCTGCGTTCCGGGTCATAGAAAACAAGAAAGTATCTTCAAAGTCAAACTGGCTAAGACCATGGTATTTACCTTCCATCTGGTATTGCTGAAAACCGCTGAGTCAGCATTAAGAAGATCATCAAGTTCATCAAGCTCTTGCTTTACTTGCAAAACCAACTTACAGATGGTTGCGTCATTAGTGGCACTGAAAACACATTTACGTTTCTCTGCATCATCAACAAGGTCTGTCCATTCGGTTCCACTTTTATACAGTGTATGAGCATTCCCAACAATCCAAAGACAGTGTCTGCATGAAATAGAGCATCCATCAGATGATTTATCACCAATCTGACATATTTTCAACAGAAATTAACAAGGGTCCACAAAAAAATTGATGCACACCTTGCTCTAGTAAGAGCAACATTTGTTCTTTGGTTATCAGCAAGAAAACCAACAACGCCTCTCACATTGGATCTAACAGTTGATAGTATTATTATATCATCCTCTTCTCCTTGGAAACCATCAATGGACTTCACCCGCACATGAAAGCCATCACATGTATCGTATTTTTTGCCAAGTCGAGTTTTAATTGCATCAACTTGAGCATTATATGGCGAGACCACGCCGATGCTGAGTTTTTGGCCTGTCCTTTTCCAAGCTGCAGAAAAAAGTAAAGAGTTACTGATCTTAAGGATATGTATCACCAACTAATTGACATATCACTGCTTTCCACTCTGAAAATGATAGAAGTTACTAAAATGGGTCCATGCAGTGGCCGATGATCCTGATAGGGCATAATGTTTCATCTTCCATTTCATCTACTTTATGTTCTCCTTTTTTTCTAAAAAAAATGCAACATTGTCTCCCGAACAGGGCAGCAAAATTGAATTTTCATAAAGCCGTATTGATACAATTATCACAAGTTACACATATATAAAACTGGACTCTTAGTGTAGTGAACACATATATACCAAAGAAGGTTATGCAGTATGCAGTAAAAAAAGGAACAACATGTATCTAAAGATCCCATGTTACATTAGCCGTGTAGCTTCATAAAAAAGATAAGTAGAAAGGATATTAAGGTTAAATAAATGATACAGTTCAGCTTATACATACATTTAAAGATGGTATGGATTAGGTGCAAAACAACAGCAACTTCAACCATGTTTCTCCGACTGTTTCCCGCGCCCTCTTTGTCTTCTCTTCCGTCAGTGACATTTATAAACGTGTAGCTGCCAAAAGGGAGGCATGTGTAATCCTTACTATAGCTAGGAGACAGGACATTGGGACCATCCAAAATCTTCCTCTCATAAAATTGAGCATTTGGAAATAAGCTGATACAAGGATTCATGCGATACTGTATATTCAACAAATGTTTCTCAAATTTGAGCATAACCAATCTACCATAAAGACTCGTCCCAAATCCAACTTCTTTGCATACCTGGAGATAAACAATCAAAGGTAAGATTATCAAAAACAGATCAATAACAAAGGAACATAAAAGAAAGATATGGCCTTCACAGTTTTTCAACAAAACATGTGGCATTTTACTACCAGAAGTTTATCTTGTCGATAAATGCACCAATGACTAACAAATGAAACAAGACAGTATAAAGAAGGTGAGAAAAAACCTTACTTTGCTTTTTACCATTGCGCTCAGCTGACAATCATCTCCTACCAAAACAACATGTTTAACCCAATGCAGACGTAATGGGATCACCAATTCACACTCCCGCACTTGAGCAGCCTCATCAACAATTAATACATCGAGAGGTGCAATCTCCATGTGATGTAACCGGTACGAGCTAGAAACAGTAGAGAAAAGAAGTGTTGCATTACATATGCAGTAGCTCTGCACCCAGTTTTTGTCTACTCCACTGGGTAAATTAAGCGAGCGTAGCAGATCTTTAAGCAATTTAAGGCATGTAGACCTTGCTCCATATAGTTCCTTCTCAAGAGAAGATATAGGCTGTGCACAAACAGAGTTTTCAGTTGACAACCAACCAAGGCCCCTTTTCAAACCCTCATCGGTCAAGTCTACGTCGCACAGAAGGGCACCAAATTTTTCCAGCATATTGAGCAATGCAGATATATTTATGACACTATGACGAGAAAAGCACCTTCCAGGAAGGTGAACCCACAAAGTCATTATGCATCTTTCAAGAGCTATTGCTGTCGCATCAAATTGCTTCTTTATGAAGTTCAGAAAGCACACTGGTTCAATTTTGCCATCATCCTCAAGAAGCATATCATAACGTGAAGCACAGTCTTCAAAGAAGGATACCATTGAAGCTATTCTGTACTTCCATCCAGACAACGATGAAAAGCATTCCACAAGTTCATCGACGCGAAAATCCAAGAAAACATCCTGAAGATCGTCAGTCATGTCCATGTTAGACCTGCTTCCAAATAGCAAGATATCTCCAAGAGAAACAGGTAGACCATTGTCATCACTGTGCCCATTGAAATCCTTCAAATTTTGAAGAAACCGAGTGCAAACTCCAATGACAGCAACATTTGTGGGAGCACAAGTAAGAGTTCTGCATTTCAAACACGCCAGAACCCACAGTAAAGCGCTAACCGTCTTGGTCTTTCCAGTACCTGGTGGGCCCCATATAAGCTTCATGAGGTCCACATGACTACATAGTACAGCTGAGATGACAGATTCAATAGCGTCCACTTGCGATCGATTAAGCTTAATCGACTGTAGTTGCTCTGTGAAAGAAGCCAAGCAGCCTCCTTCCTGTTTAACGCAGATACCACAAATATCCTCATCCTGCAACAGAGCCAACATAGAGGAGCTCAAAAAGTTAGGTACCGTACAAATTTATAATGGTTAATGAAAACAGCAAGTAAAACTTAAACGCGAGTATTCATGTCAAATTACCAAATTTGTTGGGGCTAAGAGCGACTTGATTACTGTGAAATTGTTATTCATGTGTGTATCGAAGGTAAGTGCTTTCCATATCCGCATGTTTGTGGTGATATTATTGAGAAATATTGCATGTTTGAGTTTATTCAAGTCTTCTTCCAAACCAATATCCTTTGCAACTTTGACTCTGAAGCCCTTCTGGTACTCATCATCCATAGAAACCTCAGTAACCATGGCCAAGCAATATGTCACACCATAGCGGTTTAAGTCCTCTGCAGCTTCAGGTTTCATGCTAGACAAAATAAATATGTCACCATTCCTCGCAGCATAAGCCTCAGTAGAAAAACCGGCCTCATTGTCCCAAAAGTCCACATCCATAAAGTATGATCCAGATTTTCCCGCTACCTCCATGGAAAGTATTTTCGACGAGGGTGCTTCCCTGATGAGTTCAAGGCATGAGCACAGATCTGACCTTGTTTCTTCAATCAGAGGTGCACGATACGATATGAGATAGTGATCCAGTGACTTGAAGTTGCAGGGAATAATCTCAACCTAAACACAAAAGAGAAGATGGTATAAATGAAACATGATTATAGGTAGCAAAAGATTCTCCAAAAGTTCCTTGAACACAAAAATGGCATGCGATTTATGCAAACAGAAGCTGTCTAGTCAATATCTACTGCATGAACAGGCAAGGACCAATACAGGGCTTAAGCTATCACAAGGATAAGGAGGTTACTGTACTCCCATACACATAACTGGTCATAGCAATATAATTTCTAATTTCTGCCGAGAAAATTGTACAACATCACAGCATGTATCCCTTTTTTTTCAATTGACAATATGTATTATCTCACTAGGATACATGACTTACACACCTAGCATCTCCCAACAGCTATTAACAACTTACAGCATGTATCATCTAAATTTTTTTGGAACAAGACGGGCTAAATGATGCTACAACCACTATAAAACACTTCCCAAAAGATGGTGCGTCTGGCATAGCAAATTAGTGTGTCATTTTTTTCAAACAGCAGTGGGAATCTCCATCAGTAACACAAAATCATGCATAGCATCTATAGTTAGCCCAAATCAGTCACTCATACGAGTACAAGGCACCAGCAGAAACATGTAATCTCCTGACTGCCATGTATCACCACCAAAGTGTGTGCAGCAGTTATGTAACTAACTCACTGCAACGCTTGTGACAACAAAACAGGGCACTCAGCACAAGCCAATCGAAGTTCCCTGGCACGTGCACAGAAACCCCCTCTAAACCCTCATGCACGGACCAAACCACGCAGACAGAGCACCATTATTCGGAGCATCCAACTGCCCAACTTTGATCAGTGATCACACACACAAAAACAGCCAACAGCATACACTAAACACGATAAACAAAGTCACCAGATTTCAGCTAGAGATGTAAGAGAGATCCCGCCAAATCCCACTTAGAGTTCATTTGGAGATTTTCAGTTCAAAATTTGGTCTCAAAATTTGAACAAGAAATCTCCAAATGAACTGTAAGTGAGATTTTCGCGGGATCCCACTTGACACCTTAATTTCAGCACCAAGAGAAACCTATCACAAGGAGGTTACTGTACTCAACCATACACATAACTTATCATAGCAATATAATTTTCTAACTTCTACCGAGAAAATTGTACAAAATCACAGCATATATCACTTTTCTTTTCAACTGACTAAAGGTATCTCTCTCACTAGGATACATGACTTACACACCTAGCATCTCACTGCAGTCATTAATAACTTACGGCAAATATCATCTAAAGTATTTTGGCACAAGACGGGCTAACTGATGCTACAACCCACTAAAACACTTCCGAACTGATGGCGGCGTCATGGACACAGCAAATTAGTACTTTCATTCATTTCAAACAGCAACGGGCACCTCCCTCCATCGGTAACACAAAATCATGCATAGCATCCTATAGTTAGCCCAAATCAGTCACACTCATGCAAGGCAGCAGCAGCAACATGTAATTTCCTGACTTCCACGCATCACCACCAAGTGTGCAGCAATAATTATGTAACTAACTCACTGCAACGCTTGTGGAAACAAAACAAGGCACTCAGCACAAGCCAATCGAAGTTCCCTGGCACGTGCACAGAAACCCCCTCTAAACCCTAGCTCACGGACCGAACCACGCAGGCAGAGCACCATTATTAGCAGCATCCCACCGCCCAATTTCGATTAGACACGGAGAAACAGCCAACAACGGTGCGCTAAACGCGATTAACTAAAAAAAGTCACCGGATTTAAGCGCGAAGAGAAACCTAGCGCGCGCGTGCGCGCATAGACATAGCTGGCCCGGAGTCCGAACGCGCGCACAGGCACGGATTTGGAAGTGAAAAAAAAGGGGGGGCGGCGCAAGCTCGCAACCGCGCCGCGCCCCCGCACAGATCATCGTCGAGAAGTAGTAAGCGGTTTAACCGAGGGCCCGACATCGGAGCCCGTACGTGAGCGCAGATTCGAAAAAAGGGGGCTCAGGCTCGCGACGGCGCGCCCGCAACTAGCGGCGCGGCGACAGACAAAGCAGGGGACCGATCACGCACGCACCTTGTCCCTGTATAGGTCGTCGTCGGTGATCTCCGGGACCGACCAGGCGAGCACCACGTCGTCCAAGTCCATCTCCGCCATGACGGCCGCGCCGCACGTACGGAGCCGGGTCGTCCCGCGCCCTAGCCGCCGGTCACGCGCGAGCAGGCGGCATGCGCGAGGAGGAGGAGGAGGAAGGGGGTCTCCGCCGTCTCGTGGAGGGGTCGGCAGCGGTGGTGGTGGGGTGTGCAGTGCCGCTGCAGCCGCCGGGTTGTGCGGGGAAAAGCGGAGAGGGTAATCAACTTGGAGGAGGGGAGGGGGAATGGGAGTGGGATTGATTGCTGCTGCCTCTGCGCACAAATCTTTTGCTTCTGGGGGAGAAGATACTAGAGTCTAGAGAGAGAAGAGGAGGCCGGAAGGCTTTTGGGGTTCTAGGGAGCGCGTTCGGCGGCGGGCCCTTTCGCACAGAGACCGCCGTGGTGAAAGAAAGGGTGGGAGGAGTGGCCCCGGTTTCGCGGAAGGAAGCGATGATGGGTTCGTCCTTCCTACGGTAAAAACTCGACGGTAAAAATACGGGGTAGGGGTAGGAGGACGTGGGGTTCTTCTCTCGGTCTGGTCGTCGAATATTTTTTGCCAAAACTGGCCCCTGGCCCGAACTAATCTCGTATCTGGCCCTTCCGGAAAACTATGTCCAGATCTGGTCCCTGAGGTCGGCGCCAACGCACATGGCGCCGAACTTGTGCAGTTCGGCGCCAGCCATTTGAAATTTTGGCCGGCGCCGAACTGCACAAGTTCGGCGCCATTTGCGTTGGAGCCGACCTCAGGGGCCAAATCCGGACATAGTTTTCCGGAAGGGCCAGATACGAGATTAGTTCGGGCCAGGGGCCAGTTTTGGCAAAAAATACGGTCGTCGACGGTCCTTTCTTTTCCTCCTCTTATAAATCTTATATCTTCTGCACAGTTTTTGTTTCTTTCTCAGGCAGGGAAGGTGCTGGCCAGCGACCAGCCATAGCATAGAGGACCAACATTCAAAACATGACAACCATCCCAACTTTCCACATTGCAATTATCTTCCTGCTACTCCCTCCTTGGAAGTGATCGAATACGGATGAATTTAGACATATTTTATTGTTTAGGTACGTCCGTATTTTGACAAATCTATGTAAACCGTTTCCGATCGAAGAGAGTAGAAAATATTTGTGTCAGGTTTTTTTATAATGGTTTTGCTGCTTCTCATCTGCTCGGTCAAGTTCTACATCACCGAATTTGTATCGTGATTCCTATTACTACGAGTTGCAACTGGATTTTTTTCAGTTGCACATGGGATTGCAACGACTGTTTGACTTTTTTGTAATTCGTGTTTGACATGAGTTGCAACTAAGATTTGAGCAGAGGCTGTAGGAACACCCACCATTTTGAAAAAAAATAAGATTTGATGTCATCATCTCACCGAGAACTAAGCTAATTTTCATGCGACTAAAAATTGTCACGTCAAACCCTCAAAAAAATAGTCGCACATTTTTTAAAATTATAACGTTCACCCTTAAATCTGCTTAGAAAATAGACGGATAGTACTAGTAGCAAATTGTAGGAGGCTTTGCCTGAAACAGAGGACTATTTTTCGAACCTATTCAATGCCTTTCATTGATTAAGTCGAAAGAAGTTGAACATCTTATAAGGAAAATCTGCCGAAAACCATACACCACATAGGCCCTGAGGCCGCGCCCCACACGAGCGGATGACCAAGTTACATTTGCAATAAAAGTCAACACTCAAACACTTTAACGCAACAGGGGAGGCGAATATTCGAACACACGAGTCGATGACCAATTCACTTTAGCGACCAAAGTCGGCACTACACCTTAATGCAACACGGCGGTGGCAATAGACCGGAGGAGCCACCACTCTGACATCCACGTCGGTCCCAGGGCGAGGCACCGCATAGCCGATGACAAAGAACGGTGACGAGGTTATGCTCTGTGGGTACCCCAGCTTAAGGGTACCTGGTGCACGTGATTATCAAAGAAGCCCAAAGATTAATCGAAGCCCATGAAGGAAGGCCTAAAACGAAGAGTGTTTTCCAAGTTAGATCAAGTTATAGTCGGTTAAGGCTTTCCATATATGTAATCTTGGTCGGTTATGTTTCCCGAGACCCAGCCTCCTATAAAAAGGCTGGGAGGGTGATCGATCGAGGCAAGCAATCCATAGCCACCAAAACCTCGACGAGATCAGCCGCTCATCGAACCCTTGTAACCTCCATATTCAAACCATAAACACAGACAAGCAGGAAGTAGGGGTTTTACCTTACTCGAGGGCCCTGAAGCTGGGTAAATCCAGCTTGTCAGCCGTCGATTCCACCAATACTATGCGTCCTCTACCACACAATCAACCCTAGGTATAGCAACCATGGGACTTGCCGAGGGCACACCTCGACAAACGGATAGCGCCGACCAGACGAACAGGCAAACCACCAACACAGGAAGCGAAGGGCTCCACAACGAGGCCTCCAAGGAGGGAAGCGACAACCGAGAGCGTCGTCATCGGAGACATCAGCTGAGGCCGGTGCTGGGGTTTCACCCAGAGTTCACCAAAGCCGTGAAAGCAATACTATGCACGGACGTGTGATCCTTCTTTGGTTTTCTCGAACAACGGTTATATGTAGGAACATCCACAAAATGTAGAATCGGTTTTTTCATTCACTTATACATCAGAAAATACAGTTTATACAACAAGGTGTGTCTTAGACAGAAAATTAAATGATTATAAATGATGACTTCTATTAATAGCTCAAAAAACATAGCAGAAGAGCGTGCTGCAGGAAATTAATGTTAGTATTATTTTTGTAACACAATCAATCTCTTACTCCGTCCGATCGGAAATGGTTAACATAGATTTGTCAAAATACGGATATATCTACACACTAAAATATGTATAGATACATCCGTAATTAGATAAATATGTGTCAATCATCTCCAATCGGAGAGATCAAAACAAAGACTTTGTCGTCAAAATAAATCGTACAACCCAATATAAGCAATATGACAATGCATCTTTCCAACAGTTGATTGTTTCCTCATTCTGAACCATACCCTAGTTGATGATAGTACTCCCCACATTCACTAATCCATTCACTAAGGATGACTCCAACGGGCCGACCCAAACGGACGCGCGTTTGGTCCGCGTTTTGTCCGTTTGGGTCGGGGAACGGACGCGCGTCCGGCCCATGTCCGCCCCTTTCTGGCCAGTGCCCCCAACGGGGCCGACGCATTGAGTCCGCTTGCCATTTTTTTTAATATTAGGATTACATTTTTAAACTAAAATTATATAGTAAATTTAGAACTTCCTCCTAACATTAAACCCTAAAACCTAAACCTAAACTTGAAGGAAATTAATAACCGACCACCGGCCGGCAAGGGGGAAGATCAAAGAGGGGCTGCGGCCTTGAGGAACGTCACGCAGCATGCCCGTTCTGCAACGGACTTGCGGGCTCTTCCTTCATCGCGGCCATGGCCAGCCAGGGCTGGCTGACTCAATCTTCTTTGATCAGGTGGAGCTGCCTGCTCCTTTCGCGGCCTCGGCCGCCGACAAGGCCTCCCGGTGCCGTTTGCGCCTCGCCGCGCGCTTCTTGGACTCTTCGGCGCGGCGCATTTGCTTCATCTCCTCCTCCACTGCAGCGTCGGCACAGGCGCGCGGCCGCCCTCTGCGCGTTCAGCTGCATGTGGGCTGCATCCACCGCCTCCTCCTCGGTGATGTGAGCAGGGCCGCCCACGCCAATGGGAGGCTCCGGCGGCGCGCCATCCCCCGCGACACCGGCCGCCGCGACAGCAGCCGCCGCGACACCGGCGGCGTACTCTTCTTCGTCGCTGTCGGCGCAGTCCGCGGACGCCGCCTCCACCGCACTCCTCTGGGCGTCCGTCAGGCGCGGACGCGGCGGCTGGGGAATCATGCCGGCCCATGCCGGGCTGGTCGCCATCCGGCGCGAGAAGCTGCCACGATAGCGCCCGCGCGCGCTCATACGCGCTCGCTCGACCTCGTCCACCAGATGCTGCGGCGGCGGCGGATCCATTCCGGCGCGTGGATCTGAGCTTGGAGATGGTGGCCGCCGTGGCTAGGGTTTGGCCGGCCGGCGCGATTGGGGAGGAGTGCCCTAGGGTTTGGCCGGCCGGCGCGATTTATACAACTCCACCGCCCACAGTTATTACGGGTAGGTGGCCGTTGGGGTCGATGACACGCGGGGCCAGGGCGGACACGGGGAGGATGCAGGAACGGTCCGCTCGCGTCCGGGCCCGACGCATCGGTGACCCAAATTTGGGCCAGGAATGCGTCGCGGCGGACCAAAAAAACGGACTGCGGTCCGTTTGCGTCGCCCCGTTGGGCCGTGTTTTTGTCTCCCGCGGACAGGGACGGACGCGCGCGGACTCAATGGGTCGCCCCGTTGGAGTCATCCTAATGTAAGGCATTGCACCTACCCAGTAGCGTAGCCAGCATGAGCACACGCCCCAGGCCACCTTCATGGACGGTAGCCACAGTGCACGCTACAGTGCTGTACTGTAGCAGTAAATTAGCCTAAATTACAGGCACACGCCCCGAGCCAAGGCCAGGGTGGCCTAGGGTCTGTCTACGCCTATGCACCTACCATTCAGTGGTATTTTCCGCTCTAGCCTCCCTAATGCATTTTTCCTGGCTTCGCCCTGCTGTCATTTCAATTTGCTTGATTCAAATGTATTTCGACTTATTTTGTACATAGATTCACTCATTTGTATGTAGTCAAAATTGAAAGTGGGTCCAATGACATCAGTGAGCAGAGGAAGTAAAATAATTCATGGTGGAAAATTTTGTACTCCATTGATGCACACGCATGTTTCACCATAATCTTTCGTTTCAAACAACCAAAATGTATGGTGGGTGGGTGAGGTAGGCCGGTGGGGGAGTGGCCCGGTTTTCGGCGGAAGCTCTAGGTTCGTACAGTGAAAACTTGATGGTAGGAGCGCGTGTTCCCGGTAGGGTGTTGGACAGTCTTTCTTTTTCACCTGGTCTTGTACAGTTTTGTTTCTTTCTCCAGTGCGGAGGAAGGCCAGCGACCAGCCACAGACGATCAACCATGGCCAGCGACCAGCTTACCAGCCATAGAGGATCAACAAAACTCAGTTAATTTCGCCTGTGGTATTAAAATGCAGAATTACTCCGAGAGAAAGAAAAAGAAAGGAAGGGTGGAGGCGCTAGTTCTGAAGCGGGAAAGGAAGTGGACGATGTGAGTGTAGCGCGGGAAAGCAAACCTAGGGAAAAAGAAGAGCGGAACTTTGTCGCGACGAGGAAAGCCCACAGCCTTTCGGCCTGCGAGCTTCTTTTTCTTCTCGGCTACAAAACCGTCGGATAGCTCCAGAAGCCCACGCGATCCACGCTCCATCTCGATTTGAAGCCCTCGGTGTCCCGTCCGTACGACTTCCTGTCCTCACTGCTCCTCTTTCTCCTTTTGAGTATCTGTTATCTTTTTTTTCTGTTTGAGAGAGAAATACTATATGTTTTTCCGAGTACAAACTACTCCTACAAAATGCAATCCAATTCCTTCGTCAGATAATCTCTACCCATTTATGTCTCTATTATCGACCCAGTTAAACTCGACGGTAAAAGGTTAAAATATGGGGTTGGATAGGAGGACGTGTGTTCTCTGACTTCTCTCGGTCTGGTCTTCGGCAGTCCTTCTTTCTTTTTCGTCTGGTCAATGGACAGGTTTTTTTTCTTTCTCCGGTGTGGAGGGAGGCCGTGGCCAGTGACCAGCCACGAACAATGGCAATGATTCCATCTAAAAAAACAAAAGCAACGATGATTTCTTTTTTCACATTAGAATTACAATACTGGTTTTCTTATACTATTTGACACGTCCACCCTAAAACTGCTTAGAAGATAGACACATACTCTCGGTCCAAAATACTTGACTCAACTTTACACAAATCTGAGTCAAGTATTATAGAACGAATGGAGTACTAGCTAATAGCAAATTATGGGAGGCGTTGCCTTCCCTTCCAAAAGAAAAGGAAATAATATGTTCATGTGTGGGGTCCCCTCCTTTGGTTTTCTCGTACAACGGATATCTATGAACATTCACAAAATACATAATCAGTTTTTCATTCACTTTTCATAAGTAAAATAAAACAGTTTGTACAACAAGATGTGTCTTAGATGGGAAATTAAATGAGATGTCGTATAAAAGATTACTCTATATTAAGCCTCCGTATATGTCGTATCGTAAAAAAAAACTTGTAGGGACTGTTTGGTTTAACAGAAAAGTCGGGGAATAATGTAGGAATAAAAAATTGCTTGCGGTGACATTATCCATCTGTTCGGTTCAAAAGAACTGGGCAAACGAAAAAACAAGGGAAGATTTAATTTGATCTTAGCTTCAAAGAAAAATGCAGGAATTTTACAATCCACTTTGACCTCCTTTTCAAAATCCTATGCACGAAGAACTGGAATGATGTCTTTGTGACATACTAACATGCTAATTATATATTCATAAGTGGTTTGACTTTTTTTGACCATTATTATTAGTAAAAATATGTTTTCTACTCCCATGAACCAAACAGCCAAGTGTACAAAATTAATGAGTTCTCCAATCCTCTATTTTGTACATGCATTCCTTTCTTTCCCCCCATGTTTTCCTATTGTCCATAGTAGAAAATAATACAACGATAACATTCATAAACTAACAAAGGGTAATGCATAAGAGTCAGCCTACCGAACCAATGCATCATTGTTAAACCTTGACAATAAACTTTGTCTACAATATTATATTTATATTTGAAAAATCATAACACATGAATGTGCTGGGAAAGCATGAAATTAATGTTACTACATTGTAATATGATCAACATCTTACTACTAATTCTTGGTCAAAACAAGAATCCACGGTCAAATAAATCACACATCTTTGCAACAGGTCATTGCTTCCTCATTCTGAACCATAGCCTAGTTGATTATAATAAAATAATTCATTGTGGGAAAATGTTGTACCCCATTGATGTTTGTCATTGATTACTATATGCAATGCTATTTCAACAACATGTATAAATATTTAACATATTATCATATCATTACCTAATCCTTTATAACCTATAAGACACATTTGATTATTGAATAACTGATTATGCCAACCGTTCAACCTACACTCTAGAATTTTCTATATTTTTTTTTACATAATCATGCACCACACCACTTTGTTAAGATATTTGTTATATTACGATGTATACTTCGGAATATCTACCAATATATTTAATAATATTATAAATAGAGATGAACATTCAAACAATAATAACATATATGTAATTGATACGTCCAAACGTATCTATAATTTTTGATGTTCCATGCCTATTATATATTGATTACCACATGTTTATATTACACTTTATATCATTTTTATGCATTTTTTGGGACTAACCTATTAATAAGATGCCACAGTGCCAGTTCCTGTTTTCTGCTGTCTTTTTGTTTCAGAAATTCTATTCTGGAAATATTCTCGGAATCGGACGCCAATTTAACTGATTTATTTCTGGACCGAGACAGAGCAGCAGCCAGAAGGATGAAGCCGGGGGCCCACCAGGGAGGCCGGCGGGCCCACGACGCGGCCAAGGGTGGGCTCGTGCCCTAGGCCGCCGCCCCACCTTGGCTGGCCACCGACGCCGCCATTTCGCCTATAAATTGAATCTATTTGGGAAACCCTAGACACCCGAGCGAAAATCCACGAAAAGTTCCGCCGCCGCCGTCGTCTTCAACCCTAGTTCGGGAGGGTTTCTGTAGTTCTTCCCGGCACCTTGCCGGAGGGGAAATCATCACCGGAGGGCTCTACACCGCCATGCCTGCCTCCGGAGTGATGCGTGAGTAGTTCTCCACGGGACTACGGGTCCATAGCAGTAGCTAGTTGGTAGTCTCTCCACCTCGTGCTATCATGTTTAGATCTTGTGAGCTGCCTAACATGATCAAGATCATCTTTATGTAATGCTACATGTTGTGTTTGCTGGGATCCGATGAATTGTGAAGTTATGATCAAGTTTGTTCATCTATCTATATTATGTTTTATCTATGTTCCTGCATGCTCTCCGTTGTTAGTAGATGCTTTGGCCAAGTAGATGCTAGTGACTTCAAGAGAGGGTATTTATACTAGATAGTGGGTTCATGCCTCTAGAAGCCTGAGCTTGATAGACAGAAACAGTTAAGGCTGTAGATGTGTTGTTGCCACTAGGGATAAAATAACCGATGCTTAGCTTAAATTACTGTTGTTAAGTCTAATGCGTTCGTTTACATTACACACTTTGCTTAATGCTATAATCTGTTGCTTGCAGCTTAATACTCATGGGAGACCCAGAAGCTATCTTGTGAGTGGATTATGAGTCATAGATGCAGCTAGTAAGCGGTCTATGTATATTGTTGTAATGCCCAATAGATATAACAATGAACATGTGCTTGTCATATATTGCATTGTCATGCGTTTGCAATTTGTCAATTGCCCAGTTGTAATTCGTTCACCCAACATGTATGTTTATTTGTCTTATAGAGAGACACCACTAGTGAACTGTGGACACCGGTCCTTTATTCCACACTGATACAAACACCGTTTTCACCACGCTCTACGTTACTTCCTTCTGCTACTTTAGTGTTCATCATCATATTCCACACCATATGTTTAATCCGTTGTATTCAGCAAGCCGGGGAGATTGACAACCTTCCTGTTTCGTTGGGGCAAAATACTTTGATTGTGTGTGTGTGCAGGTCCACGTCAGTGATCGGGTAACGGCGCCGTTGACGCCTTTCTGAAGCTTTTCCAATTCCTACTGGATCTGACAACCTTGGTTTTGTAATCAAGGGAAAACTTTGCTGCTGACTACATTATACTTCCTCTTGGGTTTCCCAGCGAACGTGCGTTCCACGTCATCAGTAATATAATGCATCAATTGTAAAAAAAATACAAGGAGAGACGTGTGTTTTGCCCTTTTTCCACACTTAATATGGTTTTGTGACTTGTCAAGTTTAATATCTCAAAAAGGAAAAAAACAACTTGTGCAACTCAGATATATTTTCAGTAATATACATTGAAACTTTATAACTGAAAACAATGTAGAAAAAATATTGTATGGTTAACACTGTCAACTACATAGTGTACATCATATATTTATTAAAAGCATAATCTGATTAAAAAAAAAAAAGTTTAGTATAACTATATTTTTTGCTTTAACTCGCATCGGTTCAAAAAAATGTTGGAATGTCCATGAGGATAGGGCATAGGGGAGTGTGGCAGCTGGTAATCTTACCTAATGAATAACAGGGTGCATAGTATCAATTATTCTATGTTTTGTGTTTCTTAACAGTATGTCTATTATATTTGTACGATGATTTCCATATAAGAATCTCAAGAATTTAGCAAAAAACTTGTCTACAAGCAATTTATATAAAATATATAATTTAGAATTTGTGAGTCAAACTCATGACTGAATAGCTAACCCAATGAAGAATTTCAACCTGTTGTACCACACTAGATGTTTTGTACGAGTCTGAATTTTGATTGTTCTTAGTACGTAACCGTAGAGATTACGGAATATTTTGAACAAAGTGCCAAAAAATCACCAAACCTCGAAATACCTTTTTTCGCAAAAAATGATAAAATCTAGAATCATAAGACATATATCTTTCTATATAGATAGTCTCAATACAGAGTTTGGCACATATCCCATATTTTGTCGGCTCAGCCTTGTATCCTGACATTTCAAGAAACATATAAACCAACTTTGTCAATGTGCTATTATCTTGATTCTCAGAATATTTATTTACGGCACAATTCACATGCTCATAGTTCACCTTATGTGAACATGATACTCATGTAAAACTACTTGTTCTCGATCGGACTAAAACAAGTAAACTAAGAGCATCTCCACCGGTAACCCCGTTATTTTCTCCAGCACCCACAAAACGGGGGTTGTCAAACACATGTCCGGCACAATGGCGGTGGTGGGGAGAGTGGCGGGGGCACAACAACAGCCCCATACCGCCGCCCATTTTACGCCCATTTTCGTCAATATGTTTATATTTGTCTGTAAATAAAAAAGAAATTGCATAGTCCACCAATAATTTAGTTACTACGACCATCCAAACTAAAACTAAAATTTGGAAAGTTCGAGTAAATAACATGTGACACTTGAACTACTCGTGTGCCCTGAGCGCTCACAAGTTTGTCACTAGGTCATTTTGTAGTTGATGTGAGTTGTTTCATCACAAATTTGTTGATGCATGCCTGTAGTAAAAAATAATACAACTATATCAGTCAAAAACTAAAACAAAGGGAATGCAAAAGTCAGCCTAGTTGAAACTCACATGAGTAACAAGCATCATTTTTAAACATGTGACAGCAAGATCTTATCTGATTAACAATTGAAAATTCATAACACAAGAGCGTGTCGGGGGAAGCACAAAATTAATGTTAGTATTTTTGTAACATAGTCAATAGCTTACTATTAATTGTTGGTCAAAACGAGAATCTGTAGTCAAAATAAATCATGCACTTCAGTATAAGCAATATGACGATGTGCATCTTCCAAACAATTCATCGCTTCCTCATTCTGAACCATATAGCCTAGTTGAGTGTAATAAATAATTCATGGTGGGGAAATGTTCTAGTACTCCGATCCATTCATGTACGCATGTTTCACCATTGTGTTATTTCGTTTCAAACGGTATCACCATACCCTATCCGTACGAATAGACAAGGCAACCAAAGTGTTCCTAGGGTTGGGTAGGGGAGTGGCCCCGGTTTTCTGCCGAAGCGGTGGGTTCGTACAGTGAAAACTTGATGGTACAAAATACTGGGCAGGACGCGTGTTGCCGGTCTAGTGTTGGACAGTCTTTCTTTTTCATCTGATCATCGACAGTTTTTGTTTATTTCCCCTGTGCGGAGGGAGGCCAGGGACCAGCCACAGAGGATCAACTATGACCAGCGACCAGCTATAGAGGATCAACAATTCAGTAGCCCCAAACCGAGTTCATTTCACCCTGCAAAAGAAGAAAAAAAAAGGCCGAGTTCATTTCTCTCGTGGTAATCCTCAAGAAAAAACTCCTAAAAAAATAAATGCAGAATTACATGAGAGAGAGAAAAAGGAGAAGGGAAAAGGTGGAGGCTCTCGTTTTGGAGCGGGAAGGGAAGCAGAGACGGGCGGGAAAAGCAAAAGCTAGGGAAAGGAAGAGCAGAACTTTGTCGCGACGTGCAAAGCCCACAGCCTTTCGGCCTGCGAGCTTCTTTCTCTCTCGGCTACGAAACCGCCCGATCGCTCCAGAAGCCCACGCGATCCTCCATCTCGCTTTGAAGCCCTCCTGTACTTACACGGCTTCCAGTCCTCTTTCTCCTCTCATGATGATTTGACCAAAGTATCCATTCCCTTCTCTCGTTTTTTAGGAAGAAAATGCCTCTCGTCTGGCGTATACTCGTGTACTAGTAGCGCAGGAATTTTACCCCATTTACACCCCTCTGAAAAAACGCGACCTAATTCATGTTCTGCACTAAATTTTGGTTGCTGGTACTGATTTTTGCTTTTTTTCGATAAGGGGAGCTTTATTACTTAAAAGGTTTAAGTATTACACCCAGTCTCTTTTTTTTTTTTGCATATTTCACCACGTATATTCAACAAAGAACCACATACACAGTACACGGTACAAATACAGAACAGGAAGAACAATACGTAGGGGAAACAGAACTAGCACCAAGATCAGCAACTTCACCGGCGTCGAAGACGAAGACCACCAGCCGCCACCTTACCATTGCCAGGGAGATCTTTTCCCTATGAGAGACGCCGCCTAGCCCGTCCGCCGCGCCGCGACGGACCTTTTGACGATGAACGACCAGGGCAGGCGCCCCTTTGTCCCAGCAACACCACTTTGCCTCAGCCGCCTTCGGAGCCGCCGCCGGTAGAAGCCGAAAGAACACGTCCAGCCCAGGGTTCCGGCCGCCAGATCCTCCGCCACCACGGATCTGACACCCAGTCTCTGCATAACAAGATCCACACAACATTGCTTGTATTGATTTTTTGCTTGTATCCGAAGAAACGAAAATACAAATGTTTGGTTGTATTTCACGTTTCTGATACTCTCATCACGTGGCTACGTGATGAACTTACCTCACAACAAGAACAAGCCTACTTAACAGCCGCATGGGGAGCGGCCAGCGACAACGGCGTGACACGTTAGTGCTTCGGCGGCGGACGTCGTGGTAGGAGGTGCACCGATGCCGACAAAGTTTGTTGTGGCATCGAATGACGCGTTAGAGCGGAGACCACATTTTTTTTGGAGGTAAGGTGAGACACCAACCACCCATGAACACAACAAAGTTCATAACAACTCAGAGCGACAGAGGTTTAACAAACACGACATAGAGGTTGAAGAACCCACCTACACGAAGCACAAATCTACTCGTATATGTCCGCCGAAATAAAAAAAAGTTACAACACGGAAGTTGTTGGACACAACAATTTGAATCTACTAGCTAAAGGAAATTTCAAACGATCGACCGAGTGTAACAGATTTGAGAAAATTTATCTAGGCAAACATTAGTACAAAATTGACAAGTTACATGCGACGAAACTCGAAATCGAGTACGGGAATGGAACCTACTCACCAACGCGCACATATTTCATGTACAAATTATTTCGAATTGAAATATAGTTGTATAAAATAGAGAGGATTATATGGAGCAGTTTAAGAGAAGTGAGGTGAGCCTAAAGTCAAGTACCTCCCTGGCTCCTATGGCTCCGCGAGAATGGCCGAATTGGCCGTTCCGTTAGGGTCTAGAAGAGCACTAGTTTAATATTTGTGCGGGCAAACAACGTGGAGCGGGTCGGAAAACTAAACGCACGATTTTTTCAATCACCGGGACTGGCTGAGGTGCATGCAGCTAACCAAACACGTTCATAATCTCTACCAATCTACCAAGATTATGTTTTCCATTACTGACACAATTAAACCCAATTTTGTTCTATTCACGCTTACTCATGTACCAAACTAGATCCAATCCTAGCCCGAGGTGCATGCAACTAACCAAACACGCTCTTAATCTCTACCAAGTTTATGTTTTCCATTATCGGCGCAGTTTAAGCCCAATTTTGTACTACTCATTATTGACACAGTAATCTCTAATCATGCTTACTCATCACCCTGACTCCGGTGATCGTCGTCGGTGAGCTCCTCCGCCACGACGCCCTTCGTTTTGTTTTGTTCATTTTAACTAGAACCATTACTATGAAAAACCTGACAATGGGCCCCACTGGTCAGTGAACCGTGTTTACATAAATCGCTTCGCGCCAGACCAAAATATGTGTCTCCCATGTAAAAGCGTATTCCTTTAAATGGACCTTCCTGGAAAAATTAGACAAAATGTAAGACCAAATTTAAAATGCTATATCTCATTCATTTTTTATCCAAATCGGTTGATTCTTTTTGCATTGAATTAGAAATTAAATTATCTTTAAATGGAACTTGAATCACTCAAATTGGAGATTATTGCTACAGAAATATTTAAATCTCTTAATAAAGGTATTAACTCAAGTTTATTTATTTCTTTAGAAGAAAACTAGAACCCTCAAGTGGAAAATCATTTTTTGAGCTCACCCCCTGCTGAAGGCAAGCCCCCAACACCTTCTCTGAACTTTCTGAATGTTTGAAATACTTTTTGTATTATTTTTTGAATAATTTTTTGAGTACTATATGGCTTGTGCATAATAAATTGTCATATGCATTTAGAAGTAAATATTTAGATGCAATGCTTATGAATGCTATTACACGGACTTTACTTTGTTGATTGTGCTAGTGCTTCTTGGTGTTCATGCCCTAAATGCTAAACCACGTCGAGTATTCTCTGAGTGGGCATTTTACCGTTACTCTTCGGAGTGTGTGGATCTTCTCCGGGTCAAAACTTGGTTGCTTAACGCCCTCCGGTTTTTGACTTGGTCCCCATTCGGTTTATTTGGTTCCTATTCCCCGATGGGTTGACTCACAAACTTCCCGCAATCATAAACTGTGATATATATTATGCCTATGTGACTAACAATTGGTTCTTGTCTTATGAACGGATGTGAATTACCTTAATTTGGACTAATAAGATAGTCACCTGCTCCGACAAAATTAAGTCAAGTAGTGCCACTTTACAGCCTTAATCAAGCATAACGACGCGTTTTTGAATTGGTAGTCCATGCTACATTCATACGCAGTGCACACACACTCAGTGCACACATTCATGCAGATTATAAAATAAGCTTGCCCTATGTGTATTTAGGGCTTCTTTGGATCGCAGGATTTGAAAATATAGGAATTGGAAAAACAGAGTAATTTGACAGGATTGCAGGTGTATAACGGAGGATTACAAAACAGAGGAAAATTGCAGGAATGTGCATTTGGATGAAACACATGAAAAGTGTCTCGATCCTACGAGAATGAGTGTAAAAAAGAGGTTAGAGTGGATGTTTAAATTCTTATGTGATTGAGGTGTAGGAATGCAATCCATAGGAAATTTGGAGGTGCCATTCCTTTGGTCCAAAGGGATTTCTTAGGAAAAATTCCTATGGATTGGAATCCTTCAACATTCTTATAAAAATCCTTCAATCTAGGCCCTTAACAGAAAGAACCGATGGATCAATTGGGTTTTGCGGGTGGTGTGTATTAGAAGTCATAACCAGCTTAGAAATTTGACAGGTCAGGTTAGAAAAATCCTGAGCGATACGGTGAGATAGTGACTGTATTACCTAGATGTGTATATAGTCACCGTATTGTGCGTATTCTTAAGTGCAGTGACCAAAGTGTGCCTTGGACACAAGATTTTACTCCGTAACATGGGATTCTTAGCATCTCTAAATAATAGCTAGGCATTAGTTTGAGTTCGAAATTGAAAAGTTCTCTCAAGTTGACTATATATGGAAAAAGGGTCCTATCAAACTGTTGTGACTGGCATCTTATCTTTATGCCTAGTCATGTTTGCATGGTACAGCTTATTCGCGGATGTGGGAGACCGGCTAGCTCATCCATGACCATGAGCAGTCGAGCATGCCGATCCGCGACTGTGATCTGAGGGCCTACTCCTAGCGCGACCCATGAGGCCGGCCCATGGACACGTTCGGACAAACGGATGGCAGATGGGATTAGCTGAGCGTAGTCAACTACTCATCACTCATCAGTCCTCACTCACTATGCAAGTACTTCGAAGATAGTCCCAGAGAGTCATAGAGAGGAACACGGCCTCCATTCGAGTAAGTGCAGGTCGTGTGGAGATGGGGTCGTCGGGGAAGAAGGATGCGCCGGTGGCAGGGCGGGGCCGGGTGGTGCTGGCCGTGAACGGCGTGCGGCACGAGGCGGCCGGCGTCGACCCCTCGATGTCGCTGCTCGAGTTCCTGCGCACACGGACGCCCGTCAGGGGCCCCAAGCTTGGCTGCGGCGAAGGTGAGCCACCCGTCCTCTCCTCACCAATCCGATCGCGTGCTTAGGAACTCAATCCTTCTCCTTGATAGTTGATATGCCGCTCATCACGTCACACATTTCGCTCGTCCATGTGAATATAATTCATATATAATTCGTACGAAGTGGCATAAATTTATACAATTATTAAGGATGTGAGATCATTGCCTACGCTAGCCTATTTATTAGCCTCAATAAGATACCTTTCTTTATCTACTATGAATTATTCAGGTTTATTATTGTATAGTTTGGTAGACATATCTATCAAGACCTTTCTGCCAACATATACAACGAAATAGATAAATCCTTCATAAGGATTAGAGGTAGCCGAAAATCACAATTTAAGAAATATAGGTTCATCATTACCTTTTCTCAAGGCAAAAAAAAAAAAAAGGTATAACATCATCATAGCATTTTCATCGGCACCCCCAAAGGACTCCCAAATATTTAATGGGGTCTGGACATAAAATCGGCCCCAGCGAGACCCCCGGTCTGTCTGGAGTGACCCAAAATATGTCTGACACCCACGATCCACACTTGTGGCCTCGGGGCCCTTTGTCATACACACGCGCTCGGTCAGCCGCGATTAATGGTGCTGTGCAGGAGGCCGTTCCGCACGTATTGGCGCCCACTTTAACGGGCGATTCCCTAGGCGACGTGATGTGACACGGCGGCGGTGTGCCTTCCCACACACGCGTCGAATTAACACCGGCGCCAACACTAGGCCATGGCGTTGCGCCTTCCCCACGTGTAGCATTAACTCCGGTGCACCGCCCCTTGGCGCTATATAAAGAATGCCTTCGCCTCGGTGCAGCCTTCATCTTGCTCGCATGCTCTCCCCCATTCTCCCCCCACCCTGGCCAGCCACGGTCCAAGCTCTCCACTGCCACCATGTAGCACAACTTCGAGGTCGGAGAAGGTTCTAGGGGGCCGCTCCGGGGAGGTCGCAAGCTCACCATCAATCAGCCGCACCATTTTCACTGTTTGTAGTCTGCTCGTCCCTCCAGACTTCCGCCTGCCCAAAAGGGTGGGTGGTTAGCGTGGGCGGTCTCGCCGTCCTCATGCGGCGGACCGAGATGACGAAGGCGGAGCGGCTCCTCCCCGATAACACCGTCGGCAACTAGGCCACATGCCACGCACCATCGTTTCACGCGAGAGAGCGACGCCCTCCTGGCAAGGTACAATGGCGCGTTGAGGCCGTTGCGCTACAACGCCATCGGGCTGCATTTTTGTTGAGAGGCGACTGGATAACGCCTTTGAGGCGGCCCGCGAGCATGCCGCAACTGAACGCACGGTTTCCTTGTGGCTGCTTCCACCATTGCGATGTGGCGGCATCAGCGCTAGCGCGTGCCATCGGGTCAAGGAGGAGCGCCACTTCCGAGATCGAGGATGATCAGCTGGGCCGTGGTGGCGTCCGCTACCAAGATCGAGGAGGAGTCATCAGGCTTCATGAGGACCATCGAGCTCTCGGCGTAGCAGGCCTCCTCCTCCGGCAGCGGTGCTTCCACCTCCACCTCGTGTGCCGTTCCTTGGGCCGCCGCCTCCACCTCCCTGCTGCCTCCTCCACCACCGTCGTCTACCTCGACGACAACGAGAGCGTCGTCTGGCTCGCCCTCGCGAACGAGGATGAGGAGTAGGTTAGGTTAGGTCTCCCATGTTTAAATTTCATTCGAATATCTCGTAAACTATAACAAGTGTTGAATAAAATTTGAAACCTTTTGCGTTACAATTTATTTTTTATTTGATTTGGCTGGCGCCGCTGGGACAGCACCCCCATTGTGCGGCATAATTTTCCGGCACCCCCAAAGCAGACACATTTTGGTGGTGCCGGGTAGATTTTCTGGCTGCCAATGGAGATGCTCTCAGCAATGCATAATGGGTCACAAGTAGTGATCCTCCTATCGCTATATATTTTTCCTTCATAACCATCTGTTTTATCAAAAAAAAAAAAATCTCAAAAGCATTTTCACACTTGTAGCTATCAACATATTTTTGTTGAACTTATTTTTTTCATAAAGTGATTATGAGAACTGTGAAACAACAAAGTTGACCTCCTATTGAAAATTTGTGGTATTCTCATTTTTCACCCTTACTGCGTGTTATTTGTACAGGCTGCAAACATATTTGAATTAATATTTTCCGTTACTTTCTGTAATGATTAAGTACTACCAATCTAGTCTACTAAGCTATTTCAGTGATTTTTTGGAAAAAGGAAGACAAAATTTTCTGAATTGTTTTGGCGCACGGAGCACCAGTCAGGAAATGCCAAAAAGCCTGCTCTATGGCCTTCTCTTCCCTTTCTTCCTCCCCATCTCTCCCGTCCCGTCTGCGACGCATCCCGCGGGCCGTTGCCTTCTCTCGCTGCTGGGCGCCTGCTTGTACTCGCCGGAGGGGCGGCAGCAGCAGCTTCCAGAGAAACGGATCCTCAGTCTCGATGAGCGCAGCGAGGGTTCATAGGACGCCGCCAGCTGCATGCGTGCGAGGTTCAGCAGGAAGAGGTGGCTGGATGCTGAGCGACTCGAGTGCCAAAGTGTTTCGCAGCGGCAACGCGCCAACGCTCATTGATCCCGCCGCGATAACTCGCAGGTGTAAGGTAAACAACCTCTGCCATGGTCCCGACCCCGCCGCTATGATCACCAGCTGCTCGACAGTATGCGCAAGAGCTACACAAGTGTGGCGCGAGCTCAATCTTGCCTGATTGGCGTCCCACAACTAACGCCTTTTGTTTTCGCCATCCTGTATTGATAGCATTTCCAGTACCTTGTCATATGCTTAAGCTTTCTACCCACTTTCTCATAGCGAATTATGTTCTTTATAGAGGAAACGCTAATCCGTGACGGTAACTCATACGCAGTGTATGCAGTTTGCAACGTTCCCCCGACGATTGTTTGTGTACTGTCATCGAGCATTTTCTTTCTCACTTGAAATAAGAGATCTTGGATGCCTATCTGATGCTTCCTTGCTCTAAATTGTGCCTAACGCTAAGTGCATGGAACACAAACACATATAGGACGTACCCAGTGCTGAGAGCTCCCGCACTGTGCGGGGTCTGGGGAAGGTGTCAGTGGCAAGCCTTACCCTCACCTAGTGCAATGTGAGGAGACCGCGACTCGAACCTGGTACCTCTCGGTCACAGGCGGTGAGGCTCTACCGCTGCACCAGGTCCGCCCTTCATGGAACACAAACACATATAATGAAATATTTTGTTTCATAGTGCACATGATAACAACGTCTCTGATGTATTATTAATTGGTGATGTTTCTGATGTAAAGTTTTATGTTGCTGCAGGTGGATGCGGTGCATGCGTTGTTCTGATATCC
Organism: Poa pratensis; assembly: GCA_947311845.1. Classification (NCBI taxonomy): domain Eukaryota; kingdom Viridiplantae; phylum Streptophyta; class Magnoliopsida; order Poales; family Poaceae; genus Poa; species Poa pratensis. Next base: position 50,653,638 of record CAMZMU010000063.1, read on the forward strand.
AAGTATGACCCGTCCACTGAAGAGGTGACCGAGTTCTCGGCAAGCTCCTGCCTGACACTCCTTGGCAGCGTGAACCTCTGTGCGGTGACAACCAGCGAGGGCATCGGCAACACCAAAGATGGCTTCCACCCTGTGCAACAGCGCCTTGCTGGTTTCCACGCCTCGCAGTGCGGTTTTTGCACCCCAGGCATGTGCATGTCCATTTTCTCCGCACTCGTCAAGAGCGATAAGGCGGCTGCCCGTCCTGCTCCGCCTAAGGGGTTCTCCAAGCTCACCACCTCCGAAGCCGAGAAGGCCATCTCCGGCAACTTGTGTCGGTGTACTGGCTATAGGCCCATCATCGATGCCTGCAAGAGCTTTGCAGCCGATGTTGACCTCGAAGACTTGGGTCTTAACTCCTTCTGGAAGAAAGGTACAGAAGCAGATGTTAGCAAGCTGCCGCCCTACACTAGTGGCACCACCTGCACCCTCCCGGAGTTCCTCAAATCTGAGATCAAGTCTTCTATAAACCAAATGGACAATGTCCCAGTTGATATGTCTGATGATGCAAGCTGGTACCATCCTAGGAGCATACCCGAGCTTCAAGTGCTGTTGAATTCCAACTGGTTTAATGAAAAGTCAGTGAAGATTGTGGCTTCAAACACTGGCTCTGGTGTGTACAAGGAACAAGACTTATATGCCAAGTACATCGACATCAAAGGGATTCCAGAGCTTTCAGTCATCAACATAAGCAGCAAGGGGGCTGAAATCGGAGCAGCCGTGTCCATCTCCAAAGCTATTGATGTTTTCTCGGATGGAAACATAGTTTTTACAAAGATTGCTGATCATCTGAACAAGGTGGCTACACCATTTGTTCGGAACACGGCGACCATCGGCGGAAACATAATCATGGCACAAAGGCTACAGTTCCCATCAGATATTGCAACTGTTTTTCTGGCTGTTGGTTCAATTGTCACCGTCCAGGTGGCTTCCAAGAAGCTGTGTTTTACATTGGAGGACTTCTTGGAGCAGCCTCCTTGTGACTCTAGGACCCTACTGCTCAGCATATTTGTCCCAGATTGGGGCTCAGATAATGTGACATTTGAGACTTCTAGAGCATCTGCTCGTCCATTCGGCAATGCTGTCTCATATGTCAACTCTGCATTCTTGGCAAAAATTACAGAGGCTCCATCATCAGGAGAGCTTCTCATTGAGGATATACGCCTGGCATTTGGTGCTTATGGAACCAAACACGCTACGAAAGCTAGGAATGTTGAGAACTTCCTGAGGGGAAAAACAGTGAGTGCATCTGTAATACTTGAAGCTATCAAGTTGCTTAAAGATGCTATTTCACCATCAGTAGGAACCACACATCCTGAATACAGAGTTAGCTTGGCAGTTAGTTTCCTGTTCAGTTTCCTATCTTCCCTTGTTAGCAACCTGAATGAACCAGCAGGAACCGAGGCTCCCAGTGGGTCGGATACTAATGAAATCATGAATGGTGCTGCCAAGTCCTCACCGTACAAGCATGTTAAGGTAAACATCGAGAATTTGCCAATTCGCTCAAGGCAGGAACTGGTTTCCACAGAGGAATACAAACCAATTGGCAAGCCGATCCAGAAAGCTGGTGCAGAGCTACAAGCTTCTGGTATATACTCTCATACAGTTGTCTTAAAGATAATATAGCTTACAAGTGTTTCAGTTATCTTGCACTCAAGCTCTTTGGCTTAGTAATGATTGACGGTGTTGGTCAATCTTTGCAACTTGTTAGTAGTGTTTATTTATGATATTTTCTTTTGCACACTTCATAGGAAAATCTTTTGATGTCCTCTTGTTCTTCTGTAGTACATTCGGTGGACTAATGCCGAACCATCTGAAAAGTTTTACCCTGCACATTTGTCCTTAGAACTTCTAAGTTCTATATTGAAACATGCACTTGACACTGTTCTTGATTCTTGCACAGGGAAGCTGTGTACGTTGATGACATCCCTGCTCCAAAGGGTTGCCTCTATGGAGCATTTATCTACAGCACACATCCTCATGCTCATATAAAAGGTATCAAGTTCAGATCATCTTTGGCTTCACATAAGGTAATCACGGTTATTGATGCAAAAGACATTCCAAGTGGTGGAGAAAATATTGGATCCAGCTTCGGTTTGCTAGGAGACGAAGCACTTTTCGCTGATTCGGTTTCTGAATTTGCTGGTCAAAATATTGGCATTGTGGTACTTCTTAACCACTTCAACTTTCCTTCTTTCTGATGAAGGTATCCAAAATTTTGATTAATCATTTTTTTGCGTTGCTTATTGTTAGATGTGTATTGGCTCACTGTATATATATTGGCCTCTGGCCCTCGGGGAATATCAGACATTCATTCATAACATGGTATCAGAGCACAGGTGCTCTCCTCTTCCCCGTCGCACGTAGCCGCCGTCCCGTCCCCGTCTCCGGCTTGCTGCGTTGCCCCTCGTTCCCAGCCCGGCCTGCTGCGTCGCAGCGGCCTCGTTCCCAGCCCGCTGCCTCTTCCCCGCCGCTCGTGGTCGCGGCCTCTCTGCCTCATCGAGCTCGGCCGCCGCCGAGCTTGCCCGGCCGCTGCCCGCCGGCCAGCTCCGGCCGCTCAGGTCCGGCCCTCCGCCGCTCGTGGTCGCGGCCTCTCTGCCTCTCTGCCTCATCGAGCTCGGCCGCCGCCGCCGAGCTTGCCCGGCCGCTGCCCGCCGGCCAGCTCCGGCCGCTCAGGTCCGGCCCTCCGGCAGCCGCTCCAGCCGTCCTCCGGCCACCGCAGCTCTTCCTCCCGCGGCAGCTCGTCTTCCTCCCGCGCCGGCCTGCCGCTCCGACCACGAGCTCGACCACCCCGCCGCCGGCCTGCCGCTCCGACCACGAGCTCGACCACCCCGCCGCCTCCTGCTTCCCAGGACGCCGCAGCCGCCTCCCGTAGCTCCGTCGCCACCCCTGCCGTCGCCTCCCGCGGTGCCGTCGCCTCCCGCTCGTCCGCATCGGGCCGGCGAGCTCGGACGGGTTCGATCTAAACTCTCTCTCCTCAGTTGACTTCAAAAAAAAAAAAAAAAAAAATTAAAAAAAAAAATAGAGAGCCCGCGATGTCCTCTTCGGGCTATGTTGCTGTTCCTCGGTGCTCTGTGATCTTTGATGCACTAACTACGCCGAGTTTGTGGGCTTTATGCGCATCCACATGCGCGGCCTCCTGTTATGGGGTGTTCTCTCTGGCGAGGTCTCCTGTCCGCCGTGCCCCGTTGCTCCTGTGGCTCCTTCTCCACCGGTGCCACCCGCTCTGGCCGCTGATGCTTCTGAGGCCGATCGTGCTGCCGCCAAGGATGCTGATGATCTTGCAGTTGAAGCCTATGACCAGCAGGTATCGGATTACTCGGAGTCTCTCTCTATTTATCGGGATGCTCTGTCTGTTTACACTCAGTGGTGCAATGATGATGCTCGTGCTGCTGCTGTCCTCACTGCTAGTGTTTACCCCAGTTTGCTTCTGAGTTTATGGGATTGGGCACTACTGCTGCGATGTGGACTTATCTTTGTCAGCGCTATCAGCCCTCTGGTGATGCTCTCTACCTGTCTGTGGTGCGTCAGGAGCATGATCTTCAGCAGGGTGACTCTACTGTTGATGAGTTCTACACACAGTGCTCTGCCATCTGGCGTCAGCTTGACTCTCTGAGGACTGTTGTTTGCGGTACTTGTCGATGCTGTCAGACAGTGAGGTCAGACTTGGAGTTTCAGCGTGTCCATGAGTTCTTGTCTCGCCTCCGTCCCGAGTTTGAGCCTCGGCGTGCTCACTTGCTTGCCCGTGGTCGACGTGTTCCCATCTCAGAGGTACTTGCAGAGCTTCGCGCTGAGGAGACCCGACTCCGTTCTGCTGGTCTGCTTGTGGTTCCCACTGTGCTTGCTACCCGGACTCCGGTATCGTCTGTTCCACCGCTGCTACCCACTCCTTCACGGGGGGTGGGCGGGCGCTCCTCTTCAGGAGCGGGCCGGCCTCGCATCTTCTGTGGCTATTGTAAGAAGCCCGGTCACCCAGAGTCAGATTGCTTCAAGAAGCAGCGCGACCTGGGTCGCTCCTCTCCTGGGGCTCATGTGCATTCAGCGACTCCGTCACTCACTGATCAGGATATTGTGCGGCTCAAGCGTATACTGGCTTCATCGGCTCTTCCTCGACGGGCACCGTTGCCTCGCTGACTGCTTCCACTACTGCTACTCCGCCCCGCCGCCTACACAGTCAGGTACATCTCCGTGGGTTCTGGATTCTGGAGCTTCCTTTCACATGTCTTCTGATGCTTCCGCTGTCTTCTCTTCGACCTCTTGATTCTCCTGTCAATGTTCTTACTGCCGATGGCACACCTCTTCCTGTTGCTAGTCGTGGCATTCTTTCTACTCCATCTTTTTCTGTTCCTAGTGTTTCTCATGTTCCCCGTCTTACCATGAATCTATTTTCCGCTGCTCAACTTACTGATTCTGGCTGTCGTGTCATTCTTGATACCGACTCTTGCTCTGTTCAGGATCGTCGCACCCAGGTTCTAGTTGGAGCTGGCCCTCGGCGCCGTGAGGCTCAGGGCCTTTGGGAGGTTGACTGGCTTTGTGTTCCTTCCGCTGCCACCACACCCGCCAGCTCGCATGCTCTTGCTGCCTCCTCCTCTGCGTCCTTCCAACAGTGGCATCATCGACTTGGTCATATATGTGGCTCTCGCTTGTCCTCGCTAGTGCATCAAGGTGTCTTAGGGTCTGTCTCTGGCGATGTATCTTTACATTGTAATGGTTGTAGACTTGGCAAACAGACTCAATTACCTTATCCTACGAGTGAGTCAGTCTCTCAGCGTCCTTTCGACTTAGTTCATTCTGATGTATGGGGTCCTGCTCCCTTCGATTCGAAAGGTGGTCATCGCTACTATGTTCTATTTATTGATGACTTCTCTCGCTACACTTGGCTCTATTTTATGAAATCTCGCAGCGAGGTTCTCCCTATATACAAGCGATTTGCTGCCATGGTCACACCCAGTTTTCCACGCCCATTCGTGTCTTTCGTGCTGACTCGGCTGGTGAGTATATCTCCCAGATGTTGCGTGGTTTTCTTGCCGAACAGGGTACTCTCGCCCAGTTCTCTTGCCCTGGTGCTCACGCTCAGAATGGCGTTGCTGAGCGCAAGCATCGCCACCTTCTTGAGACGGCTCGTGCGATGATGATCGCCGCCTCTCTTCCACCCCACTTTTGGGCTGAGGCTGTCTCCGCATCCACCTATCTCATCAATATCCAGCCTTCGGCTGCTTTGCAGGGTGGTATTCCTATGGAGCGTCTCTCTGGTCGTTCTCCTGACTACTCCGCTCTTCGCATGTTTGGGTGCGTGTGCTATGTTCTCCTTGCTCCCCGCGAACGCACCAAATTGACCGCTCAGTCGGTGGAGTGTGTTTTTCTTGGCTACAGTGATGAGCACAAGGGCTATCGATGTTGGGATCCTGTTAGTCGTCGGCTACGTATTTCCCGTGATGTGACTTTTGATGAGTCTCGTTCGTACTATCCGCGTCCTACTGCCTCGACCTTTTCGGTTGAGGATATCTCCTTCCTTATACTTCCCGACATATCTCCCTCCGTGCCTCATGTTCCTCCTCCTCCACCTCCACCTCCGCCGAGTCCCACTGTTCCCGATACACCGCCGACACCATCCTCTTCTCCTCCCTCGCCACCTCCCTCTCCAGTGCATCCTACCCTCTCCCTTTCCTCTCCACTACACTCGTCGGCCGCGTGTTGACGATGATCCCTCTGACATGCCTTCTACTTCCGCGCGCCACCTTCCCCGTGTACACCGGTTCATAACCTTCGTTCTCGGACCTCATTACGGTCTCCTGATCGCTATTCTCCTTCCCAGTACAGTCTTTCTGCTGTTGCTGAGCCCACTTCCTACCGTGATGCCATGGCTCAGCCTGAATGGCAGCTTGCGATGGCTGAGGAGATTGCTGCCCTTGAGCGCACTGGCACGTGGGATCTGGTTTCCCCTCCACCTGGTGTTCGTCCCATCACATGCAAGTGGGTCTATAAGATCAAGACTCGCTCCGATGGTTCTCTTGAGCGTTTCAAAGCTCGTCTTGTGGCTCGTGGCTTTCAGCAGGAGCAGGGACGCGATTATGATGAGACGTTCGCTCCCGTAGCCCACATGACCACTGTCCGCACTCTTCTCGCTGTGGCTTCTGTTCGTAATTGGTCTGTGTCTCAGCTTGATGTCCAGAACGCCTTTCTCAATGGAGAGTTGCGTGAGGAGGTTTATATGCAGCCACCACCGGGGTACTCTGTTCCTGATGGTATGGTCTGCCGTCTTCGGCGCTCCCTCTATGGCCTTAAGCAAGCCCCTCGCGCCTGGTTTGAGCGTTTCGCCTCTGTGGTGACTGCCGCTGGTTTCTCGCCTAGCGACCATGACCCGCGTTGTTTGTCCACACCTCACCTCGTGGTCGGACGCTCCTCCTCTTATATGTTGATGACATGATCATTACTGGCGACGACTCTGAGTATATTGCCTTTGTCAAGGCCCGCCTTCGTGAGCAGTTCCTGATGTCTGATCTTGGTCCACTTCGCTATTTTCTCGGGATTGAGGTTTCTTCGACTTCTGATGGCTTCTTCATCTCCCAAGAAAAATATATTCAGGATCTTCTTGCTCGCGCTGCTCTTGGTGATGAGCGCACTGCTGAGACTCCTATGGAGCTCAAATTCAGCTTCGTGCTACTGATGGTGATCCCCTCACAGACCCCACTCGCTATCGCCATCTTGTTGGGAGTCTTGTCTATCTAGCTGTCACTCGTCCAGATATTTCATATCCTGTCCACATTCTGAGTCAGTTCGTTTCAGCTCCCAGCTCTGTCCACTATAGTCACCTTCTCCGTGTTCTACGATATCTTCGTGGCACGATCTCTCGCCGCCTTTTCTTTCCTCGCTCCAGCTCTCTCCAGCTCCAGGCCTACTCTGATGCTACGTGGGCTAGTGATCCTTCTGATCGCCGCTCGCTGTCTGCCTATTGTGTTTTTCTTGGAGGATCTCTCATTGCCTGGAAGACGAAGAAACAGACTGCGTTTCCCGCTCCAGTGCAGAGGCTGAGTTGAGAGCGATGGCCATGTTGACGGCTGAGGTGACTTGGTTGCGATGGTTACTAGAGGATTTTGGTGTTTCTGCCGCTGCACCGACTCCTCTGTTGTCTGACAGTACTGGCGCCATCAGCATTGCCGTGGTCCGGTGAAGCATGAACTCACCAAGCATATCGGTGTGGATGCCTCCTTTGTGCGTGCTGCTGTGCAGGACCAGCTTCTTACTCTTCACTATGTGCCCTCTGAGTTACAGTTGGCGGACTTCTTCACGAAGGCACAGACTCGAGCACAGCATGGTTTCTTTCTCTCCAAACTCAGTGTTGTTGATCCACCATGAGTTTGAGGGGGGTGTTAGATGTGTATAGGCTCACTGTATATATATTGGCCTCTGGCCCTCTGGGAATATCAGACATTCATTCATAACACTTATGACTCAGATTGCTGAAACACAAAAGTATGCCCATATGGCGGCAAAACAAGCTGTTATTGAGTATAGCACCGAAAACCTTGAGCCACCAATTCTGACAATAGAGGACGCCATCCAGCATAAGAGCTACTTCCATACTCCCCCCTTTTTAGCTCCTAAGCCAGTTCGCGACTTCAGTAAAGGAATGGATGAAGCTGATCACAAGATTTTATCAGCAGAGGTACATGGCTTAAATTTGTTGAATAGGGCGTATGTCCTAAGTTTATTGACAAGAATCCTCACACCTGGCGTATTTGTTTGCACAGGTAAAACTTGAATCCCAATACTACTTCTACATCGAGACGCAAGTCGCGTTAGCTATTCCTGACGAAGATAACTGTATCATCGTCTACTCATCGTCACAAATGCCCGAGGATACTCAAAGTGTCATTGCAAGGTGCCTTGGCATACCGTTCCACAATGTTCGTGTCATCACAAGAAGAGTTGGAGGTGGCTTTGGTGGGAAGGCGATGAAAGCATTTCATGTACGTGCCCGAACTATACAACCAATTTTATTTGGATATTTGAAACATTTTAGTTGTCGGAACCTGATCAGGAAATTGTCGGTAAATATCAGGTTGCATGTGCATGTGCAGTTGCAGCATTCAAGCTGCGGCGCCCTGTTCGAATGTACCTCGACCGCAAGACGGATATGATAATGGCTGGAGGGCGGCACCCGATGAAGGTGAAGTACTCAGTTGGGTTCAAGTCGGACGGCAGGCTCACGGCCTTGCACCTTGATCTCGGCATCAATGCCGGGATATCGCCAGATTTCAGTCCAGTTATGCCAGATTTGATTGTAGGTTCTCTGAAGAAGTACAACTGGGGCGCCCTCTCGTTTGACATAAAGTTATGCAAGACTAACATGTCGTCCAAGTCTGCGATGCGTGCTCCCGGTGAAGCGCAAGGCTCCTTCATCGCAGAAGCCATCATCGAGCATGTCGCCTCAGCGCTCTCAGCTGACACCAACACTATCAGAAGGAAGAACCTCCACGATTTTGAGAGCCTTGGGGTGTTTTTCGAGGGCAGTGCGGGAGAGGTATCGACCTATAGCCTTGTCACCATCTTCGACAAGTTGGCCTTGTCACCTGACTACCAGCGCAGGGCTGTGACAGTTGAGCGTTTCAACAGCGGTAGCCGGTGGAAGAAGCGTGGCATTTCTTGCGTGCCAGTCACATATACAGTGCCTCTCCGGCCAACTCCGGGGAGGGTGTCCATCTTAAACGATGGTTCCATTGCCGTCGAGGTCGGCGGAGTCGAGATAGGCCAAGGGCTATGGACCAAAGTGAAGCAGATGACTGCATTCGCGCTGGGGCAGCTATGCCCCGATGGTGGCGAAGGCCTCCTTGAAAAGGTGCGAGTCATCCAGGCCGACACGCTGAGCATGATTCAGGGAGGCTTGACCGCTGGGAGCACCACCTCTGAAACTAGCTGTGAGGCGGTTCGACAGGCGTGTGCTGCACTTGTTGAGAGGCTTAAGCCTATCAAAGAGGACCTGGAGGCTAAGTCTGGCATGGTGGCATGGAGCTCCTTGATTGCGCAGGTAAGGACAAATCTTTTGAAATCTGATTCTTTCAGTAACGTGGCAAGAATTTCCTTTGTGTTAATTTCTTACATTTCTTGGTCATTAATGGCACTACTTGTTTGCAGGCAACAATGGCGAGTGTGAACTTGTCGGCGCAAGCCTACTGGACCCCTGACCCAACTTCTACAAGCTACTTGAACTATGGAGCAGCTGTTAGTGAGGTACCATGATCCAAACCACAGCAGTTGTACTGTAAATACATTATGTTTTACCTACCATGCTACTGTAGATTGCAGCTTCTCTTGTGGTTCACGCTGATGCATGTCTGATTTGCAAGCTGCATATGAACATTCCAGGTGGAAGTTGATGTCCTGACAGGAGCAACCACGATCCTTAGGAGCGATCTGGTTTATGACTGCGGGCAAAGCCTGAATCCTGCGGTGGACTTGGGCCAGGTTAGCTCCAAGACAACTGCCTGTTTGATAAACACCAATGTCTGGATGAAATATGGCTGCTCTGAATTTTTTTCTTGATTTTTCTCAGGTCGAAGGTGCATTCGTGCAAGGGATAGGTTTCTTCACAAACGAGGAGTACACAACCAACTCCGACGGCCTTGTCATCAACGACGGCACATGGACATACAAGATCCCTACAGTAGACACCATCCCAAAGCAGCTCAATGTCGAGCTCTTCAACAGCTCTCCGGACCACAAACGTGTTCTCTCCTCAAAAGGTGATCTCTAGCATGGTTCCATTTTATCAGAACTATGCAATTCTTAGGTTGCTAACATTCTAACAATAATGGCTGCAACTACAACGGCAACCTTGACATTGTGCGATCAAATCTTCGCTTGCAGCCTCTGGCGAGCCACCCTTGCTCCTCGCATCGTCGGTGCACTGTGCAATGAGGGAAGCCATCAGGGCAGCCAGGAAGGAGTTCTCAATTTGCACAGGACCCGCAAACTCCCCGGTAACGTTCCAGATGGATGTGCCGGCAACGATGGTTGCAGTTAAGGAGCTGTGCGGCCTCGATGTTGTCGAGAAACATCTCAGCCTAAATGCGTGAAGAACCAGCACAATCAGGAACCGAGCCTAGCTTTGTTCTTCCCATTACGAGGCTAGACGCAGATTACTTGGAAAGAATGATAGAAATGTGAAACGTGTTACTTTATATAAGCTGCCATATTGTATTCTTCCTATTGAAATGTACTCGCTCTCGATGTGTAGCCAAGCTTGTACATATGATTCTTAGTGATAATAATGCATGCAAGTAGCACTGCACAGTGCTAACCGAACTGGATTCCGATATATTGCTTTGTGTATTAATTTTTGTATCTTGGGTAATTATTTTCTTAGTAAAATTTATCACTGTGGTTAAATTTCTTGATGAAGCATGACGTTGCATTCCTGAACGCTCTACACAAAACCATAGCGTGGGACAAATGATTTCAAATACACTAGAAAATTTCCCGTGCATTGCTTTGGGTGATAATTTATTCGTCACCGGTGAGCCTCCTCGATGAGCCCACGCTTATGCTGACCTGTATGTCGACCTCTGTGGGCTTAGGTTATTTGCTGGTTTTTGTTGGGAGTGAGAATATATAGGATGAAAAATGACAAGTAAATTTTGGTGCAGCCTATGGTATAGTGTTGATTGAATGATAGTGGAATTTAAAAAAAATGATTGATTGGATCGTTATTTGTACCATACACTATATGGTTTATATATTAAATATTAAAATTAAGATTATTGATTTATATACATATTTTAAATATGTTTGGTCGATGATGTTACAAGGGCAAGATGGACTGCATTAGTAAAAGTTATTCAATAATAGTACAATTCTGATCAACTTTACATAAACTATTTTAGCCCCCTTGCGAAGCCATGGCAGTTGCTGTGCCTTGACATCGAAGACTTGTAGTGGAGGAATGAAGCAAACCCGCAATACAGTACTTTTTATCCGGTACGGTGGTGCTGCCAATCGTTTGATTACATAGTTGATACTACCTGATACAGGATTTAACTTGTACGCATGCATTCCATTGTCTCTTTGACAAATGTATGCAACTGAAATCTATCTCTCTGAATATATATGATGTTCCTCCGAAGCGTCGGCTGCCCGCACTCCCAGTTCTCCATTGAATCATGCCATCTGCCTGACTAGAATTCGTTTGGAGATTTTGGCTTGATCGACCATAGCCTAGCTAGGACTGTGATTACTCTGGATGCCCATTCAGACATCGCCCTGCCCTGCTCCTGCAGCCGGCGACATTCACGTCCACCTGCAGGTAACTCTTGTACGCCTTGAAGAACTGAAACGGCTGGAACAGCGCCTCCCACCCACGGGCGCCGCCGGACTCGGCGATCTCCTGGCTGATGACGCGGCCGACCTCGAGCTGCTCCCTGATGATCCGTAGAGTGGCTTGTGAGACGTTGTAGCAGGAGTTCATGCACGGGTACGCCGGGGTGATGACGGGCATGAGGTGGCTCCTGTCGCGGGGGTTCCTCCTCGGGTCCCAGACTGGCAGCCCGAGCGCGACATCGCCGTTGTCGTCGTCCTCGATGGCCTCCAACAGCACGGGGTTGGGCCACTTCCACTGCGCGAAGATCTTGAAGAACCGGGGCACCAGCATGCTCGGCGCGGCGTTGGGGTAGAACTGGCACACGCGCGGCACGAGGATGGCCCATCCGACGCCGCCGAGGAATCCCATGACATTCGAGTACACGCCCCGTGCCTTGGCCCAGTGCTTGACGCAGCGCAGCGTCGTGCCGAACGCGGCGGCGTCCGGGACCAGACGCATGAGCTCGTCGGCCACGCGCACGCCGTTGAGGCTGCGGGCGGTGGCCAGGTCCATGCCCCGGAGCACGGTGCGGCCACGCAGGTCAATGTCCTTGGGCACCACGGGGAGGCAGACGCTGGCGTAGAGGAGGTCCACCGGCACGCCGCGGAACCTCATCTTCATCACCGGCACGGGCTGCAGCTCCGTCGCCGCCTCCGTCTCGGCAAGCACGCCGCCGAGCACGTCGAAGAAGTCGTGGTCGCGGTCAATGTAGGAGGGGCCGACAACGAGGGCGTCGATGTCGGAGCCACGGCCGTGAACGCCGAGGCGGTACGAGCCGAAAGGGAGCAGCAGGGCTGTGGCCTGCTCGACCACACCGTCGGGGTACCCTCGCTGCGCGGTAAGGCGCTTCACCCAGCGAACTAGGGCGCCTTGCAGTTCTCGCAGCACTTCCTCGCGCACAGCCAACTCGCCGGAGTTCTCGTACAAACCGGCTTCACGAAGAAACATTTCTAGCCGCGAGGTGCTCTCCAGGTCGGCCGGTGTCGGGCTGACAAGAGAAATTGGCTGCTTGATGGTGTCGATCGCCATAGTAGAGATTGAGCTAGGCATGCAAGGAGAATTGGATGAGGTCCTGGCTTCTGGGTGATTGATCTTTATAGCGATCGAGAACGTGGTAAATCCTAGCGCTAGTCGGACTTAGAGTGTAAATCAAACTAAACTTACCAAAAGTTAGATGGTAAGGTTAAGCTAGTTTTCACGAGCTAGTTATATAGGTTGGGTCAGTACATGTTGGAGTCGGACAAGCACTAGCTAGGTGTCACGTTGCCGTGTCCAGTTCTGTACGAGTCCGCCTCCCGCCTCCAGTGATCCCACTATTTTAAAAAAAAATTTAAAAAATATTTTAAAGACTAGTTGGCATGTACGTGCAACGCACGTTTACACAATTAAATGGGGCAATTTAGAAATAGGAAATATTAAACTTGCAATCCACATATCTACTAATACATATAAAAAATAGTCTGGTTTTAATAAATTTTGATGTACACAAATAATTTTTAAGACAAAAATAATCAATTATTTGCACAATTTTTGAATGGCTGATCGTCAACTTTTTCTAGTACAATTTTGTACATTATTGAAAAAACATAATTGTTGTGTTCATCACATTCATGTGTAACAGTCTAACATATGACATTATTTATATCCTTTTACAAGAATTAAAATTCTACAATATACTGCAACAGCATTAAGGTAAAATTCAGAATTTGAATACATTACTATAGCATCAATCATCATTCTCTGTGGCTCACAAATTCTGCATCTACTTATAAATTTACATTTTTTCTGGAAGTTCAAATATGTATTTTACGTTTATTTTTAATCGGTCAGGCAAATCACCAAAACATACACCACCAGCAAGAACACTACAATATACAGTCTGTCAACAAAAATCAATAAACAAATAGGCAGCTAGCAAGCCAGAAAGGCTAAAGAAACGGACAGGCTCGTCATCTCAGCTGATCGGAGCACTGGTTGCATGATTGATGCATGCATACAGCACCGTGTCACAATCCTCTGAACATCAACGGTATCGTGCCGATCAATCCTTCCCTCCCAATCTCCTTGCGCCCCATCTCCATCCCGCAATTCATCGGGCCGCCGGACGACATGCCGAGGCCGGCGAGCCGCAGTGCTGGTTGCTCCTTCCCGTGTCGCCCCCGTCGGTACAACGCTCTGATTCGTTTTTGGTGTATATGCATCTAGAACGCACACGGAAACGCGGTAAAAGTAGCTGCGAAAAAAGAAATCACTAACCGGCATCGACCCTCTCGCGCGAAGCTGTTTCTGCGACGCGATTCCTGACCCCTTCGCCGCCGGCCAGTTGTCCGGGCATCCGCTTCTGCGCGCTCCGCTTTGGCGAATCCGCGACGCCGTCGCATCTGCGGCGTCGATCCAAGCGACACCCCGCGGCCCAGTGCACTCGTTGCCAATGGAGTCCTTGTGGCTTGTTTGTGCAATATACTTACAACTTTGGTGTCGAATCTTAGCCAATTTCTTGAACGGAATTCGAGTAGGACACAGTCCCATGGTATAGATAAAAAACCGTTGGAGAGGATAACAAAAAGAAACGAATCCTGAGCTCGTTGAAGTACAATCTATAGCGGCTCTCCAGGGTAACATTGGCGGTGGCTGTAAGCTAACATGGCTGATGGACGTTAGCTAAACTCGTTTGGTGCAGCAATACTCATTGTCACACTGATCGAACTCGTAGTCCAATGCAACCGGCACGGGAAAAACATCATCGATTCAGATGGATGCATGTGCTGCAGCCATGCAGCCATGCAGACCCTGACTGGAGGCGTGGTGGATGATCAAGCGCATGAGCTAGCTAGTCCCGGATGTGTCGGCCGGCTGTGAGGCCGCCGGCCTTGTCTTACTTGGCTGCCCCTGAGAGGCATGCGCGCCGCCGCCGACCAAAACGATTCTGCCTGGTCGCGATGCCTCAGCGGCGTAAATAGGGTTTGCTCTTATTACGTTTCCTTTTTCTTTTACACAACACGTTTTCTCTTTCTTTTACAACGTGCCGTGATGGGTTCGGTTTCTACTATTAAAATAGCAAACTTGTTGTTGTTGGGATACTTTAAATCTGAGCCCTTAAATATCTAATTAAACGGCTCAGATCGTCCCAATGTTTGACAACTCAACATTGTCCGTTTTAGACCGTTTTGCCCTCCCACCAAATCACATAATACGACCAAATTGCCACCGATAAAAAGAAAAGAAAACGCTTGACCCACGGCCACAACACCAGCGCGTCCCGCGTCGCGTCGCCTCGCCGCTACAGCGTGTCCCGCGTCGCCTCGCCGCTACAGAAGCTTCCGCGGTCAGTCGGCGAACGAGGGGACGAAGCGAGCGGCGCGTCGAGGAGCATGTCGACTGACAGTGGAGTGAAGACGTCAGGCGCCGGCGACAAGAACCCCGGGACTTCTGCGCCCGTGTCCTCCAACTCCACCGCCTACTCGCCCTTCTCCAACGACGGTCATGGCCATGTAATTCGCATGGAAGTGCTGGAGTCAAACGTGATCTGATCGAGCACGACTCGACTCACGGATCGATCAGCTACCGGATGCAGAACTCGCGTGATTGCGGCAACGGCGCCCCTTTGCCTGCATCGTCGGCGCGCGACCACTGTCCTCGGCCAGCTCCTTGTGCAACGACGGGACACCATGGAGGCATGGAGCAGCTGCGGCAAACTGCCAGCATCCACGCGGTCACGCAGGCAGCATAGACGGTAGCGGCCGAACGTGATCTTGTAGTGACTCCCGGTAAAATGAGAATTGTTGCGTGCAGCACATGCATTCTTAGCTATTGATTGATCTTTATGTTACTTTTTTGTGGCCGGATTGAAAGAATTGTTCCTGGTGCATGCAATAGATATGGTGATTTCTCCGGTCAACAAGTATGACCCTATGTAAAACATCAGGAATAAAAATAGTTGCTTATTATTATTCCATCGTGATCCATATTTAAACTTAGCCATTGTCTGCATATTTTTTTTTGGGTTACTTACCACGTATATCACGCGGTCTGCATTTCTCGTTTGGTCTTATTGATCAGTTGTAATTTTTTATGCACACGCCGTCTTTCAGGGATATCAAAGCATAGATGCTTTGTTGAGGTTATCAGGTTATTTCGAACTTTACTTCAGGTATAGTATGTAAAAGGAATTGTCTATGTACTATGTAATGTGTGAACTTCTCTGGTTTCAACTTAATGCCTCATCATATTATTTCGTCAATACAAACAGAGATTCGCAATTAGGTTTTCTGATGGTAATTAGCTGCTCTATAAATTAAGAGATGGCAATTAGGTGTAGGCATGTGCCGTGTTCTTTGCTCAGTTCTTTACAATTTTTGAATTTTACCTTAATGTTGTGGTAGTATATTGTAGAATTTCAATTCTTCTAGAAGGGATATTAATAATGTCTTTTGTTACACATGAATGTTATGAACACAACAATTATGTCTTTTTTTTCAATAATGTACAAAACAGTACTAGGACACTTGACAATCAACCATTCTAGATGAAAACATTGTGCAAATAGTTGATTATTTTTTGTCTTAAAAATTATTTGTGTACATCAATATTTATTAAAATAAGACTAATTGTAGTATCTATTATATAATTAAAACACAGGATAAACGACGGTTAGGATGCATCCTTTTTAAGCCAGAGCAAATTAAAGGACGAGATTAAAAACGTGGATCTAACTTTCGGATGGAAAAAAACTAGCCTGGCCTCACGCCGTACGCCGTACGCCACCGCTACACCAGATCGATTAGGACACATAGATTATGCATGTGCAGTTTCTGTTAGACTTGGACTCTAAACTCTACCAAAATATACGAGGGTACACTTCCTTTTTTTCCTGCCCATATATAAAGCGGTGCTTCCCTAAGATCAGCACGACAGCAATTTCAATACGCAGGCGTGTAGGACGGACAAGTACATCGATGAGCTCGAAGCGAGATCGACGGCGCACCAAGGATGCTGACGAACACAGTAGGTACTCTGAATCTGCCTCAAGCTTTTCGACGAGTCTGTCCGGCGAATTGGCGATGTTAATCTGGTGTAAAGTCAGGATTGATGAAGGACATGAGGCACGTTTGGATGATGTTGATATAGGTGCCAAACACGGTTGAAACGCCCGACGGCAGTATAGGATTTGCTCATCTACCATGCGACTGCAGTTTGCCAGCTGAGCTAAATTATTTTCAGATCACGGATGTAGTCTCAAGCTGATTTGCTATGATAAAATACGGTCGCCTGGGATGCATGCCGATACGCCATTGTCCTCGCGGCCGGCCGCGGCTCTCCCGATAACCCAAAGCGCAAGCACATCTGTGTAGATCTCCACCTGATGGAAGATGCGTGGCATGCACAATTAATCAGACACTCGGTACTTCAAGGATCACAGATCGATTGGTTCGACGCACCGCCGGACAGAGAAATCATCAAAATAATAAGCAATCACCATGTACGCCGTGCGGTGGTACAACCAGGAGTGCACATGCGTCCGCAATGCTATTTGTCGACTCTGAACAGTGGATGCGCTCCTGTGATTCAACGCACTCGCGATTTGGGACAGTGTAAAAACAAGTACGATGTGATATGATCGAAAATTAGTCACCGTCGACAAGGCAGGGCAACTGGATCAGAGGCGTTTGGTGCGTCTAAAGGTCTATGTTGTGGCCTCCGGTGTTGCAAAAATTTTCGTCCGGCTTCTAGGTGAGCAGAAAGTTCGAAGGATGCCAATCCGTGTCATTAAGGATTGGATGGAATTCATTGTACGCCTCAACACGACATGAGAATATATGGTCAATGGATACCGAAGCTGGACCTGATGACCAAAGAGGTAATGACGAATTTGAATACTGAATTAATGTATTCTTTGTGATACTTATGCATGTAACTTTATGATTTATGTTATCACATATAGCTTAATATTTATTCTGCTAAGATTTAGCTGTAAGGAAGTCACGTCCTAGAGTATACTGAAAACTACGA
This sequence comes from Poa pratensis, assembly GCA_947311845.1. Lineage (NCBI taxonomy): Eukaryota > Viridiplantae > Streptophyta > Magnoliopsida > Poales > Poaceae > Poa > Poa pratensis. The sequence goes on from CAMZMU010000063.1 coordinate 50,671,042, forward strand.
GCAGATTAATCCACGTCCATATTAGTTCTTATGTAGTGGTGAATTAAATCTAATAACAGCTTATAAATCAGGTCGTTAATCGATACCCACAGAGTTCATATCCACCGCCGAAATCTAATCAAGAGCAAGGCAAGTGTTTATCGATAATCATGTCTTGCATGAAGGTGTGTTTGATGGCTTCACGCCGGCGGCGATGACAAGCAAAGTAGCAGCGAGACACCAATATTTTATTTGTCTTTGCGTCCGAGGCAGATATATGTAGTAAGATCACCTGGTGCCAATTCTTCATACCACCGCACATATACATCTCAAATGGAAGAATCACAACTCTGATCTGAGTGTCCGGCCGGAGCATCATCGTTTCTGGAGTACTATATTGCGACGCTGGAGGCTGGAGCAGATCACCCCGACATATTTCCGATGCTATAATGTAAGGTGTGTTAAATCTATGCATGTATATATCTTTTTTTATGGACACGTCGTGTCGGTTGGTACGAAGATATATCGCTGGGGTTCTATTATGTGATGGAATAAGAAATGCATATTTGCTTGAAACGTCACTTTGCTCAGTTTCATTTTTATTTTCTTTGCGATTTGATGTAGGTGTCAGCTCAAATAGTTTTAGAAGGAATATTACAGCTACACTGAAATTGATCTACAATCAAGTAATTCAGAATTAGTACGAAAGACAATAGTGGTGCTGCTTCAGTCCTAATGACTGTTGGAGATTCCTTGATTGCAGTCGCAACTCAGCCCCGTTTCGTATCCTCACCCTGTATATCTACACATCCAACGGCCGTCGTCTTTTGCGTACACAGCGGGTGTCCCGGCGGGTGGTTCTCCAGGGGGCAGGATGTCTCTATATACAAGAAGGAATGACTAAACGACCAGTCCTCATGCCCTTCTTCATCCTCTGCACAACGCAGGTAAGCCTGCTAACTACAAAAAAGTACATGAACTTTCTTTGGACCTGTTGTGTCAGTTCTTTTAGATTGAACATAATTTCTTAAGTTTGTCGGCCTAAAAATTTGTAAAGATTGTCTTTTCCTTTTCTGGGATTCAACCGCGGATGACCGTTGTGGAGTGCGAGCACCGCTTTCTCTTGCAGGTGAAACATTGATGGTTTCGTTATGCAATGGAGAAAATTTATCACTAAGCGAGGGAAAGACAAAAAACAAATCAAGAGATAGGTTAGTATCTCTGTTATCTGCATGCATATTTACTCCTTTTGTTTCAGGTTCTCGGTTTTGTTCGAGTTTGTACATCCAGTGTTGCACATATTTAACTTTACTTAAAATTTATTTTTACTCCACGTGCCATAAAAATTTGTCATTGGCACTGCTTCTCTACAAATCTTATTCAATTTTATATCACCGCTACATAGGCATTGATATATCATTCGAAGTTTATTTTGTTAAAAGTAAATGCCAAATATAAATGTTCTAAAAAAGTATTGAACTTTGATACAGCTCCTCCAAAGAAAATATTGTCATGCCGCAACAGAAGACCGAACTGACTTTTGCATGCATGATGCAAGTATGAATTCGTGGTAAGCTGCATCCAAGCAAGGACAAGATGGAGAGCCCAAGGAATACAAAATAACAACGTTTTGCATCTTAGTAGAGAAGATTTCTTACATGAAGGTGTAGTGGTGAGTAAAATCACTTAACTTCCATATGTATGTACTAAAACCATGTATATAGTTGTACATTTACACATCTAGCCGCGCAAATGCGCGGGCCACCCCGCTAGGTGAAACGTTAATTAAATTTAGTATATCTAAACCTTCTTATTTCACTCCTACGCAACTGGTGCTTTTTTGTATAATATACAGATTAAGTTTTGGCCTAATTTGTACAACCACAAATAAATAATTTTGCACTTCCATTACTTATAGTTTGTTTTTTCTTTTGCAATATTCAACAACACAATTTAGATGGAGGAATCTAAACCATTTTAGCGTCTAAACTATTGCTCAAGAACTTCCTAGAATATTTGAGGAGGTATATACCTTAAGAGTTACGTTGTATGCAAGTTGCTATCATAATTGTTGCGCATAGATGTAAGTTGCGGGATTCGACGAGCTCACGAAGCTATGGCCATCACGAGACATTACATTATTTATCAACACCATCCAAATACTTTCAAGATTAATGCAAATATCTTCAGAATTTACAGTGATCACAATAAAAAAAAGTACCTTTTATGAGCTGGTGTAGATGCGTGGTTCTACTACAAATATTTAGTATTCTGCATGTGCAGAACTCAGGTATGTCATGCGACATCTACTTCCCACAATATATATATGTTATAACTTGATTAGCATGTTTCAAAACTTAGTACACTGCCATGTAGTCTGAAAGCAGTACTTTCGGCTGCTCAATTGGTAAATGTTGATCTCTGTTACACAGATGAAAGACACTTTATTTTTTCAAATGGTGCAAAACCCCAGCCATGTGTCAAAGACGCTATCTTAGATAAATATATGATGCATCGGGTGCATAGGAATGTTATCTTAGCAGAGTGCATTTTTTGTACACACAGATTAGTCCCTTCTCAAAATCATCAGCCTCTGTCTACCAATTAGACTTAAATCAGGGTGGGCTAAAATCTTCTTATGGTTAGTTCGTTAACGCTTTTTTTCTGCATATATATGATATGACAGTTGTGTCAATGAGAAACTAATCATTGAATGTTGATTGCATTTGCTTACAGGGAAAAACATTTGACATAATCGTTGATTACATAGAAAAACTAATCTTTCTATGTTCATGCTGAAAGAAAGATTATGCCGGAAGCATACTGAACCAGCTCTTTTGTAAGAAATAACTCGAGGGAGAGACAGTGTTCATAAAGGATCATAGAAATATTTGCTCCAGAATATAGAGGGTGACGCAATAGTGGTAATAAACATAGCTCCGATCAGTTTTTAAATTCAAGTGATAGTCCAATTTGTGTTGAAAATACATTAATTGTTAACACATTGACATAATCGTTTATTATTCTCTTCCTGAACCGTGACTACAAAATGAATATGATACCCACAATGGTTCTTTATACCAAATATGTAAAATGTGTTGGTTTATAAATACATTAATACCCCCATAGAGTCTATTTATATGAGATGCAATAATTAGTGTTGATTTAAAATAGGACAATAGGTGAGCGAAGGTCATGAAGCTCGGAAATATTATTTTCCAAGCTAAAATTACGTTCATAACTCATCTAGCCGCGCAATTGCGCGGGCCACCCAGCTAGTTTGTATTAGTCGACACGTCCATTGCAAGTTTAATATTTCCTACTTTTGCCCCTTTTAATTGTGCGCACGAACATGCATTCCACCCTCATAGGTCGCTGAGTCGAATCACCATCCTTCTCTGATCGGGCCTTCTTTTGAGAATCAACTCGGTTTATCAGCCAGGTCAAGGGTTCCTGTCTAGCTACTCTCATACTCGGTTCCATTTTGTCGAGAGGAAAGGTTCGAGCATTGAAAGTTTAATATTTTACTTCTAACTGGACCATTTTAATTGTGAAAACGTGCGTTGCACGTACATGCCAACTATATTTTAAAGATTCAAAAAAATCTGAAAAAATACCGCATGTTATCAATAATGTATACGGCCTCCCGGTGAAGGGGGCGGCGAGGCTGTGGCCTGCTCGCGGTCCCCTAGCCGAAAAGGAGCTAGGGTTTCGCCCCTCCCATCGCCCAGAGAGGAGGCGACGCGAGGGGGAGTTTTTTTATCTGAGAATATTGAACAATGTATAGTTTTAAATCTCCAGCTTTTGTCATTTTTTGTGTACCCCATAATACAAAAAAATGTGCAGGTCCCTTTCGGTGTGGTCGAGCAGGCCACAGCCCTGCTGCTCCCGACGGTGAAGGGGGCGGCGAGGCTCTCCCGCTCGCGGTCCCCTGTGCAGCTCGAGGCAGCGGCTGTGCAGGGCCTCCGCATCTGCCCCGCCGCGTCCTCTCCGTCCCGGCGTGCCCCCGGCCGCGTGCCTCCCGTAGTCCTGCGGCTTCGCGCCGACGCCGGCCCGCGTTTTGTCTCCGGCCTCCCGGTCAGCGGCGGCGCGGCGGTTCGTGGCGCGGCGTCCCCCTCGTCGTGGCTTGGCGTCCGGGCGGCTGCGGGCATGGCGCTGTGTGTCCGTGTCTCCGGCGCAGTGAGGCTGCTGGCAGCGGTTGGCCCTGGGCCCGATCTGGGCCCTGGATGGGCTGGGCGGGCCGCCCCCGCCTCTCTCTCGTGCGTGGCCATCTTCCCCTGTCCCGGTCGGTGCCCCACTGCGGTGCTGCTGCTGGCCTGGTCGGGTGACGGCGCGCAGCCTCCCCTCCGTCGAGCTTGGGCCCTCTGCTCCGCCCCGTGGTGTTGCAGCGGTGGTGAGGCTGACCCCCTGATGCGTTTGGGAGGCTATGCAGAGGCAGAAGCCTATGGGCAACGGCGCCTTCGGGTGTCGTGCTCCTCCCTGGAGGTGTCCTTGCGCCGTGTTTTCCCGTTGGTGCTCCGGGAGAAATCCCCGATCCTTTCCCGGATCAGGCGATGGTGTCACCTCGGTGTCGCTCTTCCTCCTTGGAGGCATCGCCTTGGAGCCTGACATGCATCGGGCGGCTTCTGCCTCTTGCCTTCCTGCTGGACCTTTGGCTCGTATCCTTGCGGGATTGGGCGGTGGTCTCGGTGGCTCCGACAAAGCTTCCTTGATATTCTGGGGTGGCCTCGGCATGCGTCGCTCTTCGACCACGGGGTCGGCACACCGGTGTCGTCGCCCCAGTCTCGGCTATCCGACGCCCTTCGACTGTGCTTGGTCTCGGCGGCGCAGCATCCTTCGGCTACGCCGACGGCACACCGGTGTCGTCGCACAGATTCGGCTATCCGACGCCCATCGTATGTGCCAGTGACGTCCCTCGGTGTGCTCCTGTTGTGGTGCCCACGTCTCTACTTCCTGCTCCCCGGACTTCCTGGGGTGGCCTCGGCATGCGTTGCCCTTCGACCACGGGGTCGGCACACCGGTGTCGCTGCCCCAGTCTTGGCTATCAGACGCCCTTCGACTGTGCTTGGTCTCGGCGGCGCAGCGTCCTTTGGCTACACCGACGGCACACCGGTGTCGTCGCACAGACTCGGCTATCCGACGCCCTTCGTCTGTGCCAGTGACGTCCTTTTCGGCTACTTGCTTTCGGTGTTGAGGTTCTCACCGGATATCCTCCTCTAGCGGCTGGCTCGAGTTCTCGAAGTGTCGGCCTCACGGGGTTTTCGGTGGGCTTCATTGCTAGCCACCCTTCCCTTAGTGTTTCTCCCTTGTTTCTAGTTGTATTTTTTCTGTATTTTATTTGTCTTCTCTTCTCTTGTATCCCCCTGTAAAATTTCTATCTGTTGTAAGAATATGGCCCGCCAGACTACTTTCGATGAATATAACAACCGGTGGGGAGTAATCCCCCCGTCTTGCTCAAAAAAAAATCTCAGATCTCTATATTTGTCATTTTGTGTAGCTCAAAACTCATTTTTTTTTTTAATATTTTGCACACTTGTACAATTTATCATTGAGAACATGCATGATTTGTTTCAGATTTTTCTATAATTTTTAATTTTTTGTTTTTGATATCACTGAAAATCAGGAGCACGAAATCTCCTCTCCCGTACCCGGCTTATTTTAGAACTGCTGCCCCAGACGTGTATATACACATATGAATGTATTCAGCTTGCAACCAGTTTTTACACAGATATTGAGAAATAAGGAGAAATAATAAGAGGCAGGAGACATATCTTTGGGACAATAGTAACTAGTATAGATCACTCAACTTAAACCCCAAATTACACACGAATTGAGAGTCCCACGTGTGCTGCAAAATATCGCTTACGGTACAGTTTTATAGCCGTCGGTGATTTCTACAGCCGTGTGTCGTGTGACGAACAAAATGTGTGTGATATATTGCACACAATTAATATAAATAACCCGTCTACGAAGTTCCATGACATCACAAGTATTGATAATCCAACCGTGTGTATTGTTAGATACTGTTTTCCCATATTGACTGTCTACAAATTTACGAAACTTTATAACGGCAATTCAATCGACATGTGTTTACTTCACAAAATGTAAATTTTACTACGGAACGGTTATTATTTAGCTTTCGTTTCTTCACACCTCCCTTTTCCCGCCGTTTTGCCGCCTTCTCGATTCCCTGCGCTTGTCTATAAAAATACTAGAAGCACCGCCGGCTGCCGCCATGCCTCTTTGCAAGTCCAAAATCCCTGCCGAGATGTGATACCCCGTGGCGAACAGGAGATGCCGCCCGCGCCAAAAGCACCTTGAGAACCTTGGGGTGATACCCGTTGTTGCCCCGCAATTGGTAGATAACGGGGCCGTGGGATCCTCATCTTCGTGCCACAAGGTCACGATGTCCAAGCCTCCTCCTCCACCATTCCCCCCCCCCCCCCCCCCCCCCCCGTCTCGACGACTCGACTTCCGACTCCATCCCCTTGATTATGGAGGCGAAGGAGGAGCCTTCCCCACAACTGCATGGTCGAGTACGGTGATGTGGGATCCACGTCCGGCCGTCTTCATGCCTGAAGTATGCAGAGATAGTGGAGTGTCGTGTTCGAATCAGGGAATAGATCATCAAAAGTATAGTGCTTGCTTCACAGCTAGATCAAGAAAAAGGAGGTTGATTTATCTAGAACTACTAATAAACTGAAACAAAGGTGGTTCTTTTTAGGGTTTTTCAGGGTTTAAGTGACAAAGTCGACAAGAACTAAAAATAAATAGTAGCAGTGGGGTTTTGGATGCAGATCACAAAGCAAAACATGAAGGAATCAACAAACAAACATCACAGGGGTACTAGAACAACAGATCAACACAAGTACTAAACAGATCAAGTACAGAACATGCATTAACTCACAAAACAGGGTGACAGAACAGGTTTTAACACTGAATTATACACCAACATATGAATGATTGTCAGGGTTCAGAGTTTACAAACAAGAAACTAAGGCAGAGGAGTAGATGTTCTCTTTCTTGTCTCGAAGTAGTTCTTGTTCTTGAGTGTTGGTGGAGATCTTGTGCAGCAGCAGATGCAGGAGAAGAACTTGAGCAGCAGAGGAAGCAGAGGAGTAGATGAACTTGTTCTTCAGTCGATCAGGTCACAATTCTTCAGGCTTGATGGAGTTCTTGCATCTTGTTATTCCGCTGTTCTTGCTGTCCTGGTGGTTGGTGTGGTGGAGATGGAGTGGTGGTGAAGTGTGGTGGATGGATGAGATGGTGCTCTGCAAGGAAGGGACCTCTGCCCTTTATGCAGGCAATACACGCAGGGGCCAATGTGGTGGTGGTTGGTGATGAGGAGGGAAGCTTCCCCCTCAGATGGGCTGTCTCCACCTTTTGCACTTTTTGCCTTTTTGCTTTCTTGCATTCCAAGCTGATCTCCTAATAGAATTCAAACCTTCTCCTTCTTATCTTTGTGACTCTGCCTTTTTCCACCTTTTTGCTTGGGTCCTTCACAACTGTGGCAGAGGGTGGTGGTACACTGCACTTTATGCCTTTTGGTCCTTCTGCTTCCTTTCTTCTCCCACAAGATGGTCCTCTCTACTTTATGACTTCATAACCTTTTAGTCCTTGCTGATGGCCATTTGAAGGATTTATAGTGCATACTGTTCTGCAATAAAGCAGAGAAAGAAGATGAAATGCTCATTTTGGCCAATTTCAATACTGTGATCAAGGTTTTGCAGTGTAAAATGGTGTAAATGGATGTGCATTTGGTATAAACAGGGGGCATAAATCATATAAATAACATGCACATCAAACCCCAGATTTGAATCTTTGCTTGTCCTCAAGTAAAGGAAATGCACTGATAAGTGATAAGACAGACAAAATCTGAAAGTGAACAGTGACAGTTCTAGAGGATATAAGGATTCATGAGAATATAAGTCATTGCTAGATTTCTAATTCATGAGTAATACTAAGTAGGTTCAGAAAAAGATTTCAGTATGACTTTCATGAGTTTCTAAATTTAAAAACATTGAATTAAAAGGATACTCAGTTCAGGTTCAGAATTAAAGCTAGAAAATCCAGAAATAGCCCAAATGCAAAAATGCATGCAAGTTACTGCTTCACATGCCATAGATCCCTGGATCATGACATGCTAATGTTTATGCAATATTTAGTATGCAAATGCTTTGGTTAATTCAGTCAGTGCTTCACATACTACAGATCCTAGGATCATAGTATGCTAATGCTCAAAATTTTGGTGCTTCATCCTTTTAAAAGGGATTTCTGCAAAACTTGCTTTAGTTAGTGCTTCACAAATCACAATCCAGAGATCATGATTGCTAATGCAAAAAGAGTTAGTACATGGTAATTACAAATTGGATGCAATGTTGAATGGTTAGTGCTTCACCTGTCACAGATCCCAGGATCATGACAGGCTAATGCAAAAATGTCAGTAAAAGGCTATACAGTGGATAATAAAGCTTCATCTACTGAACTGAACAAGATCATCTTAGCAATTCAAATATCTTAAATAGAGAAACAAAGGAAATTCAATACTGCTATTTGATTCTGAATGCATAACCAGTATTATTCATAAACAAAACCTAAGCAAGATTTATAATAACATGTAAACTTATATAGAATAGATCATGCACTGTTCATCATCCAGAAAATGTATAACAATTATTTCATAGCCTCATGCAAACCAAATGATGATGGAACAAGTGTAATAGCATGAATGTTCAGCAAATACATATGAATTACTCAAGTTGAAACATTTTCACCTGAGGGATTTTTAAGTGTTCTCTGAATGTACTCTGCTACTCAGCTTTCATACTTCTCTCCTCAACTCTTACCTTCTTTATTGAACCTGAAATAAAAATAAAAGAAAAAAAGGAAAACATGAAAATAACATTATTAGTCTCAGGTTGCCTCCTGAGCAGCGCTTTTTTATGGTCTTTAGCTTGACCTCATTCTCCATCAGGCTGAAGGAGGAGCTTGCTCAACCTCTCCCTCTTCTCTGTCCAATTCTGCTTCATCAGTGATCATAGAGTCTCCTGGCAAATACTTCTTGAGCCTCTGTCCATTTACTGTAAATCTGCCTTGTGACTGACTTAGGACCTCAACAGCTCCACTGTTCAGCACTTTCTTCACAATGCAAGGGCCATACCATCTTGGCTTGAATTTTCCAGGAAAGAGGTGGAATCTGGAGTCATAAACAAGCACCCTCTCACCTGGCTGAAATTCTCTCCTCAGAATGTGTCTGTCATGGATCTTCTTGGTCTTTTCCTTGTAAATTCTGGAGCTTTCATATGCATCTTGCCTGAGCTCATCAATCTCACATAGCTGCAGCTTCATGTGCTTCCCAGCTAGGTTCAAGTCAAGATTCAGTTTTCTGATAGCCCAATCTGCCTTATATTCCAATTCAACTGGCAGATGGCATGCTTTGCCATAGATAAGTCTGAATGGAGACATTCCAATTGGAGTTTTGAAAGCTATTCTATATGCCCACAATGCTTCTGGCAATTTGGCAGACCAATCTGCTCTTGTTCTTGATACCATTTTTTCAAGGATCTGCTTCACTTCTCTATTTGACAGCTCAACTTGTCCATTTGCTTGTGGATGGTATGGTGTTGTTACTCTGTGGCTGTGGGCTCCATACTTGGCAAAGAGTTTCTCAAGCTGAGCATTATTGAAATGCTTTCCTCCATCACTAATCACTACCCTTGGAATTCCAAACCTTGGGAAAATTACTTGCTTGAATAGTTTACAGACTGACTTTGCATCTGCATTCACTGCTGGTACTGCTTCAACCCATTTTGAGACATAGTCAACTGCCACAAGTATGTGTTTGAATCCATTTGAGGATGGAAGAGTTCCAACAAAGTCCACTCCCCAGACATCAAACAGCTCTACTTCCAAAATTCCTTTTTGAGGCATCTCATGTCTCTTGCCTATTTTTCCACTTCTTTGACAAGGATCACAGCTTTTCACATAGTTGTATATGTCTTTGAACATTGTTGGCCAGTAGAACCCAACCTGTAAAACTTTTGCTTGAGTTTTGGTACTACCAGCATGGCCACCATAGGGAGATGAATGGCAGTGATGAATTACTTTAGGGATTTCAGACTCAGCAACACATTTTCTCATTATACCATCCATGCAATGCTTGTACAGGTGTGGTTCATCCCAGTAATAGTGTTTAGCATCACTTCTGAATTTCTTCTTCTGCTGATAAGTCATGTTAGGAGGATCAATGCCACAAACCAAGTAATTCACCATATCTGCATACCAAGGGCATTTCTTTTCTGACTGAGTTATCTGCATCAGCTGTTCTCCAGGCAAACCATCATTTATCTTGCTGCTGTCTGAATTATTTTCTGTGATTCTTGATAGATGATCAGCTACTGTATTCTCTGCACCAGACTTGTCCTTGATCTGGACATCAAATTCCTGAAGCAAAAGAATCCATCTGATCAATCTGGGCTTAGCATCCTTCTTATTCATCAGGTGTCTAATTGCTGCATGATCAGTGTATACAATGCACTTATTTCCAACCAAATATGGTCTGAATTTGTCAAATGCATAAACTACAGCTAGTAGTTCTTTTTCAGTTGTTGTGTAATTGATCTGAGCTTCATCAAGTGTCTTGCTTGCATAGTAAATCACATGTAGAGCCTTATCTTTTTTCTGTCCAAGGACTGCTCCTACTGCAAAATCACTAGCATCACACATCAGTTCAAATGGCAATTTCTAGTCTGGTGGCTGAACAACAGGAGCAGTAATGAGAGCTTCTTTCAATTTTGCAAATGACTTTCTGCACTCCTCATCAAATATGAATGGAACAACATGATTCAGCAAGTGAGTCAGGGGCTTTGCAATTTTTGAGAAGTCCTTGATAAATCTTCTGTAAAATCCAGTATGTCCAAGAAAGCTCTGAATTCCTTTCACATTAACTGGGCATGGTAATTTGGAGATCACTTCCACTTTTGCTCTGTCCACTTCTATTCCTCTTTCAGAAACAAGGTGTCCAAGCACTCTTCCTTCTCTGACAAGAAAGTGACACTTTTCCCAGTTGAGCACCAGGTTATTATCTGAGCATCTTTGCAAGACTGTTTCCAATTTTTCCAGACATTCCTGAAAGCTGCTGCCATATACAGTGAAATCATCCATAAACACTTTCATGATCCTTTCAATCTGGTCTGAGAAAATAGCCATCATGCATCTCTGAAAAGTACCAGGGGCATTGCAAAGGCCAAATGGTAGCCTCTTGTATGCAAATGTACCATATGGACAAGTAAAAGTAGTTTTATCTTGATCCACATGGTGTATAGGAATTTGTAAAAATCCTGAGTAACCATCCAGATAGCAGAAATATTTGTGGCCAGCCAACCTTTCAAGCATCTGATCAATGAATGGCATTGGAAATGATCTTTCCTTGTTGCCGTATTTAGCTTTCTGAAATCTGTAACCAGCCTCCAGCCAGTCACTTTTCTAGTTGGTAATTCTTCACCAGCTTCTGAAGTTTCCACTGTCATCCCACCTTTCTTTGGCACAGTGTGTATGGGACTGACCCACTCACTATCTGAGATAGGATAGATGATGTCAGTACTCAGTAACTTCAGAACTTCCTTTTTAGCAACTTCTTGCATCTGTGGATTTAATCTTCTCTGATGATCTCTAGAGGGTACACTGTCCTCTTCCAAATGAATTCTGTGTGTGCAAATAGATGGACTGATACCAATCATGTCTTCTATTGAGTAACCAAGAATTCTTCTGTGTTTTCTCAGCACTGTCAACAACTTCTCTGTCTGTTCTTCATCCAAATCTGAGCTCACATTTACAGGACACTTCTTGTTGGGTTCAAGAAATCTGTAAGTAACATGGTCAGACAATTTTTTTAGTTCAGGCTCTGCTTCTTTACTGCTGTCAGGTAACTCAAGCATTCTGTCCAATTCATCTTCATAAACTGCTTCAAGATGAAAAGCTTTAGCAATGCTTTTCTGTCCCAATTGCTCTAGGATTTCTGGATCAAATTCAGGATTATTGCCTGTTTTATCATAAGTGCTTTGTACAAGTTCCTGCACAATATCAATGGAATTACAGTGGTCTTGGTCTGATGGCAGATGAGTTGCATGTTTCATATCAAAAATTATTTCTTCAGCTCCAAACTGCAATTTCAGCTTTGATCCTCTGACATAAAACACTGCACCAGCTGTAGCCAGAAAAGCTCTTCCCAGAATTACTGTTTCAGAAGTATCATCCATTTCAAGAACAACAAAATCTACTGGATATGCAAACTTGTCTACCACAATTGGCACATCAAGCAATACTCCAGCTGGTTTTCTCATGGTTCTGTCTGCAAGATGAAGTGTCATTGGTGTCTGCTTCAGATCACCAAGGGGCATCAAATTACATAATGACAATGAAAGAACACTGACACTGGAACCTAGGTCACAAAATGCAGTGAACTATTTACTTCCAATGTGACAAGGGATACAGAAGCTTCCTGGATCATCTAGTTTTTTGGGCAGGGAATTTTGCAATATTGCACTGCATTGCCTAGTCATGGTAACCACTTCTGGTTCCTCAAAGCTTCTTTTCTTGGTGATAAGCTCTTTGAATTTTTTTTGCATACATAGGAACACGCAGTACAACATCCAGAATGGGAATTGTTACTTGCACTTCCTTCATCTTCTCTAGGAATTTGGCATACTGTTTTTCCTCTTTACTTTTTTCTAACCTCTCAGGAAATGGCACTCTGGTTTCAGGTGCAAGCTTCTCAACTGCTGGCACTGTAGTCACAGGAATACTAGCTGGTTCAGACTGAACTGTTGCAGGTTTTGCTACAGTGATTTCTGGCTGCTTTTCAATTGTTTCAGTGGGTCTTCTAGCTGGTGTAACATATGTAGGAGCAGCTGGTTTTGGTAGAATGCCTTCAGTTGACCTTCCAGTTCTAGTTGTCACTGCACCTACAACTGTAATAGCACCACATTGACCTTTTGGATTTTCTTCAGTCTGAGAAGGTAGCTTTCCTTCTTTAGCACTTGGAGAATTGCTGATACCAGCTGTTATCTGCTGAATAGCAGTCAAGAATACATCAAACTGATGCTTCAGTGTTTCTTGCATACCACTGAACATAAGCTGTTGCTGTTTCATCATTTCTCTTATCTCTGAGCTGGGGTTCACTTGACTACTCTGATTACTTGGTGCAAAAGACACTGAACTTCCCTGATAATTGCTCTGACCAAAACCTTGGTTTTGCCTAAACCCTGCATTTGATGACTGAGCATTTCCAAACTGGTTCCCACTTCTGTAAGACAGATTTGGGTGGTTTCTCCAACTTGGGTTATAACTCTGTGAAAATGGTCCTTGGTTCTGAGCATAGTTCACCTCTGACACTGAAGAATCCACATTCATGAAATTGGTACACTCATGTGTTAAGTGTCCAGAATTGCCACAGGCTTGGCATCCTCCAGTGGTAATTGTAGATACCACAGAAGCATTATCAGACATCATGCTATACAATTGCTTAGTGATTGCTTCCAACTGAGCTGACACTGTATCATTGTTGTTAGACCTGAGAATCACTGGCTGAGGACTGTGAGTATGTCGAGGTGTGCCCTCGGCAAATCCCATGGTTGCTATACCTAGGGTTGATTGTGTGGTAGAGAACGCGTAGTAACGGTGGAATCGATGGCTGACAAGCTAGATTTACCCAGGTTCAGGGCCCTCGAGTGAGGTAAAACCCCTACTTCCTGCCTGTCTGTATTTATGGTGTGAATATGAGGATTACAAGGGTTCGACGAGCTGCTGATCTCGCCGAGGTTTTGGTGGCTATGGATTGCTTGTCCTCGATCGATCTCCCTCCCAGCCTTTATATAGGAGGCTGGGTCTCGGGAAACATAACCGACCAAGGTTACATGTATGGAAAGTTTTAACCGACTATAACTTGATCTAACTTGGAAAGCACTCTTTGTCTTGGGCCTTCCTTCGTAGGCTTCGATTAATCCTTGGGATTCTTTGATCATCACGTGCACCAGGTACCCTTATGCTGGGGTACCCGCAGAGTATAACCTCGTCATTAGCCCCCGAGTACTTGCTTGACTCGAAGAATCGAGCATGTGCTCCCTTCATCGTGCACGTCATAGTCTTCTGAGTTTGTTCTTCTGACCCGAGGTAGTTCTTCAAGCTCCAATTTGTTTCGATTGTATGTGTATGTTAACCGAGGGATATTGACATAGTAGGCCTGATTCACTCGAATATCGAGCTCAGTTAACTGCTTACTTGGGCAAAACCTTACTAGTCTTCAGTCAGACTCGAGTCCCCGGACTCGAGCCTGGAACGCAGTCGAAAAGATTTTGCCTAGGGATATTGACATAGTAGGCCCGATTCACTCAAAAATCGAGCTCAGTTAACCGCACATTTGGGCGAAACCTTACTAGTGTTCAGTCAGACTCGAGTCCCCGGACTCGAGCCTGGAACGCAGTCGAAAAGATTTTGCCTAGGGATATTGACATAGTAGGCCTGATTCACTCGAAAATCGAGCTCAGTTAACCGCACATTTGGGCGAAACCATACTAGCCTTCAATCAGGTTCGAGTGCCCGGACTCGAAGCTGGAACACTTTTGAAACTTTTGCCTAGGGATATTGACATAGCAGGCCTGATTCACTCGAAAATCGAGCTCAGTTAACCGCACGTTTGGGCGAAACCATACTAGCCTTCAATCGGGTTCGAGTCCCCGGACTCGAAGCTGGAACATACTAGACAGACTCGACTCAGGCCGTTGTAGGTCTTACTGATTCGTTCTGCAGTTTAACTTTTGATACCTAACGCGTCAGTCAGGATTTTCATCATGTCTGTTGACACGGAAAAATTCAAGGGAAAACACTGTTGGAGCGTCCCTCGGCCCAGCTCGATTGCTCAGCGGGTCTTACCGTTGCATTTGCGTATGCAGCATCCGAAACATCCGCGATTGGCGTAGTCCGGGAATTTATGAAGTATGATTATAAGATTTCGAAGTATTTTAATGCATGTAATCGAGTCTGTAGTCGAGTGAGTTTCTTACCTTCTTTTGAGAATCTATGGGAGCGCGACAGCGCTCCCATGGGAGTAGCCCCCGAGATTGTGGTTTATTGTCTTGCAATAGAGGACAATCTCAAATCATCTTTCTATACTGCTTTTTTGTTAATCGAAGAAATTTGTGCCGTAATTCTATCGGGTGCACGAGAGTGCTCCCGATGGGAGTAGCCCCGAGATTATGCTGTATTACTTGTAAATGGAGGATAATCTCAATCATTTTCTTGAGCATCTTCAGCCGAAGAATTATTGAATACGCTCCCATGGGAGTAATATGACTTAATAGAAGGAACGGTCGAGTGACCAATTTTGCTTTTAAGGATTTGTCATACCCAAACTAAATAAGGCAATCAATTGACCAATATTCGTTGGACAGATTCGAATGTATTTTTGAACAGATGCTTCAATGACATCAGGGATGATGTTTATTTCGACTGTGATTCCTGACACGCGTGGCGTGCGTTATGCTGCGATGGATGGGACGTAACACATAGGTGGGCCCATTTGTGCAGAGCTGACCGAAGACGGTGCCGTTTGGACTTGATTTGACCATACGGGCCCACTTTTTTCCAAGCGTGATGATGGCTCCTTTTTTCGTGCGTAGTGGGCGGAGTGGCCGGCGACGGTTGCCCTCCGCGTTTGCCACGTGTACGGTCAGATTGCGTGCGTAACGCACGATTTGGATCTGAATGGCTGTGATTGCTTTTGTCTTGTGGTAAATAGGGGAACGGCGCTGGCATTTGTTTTTTACCTGCCATTTGCTCTGCGCGCCGCCCCTGTTCCATCGTCTTCCTTGCGCTCTGCCTCCATTGCTCTGTGCTAAAGCTTTGCGCGCTCCTCCACCTGCTCGTTGACGATGAAGAAAGCGGCGGGCAACAAGCGCTCCGCCTCGACTGCTGCCGCCGCGCCCGATGCGGCGGCGAAGAAGGGGAAGGACTGCGGCTAGCACATCTGCGGCCGCCGTCGACCTCAAGAAGACCAATGGGGATTGGATGAAATCCACCCTGAAGGAGGCGCAGCTGGACAAGCTGCGCGAGGAAGGATTGCTGCCACCTTCCGACCAGCTCCTCGTCCGCGCACCTTCGCCCAAGGAGGTACTTCCCGAGCCTCGCGCTAACGAGCGCGTCTGTTTCGCGGAGTTTTTGCCTAGGGGTTTCTCGCTCCCCCTCCATGATTTTGTGCGAGGTTTGCTTTTTGCCTACGGGGTGCAGATCCATGATCTCACCCCGAACGGTATTCTGCACATTGCGTGTTTCATCACGCTGTGCGAGTGTTTTTTGGGTGTTGCTCCGAGTTGGGCATTATGGAAGTCCATCTTCATGGTTCGGCCAAACAACCGAGGCGGCCGAACCTATCCAGTCGGAGGCCTGCAGATCCAAGTGCGCAGCGACACCCGGTACTTCGCCCTGAAGCCAGTCGACTCGGCGCAGGGGTGGAGGAAGAGGTGGTTCTATGTGCAAGTGGACCAAAATGTGCCCCAGCATTTTCGACTGCTGGTATAGCCGCCAGGACAAAAGCCTGGGATCACGAGCTTTCGACTGAAGAAGTGGCGGAAGCAGCACCCATGCTGGAGACAATTGGGGGACTCCTCAACAGCATCACGGGTGTGCATCTGATTGCCACCTTTGTGAAGATGCGGGTATGGCCGCTCCGCACTCGTGCCCACCCAATGTGGGAGTATGAAGGTGCCCTCGACGCCACCCGCATGAGCAAGGAGGAGATGTCCAGGAGTGAACTAGTGACACATGTGCGGTCCATCACCAGCACAAAACAAAGCGAGCCCTGCAACGTCGACTGTCCCGTCGACCCTTATTCGGCTGAAAAGCCTTTGCCAGAGGTTAGTGAACCTATCGATTTTATGATTTCTTGGTCTTGTTACTCTGTTATGCATCTTTGTGACATTTCGTCTATTGAATTTTGTGTGCAGGGCCACTCGACCGCCTCAACCCTTCCTCCTCTTCCGAAGATGGCCCAACTTATGAAACAGAGGTGACAGTAGAAGCGAAGGGAGGGGATGAATCGCCTCTACCTTCGGCTACCGCTTCACCCTCAGAAGAGGCTGAAGAGGAAGGAGTAGAGGAAGCACAGGGCAAGGAGCCTGCCGCGACTGAGGATGTTAGCGAGGTTCCTGCTCGCAAGCGTCGTCGGGCAGCCCAAGTTATCTTCTTCCACAAGCTCACCCGCGAAGGAATCGGATGTGAGGGATGACGGAAACTCAGGTTCGTCTCCTATGACCACAACTGCTCCCTTGGACGTGAGTCCTTTGAGCTCGGCTCCTCCTCCTCCTCAGTCGGGTGGGCAACTACCTTTTGGAGGCCCAAACTTTGACGAACTCGACACTGAGGATGAAGAAGAGCACAGGTTTGCTCCTTTATGTACTAATTAATTGTTTTTATGAATTGAGTACTGCTTCTTTATGCTGCATGTCCTTCGATCACTTGCAGTGCTGAGACTGTGCGACCTCCAACTCCTCCAACCGAAAGAGCTCCGACTCCAGACTAGCCAGAAGCTTCTCCTGGTGCAGCTGAGGTTGTGAGAACAGTAGCCACGACGACTACCGTTGAAGCCGCCAAGATTGCGAGTTCGTCAACCCCGCAAGTTGGGACTTCTGCCGCCAAGCCTGCGCCTTGGGTTGAACACGTAAGTGTCTTTTGTCGAGTCTTCATCCTATGATTTATTTGTGTATAACTTATGCTGGTTCCATTGTGCACGCAGCCCTTCTACCTCAACCTGGTTGAATCAGGCAAGGCTTTTGTCCAGGTTGAACAAGAGAGGGACAACCTACGCGCTGCCATGGAGCAACTTAGCCGCAAGTGTACTTGACTTCTTTATGCCCTTGCTTTGTCGATTGTGAATGACATCTGTCCATCTTTCTCAGGTGACAAGGCAACCGCTGAGTCTCGGGTTAAAGAGCTAGAAGAAGCACTCGCTAAGGAGCGTGCGGAGTCGAAGAAGGCCCTGGATGATGCCAAGGACTCCGCCGCTTCACGCGAGAAGAACTATGCTGAACGCCTGGCGAGCCTCACCCAAGACGTAGGCGGTGAGTTGAATCTTTCACTTTTGCCTACTTCCTTTTGCCACTGAATATTATGTAACATTTTCTGTTACTTCTGCTTTTTTGAAGGAGCTGTTGGTGCACCGGCACCTGTAGACCAATCGAGTGCCGATTTGTCCCTTGACCGCGCAATCGGCGACCTGGATGTCGTCTCCATCCAAGCCAAGGACGCACTCGCCAAATCTACGAGCACGCTCGGCGCCGTGTTCAAGGATGTGTTCCCATCCAGCCAACCTCTTCGACTGTAGATGGCTTCGCAGACGTCCTGGGCCCGGGAATTTCGACTATGGCAAATTTTGCTCGCACTTTGACGGTACGCGGCTCAGAGACCACCCTCAAACTCCTTTTAGGTCATGGGATAGAGGGTGACTTTGAGGCCGCTCTGTCTGCTTTCCCTCGCAAGCCTGGCGGGAAACTGGTGTCCCTAAAGCATTTGAACGAGCCAGCCGCAAAGTTGGCTGAAACTTTTATGGCCACCATGGAACGCCGGGCAGCAGAGGTCGCCGCTCGTGCGAGTAGGGCTAGGTCGGAGTCGATGTCTGAGAAGTAGGGCAGTCGTGCCTTTTATGTATTGTAATTAAACTTGTGATCATGCGAGTACGCATGTGCAGTTGCTACCTTTGTATGAATATAATTTCCTCATTATGATCCTGTGCTTAAGGCTGTATGTTGTTGCTCGTCTGAGCTTTGTGACTAGTTTCTCATGAAATTTTTATGATGCTTGGAACAGAAACGGCCAGCCGCCACTTCATCCAGTTCGTCGCGGCATCATGCCCCTACTCGATCTCGAGCTCAGGCGGCAAACGATGCCGCAGTAATACGTTATATGAAGGCTCGACTCGCGAAACAGGAGCAAGAGCTGGCGAGAGCCCGAAGCGAGCTGGAAAGGATGATGGCGAGGCCTGCTTTACCTACCCAACGGGAGGAGTATGTGCTTGGCGAGATGGAGATTGTGAACAGACAGCTCGAGTGTAAGCATGACTGCCTTGATCTTGTGAGTTCACAGCCTGTTCCTTTTTGCTCACCCAACTTGTGTTGTTGCAGGTTTTGTTCAAGATTTCCAGGCGGAGCAGTCTCGCGTGGACGAGCAGTTGAATAATGCGATTGACGAACCCACGACTGGCCGCCAGCACTTTCGATTGGACAAGCACCGAGCACGCATACTCACGACTTTGCAGGATCGGGTGTGGCGGAGCACTATGCTGCTTGAATTATGCAGGTCGGCCTTCAGTCGAATCAACCAGACGCTTTTCCCGACTGGGCTGCAACCTCAAGGAATCCATGCTTTGCTCGGGCTTTTTCGGAGTGCAGGTCCCATTCGGGACTTTATCACCCAGAAGCTTGTGGATGGGGCCAACGCAACAATGGCGTATCTCCGAAGCCAACGCCCGAACTTGCAACTTCGTCCACCCTTGCCTGGATCGTCTTTATCCCAATCAGATTTGGACGATACAGTCGAACATGCGAGGACGTTGGTTGAGTGTTATAATGCTCAACTTATGGGCCCTGTTCTCCCAGTCAAGGACGAACCAGAAGATTAGGGTATTTATGTATAGGGAACAGCCCCCGAGTGTAAATTTGCCACTTGCACGTAGTGCTTATTTGTTTATGTGTATGTATGCAGCCCCCGAGTGTATCGAGTGGGGTTTATGAGAAATTACTTAGCATGGAACATGAATTACACAGGCCCCGAGTATATCGAGTGGGGTTTTTGAGTTTTTCTGCTTGACCTAGCCCCCGAGTATATCGAGTGGGGTTTTTTAGTTTTTATGCTTTACCCAGCCCCCGAGTATATCGAGTGGGATAAACAATAAGAGCATATATGAGAAATATGGAGGAACATGTATCTTTATTCGAAATATGTGTTCGACCAGCAAGCCGCCTCATTAAAAACCTTCCAGTCCCCTTAGGTACCCTGGTAAGGGAAAAGAGTGCGTCTGAAACCTGCTGGTTCTTCCGACATTATGCGCTATTACATATCTATGCATAGAACTACGCAGATGCGCCCCTCTATGTACTAGTGTGACTTGACGACATGTTGAACATCTCTGAAGGTTCAGTCGGGTGCCCCTTGTGCTTCGTCGCGTCGTTGATGGCCTTGAGCCCTCTGTCGATTGCCATCTTCTTGCTTTCTGGTAGAGGTGTACGGTCATTGGAGACCTCAAGCTCGGCGAGTGATTGCTCCATCCCGTACATCTCTGAGATTTTGCTGAAGTCACGGTCACATGAATCTGACCTTTGAAAGTTCCCGTTGATCGTGATGACTCCTTTTGGTCCTGGCATTTTGAGCTTGAGGTAGGCGTAGTGTGGGACGGCCATGAATCGAGCGAAAGTGGGGCGCCCGAGTATTGCATGGTATTGTGACTTCCAATCGACCACTTCGAACTCAATCGACTCGGTTCTGAAGTGAGTAGGATCTCCAAACGTAACATCGAGTTGTATGGTGCCTTCTGGGAGCACTGCTTTGCCTGGGACGATACCGTGGAAGGTACTTGTGGACTTTGGCAGATTTTCGACTGATTTGTTCATTCTGCGTAGCGTATCTGCAAAGATTATGTTGAGGCCGCTACCTCCGTCCATGAAGACCTTGGTCATGGCGTAGCCTCCGATTTGGGCGTCGAGTACCAAGGCTGCGTGCCCTGGTCGATATACTGCGGGTGGATGGTCCTCTCGATTGAAGACAATCGGAGTTTCTGATCCTTTCAAAAAATCTGTGATAGCTGGGGGTGCCATGACCGCCATATTGACGTGTCGAGTGTGTAACTTTTGCTCTCTATTGGAGGGACGTCCTCGCTGGATCATGTTCATCTGCCCGCGAGTTACGGGATATTTTTGTTCATCTCCTTGCTGCATCTGGTGCACGGCTGCTGCCATTTGTGTTCCCGTAACGGGTTGTGCTGGCACCATGTACACTGGCGTCGGTTGCGCTGGTGTTGGTGCAGGATACACCTGAGTAGGCTGTGTTTGCGGTGGTATGGAATATACCTGTGCTTGTTGTACTTGTTGCGGCTGGATATGCCTGAACAGGCTGTGCTTGTGATGCAGTCGACGGAGTCTGCACTAGTTGAGGAGGTGCACGTCCATCTTTTGCAGTCGCAGTATATGTTCAATCGCAAGTTGATCGAATTCCCTGCAATTTCTCAGCGAGTGGTTAGAGCGAAGCTTACCATCGTCCCCTTTATAAAGATGGAATCTGCAATAATCATCCATCTTTCTTCGATTGAGCGCTCAGGATCTTTGTCTGCTCGCCTGCGCCACTCTGGCCTTCTGTAGCTATCGCGGTCGTCGCGTCTGTGGTCTCGACTGTCACGTCGATCGTCTGCGCGATGGTCTCGATTACCTCGGCGGTCGTCCGTACGATGATCTCGATTATCACGATGATCGTCGGGTCGTCTGTCAGTTTGGTCGCGGCTGTCCCTTGACTGGACAAAGCCTGCTGCGATGAAGTTTGGATGGTCATCGTCGTGATAACGATGCTTGCGTTTGCGCCTTCGATCATCTCTGTAGCTATCTCTGCGGTCTCGACTGCCACCCTCGTGATTTTCATGTGAGGGTACGGGTCGAGTGCCTCGTACGGAGTCTTCTCCATCTGCCCACTTTGTTGCGAGTACCATGAGTGCCGCCATTGTCTTTGGATCTTCTCGACCAAGTGTTTCTTTGAAGTCTTCTCTCCAGAGTCCGTTTTTGAAGGCGTCGATTGCCCTATCTTCTGATACGTTGCCTACTGAGTTACGGATGGTGGTCCACCGCCGTATGTACGATCTCAGAGATTCATCTGACTTTTGCTTGCAGGTCCGGAGCTCCTCGAAAGTTTTGGGGCGCTCACATAGAGGCTCGAAGTATTTGATGAAATCACCTTTGAAGTGTTCCCACGAATCGTAGTATGATTCGGGTAGCGATTTGAGCCAATCGCGAGCTGTTCCTTCCATCATGAGTTGTATGTATTGCATAGCTGTGGTTGTGGTCCGCGCTGACATCCAACAGCCAGCCTGTAATCTTCTACCAGCCTGATGGCTCTGTTTGCAGTTGAACTTTGGCGTGGTAGCTAGCGAAAACTTCTTGGGCATACGAGCCTCCCGGATCCGTCGAGTGAAGCATAGCGCTCCACATGGCCCGATTTCTGCTTCCGAGTCTGAGCTGCTGCTGTATGACCTCCTCGAGTGGCTCCTGCTGGATCGATGACGACGTGAGCTTTTTCGACTGCTCCTTCCCCGAGGACTTCGACTGCGACGGTCCCGATCTGTATCTCTCCTTGGAGTTGCTTGTGGATGCTGTATGGCTTTGCTGCTATTGCCAGTTGTTTGTACAGTTGGAGGTGCTGATCCCTCTTTGGGTCTCCTGCAGGAGGTTCGATTGTTCTGAGATAGGTGCCTAGCGTCATCAGCGCCCCGGCTGGCTCAGTAGGTATGGGGACTCCTTCCGCGTCGACTGCCATAAAGGCTGGGTTTAGGTTTCGAGTGACCGCTGCACGATCTGCGTCTCCGAGGTTTATGAATCGTGACCTATTCGCGGGGTCGTTTCTGCCTGTTGAATTCACAGACAATGCTCTTCGTCGAGCACTCGATATGCTGGCTTGCTTTTTGCGTTCTTCGAGTACTGCTCGGTAGTTTTCAACCGTATCGATTCTTGCCACTGGAAGTATTGTAAGGTCAATACCTCTTCCGGAGTTGCGTTTGCTGGTAGCATTGTGCAGCTTTCGATTACTTTGCTCACTTTTTCCGCCATCTCTGCGGTGATGGTCAGCGTGGTTGTTCCGTCAGGCATGGTGACTGTGCAAGGGTATTCTGTAGGTCGACGGCATGTTGCGGCTGCTGATGTTTCTGCTGTACTCGCGGTGTATACCTGATACGGTACCACCCGATCTTCCATCCATGTGTTGCTAATGCGCATTATGGATTCGGCGTCGTCATCCAGGCTCATGTTGGAGTTGCTTTGCTTGCTGGGGTTTCTGTCGCAATCGAGTATATCTTCGAGTGCTTTGTCCAGGCTGTCTGCGTCGCAGGTGAATATCTCGTGGCTGGCACGGATTTCTGGGCCGTTGAGATCGGCGAGGTATATGTTGTCATCTATGTTCTCTTCGTTCCCCGCGACGTCGTTGCAGTCGACGATGTCGTCGAGTGACTCGATTGAGTTGTTTGGGCGGTACGCAGATTCGATCTCGCTTCTTCCAAATCTTTTTGCCACCTCGTCACGGAACTCTTGCGAGTTCATGGATGTTGCAGAGTCACTTGGCGATTGGATCGGGACGATCTGTGACGATGTTCCCGCCAAGATGGATGGTGTTGCAGTCGAAGCGTCGTCGAGTGTCTCCGTGTCGAGCGTCTCCTTGTCGAGTGGATCTAACAGGTCCTGCACACCATCTTTATCGACAAAGAAGTTAAATTCTCCAACTGTAATATCCAAACCTGATTCGAGTCCGGCAAAGGCTTGTTGAGCTTCCATCGAGTGCGGCGTGAGCCTCCTTGGAGATTTTGGCGAGTGATCGCTTTTTGAATTGATGCTGGTCGATCTTGCCGGCGAGTTGCCGTTTGCAGCGGTGGTCGGTGATTTGCTTTTTGATGATGTAGTAGGTGAGTTACCTTGTGCAGATGCGATCGGCGGGTGGCCGCTTGATGATGAAACCGGCGAAACCGTGAGCCCAATACTACCTTTTCCCACAGACGGCGCCAATTGTCGAGGTGTGCCCTCGGCAATCCCATGGTTGCTATACCTAGGGTTGATTGTGTGGTAGAGAACGCGTAGTATCGGTGGAATCGACGGCTGACAAGCTGGATTTACCCAGGTTCAGGGCCCTCGAGTGAGGTAAAACCCCTACTTCCTGCTTGTCTGTATTTATGGTGTGAATATGAGGTTACAAGGGTTCGACGAGCTGCTGATCTCGCCGAGGTTTTGGTGGCTATGGATTGCTTGTCCTCGATCGATCTCCCTCCCAGCCTTTATATAGGAGGCTGGGTCTCGGGAAACATAACCGACCAAGGTTACATGTATGAAAGTTTTAACCGACTATAACTTGATCTAACTTGGAAAGCACTCTTCGTCTTGGGCCTTCCTTCGTAGGCTTCGATTAATCCTTGGGCTTCTTTGATCATCACGTGCACCAGGTACCCTTATGCTGGGGTACCCGCAGAGTATAACCTCGTCAGAGTAGCTCTTTCATTGGTCCAAGAGAAATCATGTGAGGCCATTATCTCAATAAGTTCAGTGGCTTCATCTAGTGTTTTGCTCAATATGCCTCCTCCAGCTGCAGAATCAACATGTGCTCTTGTTTGCTGTGTTAGTCCCTTGTAAAATGTCTACAGAATGAGCCAAGACTCCTGACCATGATTTGGGAACATCTTGATCAAACTCTGAAATCTCTGCCAGACATCATAAAAACTTTCACCATCAAACTGAGAAAACCTTGTGATCTTGTCTCTGAATTCTGCTGCTTTTGCTGGAGGAAAGTATCTTCCATAGAATGCTTGCAACAGATGTGGCCATGAATCCTTTTGTGTTTCTGGCATGGCATGAAACCAATGTTTTGCTCCATCCCTCAACGAGAAAGGGAACAACTGCATCTTGATGAAATCATGAGGCACTCCATTGAACTTCAGAGTATTGCAGTACTCCAAGAAATTCCTGATATGAGTGTGAGGCTTTCCATAGCTGTGCCTCCAAACTGATTGTGATGTACCATGGATATCAAAGCTGGCTTCAACTCAAAATTATTTGCTTGGATAGCAGGTTGAGCAGCCTCTGCATTCTGATCCTGAGGGATCCAAAGATCTCTGAGTGTCTTGTCACCCATCTTTTGCTGTTTGTTTGCTGTAACTTCTCTCTGAGACAAGCAGCTGCCCTTTTTCTTCTTCTATAAGTTCTTTCTATCTCTGGATCAAGAGGTGCTAGAGGAGATTCTTCAGTCTGTTGCATAAACCCTGCACATAACAGAAAGAATTCTTCCTACACACAATCACAGACAAGAAACTTATCAAGGGTAAGTGCAATAAACCTCAAAGAGACAGTAGTAACATGGTGATCTAGTCTACAAATTAACACTACTATTTATGTCTATTCCCCGGCAACGGCGCCAAATTGATGTATGCAGAGATAGTGGAGTGTCGTGTTCGAACTCAGGGAATAGATCATCAAAAGTATAGTGCTTGCTTCACAGCTAGATCAAGTAAAAGGAGGTTGATTTATCTAGAACTACTAATAAACTGAAACAAAGGTGGTTCTTTTTAGGGTTTTTCAGGGTTTAAGTGACAAAGTCCACAAGAACTGAAAATAAACAGTAGCTGTGGGGTTTTGGATGCAGATCACAAAGCAAAACATGAAGGAATCAACAAACAAACATCACAGGGGTACTAGAACAACAGATCAACACAAGTACTAAACAGATCAAGTACAGAACATGCATTAACTCACAAAACAGGGTGACAGAACAGTTTTAACACTGAATTATACACCAACAGATGAATGATTGTCAGGGTTCGGAGTTTACAAACAAGAAACTAAGGCAGAGGAGTAGACGTTCTCTTTCTTGTCTCGAAGTAGTTATTGGTCTTGAGTGTTGGTGGAGATCTTGTGCAGCAGCAGATGCTGGAGAAGAACTTGAGCAGCAGAGGAAGCAGAGGAGTAGATGAACTTGTTCTTCAGTCGATCAGGTCACAATTCTTCAGGCTTGATGGAGTTCTTGCATCTTGTTCTTCCTCTGTTCTTGCTCTCCTGGTGGTTGGTGTGGTGGAGATGGAGTGGTGGTGAAGTGTGGTGGATGGATGAGATGGTGCTCTGCAAGGAAGGGACCTCTGCCCTTTATGCAGGCAATACACGCAGGGGTCAATGTGGTGGTGGTTGGTGATGAGGAGGGAAGCTTCCCCCTCACATGGGTTGTCTCCACCTTTTGCACTTTTTGCCTTTTTGCTTCTTGCATTCCAAGCTGATCTCCTAATAGAATTCAAACCTTCTCCTTCTTATCTTTGTGACCTCTGCCTTTTTCCACCTTTTTGCTTGTGTCCTTCACAGCTGTGGCAGAGGGTGGTGGTACACTGCACTTTATGCCTTTTGGTCCTTCTGCTTCCTTTCATCTCCCACAAGATGGTCCTCTCTAGTTTATGACTTCATAACCTTTTAGTCCTTGCTGATGGCCATTTGAAGTATTTATAGTGCCTTTTTGCACTGTTCTGCAATAAAGCAGAGAAAGAATATGAAATGCTCATTTTGGCCAATTTCAGTACTGTGATCAAGGTTTTGCAGTGTAAAATAGTGTAAATGGATTTGCATTTGGTATAAACAGGGGGCATAAATCATATAAATAACATGCACAACAATGGCACCGGGTCACGACGTGTGTGCCTCCCCGCCTCATCGCCTATTCCATCCCGTCCACGTAGATCGACATCGGTGGACAATACTGGTTTGGCGACGTCGAATTCATCTGGTCGGTCAATCTTAGTTATTTTGAGGAATTCGATCGAGGCATAAGCGCGAGGAGCACATGTTGGTGGACTAGTCCATCGCGATGTGGCACCATGAGGGGGCCACCAGTTCATCGTGTGGTGGAGGAGTCCTTTGAGACTCGTAAAAAACGTGTACAAAGGTGGTTGCGCCGCAAGCAGGAGCCCAAGGGTGTCATTTCCCCGCCCTCCAAGTGTTGCAAGACTTGCACTAAAAAGTGCAGGGCCGTTGCCAACAATGCCGATGACAAAAACGCTTATGCCGTCCCTAACAAAACCTCCTATGACGAGAAGAACAATTAGTCAAACTAGTTAGTTATTATATGTTTTCTGTATCTTGTATATATGTAAGGCCTGAAATTTTTGAATGGAGCCTTCTAAATATTAAGCAATGTTTATGATATTTCGTGTGTAATGTCACTGATATGTTTGAGCAATTTTTGTCTCTGAATCTCTTTGTTAGCGCGTATTCAGTATTGCTTGTAAGAATTGAAGCGGAATTATGTAGAGGTATATACACTATTAGTCCCACAAGTTGTCTAAGATGTACGAATTAGTCTCACAACTTGTGAAATGGGCAATCAAGACCCCACAACTTGTATTGAACGAACAAATAGGTCCAAAATCATTCTGAAACTGACACGTGGCGTTGTTAGTTTTGCGGAAAGACCCCCTATTTATTTTTCTCTAGCATATGTGGACTGGGGCATGTCTTCACTAGATCCCGCATGTCAGTAGGTGAAGAAATAATAAAAAATTTAAAGCGCAGACAGGGGATCGAACTCAAGACCTGCTGCCCACTTACGCATGCCATTGCCACAAAACCACACGACCGTTTACAATTTGTTTCTGCAGGCCAGAATATTATTTAATCACGGATGTGACCTCGCTCGGAGTTGTGTACTGTTCACCACCCCTTTGTCATTTTTCCCACCCCAAAATATAACTAATTTTGATTTAAAAATTTGCACACTTGTAAATCTCGAAACTAGCTACATCTGGAAAAAAATCGATTTTTGGAAACCCAAAAATGCCGAATTCAATTTTTCCAAAAAACGACATCCATGTAACTCGGGAGGCATTTGTCCACTCTCCATCAGTCCTCCTTATGTAAGAAAACACGTTTGGTGTGGTGCTAATCATGTGTCTGCATCAGCTCAATGTTTTGTGCTCCGCTGAGAACGTGGTCACAGTGGTGAGTGAATAATACCCTGGCGTGCTGTATCAAATCGAAAATTGTTGTGTGGTTTGGTGGCAATGGCATGCGTTGGTTGGCAGCAGGTCTGGAGTTCGAGTCCTCTCCTTTGCATTTATAAGTTTTAATTATTTCTTCACCTACTGACATGTGGGACCCACGTGTAAGACATGCCCCAATCCACAGATGCTATTGAAAAATAATTAGGGGATCTTTCCGCAAAACTGTCAATGCCACATGTCAGCTTCAGAATGATTTTGGACCTATTTGTTCGTTCAATACAAGTTGTGAGATCTTGGTTGTCCATTTCACAAGTTGTGGGACTAATTTGTACATCTTAAACAAGTTGTGAGACTAATAGTATATATACCTCAATTATGTATCCCATGTAATGTCTTCGTCCAAATGATATGTTTACAACCGTGTATAACACCCCTTTTCGAATATGATTTTATTTTTTATACTCGTGTTTAATAGACAGATGACACCTACGGTTTTTTATTTTTATGTAATTGTTGCAGCAATTGTTTACAAGAAATTAGAAATGTGGCTAAACAAATCGGTGGTGAAAAAACTGACAATGTCACCCCTGTCATGCAAAATTAGGGATCATCCATAAGTTAATAGTGTATCAGGCATTTTTTTCAATCACGCATGTAAATCGTAGTTTTATTATCTTAGCGGTGGAAAGAGTTACTGCAGTAAAACTTGTTGGTGACATTGTGGACATACTCCCATTGTCAGGAATTACCCTACACATTGGCTTTAGTAAAAGTTAAAATTTGGCCAGATATATTACAAAAATGTTAATATCTATGGTACAAAATTCATATAATATGAAAATATATTTTATAAGGATTACATAATATTTATTTTACATCTCAGAGCCCTAGGGTTTTGACCTAGGGTTTTTCTTGTCCTCCGGCGGTGATCGCCGTGAGTATCCGGATCAACCTGACGTTCTCTGCCCTAGCGACCCCCTCTCGTGAGGCTGGTCTCGGCTAGGGTTCACAGAGGTTTTTTCGAGGAGCTCTCCCGATGGTGGGCGCGGAGAGTGGTTCTCGTTTGGGGGAATCGGAGGAACCAAGCGATCTTCTGGAAAGGCTGCATCCGGAGGATAACGAACTCGATGATTTGATTTGGGAAGAAGAAGTTGATACCACGGCGGAAGGACCGAAGTGGCTCGCAATTGCTCGGAACCTTACCGGAAAATCTTTAAGTCAAGGTGCTCTGATCGTGGACATGAGGTTTCCGTGGAATCCGACACATCAGGTAACGTGGAGGAGGATAAACCCTAATTTGTTTTCGGTACAATTTCAGTGTCTCGCGGATTGGAACATGGCTTTACATCAAGGTCCGTGGGAGTTTAGAGGGTTTGGCGCTTTGATCAGGGCTGAGTATGATGGGTTCTCCAATCTCGAAACAATCAAACTCGATAGACTTGAGACCTGGTGTCAAATCCACAAGCTACCGGACGATGTCCTGAAAAACGAGGGTTTTGTGAAGAACATGGGTAGGAGAATTAGGGAAGTTAAGGAGGTTCAGATTACTCTGCCAAGTGGATACATAGGGAAGTTCATCCGGGTTCGTGTGAAGCTAGATGTTAACCAAAAACTGACGAGATTTGTGAGTTCACGAGGGCTGGTAAAGCTGAATTTTACCAAGTCCAATATGAAAACCTTCCCACATTCTGCTTTGCGTGTGGAAAGATGGGGCGGCATTGGCATCAGGAGTGTGGAGCAGGAGAGTTTGAGGAAGATAAGTTGGAGTGGGGCCCTTTTATGTTAGCTCCTCGAAGGGGCAGAGGTACCGGTCATGGTATGGGGCAGTAACGTGACGGTGGCCGTGACGGATGGGGCCGTGGCGGTTTTGGCAGAGGTGATGGAGGAAGAAACAATGCGTCATATAGGGATGATCATATGGGTGACGGTAATTCTCTGCATCAGAGTTGGAGGTGGAACATCGAGGCAAACCTTCATGATAACAATACTTTGGCTCTGCTGGATCAATCAAACAAGAATCATTTGGGTGCTGTTATATCTGAAGTTGTACCTGCAGCAAAAAAGTGCCTGGTAATGGAACCAAATCCAAATGGGAGTAGTAATCTGGACCTTGTATCCGCAGAGAAAACTTCGCCGTTCTTACAGCCGGTAGACCAAATATATACCGAAAACAGTTCTTCCTCTGACCTGCATTTGACACCGCAGAAAAGTTTGAATAAGAAGAAGCTAAAAGGAAATACTGGGGTAGCTGTGGACACTCATGAGCTACAGGGTGATCTTATAGCCTCGGATGAGACGAGGAATAATTCTGGTACAGATCACGGGATGGATGAAGATAAGGTTGTGGAATCAAACAAGGGTGGAGCTAACTCCTCTTCACTAGGATCGGCGGGCTCCCAGGAGGGGTCCGTCCGGGTGCAATGAAACTCATATCTTTGAACTCACAGGGTTTGGAAAACAACCCGACAGTTCGGTCGCTTTTGAATCTTCAAAGGCGTTATAATCCTGAAGTGTTATTTCTTTCGGAGACACATCTTGACGATTTTCCCGCTGATTGCTTAAGAAGAAGGTTGAATATGGATTTCCAAATAGTGGACCCTAGCAATGGGAGGGCTGGGGGTGTAATTTTGTTCTGGAAAAAGGAGATTGTTATCCAACAGATCTTCTTGGCTCCTAAATATATTGTTGTTAGAGTGGTGGAAAGTCCTGATAAAACTTGGAGATTAACTGGGATATATGGAGAACCATGGTGGGAGGATAAATACAAAACTTGGGACGTGATGCGAGAATTGAAAGGTACACACAATTTACCGTGGATGGTTGTGGGTGATTTTAATGAAATTCTCTTTTCTCATGAAAAATAAGGTGGCAATCCGAGACCTCATATTTTATATGCAGGCTTTTCGAGATGCTCTTAATGATTGCGATTTGGAGGATCTAGGATTCTCAGGCGACCCCTTCACTTGGAGAAGAGGCAGGATTAGAGAGAGGCTTGATAGAGCGGTTGTGGATAATGCATGGAATACTATGCACCCGGGAGCTGTGGTTCAGCACTTGGATTTTATACGTTCGGATCACAGGCCTATTTTGATTGATACAGAGTACCAAGTTCCTAACTATAATCAGCAAGCGAAACCTCGGAGATTTGAGGGCAAGTGGTTTAGGGAGCGGGGGTTTAACGATGTGGTTCTCAAAGCCTGGGAATCTGCAGCTGCTGCAGCCCCTCTTGGTGGAGTGTTAGGCAAGTTAGGGCATTTGCATGAATCGTTGCACGCTTGGGATGCATCGGTCCTCAAGAAACCAAGGAAAAGACTACGGAAAGCACAAATTGAGTTGGAGAATGCGATGAATGGTCCCATGACCGATGAGAATGAAATTATTGCAAAAGAAAAATCTGCTTTAATAGAAATTTTACGTGAACAGGAGGAGGTTCATTGGCTGCAGCGATCTCGAGCCAACTGGCTACACCATGGCGATAGAAATACATCGTTCTTCCACAGTTTCGCTATAGCAAGGCGCAAAAGGAACTATATAAAGAAATTGCGTAATGGTGATGGCAATTGAGTGGAAGGTACGGATCAGCTGAAACCTCTAGTCTATGAATATTTCTCAACTCTCTTTACCTCTGAAATAAATGGG
Source organism: Poa pratensis (assembly GCA_947311845.1). NCBI lineage: Eukaryota > Viridiplantae > Streptophyta > Magnoliopsida > Poales > Poaceae > Poa > Poa pratensis. The sequence continues at coordinate 50,702,414 of CAMZMU010000063.1, forward strand.
GTTGATCCGGCTATTATGAATTAAATTCATCCAAAAGTGACGGAACAAATGAATGAGAAGTTGTTGGCCCCTTTTTTGGCTGAGGAGGTTAGGAAGGCGACGTTCAGCATTGGTGATTACAAAGCATCTCGCCCTGATGAACTTCATGCTATATTTTATAAAAAATTCTGGAACATCTGTGGTGAGGAAATTACCCAAGAAATTTTGCAGGCTTTGAATTCTGGGACTATTCCAGAGGGATGGAATGATACTACGGTGGTTCTAATTCCAAAAGTGGACACCCCGGAATTGGTGGCGCAATTTAGACCAATTAGCTTATGTAATGCTATATACAGGATCATCTCAAAGATGCTTGCGATGAGGTTGTAGGTTATTCTTCCTGATGTTATCACACCCATGCAAAGTACATTTGTTCATGGACGTTTAATCACAGATAATGTGTTAGTGGCTTATGAAAGTATTCACTCCATTAAGAATAAAAGAAGTGGGGCGAGTGGATCTTGTGCGGTAAAGCTGGACATGCACAAGGCCTATGACATGGTGGAGTGGATTTTCTTAGAAAATATGATGCGCATGCTTGGGTTTGATGAAAGATGGATCACTATTATGATGGCTTGTGTCAGGTCAGTCAGATATCAAGTACGTTTTAATTCTGAAGATACAGATATGTTCATACCAACTAGGGGGTTGCGATAAGGGGACCCCCTTTCACCATATGTTTTCCTCTTAGGTGCGGAAGGCCTTTCTAGTCTCTTGTTGTATGAAGAAGAAGTTGGTGGCATCGATGGGTTAAGGGTGTGCAGGAATGCACCGTCAGTCTCGCATCTCCTTTTTGTTGATGATTCCCTTATTCTCATGAAAGCTGATATGACAAATGCAACTTCCTTGAGACAAGTTCTGGATACCTATTGCGCAAATTCTGGACAGCTGGCGAGTTTGGCCAAATCTAGTATCTTTTTTCTCCGAATACTAATGCTCTTGTCCGGGCAAAAATCTGTGAAGCTTTGCATATTGATACAGAAGCCCTTTCGGATAAATATTTGGGTCTCCCGGCGTTAGTGGGAGCTGACAGAAGTGACTGTTTCCAGCATTTTGTTGAGAGAATTATTCAGCGCATTAATGGTTGGAAGTAGAAACAACTTTCTGTTGGGGGTAAGGAAATTCTTCTTAAGGCAGCGGCGCAAGCTATCCTTGTCTATGCTATGTCAGTCTTCCAAATTCCCAAAGGTCTTTGCAAGGAGATGATGGATGCAATTGCGAAGTTCTGGTGGGGAGATGATCAAAATAGTAACAAAATGCATTGGTATGCCTGGTGGAAACTATGTTACCCAAAGAATGAAGGCGGCATGGGTTTTAGGGATTTCCATTTGTTCAATCTTGCTATGCTAGTCAAACAAGGATGGAGACTATTCAATGATCCAGACTCTCCATGCACCAAAGTTCTTAGGGCTAAATACTAGCCACATGGTGATATTCTTAAGGCTGGGCCGAAATCTAGGTCTTCTTTTACATGGCAAAGTATTCTGGCTGGATTGACAACGCTAAAAAGAGAGGTTAGATTTGGAGAGTGGGCAATGGAGAAAATAGTAATATCTGGCAAGATCCTTGGATCCCTACAAGCCCAAATAGGAGGGTCATTTCACAAAGGGGAGGTGCAATTTTTACGAGAGTCTGTGAGCTTGTTGATCCTCTTACAGGTGCTTGGAATGAAACACGCCTTAGAGAATTATTTCTAACCATTGTTGGTAAATCGGATCCTAAGTATCCCTCTTCATAGCCAAGTGTAACAGCCCAAAGTTGAAAACCTAAAAACCTGTGTAATTTTTCCACTTTTGTGCTCCTTGCATCATGGCATCCATGCATCATGTTGTTGCTAGGGAATTGTTGCTAGGGAATTGTGTGGTTGCTAGGGAATTGTGGTGGTTGGGCACCATGTAAAACCAAAATGCCAAATTTGCTTCAACAAATTTTCCAATCAATGAAAGCACTCAAACTTGCAAAACAAAATACTTTGATCTCTTATATTTGTCAAGGAAGTTCCAAAAGTTCCAAATATGGTTTCTGCAAACTATTCTGATTTGTAAAATTAACTAAATGGAGAGGAACTCAAAATTGCCTGTGAGCAATTCCTATTTTATTTTACTACCAAATGAGTTTCAAATAATCTGGAAAATTTAGGGGAGCTTCTTCTTAATGTGGGGAGGCAACACAAATTTTTCCAGATTTTAAGAAAATGTTTTAGTGCCTCAATTAATTACCTAAAGTACTACTGGTTTTTAAAAGGAAATTAGAAAAGGACCTATCTGTGAGGGGAAAAGTTCTCCAGGGGGTTTTTCGCAAAAGTGCTTTCCTCTTCCTGTAGCCACGAGAAGCACTGGCGCCATGCCGTGCTCCTCCCGCGTCGATGCCGCGCCAGGCCCCCCCCCCCCTCATCTCTGTCCTTCCCCTGCAATGAGAAGAAGAGCACACGCCCCACTTGCGCAGCTCCCCATTCCCTCACTCGTCTGCTCCCCCTCTCTCCGTTCCTCTCCCGCGAGGAAACCGAACCCGAGCTGGCCGTCGCCGACGCATCGCCGCCGCTGTGGGCTTCCCCGAGACGAGCCAAGACAGCCAATAGCTCCGCCGTGCCGTGCTCTACACCCACACCGAAGGAATCGAGCCGCTAAGCTCGGAATCGTCTGCACCGGCTTCGTCTTCTCCGCGGTCGTCGAGCACCGCCGGGAGCGATTCACCGCCGTCACAGCGTCCTCGACCCCGCCGTAGTCTCCAACGTGCTCAGGGTGAGGTACTGGTCCTCCCCGTTGCTCCCATTCCTCCCCTCGCCGCCGTGTCGCCGGCGCACCGCCAGTTGCAGTGCTCGCCGCCGTGCTCTCCCTTTGGTTCGGATATTCCGAAGCCAGTGGACTCGGTTAATCCGAGTTGTTCCAGTGCGGTGTAACTCTAGGTCCTTAGACAAATTTCAGTCGGCAACTCAATCGGATATTCCGATTCTGCAAAATTCGGAAAATCCGAATATAATCAGTACCCAAAATCTTCCTGTTCATCAGTGTCGGATAATCCGAATTATAACCAACCGGAAATTCCGAAATTTGTCCAACCCCAAAATTCTCCTGTTTCTTTTCCTTTTCCTTCTATTGGGAAAATAATGGTACTAGGTTGTAAAATAACTGATTAAAGGACATAATTTAAGAAGGAATTAGGAAGATAATAACTTATTGTCGGGACATCAGAAAATTGTGTTCGTTCTACCAAAATACTCCGAAAAAGGTGAACTACCTCAAAATTGTTCCGGGAAACATATACCAACTGTTTTCAAGCAGTTCTACACAAAATGAACTTTTAATATCAATGGTAATTGCATTTCCCTAAAATGGCAGATTCAGATGCAGATTCGAAATACTTACCAAATATTCATATTTGCTCCGAAAATTGCAAACGATGTATCAAAATGATCGGCAAGTTAAATACTAACAGAAAACATCCTTCTCATGCATGTACAATCATTTTGTGATACTGGTCATAACTAGAACAACATGTTGGTCATTAAGATAAATATGGGTGGTTAACCGAATAACTCCTAAATGTACTTCGGGACCCCATTTAACTTGATGATCATGTCTAGGATCCCCTAGTTGCATTAAAATGTCATATCATCATTCTTGTATGCATTGCACAACTGCCATGTGTTGATTGTTGTTTTTGCTTTCCGGTGTTGTTTGCTCTCCGGTAGATCACGAATTCGGAGTTGAGCATCGTTACTCCGCCGAGCAGTTTGACTACTCCGCTCAACAAGGCAAGCGTAATCCCCCCTCTGAGCATATCTTATCCTATGTTTCCGCAAATATTTTCTCCACTATAATATTGCATGCGGTTCCAAATGTCAATTTTATTGGATTAGAGTATCCTATAGTTGCATTAAGTTTCCGATGCCATTACCTGTTTCCCTCCTATTATCCCTAGGTTTGTATTGTTGGCCGGAGATACCTAACTATGCTATTTCGATGCTTAGCCATGCTTAGCTAAATACTTGTTCGTCCGATGGATGGTTCATGTTGGAAACAGGTGATGAAATGAATGGATGATGGTGGAGAAATTGTGGTGATAGGTAATAAAATGCTTAAAGGTGGGGATGAGAGGCCACTGTGGTTGTGGTGCTTTGTCTCGTTCTCGCCGCCTAGGTGCGAGTTCTTTACCTCTTGAACCAAGACTGAGCGTGCAACCATGCGTGAGGCCTATGCAATTGCAGGAACCCCCATAGACTAAATAACTCGGGCGGGGCTAGCCAGGGTCCTCTAGTTCGGGCTTCCATTTGCGCATGCGTGATGATGGTGGGATGAACTGAGATGAGGATGGTGGTGTCAGGAAAATAAGTGGCCGCGGGACAGGGTGCTGGAGGTACCCCTTGTCCTACCGCCACTGATGATCCTGGAAAGTCCTTAACGGGGGAGAAGTCGACACCGCTCCCACCCAGCCGGCTTTCCACGGAAGAGAGCTAATGATCAGGCAATGGGCCGGACGGTACGCGTGGTAAACACTGTACACCCCTGCAGGGTAAATCTTTTCGAAAAGCCGTGTCCGCGGTTATGGACGAACTTGGGAAGTGAAGGTAAGATCATAGAATAACTTGAACGGAATGATTAAAAACTGGGTACTAGAGGTACCACTCAAGATTGTAAGGTTGACTTCCTCGAGGGTGATTCGGGGAGGTGCCTTGTATCACAGGTACAGTGGTGGTGGTTGATGATGAGAAAGTGATCAAGAAAAGAGTCACTTCTTACCCCCTTTTGGAAATACTCTGAATAGTCGATGCCATTGAGTTATGTTTTCATAAATAAAATCAGCTTTATGCAAAACAGCCATAAAACCTTGAAAGCCTCATCGAGCTAAAGCTCTATATATAATCTTGCGAGTTCGTCGAACTCAACGTCGTTTGTTTTGTTTCAGAGGAGGACTTCACCGACCTCGAGGTGGGTTCTTTGTGGACGTCGACGAGTAGTCTGGGGTTCCCAGGTGGCAGCTTGGGACATCCCGGAGCAGCTGGCGCTGGATGTTTATTTGTAGGCCTCTTAGGCCATAATCTGGATCTTATTGTTTAGAACAACTTAATTTGCTTCCGTTTGTCGTAATGTTGGGTCTGTGACCTCTGGTTGTCATTTGCTATCTTTCTCTATTATAAGAGTTGAACTATATGATTTGTGTCGTACAGTCTGTGATGTGCCAGTTGTTCCACAAGTCTTGATCTCTCTATTATGCTTTGATAGTGTGTCTGGTGGAATCGTATAACCGGGGACACAGTATCACTGTATAGCAGTCGGGTCGGGGCGCAACAAGTTGGTATCAGAGCAGGACTGCCTGTAGGAAACCCTTCTACTGGTCGACGTTGAGTCTAGTGTTTGAGAAAATATTTTTAAACTAAAAATGAGTTGTGAAAACTTGCTTAGGATTCTTTTTACTCCTTACCTGGTATCGCTCCAACTCTGAGTCACCTTACCTCTATTTGATTTAAAAGGGTTTCGTTATCTCATCTGGTGTTCCAAAATTAGGTGACACATTGGGTGGGCCGTTCCTAAATCTGTTAACCTGTTACTCCAGCTCACGAGTTACAAGTAGGCGTTGGAGTAGGAACCACGAGATCTTAAAGGATGGGATCCATCTCTAGTTATGTATCAGGTTGTCGGATCCAGAGTCTCCAACCCCTTTTGCCGGACCGATGCAACTCCAATTCTTCAAGACCACGGTTAAAACCCAGAGAATGGAGGAGCCCAGGTCTTGAACCGAAGGTCCCGATTGTGCTGTGATTCTGGCATGTTGAATTGTGTGGGTTGTTACCCATGTGATCGTTATGCTATTTATGATTCTCGGCACATGAAGCTGACCTTTAACCCAAGTCCTTTATGTGGTCTGTGTGGTAAATGGTTGAACCTTAATTTCCCACACCTCTGATGACTATGTAACTTTAACTCTGCCATAGCTGGAGATTCTGTCTTGGAACCATCTAGGTTATGACCAAAATTCTCTTAGCGAATCCCCCATCTATGTTTGTGACTCTGCTGCATCTCTCCTTTTTGGGCATGGTTATCACAACTGAGTAATAACCGGTGCATCTTCAACATCTTAGGATTCTCCTGAGCATGTTTCTTACTCTGATCTGTTTCCCGACCTTTGTCTGTCTGTTGACAGGAAAGTTTTATCGTGCGTTGGTACGTTCCGATGCAAGTCACCCACTTGATCAGTCAAGACTTTCCACTTTGTCTTGTTAGGAGAAACAAACTCTAGTACCTTGTCCACTTCTCGGACCAGGTCAAAGTAAATTAATCTGCGGAATAAGGGGCTTGTTTAGCTTTTGTTCTGCTCCACCTTAGGGTGTCACACTCTTTGATATCAGGGTATCTTGCTATGTATCATGATCCTCTTGATGGAGTGATGCTCTTACATGTTGTTACTCTCCGTTCTCCGAGTGACTTGTTACTCCAGGATGATGAGACGTGAGCAATAATGTAACTATCCGGTATTCTCAGCAGTTCTTACTACGCTGAAATCCAAGGACATTCATTGTCCTTCTTATCATGATTGGTTAGCCGATCAATAAGTTGAGTTTGACTGTGTTCCCAAGTTCGTTTTCTCTGGTGCCCTTCCTCGGTCAAAAAGCTAGGCTTGTGCCGAAACTCCCAAGACCACATTGTTGTGCCTTGAAGGGCGTGATTTCTCTCTCGAACTCAAGACATACCGGTGGATCATGATATTCTGGAGGTCTTTCCAGAAGTATCGCCAGGTTGTCACCTGACCGTGATGTTGAGCTTATGAGTAAGCTGGTTCTCTGAACAACTCCCTTCTCCAAGAAAATCGTGCTGGATGCCCAGAATTATTCGGTTGAGCTTAAACAACCTGGAGAGTTGAAAGACAAGAGCTCTATCCCGATATAGTTCCTTCTCAAAGGGATGTCTAGTCTGTCCGTGTTGAAGTGAGGTGGTATCTCCTTTGTGGATATGCTATCCTACAAATCTTTGATTTGAATTGGGCTATCGTCAAATCAAACTCAGGCTAACCTACTGAATGTGTTAGTCTGACCAATACGTATGCCTCGTTCTGGTGAAATATGAGTCTACCGTCTTGGAGTATCTGGATAAGTTTGTTGTTGATCCCATCAACTACCTTCTTATCTTCTCCATGTTTGAGGAGATTTATATTGGATATTGGGCGTTAGCATTGGAAATTTGTTGGAACTAACTTTGTGTCTTCACAAGGTATGTGTTCTGGAGTTAGAAGTGACTTTCCCTGGTTCACGTACAATTGCTGAAAGATGTCGCCGTGGATCTGAGTGAATTGTCTGGTTCCTCGACATCATCTCAACTCGATCGTGCATGTGTAGAATATTCTCGGAATGGTATGTTGTTACCTCCATTCTTTGGCAATTCCATGTCTGCATCCAAGCCACTGATTGAATTGTTCTAGAAAGAGAAGAATTCCAAGAAATTCCGTGTCGTCGTTGGTTTCCCCAGCAGAGACTCAATGGTGTATTGTCGTAAGTAATTCAAGTAGGGCAGCTGTCTCCTGACAAGTTGCTAATCCGCGGGTTTCGCAATCTCGTTCCTCCTTTGGAGTTAGACCTTGTAGTCCAACTCTTGGGGTCCTAGCAATTGTACTCCGTTGGTATGCATTGCAAAGCCTCCTATTTCCTACCGGTGCTGAGTCTGAGGTATCTCTACACCTAACTAGATCTAAATCTCAATCAGAAACGATAGTTGGTGATCCTCAAGAAGCTTGTTCCCGAGGTCTAGAAAAATCAAGAAGCGTTCCTGATTCTAACGTTCCCGGAGTTTCTAAAGTTCTCCCGGTCCATCTTCATGAACCTTCTCCTGTGCTCCGAAATGCTCCTCCGTGAGGAAAGTTCTACTCAAGCTGTTTGGTAGAAGTTGCCTCTGTAGCTGTGGGATCTTGTTTAACATTCTTATTCAGAAATTTAAGGCCTTGTGCAAAGTTCCTATCCTGAATCTTGAGAAACAGTTGTCTATCAACTGGAAACTCCTTATCAATCTCCCGTCAAACGCTTGTGTCTCCTAACCGTCAAATCAAAGGATGCTTGAAGTCTCATCCTAAATTCTACTAGGAGGTACTCGGTCATTGTATCTCTACAAAGACCCCTCCTCCCGGTGAGGTTTCCTTCTTTCCTATGGTGTAGTTGAGTGAGGACCTCAAAGTGAGGCCGATGAAGATCCTCAGGATGCGCCGAATCAATCTACACCGAGAAGATCATTGAAGACCGTCGTAACCTTTCCCTCTTTCCTACTCTTAGAATCTCGGGACGAGATTCCTGTAAGGGGGGTAGAATTGTAACAGCCCAAAGTTGAAAACCTAAAAACCTGTGTAATTTTTCCACTTTTGTGCTCCTTGCATCATGGCATCCATGCATCAAGTTGTTGCTAGGGAATTGTTGCTAGGGAATTGTGTGGTTGCTAGGGAATTGTGGTGGTTGGGCACCATGTAAAAGCAAAATGCCAAATTTGCTTCAACAAATTTTCCAATCAATGAAAGCACTCAAACTTGCAAAACAAAATACTTTGATCTCTTATATTTGTCAAGGAAGTTCCAAAAGTTCCAAATATGATTTCTGCAAACTATTCTGATTTGTAAAATTAAATAAATGGAGAGGAACTCAAAATTGCCTGTGAGCAATTCCTATTTTATTTTCCTACCAAATGAGTTTCAAATAATCTGGAAAAATTAGGGGAGCTTCTTCTTAATGTGGGGAGGCAACACAAATTTTTCCAGATTTTAAGAAAATGTTTTAGTGCCTCAATTAATTACCTAAAGTACTACTGGTTTTTAAAAGGAAATTAGAAAAGGACCTATCTGTGGGGGGAAAAGTTCTCCAGGGGTTTTTTTGCAAAAGTGTTTTCCTCTTCCTGTAGCCACGAGAAGCACTGGCGCCATGCCGTGCTCCTCCCGCGTCGATGCCGCGCCGCCCCCCCCCCCCCTCATCTCTGTCCTTCCCCTGCAATGAGAAGAAGAGCACACGCCCCACTTGCGCAGCTCCCCATTCCCTCACTCGTCTGCTCCCCCTCTCTCCGTTCCTCTCCCGCGAGGAAACCGAACCCGAGCTGGCCGTCGCCGACGCATCGCCGCCGCTGTGGGCTTCCCCGAGACGAGCCAAGACAGCCAATAGCTCCGCCGTGCCGTGCTCTACCCCCACACCGAAGGAATCGAGCCGCTAAGCTCGGAATCGTCCGCACCGGCTTCGTCTTCTCCGCGGTCGTCGAGCACCGCCAGGAGCGATTCGCCGCCGTCGCAGCGTCCTCGACCCCGCCGTAGTCTCCAACGTGCTCAGGGTGAGGTACTGGTCCTCCCCGTTGCTCCCATTCCTCCCCTCGCCGCCGTGTCGCCGGCGCACCGCCAGTTGCAGCGCTCGCCGCCGTGCTCTCCCTTTGGTTCGGATATTCCGAAGCCAGTGGACTCGGTTAATCCGAGTTGTTCCAGTGCGGTGTAACTCTAGGTCCTTAGACAAATTTCAGTCGGCAACTCAATCGGATATTCCGATTCTGCAAAATTCGGAAAATCCGAATATAATCAGTACCCAAAATCTTCCTGTTCATCAGTGTCGGATAATCCGAATTATAACCAACCGGAAATTCCGAAATTTGTCCAACCCAAAATTCTCCTGTTTCTTTTCCTTTTCCTTCTATTGGGAAAATAATGGTACTAGGTTGTAAAATAACTGATTAAAGGACATAATTTAAGAAGGAATTAGGAAGATAATAACTTATTGTCGGGACATCAGAAAATTGTGTTCGTTCTACCAAAATACTCCGAAAAAGGTGAACTACCTCAAAATTGTTCCGGGAAACATATACCAACTGTTTTCAAGCAGTTCTACACAAAATGAACTTTTAATATCAATGGTAATTGCATTTCCCTAAAATGGCAGATTCATATGCAGATTCGAAATACTTACCAAATATTCATATTTGCTCCGAAAATTGCAAACGATGTATCAAAATGATCGGCAAGTTAAATACTAACAGAAAACATCCTTCTCATGCATGTACAATCATTTTGTGATACTGGTCATAACTAGAACAACATGTTGGTCATTAAGATAAATATGGGTGGTTAACCGAATAACTCCTAAATGTACTTCGGGACCCCATTTAACTTGATGATCATGTCTAGGATCCCCTAGTTGCATTAAAATGTCATATCATCATTCTTGTATGCATTGCACAACTGCCATGTGTTGATTATTGTTTTTGCTTTCCGGTGTTGTTTGCTCTCCGGTAGATCACGAATTCGGAGTTGAGCATCGTTACTCCGCCGAGCAGTTTGACTACTCCGCTCAACAAGGCAAGCGTAATCCCCCCTCTGAGCATATCTTATCCTATGTTTCCGCAAATATTTTCTCCACTATAATATTGCATGCGGTTCCAAATGTCAATTTTATTGGATTAGAGTATCCTATAGTTGCATTAAGTTTCCGATGCCATTACCTGTTTCCCTCCTATTATCCCTAGGTTTGTATTGTTGGCCGGAGATACCTAACTATGCTATTTCGATGCTTAGCCATGCTTAGTTAAATACTTGTTCGTCCGATGGATGGTTCATGTTGGAAACAAGTGATGAAATGAATGGATGATGGTGGAGAAATTGTGGTGATAGGTAATAAAATGCTTAAAGGTGGGGATGAGAGGCCACTGTGGTTGTGGTGCTTTGTCTCGTTCTCGCCGCCTAGGTGCGAGTTCTTTACCTCTTGAACCAAGACTGAGCGTGCAACCATGCGTGAGGCCTATGCAATTGCAGGAACCCCCATAGACTAAATAACTCGGGCGGGGCTAGCCAGGGTCCTCTAGTTCGGGCTTCCATTTGCGCGTGCGTGATGATGGTGGGATGAACTGAGATGAGGATGGTGGTGTCAGGAAAATAAGTGGCCGCGGGACAGGGTGCTGGAGGTACCCCTTGTCCTACCACCACTGATGATCCTGGAAAGTCCTTAACGGGGGAGAAGTCGACACCGCTCCCACCCAGCCGGCTTTCCACGGAAGAGAGCTAATGATCAGGCAATGGGCCGGACGGTACGCGTGGTAAACATTGTACACCCCTGCAGGGTAAATCTTTTCGAAAAGTCGTGTCCGCGGTTATGGACGAACTTGGGAAGTGAAGGTAAGATCATAGAATAACTTGAACGGAATGATTAAAAACTGGGTACTAGAGGTACCACTCAAGATTGTAAGGTTGACTTCCTCGAGGGTGATTCGGGGAGGTGCCTTGTATCACAGGTACAGTGGTGGTGGTTGATGATGAGAAAAGTGATCAAGAAAAGAGTCACTTCTTACCCCCTTTTGGAAATACTCTGAATAGTCGATGCCATTGAGTTATGTTTTCATAAATAAAATCAGCTTTATGCAAAACAGCCATAAAACCTTGAAAGCCTCATCGAGCTAAAGCTCTATATATAATCTTGCGAGTTCGTCGAACTCAACGTCGTTTGTTTTGTTTCAGAGGAGGACTTCACCGACCTCGAGGGTGGGTTCTTTGTGGACGTCGACGAGTAGTCTGGGGTTCCCAGGTGGCAGCTTGGGACATCCCGGAGCAGCTGGCGCTGGATGTTTATTTGTAGGCCTCTTAGGCCATAATCTGGATCTTGTTGTTTAGAACAACTTAATTTGCTTCCACTTGTTGTAATGTTGGGTCTGTGACCTCTGGTTGTCATTTGCTATCTTTCTCTATTATAAGAGTTGAACTATATGATTTGTGTCGTAGAGTCTGTGATGTGTCAGTTGTTCCACAAGTCTTGATCTCTCTATTATGCTTTGATAGTGTGTCTGGTGGAATCGTATAACCGGAGACACAGTATCACTGTATAGCAGTCGGGTCGGGGCGCCACACCAAGGCTTCGAGGATTTTATTGCCTAGAGCAGTACAAAAGATGGAAGGTATACTGTTCGGTCAGGTTATCACATGCAATGGAGGCATCCGTTTGGGAATTCGGCGGGTCTTCTAGCTCTCCCTGGCAGCTCGGTTAACAATCCAGTCTGGAAAATTCTGTGGAAACTAAAAATCCCAAGTAAGGTAAAGATATTTATTTGGAGAGCTCTGCATGGTATTCTTCCTTTAAAATGTATCCTGGCAAATAGGCATATTGGTACCACAAGGGAATGCCCAATCTGTCGTTCTGGTCCTGAATATGTTCGGCATCTCGTTTTCCGATGTCCAGCAGAGATGGATCTATGGACTGCTTTAGGGCTAAATGAAGTTATTTCTGATGTTTCTCATGAAAATGGGGCGGGTTCAGTCATCCTGGAAATTCTCCTATGCCGACTTGATAATGGTAGCCAAGGTATGGCGAATTTCGGCTCAAAAGAAACTATATCTATTGCCTGCTGGTACCTTTGGTTGCCACGAAGAAGACGTACACATGAAGAAAATGTGCCCCCTATTAACCGATGCAAGATATCAATTTTAGCAATGGCTGCAAATTCTGCTAAGGTTTCTAAACCAAGTGGGCCTCGTTCTGATGCGAGATGGTCCAGGCTTGAACCTAGCCAAGTCAAGTTGAATGTTGATGCTAATGCTATCTACCATGTTGATGGAGGAGATGGAGCCACATGTGCTATTTTGCGTGATTACCAGGGAAATTGTATTGCTGCGAGTTGTACATACATTCCCAACATTCCATTGGTGGCAACGGCGGAGGCTATGGCGATGAAGAATGGTCTGGCTCTAGCCTGCAGGCTCGGATGTAACACTATTCTTGCTGAGTCAGATTCTATTGAGACAATCGACGCCTTCACAGGAATGGACACTTGGTGGAATGATTCGGCTGCCATTTTTGCTGACATTGTTGATCTAGCTTCTAATATTAGCTCAGTTGAGTTTAAACATATTCTGAGAGAAGCTAATATGGTAGCGCATGAATTAGCTAGGAAGGTTTTTACTGATAAATTTCATTGTATTTGGGACCATGATCCCCCTAGCTGTGTGTTCAGTATGATAAACGATGTAACTATTGATGTTTAAAGCAGCAAGTTTTAGACGTGCTCTTTCCCTTTCAGTGTACCTAAAGGGATTAGAAGATTTTTAATGGAGAAAATTCCTTATATGACACTCACTTAAAATTATGTTCCTTATTTGATACTGCTGAAAATTTTCTTCCCTATATGGCCTCTTCCTAGAATTTCTTTCCTTATATGACACTCTAGTGCATTTTGTTCACCAAAGAAGCATAAAATGACCTTTTTACCCCTGGTGCATAATGTGACCAAAATTATGTACCAGACAATTGTAGTAATATTAAATATTTGGTAGGCATAGCTAAACATCAAGTGATTAAAAAAGTTTATTAAACTAATTGCTTTTGACGCGACGACGAACTTCCAGCGAGACGCAACGTATGTACGATTTCTTCTGATCCTTCGGACGCGATGTGTAAGCACAAACCAATTAGGCTAGCTAGAAGCTGATCGATTGCTAGAGTAGCAAGCACAGCACGTACGCACGCAGGGTATCCTACATGGGTACTTATACCCGGCAAGCGATTCAGCAAGTGATCGATGTTGTGCTTGCTACATCGCGTTCGGAAGGAATCGGTGTTGTATTTATACCCGGCAAGCGACGCAGCAAGCGATCGGAAGGAATAGATGTTTTTTTTTAATGAGCCTTCTCTTGAGAGTACAAGTTGTAGCATCTGTTCGGATACACAGGTACTCACACCATACACACGCACACCCCACCTATGTATCTAAACTAGACCTACAACCTATATCCCTAATGCGTCCTGAGAGACTTTCCGAAGACCTAGTGCTTCGGCGACCGACGGGCACGTCGACCTCGCCTGTGGCACATGGGCGTCGAGAGGCATTCCTGCTTTATTACACTGTTCCTAGTGAACATTGTTGCTACAGTGGTGCAACAGTACTGGTTGCAGGAAGTGAATAGTACTGTGCGCGTGAGGCACCGGAAATTCGCTCCCGTGGGGAGTCGAACTCGGGCGGGAGGCGAGGCCACTGCCTCTGCCTACCGGAAGGAATAGATGTTGTGCGTAGACATCGCGTCAGAAGGATTGGAAGTAATCGTACCTACTTTGCGTTGCGAAAGGAAGCTCGTCCTCGTCATCGTGTCAAATTTTTATTTATTTAATAACCTTTCTTTTACAATTTGATGTTTATATATTTAATATTACTGCAACTATTGTTTGGTACAGAATTTTGGTCACATTATGCACCAGGGGTAAAAATGTCTTTTTATGGCTCTTTGGTGAACAAAATGAACTAGTGTGTCATATAGGGAAAGAAATTTTAAGAAAATACTGTATAGGGAAGCACCGGTGTCAAATAAGGAACACGATTTTAAGAGTGTCATATAAGGAATTTTCTCTTTTTAATGAGGCGACTTGCTAACTTAATATATAGGGAGGTTGAAAAGTTAAAAAAAAAACTGATCCTAATCAGGAGTGAAGTGGGGTGGAGTGGAGAGATGGGGAGGTGGCAGTTCCCATTAAAAAGACCAGCTTGAGGAACTGAAGCGGCCGCACGTCACGGCCACGTAGGGCCGTGGGCCGTGGCGGACACATGGCCAGTCTGCGTGCACACGTAGTTGGCCCAGCTTTGAGCCCAATCTACGCCGGCGTGATTGCGCCTGTCCGCATCCGTTTGGGGTGGCCCGTTGGGTCATGCCCTTTATTCGCTAGGACAAAATCTGCTCCGGCTTGGGGTGCACCGTTGGGTATGCCCTAATCGACCCAGTTAAGCACAAACTAGAACAAATCCTTCCACGAAAGGAAATGCACATGACAAAATGATATACACTCTATTTAGCACAAAATCTCGTAAGTCAGCTAGTGACTTTAAGGCAACGTCACAAAGCCCCAAGTTACGTCCGGGCAAAACTAGCCTACATTCGGGGTACGGTGATAGGATATAGTAGAAGTTTCTCCAATGCGGGCAACATTTTGCAGCTGAGAAACTACACCACGGGCTACAGCCACAGCTGCAGCAGCTCACTTCCTGCGGCCCTTAGGTTTCTTGGGTTTCTTCTTGCTCTTCTGCTGCTTCGGCGCCACCTTCTGTGAGGCGGCAGCTTCCGCTCTGTTCGCTTCTTCCGTGACTGGTTCCACCTCGTTACTTCCTCCTGTGTCAGGTTCATTGTCTGAACATCCGGTCTGTTTGCCAGCTGTGTCGGTCTGCAACTGGGTTAAGAGTGCGGCTACATTCCTTCTGCCGGCTTCCTTCATAGATGCACATTCGGAAGACAGAACGCTGATGATCGTCTGCAGTTTGTTCTCGCCATCTTGCCACATCGAGTATAGGTCCTCTACAGTCAGACAGGCTCCCTTCTCCAACCTGTGATCACAAATCATTTTCACAAGCAAATGATAAATTTTCAGAAGATATGGGGATAACCTGCTCATTCCTCATCTTAGCCAAACCGAGGAACATACAATGGCGAAGAAAGAGGACGTTCTCACAAGATTTAACTCATACTTCTCAATAGATTGCAATGCCGGATTTGTACTGCCACTAAAACTCAAGAGTCAGTGAAAATTTAACATTATCTTACCTTGCAGAACAGACTTCGAACTCACTGCAGACGTGCCTGACCTCTTCCAATAATTGCACGCCGATCTTTTCTGGAGGGCCTCTTAGCTCCAGCCACGAAACAGTATCTCTAAGAAGTTGAACAATGACTGTTGCATCTTTCTGCAAAGATTAGCTTTTAGAACAACTCGCCAATGGCGAAGCAGGACAAACAGGAAGATAACCAAACAGCATTAGAATGTACGAAACTCACATGGCCCTGCTTGTTGGCTTGAAAAGCCGCAAACTTTTGCAAGAAGAAAGTACTCTGATAAATTAAATCTATTTCACTTGTACTCTCCATCTTATTATCTACAACAGACTTGGAATGTTTCCAGTAACGTTGCAGAGATTGTTACCATCAGATGTTTCTGGCAGTGCAGTCTCTTGCTTTACAGGACTTGGCTCTTCAGGACAAAGAAGAGCCATTACCTTCGGAACATCACGCAAATCCGCTGTGCTAATCGTACAAGCGTTTAGGTTTAGGTTTCGACAATTGCTGGGCCTTTGGGACCCATAACTACCATATGATCTCCGATTGCAGCGAGTGCATCAGCAAGCACTCTTATGAAGTTGGCCGGCGTGCGATGCCTCATTTGCAAAGTTGGTACAATCTTCTGAGAGAACTCGTAGGTAGATCCTTAAAGACCATATGCTTCAGAAGAGTCTTTGTGACCTCATAGCAACTCCCCAGATCATGAGTTAGCATCAGTGGATAAAGTGTGACCACTAGTCTCAGGAGGACTGCAGTGGGTGAACTACTAGGAGTTGAAGTCTTCCGTGCCCACTCCCAGAGCATATCCTTGTCTGTCAAGATATCCATAATTGTCTTGAATATGAAACCCAGATAAGTATGCCATATGATCAAGATCGGAATCTGGGCTCGGATTAGATACCAGGCAGGTGTCAAGGTAAAGCTTGCTGGTACGGCACTCCAGCATATTGACCAACAGAGATTTCGTGCAGTATACACGACCTTTCTGTAGAAGGTATGACGAAGCCAAGAAACCAAGGCACTCCATAAGACCCACATAGCACATTGGGGATATGTAGTCCAGTTCATCCCTCCACCTCACATCGTAGAAGGTAAAGTCAGAGCAACCTTAAATTTCAGGATCAAGGAGGATCTATCAAGGCCACTGTCAAGAAATGTCTTCAAACATAAAAAATTCTTCCCACTCAGAGTCATTGTCCAGGTACTGTAGTAGCCTTGAAAGTAATGCATCGTCCAATCGCCCTGCATGGAGCAGTAGCATGGTTGTTCTCCCAAGATGACCATGAGTCAAAATTTACTTTTTGGCCGGAGATTTGCACAAAGGAATCAGCAATCAGACCATATGCAGCTGGTGAGTCAAGTATCGTAGGCAAGAGGCTCCTCGTTGTCCCATCACTCCACACAAGAAAAACTAACTCAAAGAAGCGACCCACGCAGAGAGCAGATAAGCTTCTTAACTTCATGGTACTTTTCTGCAGGCTGAACTCTGGTTCTTCCAAAAACTTAGCTATCTCATTTATAATAAGGATAGTTTTCACCAGGGAATATGAAGATGCCGGCTTTGGAGGAATTTGAACAATGGACTCCAACTTCTTAAGCACACTCATACCAACAGAAGACAACTCATTCATCAAGAAAGACTGAGCACATGAATGGAACTGAAGGACATCCAGCCAACATCTGTTGCCATCTTGCTGCAAAGGATTTCTGCCTGCACTATAGAGCCAACTAGAGTTCATGTCAAGCACAACATATCTGTCATCTTCACCATCTTTCCTCAACCCAAAGTACTTAGCACAAAAATCTTCATACATAACTTCTTCATCATTGAATTCAGGACCATCAGTGTGTCGAATATGAGATAGTACGTTGACTATGATCGACTTCCAGTGATTCCAGGCATACGCTAGAGTATGTGGTGATATCTGGTTACGAGCCACCATATCATTACAGCTACATACATCTTCAGAGCCTGGCCCTAATTCCAAATTGTATTCAGAGACTCGAGACTGAATATGAACATCGAGGATCAAACGGGAAGCAACAAATTCAACGAACAAGTTTCCACAGTTTCTGCCGTCAAACAATGTACAATTTAATCTGGAAAGAGATTTGCGCACATCTGACAGTGCATCAGCTTCCAGGCTAGCAAAGGAGTAGAAGCACTCAGAGACATTCGTCGCCATTTCTTTGACTTTTGCAAGCAACCGTTCTTTCTCTGCATATTTTTTGAGAGGCCAGCCTCTACTATTTGAAGACCACAGGGAATCTACAACGATATGGAGGAGGAGAAGCCGCGTTGCATCCTCAAATGAACCTGCCTTCTCTAGCATTTCTACCTCCAGTAAGACATCTCCTTTATGCTTTGCTATTCCTGCAGCTTCAAGGAAATTACCCTTTTCCATCTCTAAACTTAACAGTTCATCAACAAGACTCCTAGAGTTTAAGAATGCTCGTACATGATCCATAGAACTGAAAGCCTTAACAAAAGGCATCATATGCTTGATGTCACCACGCTCAAAATAATGCTGAGCACAATTTTCAAGGTACGTCTTTCTAATTGCAGAAACCTCCAATTGGAATTCTCAAGCAAATGTTCCTCCTCCAACTGTTGCAGGAACTGCAAGCCAAGATTGAATAATTGCTTTCCTTTCGAGCACATCGATAAACACTTGGTGTAACATTCAGCTCTGAAGTACAATTCAGCTGCCTCTGACCAGCACTCGGCCCGGTCAAAACAGTCACCAGCATCCTCAAGCCTGGAAGCACCACATTTTTGCATATAGATCATACCTATGACAATGCAGAAAACAATGTTTAGTCAGACAGAGTTGTGTGGAGTTTATGTATACGGTAACTCTTCAAGATGTTTAAAAATTGAAGGTGTTTACGTAAACGGTAACTCTTTAGGAACAAAATGTTGTTTGTAAGACGTTGTGGAATTGATAAATCTCAGATGTATGGAGAGTCTGCAGACCTGCTTTTGAAGTCACCTAAGTTGATATAGCAGGCAGCAGCTTTCTCATGCATGCCTATAGACTCATAGATTTCTGATGCTGTTTGCAATGAAGCATTGCCCTTCTCCAAATTTGTGGCCTTTACACGGTCAGCAGTTGCTACAAGTCCAGCAGCTCTAGCCCACTTCTCTCTGTATGCATCACCAGCTTTTTCAAAACACATCGTAGCCATTTCGAATTGCCCCTCGTTGAACAACTACAAGAAAAAAGAACATTTCTGAGATGGAATAACAACTGCGGAGAGAAGTACAGTAAAATTGTAACTAGGTATGCATCCATCTAAAAGAATTTTTGGCACAGAAATTGTTAGAAAAAAAGGCGCATAAATTTCATGAAACTAAAAGGTCATAAAACATAACTGACTCTCCACAGGAAACAATTAAAGATAACTAACCTTGGTACCCCGTAGCCTCCAATCATCAGTACTACTTCCTGTCCGCATTGCTTCAATGAGAGAAGAATCAAGTAATCTAACCTCTACAAGACACAACTTCTTCCAGTAGTCAAACATTGGTCGACAGTAATCATCAGTATTTTCACATATCCACAGCCTTTGCCTAGTGCGTGTGATTGCAACATAGAGTTGCTTCAGCTCTGAGCAGAGAAGATTATGCTTGCTACTGTCGAAATCCGGATGAGATATCTCCTCAGATGGTGCTATAATATCTTTATCTTTCATGTAGCCATACAGAACTCTCCATTTGTTTCTTAAAGGCGATGAGCCAAAAAAGTTGTACAACAGCACATCCTATACAATGTCTTGAAAGTAAGTAAGAATACTCAAAATCCTAAAACAAGGCATTTTAATTTATATAGTAAATTGCATAATGAACACAGATGGAGTGAATTTATATGCTCATACCTGGAACTCGAGGCCCTTACATTCAACAATGGTTAAAATAAGGCCTGTTTACCAACAAGATCAACAATTTGTTTTTTGGTAGCATCATCACGAACTAATATGACTTGCTCAGCACCAAACCCATGCATGTTACCATGCTTACTTTTGATTTCTCCAAATATAGTCATGATTGCATTTTCATCGTTACCAGACTCCAGCAGCACGGGAGCTTCTCCATATACAAGTCCTGTCTCTGGATTAAGCTTGTCAACACTTGATGGGAAAAAGAAGTACAAAAGGCTCATGATACTTTGTGCCATATGAAGGATGCCACAATGTGTGCGAAAGTTTTGAGTAAGTTGGAACATATCAGAAAGTTGGACTTGTTTTCCATGTCCTTGATTAGGCGCTTCAGTTTCTGAGAGAAATGCAGTATAGTAAAGTGAACGGATATCTTCAAACCTGAAGTCAATACCCCTTGCTATAGTCTGTGCAGTGTCACCAGCAAAAAGGAAGCCTTCCTTGAAGTTCTTGCAGACATACTTAAGAAGTGCTATTTGTGTCATAGTTAGATCCTGCACCTCATCTATGTAAACAAAATTCACCAGATCTCCATTGTAGCCCTCGGATACAAACTGAGGTGAAGACTATTGACAAAATCTGACAGATCAAACTCTCTGGCAGTCGATTTCATACTCTCGTAAGCAATGAAAATACTGTAAATCCTATCTCTCTTCTCACTGTTCAGCGATGAAAATCTTTTATCCGAGAGCATTACATAATCTTGTCTTCCAAGTTTGCTAGTATAAGGCCTGCTTGCTTGATATCTACCCTTTACATGAGAAATTATTTCAGTGAAGACAATTGATGCATCAAGATTCTTGGTCAGGTCTGCATTAAAACGAGGCCAATAGGAAGCAGCAAATTTCTCATAGGTGACTTCCTTCGATTCAATAAATGTTTGCAGTGCACGAGATTTTGAATGCCCTCTCTCAGTGCTAGAGTTAAGTTCACCATAAAACACATCAAAAAAGGATGTCCGACATGTTCCATCAAGCATCATCAAGAACTTCCGATATGTTATAGTAAGAGGATAGTGATCATGAGGTAGATTGCTAAAATTGTCAGGTATTTCTGTAAACTCTTCCTGGTCATCAAAGATGTCATGCATGTGAAGAATGCTAGGCTGACCAGAGACATCACCAGAGCCGAACCTACAAAGGGTTGAAAGAACTTATCACTAATATGATGAACATGGTTGATACCACTCATTAAACAACAAAAGTAAATACCATTCGAAGAGTGTAAATTTCAAAACAAAACAAAAAAACTCGCTCGGTTAGCTAGTCGCGTGAAAAGCCCAGCCCACCCACATTCAAGGACTTTCCTACGAAGTGTATGGTTTGGTTTTCTTCAATACAAAGACACAAGGGCTAGTCCTCATTAGGATAATGTTATTTGCAATTATTAAAGTACATTAGCGAAAAATGTATCTCAGATGGATAAAACCGTTAACCGTTTGAAAGGCATGCCAAAGGAAAAATCTGAAAAGTTTTAAGTTAAAAATAAAGTACGCTCGCAAACAAAATAATTTTAAATATAGTAAAATGGAGTGAGTACAGTAAAAAATCTTGAACCAACTTGTGCACATATTTCTGTCCATTTTAAATATATATATAAATAATAATTTCGAAAATGCTAAACATGGGTAAACTACTAAACATGGCTTCAGTTCAACAGACTTACCTTTTAAGTCCGGAAATGTGATTCTTTATGGCTGAGCACAACTTTGGGCTTACAGTGATAAATACTTGTTTCACAAAACTTTCTTCTAGTCATTCAGTGGCATAATACTTTTCTCATCCAACCCAGACAAATCGTCTTCATCCAAATTTAGACCTTGGGAGGCAATCAGTGACTGTTGCTCTTTTTGAATCAGTTTCATTGTCAATATAGTGGTTTTTCCGGTGCCTGACCTCCCAAGTATAAAGCTAGTGAGCGGGAATTGGATTATCTCCTTCTCTTCATCAGTCAGTTCAAAGGGGATATCGATTTCAGAACCATCAGAAGCTGTCAGCAAATGCTGTGCCACTCCAGAAGATAATGAGTAGAATTTCATCAGCAAGAAGCTTTCGCTAACTTTTGAATTTTCCATAGCATATGATGTATCCACGAGATCATGCTCTTCCTGAGCATCAACTTTACAATCCTTCTTATAGCGAATAATTTCATGATCAACATCCCAAACCATAGGAACCTCCAGTTTCCTGTTATCACCAAAGAAAGGAGGCAAAAAAATAAGAAGAATGTCTACAAGCAGCTCACTCGTAAGCATGAGCATTTACAAACGCTTCATTTTCAAGCTTCAAAGGTGAAAGAATCCAAGGAACCTGAGAATAACCAGTAACAATGAACAACACATACCCGAGTGTCTGCACTCTTTTGCAGTGATCCAGATAATCATCTGTGTACATGGAAAAAAGGTACTCTAGACGGCGTACGGTTCTTTCAACATGCTGTTGCGACAGTAGGTCCCAAATTCTTATCATCTGGAAATACCTGCTTTCACTTTTCTCGACGTCAGTACTCCAAACAAGATAAAGGTCCCTTATCTTGTATACTTTTGCAAGATTGGAAACACCAGGTATATCTAAGTTCCTGACTGTTGTTCTCCAACCACCACCAAGTTTGATAAGCTTTTGGAGTATTTCCCTCCTGAGCTGTGATGATTTTAGCTTGGTGAAGGACTTTCTAAACTCATCACTAACAATGACCTGTTGAATTTACCAATACACAAATTAGAGCCTGAGAAAGAATGAATTCAAAAGAATAACAAGAACAGGTATGTTTGAAAAAAAAATAGGAGATTCACAAGATGGTTTGTAAGCTATGAAAAGAACCATATATTGACATAGCATGGTGCAAAGTAGCACATGTCCCTGTAAACGTAATTACAAACAGCATAAAGAGGCAACCGACCACGATCATGGTTCCAAAAGTAAAGACATATTTGTTCATGACCACGGAAAAAAATCGAGTACTCCCTGAAATAAGCATGAGTATCATCACACACCTGTGCGTGCATGTAGTTTGCATTCCAGTAAACTATACGCACATAACCAAACCAAATTTAAAAAAATCTGAATCAAGCATCCAAACATGTGTATTTTGAACTAAAGGTCGGCAAAATGGCGCAAAGCTACATAGCCACCCACGGTGGCACGAACCCAACTAACAGAGGCAAAAGCTACAAAACTAAAATACCAGCAAAAAAGAAAAGGAGGAAAAGAAGGCACAATTAGAGAGAGCACATAAAGTTTTTTTAATCGAAAGCACATGAAAGTATGGTCAAAGTCAAACTGATTAAACATCACTAAGTTGCTTACCTTCCATCTGGTATTGCTGAAAACAGCTGAATCAGCATTAAGAAGATCGTCAAGTTGATCAAGCTCTTGCTTTACTTGCAAAACCAACTTACATATGGCGGCGTCGTTGGTGGCATTGAAAACACATTTACGCCTTTGAGCATCAGCAACAAGGTCTGTCCAGACAGTATCACTTTTGTAGTGTATGAGCATTCCCAACAATCCAAAGACAGTGCCTGCATCAAATAAAGCATCCATCAGATGATTTATATTATAGTCTGACAAACCATAAACAGTACAAAATAAAGGACAAAAAAATATTCAATGCTCACTTTGCTCTCGTAAGAGCAACATTTGTTCTTTGGCTATCAGCAAGAAATCCAACAACTCCTCTTCTGTTCGATCTAACAGTTGATAGTATTATTATATCATCCTCTTCTCCTTGGAAACCATCGATGGACTTGACACGCACATGAAAGCCATCACATGTGTCGTATTTTTTGCCAAGTCTACCCTTAATTGCATCGACTTGAGAACTATATGGAGAGACCACACCGATGCTGAGCCCTTGGCCTGTACTTTTCCAGCCTGCAGAGTAACTGAACAGGTACATTTACTGATCTTTTGGGGTCAATTTTCAACAAGGCTAGCGAGAGAGAAAAATTAGTAAATGAGGTTGTTTCTGTATCAGCTTAAGATTAACATAACATTACTTTTCGATTCTGAAGATAAAAAAATTACAAAAAAGTGATTCCATATAGTGGGAAACAACTCAAACAGAGCATGATGGTCATCTTTCATGCATCTACTTACATGTTCTCAGTTTTCTAAATAAAAACGAAATATTATCTATTAAACATGAAAGTAGATGACAAAGCACTAGCTGGCAGACATAGGGAATTGAATTTTCATAAACCCAGATTGATGGAGGTAACACATCACAAGATTCAAGTAACATGGTCGATTGTTGAACGTAAAATATTGCAGTGAACACCTTTCACTCAGTGAATGTTATGCAACATGTAAAACATGAAACGAAGACCCTATCTTTTGAACATGCCATGTTATATCAGCCAAGTAGCTTCATACAAAAAACAAATTAATAACTACTCCCTCCTTTTTAAATATAAGATGTTTTAGCATTTGTCCACATTCACATGCATATAAATGTATCTAGACACGTTTTAGTGTATATGTTCACTCATTTTAATATGCATCTAGACACCATGTGAAACACCTAAAAGATCTTACATTTAAAAACGGAGGGAGCAGTTAACTACCAAGGATATCGAGGCAGAATATTAAGGTTGCAAGAAAGGATAGGGTTCAGCTTAGACATACATCTAAAGATGGTTTGGATCAGATGAACAACAACAGCAACTTCAACCATGTTTCTTCGAAGTTTCCTGCGCCCTCTTTGTCTTCCCTACCATCTGTGACACTTATAAAGGTGTAGCTGCCAAATGGGAGGGATGTGTAATCCTTATTATAGCTAGGAGAGAGCACATTTGAGCCATCTAAAATCTTCCTCTCATAAAACTGAGCATTTGGAAACAAGCTGATGCAAGGATTCATGCGATACTGTATATTCAGCAAATGTTTTTCGAACTGTAGCGTAACCAATCTCCCAAAAAGACTAGTAGCAAATCCAGCTTCTTTGCATACCTAAGATAAAAATGAAAGGTAAGAACTAAGATTATCATGAATAGACCAATAACAACGGAACATATATAAAAGACCCACTTATTATCATGCAAAAATTGTTGTGGCATTTCAGTATCAGAAGTTCGCCTCCACTAATATAAAAAAAGCACCAGTTTGGTAGATTCAACACATCTCGACCATCAAACCACGTCAACCAACAATGCATGAATGCAGATTGCTCAAACGTTGAGAGCTCAACACATTTAGTTCCCCTGTGCCTGTAAAACAAATACTCCCTTGCGCTGAACGTGCTTCCCACCCTGCCCTTGTATGATTCTTATTCTTGTATTGGACAGATGTATGGTTCCGTTCTTGTATTTACTTCTTTTTTAACCATTTGAACTGTTGTATGGGTGGTGTTTTCCATGGAACTTTAAGAAAATCATCATCTACTGACATTTCCAAGTTTGGATAATGATTTTGCTACTTTTATTGTTTTCTTCACAGACTTTGCAACTTCAGAAAAAATGAACGTTGTATGGTTATTTGTATTTTTTTTAAAGAATATGTTAGAACAGACGTGCATATGGAATCGCATTGATACCATAATAAATTGCACGTATCAGGCAGTTCACCCAAAATTCCAAACTGATGGAGATGGGTGGCCATATGCCCATATATTTCAATAGTGTGTTGCACGTGGAAAGATACTAGTGTTGTAGACAAATGCATGAATGACTGAACAGTTACTATCAGAAGTTGATGTCATAGACAAATGCACCTATAACTATGGAATGGCAGTATGACATCATACAGTATAAAGAGGGTAAGGTGAAACTTACTTGACTTTTAACCATTGCACTCAGCTGACAGTCATCTCCTACCAAGACAACATGCTTCAACCAATGCAGACGTAGTGGGATCACTAACTCACACTCCCGCACTTGAGCAGCCTCGTCAACAATTAAGACGTCGAGGGGTGCAATCTCCATGTGATGCAACCGATAAGAGCTAGAGGTAGTACAGAAAAGAAGTGTCGCATTACGTATGCAGTAGCACTGGACCCAGTTTTTGTCTACTCCAGTGGGTAAATCAAGTGATTGTTGCAAATCTTTAAGCAATTTAACGCATGCAGCCCTTGCTCCATCCAGTTCCTTCTCAATAGAAGACTGTGGACAAACAGGGTTTTCAGTTGACAGACACCCAAGGCCCCTTTTCAAGCCCTCATCTGTCAAGTCTACGTTGCACAGAAGGATGCCAAATTTTTCTAGCATATTAAGGAATTTAGATACATTTATGACAGTATCATGAGAAAAGCGCCTTCGAGGAAGGTGAACCCACAAATTCACTATGCATCTCTTAAGAGATGCTGCTGTCACATCAAATTGCTTCTTTACGAAGTCCAGAAAGCACACAGTATCATTTTCTGCATCATCCTCAAGAAGCATATCATATCGTGAAGCGCAGTCGTCGAAAAAGGATATCATTGAAGCTATTCTGTACTTCCATCCAGACAACGATGAAAAGCACTCAACAAGTTCATCCACGCGAAAATCCAAGAAAACTTCCTGAAGATCCTCGGTGATGTCCATGCTATACTTGTTCCCAAATAGCAAGATATCTCCAAGAGAAACAGGTAGACCATTGTCATCATTGTGCTCATTGAAATCTTTCAAGTTTTGAAGGAAACGAGTGCAAACTCCGACAACAGCAACATTTGTGGGAGCACAAGTAAGAGTTCTGCATTTCATACGTGCCAAAACCCACAGTAAAGCGCTAACCGTCTTGGTCTTTCCGGTGCCTGGGGGACCCCATATAAGCTTCATGAGGTTCATATGCCTACATCGTACAGTTGAGATCACAGATTCAATAGCATCCAGTTGAGATTGATTAAGATTAATCGATAGTAGTTGCTCTGTCAAAGAAGCCAAAAAGCCTCCTTCCTGTTTAACACAGATACCACAAACATCCTCACCCTGCAATAGAGGCAACATAGAGGAGCTCAAGAAAGTTAGAGAGCAACTTATAATGGTAATATGAAGACAATGTAAACTAAAATGCAACTATCAAGGTTATATTACCAAATTTGTGGGGGCTAAAAGCGACTTGATGACTGCAAAATTGTTGCCCATGTCCGTGTCAAAGGAAAGTGCTTTCCATATCCTTATATTTGTCATGATGTTATTGAGAAATATTGCATGTCTGAGTTTACTTAAATCTTCTTCCAAACCAATATCCTTTGTAACTTTAACTCTGAAACCCTTCTGGTATTCATCATCCAAAGAAACCTCAGTAACCATTGCCAGGCAATATGTCACACCATAGCGGTTCAAGTCCTCCGCAGCTTGAGGCTTCGAGCTGGACAAAATAAATATATCGCCATTCCTTGCCGTATATGCTTCAGCAGAAAAACCAGCCCCATTGTCCCAAAAGTCCACATCCATGTAGTACAATCCTGTCTTCCCTGCTAACTCCATAGAAAGTATTTTCGACGAGGGCGCTTCATTGATGAGCTCAAGGCATGAGCATAGATCGGACCTTGTTTCTTCAATCAGGGGCGCACGATACGCTTGGAGATAGTGATCAACTGACTTGAAATTGCAAGGGATAGTCTCAACCTACACAAAAAGGTTATAAATGAGAATAAGATAAAAGATTCTTTGATTATTGATTGAGCAGAGAAATGGCATGCAATTAATTCTGTCACCTTCTAAAAGAAGCTAATGCCACGCAGCACAGCCATGTGGTCAGCTTCGTGTACTACAATATCAACCAAGTATAAACACAGGGCATAAGCCGCTATATCGACAAGGAGGTTACCGCACGTAATCAACCAAATACACAACTTGTCTTTAAAAATAACTGATAATCTGTGTCACCAGCATGTACAACATATACTTGTCTCATTAGTAAACCTGTCTTGCCACATGCCGTGTTATCTACAGTTTTTTTTCCAGAATGATACAGCCTTGATTATGCTACAACTACCGTAACACTTCACAAATGATGGTGGGCATAGCAAAAAATTAGTGTGTCATTGCTTTGATCAGCAGTGGACAGACACCTCGCCATGGGTAATATGAAGATCATACATAACTACTGTAACATATATGAATCGGTCACAAATGGCACCAATTGACAAGCACAGCAACATATAATTTCCAGAAATACCATGTGTCACCAAGTGTGCAACGATTACGTGGATCAGACTGTCGAAACATCCCAAGTGCACTTCACTGACACGTAAGTCCAAATGACCAACTTCGACACACATCAACAAGCAAGTGCACTACAAGCGCCTAATCAAACAATCAATCAATCGCCAAATATAAGCACGCACGAGTAGAATCCTACGCGCACGTACACACACGAATACACTTCGCCGGTTCCGTACGCACGCACGCACGCACGCACGCGCAGATTGGAAATGAAAGCGAAAAGGGCAACCGCGCGGCCGCCACCGCAGATAGAGATAACCACCATTCCGGAACCTGCGGCGCCGGCCGCGGGATCGAGCACGTACGCACCTTGCCCCTGTAGAGGTCGTCGTCGGCGATCTCCTGGATCGACCAGGACAGCACCACGTCGGCCAAATCCATCTCCCCCGCCATGTCGCCGCCGGGGCTACCTCCGCCTCGTCTCGCGCAAGCCCTAGCACGCGCGAACGCAGCAGCAAGCAGGCGGCATTCGAGTCAAGGCGGCGGCGGCGGAAGGGAGGCGGTGTCAAGGAGGAGTCGCTTCGAGTCAAGGCGGCGGAGGCGGTGGCGGCTAGGGTGGCGGCGGAGCTGCTGTGTGGAGAGGCCGAGGGAGTGATCAATGTGAACGGGGATTACTGCGCAGAAAGCAATCTTTTGCCTCTGCAGAGAAGATGCTATAGCCAGCGTCTGAGAGAGAGGGCTTTTTACGGGAAGGTAAAGAGACCGGTGCCGCCGCGTGAATGCTGAGCTGAATGGACTGCGCATTGATCACGGGGCGTGGGGGAAGTGGCTCCGGATTTGCGGCCGCGCAGTAAAGTATTGACGGTGAAAATACAGGTGGATAGGACGTGCACCACCGCGTGGCCTGTCGTTCCTTTTTCTCGTCAATGCGGGTCAGCCAGGGGCGTGTATGGCAAATCCATGGGGTGGTAGCTACGGATGCCCTACCAGCGTTGCTTCGAGAGTAAGGATTGTATTAGCGACTTACAAGAGGACCCAATCCATAGGATTTTATCTAAAGAAATCCTTTGGATGAAAGAAATGACAAGTATAAAATTTATGTGAATTGCATTGCTACATCTCAATCCCTATAGTAATTTCAACATCCACTCAAACCTTTTTTAGACCATTCGCCTAGAATCGAGACACTTAGAGCATCTCCACCAGCACCCCCAGTTGACCTTCAAAGACTTAATAGGGTCCGGACGCAAAAGAAACACCCACAGCGGCGCCCAAATGTCCGGGCCGAGCTGATTTGTGTGGGGTACCCAAAGAGGGTCTTCAAACTTGGGGCTCTTCAGGGTGTCGACATGCCCTCTGACAGGCATGGCCCACTCGTCATACACACAGGGCGTCGCGCCCGTGTTAATCCCTCGCCATAGGTTAAATTTCGTTTAGGTTTTGAAATATAAGTTTGTTAAATATTGTTTAAGTTCGCCGGATTTGTTAAATTGTCAAGAAATGTACGCTTGTTATTGTCAAAAAAATGTTTTTTTTTGTCACAAAGGTTTGGGAGGCGCCGCTGGGGGCATCACCCCTCAATGTGGCGACACATGTCCGACACCCCATAGAGGGCCCAATTGTGGGGTGTCAGACACGATTTTAGCGCCTCCCGGTGGAGATGCTTTAGCCTGTGTTTTTCATGCATTCTATCCAAATGACTATTCATTTAATTTTCCTTTGTTTTGCATTCCTCTATTTTGCACGTGGAACCCTGCGAAAAACCTGAGTTTTTTCCATTCTTGTGTTTTGTAATCATGTGATCCAAAGAAGTCATAAATCTTTAGATTTTTTATATGCCAGTTCGATCTTCGGCATGGTTCGAGAAAAAAAGCTATTTTGGACATATGGAAGCATGGCCATGTTGAATCTGTGTGAACTGATATAGGTTTTGGGTCATGTTCTATGTTATATTTGGTTGTTTGTCCATAGTGACCTAGCCTGATTCAGAGCAACAAGTGACGCTAAGTGTTTAGTCGCCTGCAGTTTGTCGTGTCGACTTGTTTCGTGCAGGCGTTGGATATTTGGTTATGTTCAATGCTCGTGATATGGTAACCATTTTCGGCTCAGTGGTGAGCTTACTCATCACTCGACTAAGAATATGAGTAGAGATAACACATCAAAGTAAGAAGTATCACTCGACTAAGAATAGATCACAAACTGATGTTGCAACACGAGTTCGGCACACCAACTGTTGGCGATGCAACACAGTTTCATCCCCGGTTTAGTAAATACCACCTTGCAAAATATACAAACTTGGCATCAGTTTTCATCAAGACTATTACTTAACTGAAAGGATGTAGATCAGGATCTCACACAAAATATATCACCATCATCAACAGATCGCGAACTCATCACAGGGTAGTACTTGCGAATGAAGTATTTGAACCATTGTATTTTGAGACTAGGGGTCAATTCAAAGATAGTTGATACCTTGTGCTTTGTTATCCACGAGGTGGATGCGAGAGCGAGTTGCAGCACATCCACTCTGATGGCAGGGTTGGGATTAGGGGTGGGCATAAAAACCGAAGACCGAAAACCGAAAAGACCGAAACCGAAATGATCGAGACCAAAAAGACCGTTAAAATTTTGGGTAGCAAATTAGAAAAGACCGAAATTAGATCAGAAATTCGGTCATCACTTACACATAACCCGAATAGACCGAAAGACCGATTTTATTTTATTTTGAGTGAATTACGTACGGAAGCAGCCGAATTTGTGTGCCAGCCCAGCTTATATACATCTAGTCTATAGACCCAACTACTGAATCAAGCATATCATCTAGTCTCTAGACTCAACAACTAAGCATCCCAGCCTAGCGTACTATAGATTCTCCCGTGCGCGAGAGACCAGTCGATCGCTTCCCACTTTCCCAGTCCCGGGCGGCGATTCCCCTTCTTGCGCCATATATTTGGGTCTATTTGGTCATGACCAAAAACCGACCGAATAGACCGAAGAACAGAAAACCGGAAAGACCGAATTTATTACGGGTATCATTTTTGGATGACCGAAATTGTTAAAGACCGGAAAGACCGAACCGAACTAACCGAAAAGACCGAACGCCCACCCTGAGTTGGGATAACGAGTAGACCAAAGATGAACTTCATAGCAGAATAGTTCTCAACTGACTTGTTGATGAATTCCGCGTGTTGAGATGCCTCTAAAGTGACACTATATTTTTTTAGTATAGCTTGGACATAAAAAGTATTGAATCTAATAAAATGATGGAATTACAATCTAACCGAGATGTGGCAATATTACTGATCATCCTCCATACATTGCAATGGATGTTGTGTCCTTCAAGTTATCTGAACTTCCACAACATTGTCTTCACGGGATGTTTGTACACCTGAAAAAGTATTGACCTTACAGCCACAAAAGTGAAAAATGTATAAGGAAACGAAATCTAATGACTCTCTCTGAAGCCCATTTTTAACATTGGCCTCATAAGGAGCTAACACATCCTATTTAAGACAAAGGCAGACATAAAAAATGAGCATGTCATCTATTCAGCCATTTGCATTGCAAGGTATTTAACAAGTGTCAGTATATATCGAAACGGCTCAGCCTCCACAAGCAATCCCTCAATCACTCCTTTGGGAGGAAGTATACGCTTATACACGGACCACACAACAATGAAACTCCTATATACAACTCGACACAATATCCAATATAGCATCTGATCTACATTATTAACATATAAAATTATGAAATAAACATGAAAAATATGTCATACTATAGCACACAAGCACCAAACTAGCTAACAACATCGACAACATAACTTCCAACAAGCAAAACACACCATACTAACAAGCCGACATCTGATTTACCACATCCTTGCACAACTCAAGCTGACAAACCTATCATAGAACATTCAGATATACTCATATGTACCACATGCTCACCGATTTAGGCTATCCGAACTAAGGTTCAATGTTACTTATAGACATTGAAGTAGCGGGTAGGAAGAAGACATCTCGAGAAGAGGAGGAATAAGGATTGCCGCCGCGGACTGGAGAAGATGGCGTCACTCACCTTCTCGTTGGTGAACAAACTTCGCGGTCATGAGGGAGAGCTCCAAGAGCGAGGGTGGGGAGGGGGGGGGGGGGGTTGGCGGTGATCCCAAGGAGGCTAAATAGGGTGAGCGAATGGGCGGGCGGTGAAGAATTTTTTCCCAGAGATCCCGTGAAAACGCGTGTGAGTTTACGCCATCTCCAATTTCGCACGACTCCTTCAACCTCCATGCATGCTCTACGAGGAAACTGCCGATTCGGCCGTTCCTCGGGGCCACACTGCGATGTATTTTAGAGTTCGTGTGGCCGGGCCAAAATCTCGGTGTAGCCCAGCCGAGCAAATAGGTCTAAACTGCACTCCAGAGCTTGCATCGGAGCCAAGCGAGCAACCAAACACGCCCAATGTGACCATAAAGGTCTCGCCTAAGTGCTCATGTTTTGTCTTTATTTTTACGGATTTTAGCTAAATTGTATTGGTACTTTCAATTACTCCCGATTGTTTTGCAAATGGGCTAGGTGGTCATAAGATTACGAGACCACCCGTAGGCGCTACACACCTATTTAGAGCATCTTTAGTAGACGGAAACAATTATCTCAGAAAACTGATTTTTTTGGGAGAGGTAAGGAGAGAGGGTCTTACTAGTTGTTTTTGTTTTTTCTCTTTATATAATACTCCCCCCCCCCCCCCCCCCCCCAAAAAAAATTACTTTACATTATCATGGGGATTGCGAATCGTTTGTGACCTCTACTAGAGCTCAAATTTAACTTTGTTTTGCTTAGCCGTGGCGATTTTTTGGGATTTGGGGTCCAGATTGACCCTCCGGAGATGCTCTTACCAGGAAGGTAGTGACAGTAGAGGAGTGAAAAAATCAACCTTTTATCTTTGCTCGTACGCCTCCCCGGTATCACCAATCATGGTACACACCCTATCTAACTAAAAAAATCAAAGAAAATTATGCTACATTGAAAATCATTCTTATGCTCAAACGAAGGTAATTAGAGGCCAAACTATATGGGACTCAAATGAGCGGCAAAGGAGTCGAGACATTCAGTGAGGCTAAGTGACAACTAAAAGTTGGGAGTACATCTAGGTCATGAAGTGAAGAGAATAATGGCAACTAAACCCATATCCGTATAAAAAAATTAAACAAACTAGGGGAGTTGCACCCAAGACCCTAGGCCCCAAATTTCTCGCCGAAACCGCAGTAGAACTCATCGTCGTCGTGCCATCATAGTATTCGTTGACAATGGACAACTTAAAAATTTAGATAGTGAAGTACTTGCAATGACCTATAGAGGACCACATCTTGTTGAATTGTTATTACAGTAGACCTGCTACAGTAGACCCATGCATATGACAAAGATTAGTAATCACATGCTTGCAAAAGGCTCGAAGAGGACGGGTTGCCATTGACGGTGCTCATGGAACCAAAGCTACGCACAACAATAAGGACTAGCCCATCGTCCATCGAGATGGGAGTGGAAACGAAGAATTTTATCCAAGAACACCACCGTCACTATCTAAGCGACGGCAAAGCGAACACCAAAACTAAACCAAACAAATATGAGAGCATACAGAAGAGACGAGAATTCCCCGCCTGAGTAAAGAAAGGAGAGGAGAAAACAAATGAAAGAAAAGGAGTAATAATTCCCCGCACTCTACATTATCCGATGAATAATTGGTGAGAGCGTTCCTGAGTTACTGCAACCAGCCAACCACCCTGCTGCTCTGGTAGGGTAGAGTACTGGTACTCCATTTTGGTCGTGGTATTAAATGCAGAATTACTGTGAGCGAAAGAAAAGGAGAGGAGAAAAGCAAAAGAAGAAAAGAATAAGGAGCGTTCGCTTCGAAGCGGGAAGCGAGTAGGGGGGTAGGGCGGGAAAGCTAAAGCGATGCAAAAGGAGAACGTGACCCTGCTGGGACGTGTAAAGCCCACGAGCTTACTAGGCCTGTAGGCTTTTTTGTAGGCATAAAGCCCTCTGTGTCCGTACGGCTTCCTGTTATTGCCACCCGTTTCATCTTTCCTTCTTCATCTTTCCTTCTTCTATTTTTTTTGTGAGCCAAAAACAATTTTTATTTTCTGTATATACTCTCCTTCCCAGTACCAACAGCAATCCAATTCTCAGATGAAATTATCCATTCTCGAGTTTCCAGATAAAACTCTTAGATGAGTATAGGTTTATTATGACTGAGAAGCAGCGGGATAGGTTTCTGACAACATCGAGCAGTGTCGCATGGTTTAACACCTCCAACGGTAGAATTTCGGAAATACATATTCTGCAGTAAAGCGCAAAACCGCACTATAGTTATCACCTAACACTATTAGATAGTGATTCAATTTGTATCGACTGAAGAAAAGACGCTGGAAAAAAAGGCTGCAACAAGAAGGCAGATGGATTCAGTACTCTTGAGCAGTCAAGCTAGTCAGTAAAAGGGCAGCGAGTTGGATGCAATGCAAATTGCCGAATTTCTCAGGTCACGCGTGATCTACAATTTCGTACGAAGCACAAGTGGGGTGAGTGAGCAACCAAGTACGGTTACAGAACAAAACAAAAAAACACGTTATGCTCCTGTAATGGTGGCGTGACAACGGTGAAGGCCACCAGGCTTCAGAAATCAGCAGAGAGAGAACAGGCAATTTAAGAGTGACAGTGAACTGACGATGGCAATTTCTATGCGCCTCTACTCTGCGGCGATAAGGAATGGAAGACCCCTGAAAGAAACAAACATTACAGTTAGTTCAAGAACACCGATAGGTGATAACCCCAAGGCTGCATACTAGTGTTCCATTGAATCCATCTAGACAGGTCATTCTGAATACTGAAACAAGGCATGCATACCAGCCCCCTCTCCTAGAGAAGTAATCACTGTCCAGAGACACCGCCAGAGCAAGAGCTACCGCCCTTTCAGGTAAAGTCAGCTGGCGAACAACGTCTAGTTCTTCGATCTGCAAGCATCATTCAGGTGTGAGTTCAAAATCAGTGAGAGGTTCTCTACAAAAATCAGTGTAAAGGCCTACATAAACTGAAATGGATCCATATACAAACATAAGTTTTACATCCGGCAGGGAAAACCTATGCATTAAGGCAGATGTTTTTTGTCTGTCAAGTGGGAACACTTACATTTGAAGCGAGACCAAATTTACGGCTTTCTCCAGAATCACCAAATCGAATTGCATACTGGCCAGCATCCGTGAACATCTGCAATAAGAACCAAAGATATCTTGATTAGTCAGTACTCCCTGGTCCTTACAACTGCATCATTTCTACAGGATATGATAGTACAGCAAACGCAAAAACGCACTCCGAAAACATATGGGGTGTACAATCATGCTGTTGTTATATCAAACAGTCCCGAGCCAAAGCAGACTCGGCATAGCTGAATCATATAATTATACATTAGATACGTCCTGCATAACTTAATGTGTAGAACATTTTCCTTGTGCAGAAGCAATAGCATCAAAACAGTTTACAACAGTTCTTAGCGATGAAAGTGTAAATTGTTAGCTCATGTTACTGATTTTGCATTGTTTGAGATATCTATGAAACAAATTCCAACATGAATTTCCTCTAAATGTAAGAAATACAACACATTTGATATTTCTCTACTCAAAAAGACATTACCTCAAAACCAATTCCCCTAAAATTACGATCAATCTGGGCTAACACTTGTTCATCCTCATCAACCAGAGTAAAGCTCCAGTTCCAAAATCCAGGATTCTCGACCACAGCAAATTGCTTGTTTCTAAAGAACAAAAGGGTTCAGCTCAACCTGTGAGGTAGGTAGTATACCAAGATTGACAACTACATAAAGTACTGAGCCACTTGGTCAAAGAAACAAGGAATGGAAGATAAGAAGGCCA
Organism: Poa pratensis; assembly: GCA_947311845.1. Taxonomy (NCBI): domain Eukaryota; kingdom Viridiplantae; phylum Streptophyta; class Magnoliopsida; order Poales; family Poaceae; genus Poa; species Poa pratensis. Next base: position 50,737,912 of record CAMZMU010000063.1, read on the forward strand.
TGTTACCCCAAGTATAGGTCATAAATTCTACGCAAAATATGCCAACGCCTGTGGACTACACCTATCTCCTGATCAAAGAAAAATTATGAAACATCATCAGCTGTATTCTTGTACATTTATATGAGGATAATACTCACATCTGAATAGTTACAGCAATCAAGTCAAGAATATTTGTGTACCTTGCCATCCACTTCTGCATAAATGGAGCTGTTGATGAGCCAAAATGGCCGGCGGACCTGAACCCCATATCCATAGCATCGTTATAGATCTTTGTAGGTTTTTTCTAATTATGTATTTACAACGGAATACAACAATCGCTTGCCGAAATCTCACCGTAAATATCTCATTACCCATCGTATCAGTAATTTCTGCAACAAATGGCCGTCTCGACCTAAGTAACTGAAAATATCAGCAAAAAGGAACTGTTATAACTTATAAGGTAGCAGTCATCATCAAGAGAAATAAGCATCAATAAACACCAGATAAAAATGAAAAATAAGCACTAAATACAATAAGATGCCTTCTTTCTAAAAGATAATAACATGGGGCCATTTCCTAGACTTGCAGTTAAAAAAAGCAATAAATAATTGGCTTTTAGCATCATATCTGAAAGTCCACAATCAAGAGAATGAAAAATTAAAATGATGTAAGATAAGTAGGCCGTATTCAATCTACAAACAAGGCATAGAAAAGACCTTAAGAGATATCATGAACATACAGAACAGAGAACACTTCTATGCTGTCAGAGATATATTACCAGCTAGATAAGATTATATATTTTTATGCCATACATCGATTATCAGATGATAGAATACATTATACATATCAAATTTTGTATGATAACTACTCAATTTTTTTTCTCAGGCAAGGTTAACGTACTGTTTCCAATAAGTTGAAACAGAAACTCAGTACATAATACAGTCCTTCCACGGCATCTCAAGAACTACTCAGTATGATAACACCACATAGTGGATGATTAGGAATGGGAGAGCAACCGATTGACCACAAGATTAAATATTTCACCATCAACACCTATCTCCAATCCATCCAATTTTCCTATGTCTCAATTTTTCCTGACCATAAGCTATATTTGACCCTTTTTCACGTCGCAAGGAGTTATCACCATTCACAATGCAAACTGTACATAGAACATCATGGTCAACTCTAACTACAAATATGTAACCTAAATCACTGTAAAAATGAAAATATAAGAACCAATGCTAACAACCCTTGGCCAGCAGAAAGCAACCACAAAATAACCCAATAAAAAAGCATAGTATTACTGAAAAACTTTAGTTATCTGTCCAATTAAAAAAATCATGACTAAAAGTGATACCACCAGCAGATACACAGGACGGATAACGAAAACTTTGGTCAGTCGAATCAATTTGATAAAATCACTCTAAAGTATCGGCAGAAACTAATACTGATTTATTAGGATCAACTAGCCACATAAACATACCTGTCTAAAGATGACATTGCTTTTCTCTCGAATATATCCTACAGGCTGGCATTGGAAGAAAGCACAAGTCATTGCGTCAGACCTGGAGAATGAAGCATATACAACAAAAATAATACAACTATGTAAAAAACTACAATCTGGAAGGAGACACACTTACAGATTGAGGAAAGAGTGGATCCATTATGATATATCTACTCTCCTGCATTTCAAACGACAATAGTAAGTAAAAACCATCTAGCTCAGCCAAATTAGCAATACGGTTAGCACAAGCTACTATTTCATTCTGGAAATGGCTTCAAAGTTGAGATACATTACCTGCTCGAAAGCAAGCATGATATTTGCCCACTCCACATCCCTGACAACAAGGAGGTTCGCTCTTGAGAGGAGAGGCTTCAATTTGGCCTATGAAACATATATGAAAGACATCTCGGTTATTCCAGTCGCCATAAATACATCAAAGTTTGACAGGCTGAAACAGCTAGATCTGGATAAAATATCTACAATTTAGTAGAGTGTAAGCAGTAGGGAACAAACTTTTAACTGATTTTTGGCCAGTATCCTCATATATCACCTCCAGAAATATTCATCTACATCCCACTACTCTGCCCTATCCAGCAATCGTACAACACAACTCGAATACTAATTCCAAGCAAAGTCATCAGTTGCAAAGTATAGAACACTACATCATGTGCTAGACGGGAGGGTTGTCTTCAACTATCTAAAACAATCGTCATGCGCTCGCTCTCTGTGATGCATTGGTTGCATAGAGTTCTAAGATGATAGAATCGGATCAAATCGAATGGTACTACGCATAAACATAACACGACGGACGAGTATAGAATCCGCTTGCCTCTAGGTACCCGAGGTCCCGAACGTCGTACTGCGCCACCTCGTCGTCCCCGGCCTTCCCCCTCCCAAACCCCGCCGCGGCAGACCCGGAATTCACGAGCGCGCGCGCGGCGTTGGCGAAGTAGCCGAGCGGGTCCTCGCCACCAGCACCTTCGGCCTTCGCGACCTCGGCGCGCTTCCCCCATCCTTTCGCAGGCGCCTCCTTCTGCTTTTTCAGCTCCTCAACCCACAGCTTCCGCAGCCACTCCCGGGGCACCGGATTCCCGCCCCCGCCCCGCCGGTGCCGCTCGCGAACCCGTTGGATCCTCTGACGTGGCTGCCGCTGGTCCTCGCCGCCGCCCGGCCGGCCGCCGCGGCCTGGGAGAGCAGCGCGGGAAGCCGCCTCATAGGGGGGAGAGAGGGAGGGGGACGCTGGTCGGGAGCAGGTGCGCGGAGACACCGCTATGGCGAGGTCCCCCTTGGACTTGGAGAATCGTCGCCGGAAGGTTCTGCAAGATGCAGAAGCACCGGATGGACTCGGCACGAACCCACGAAGAAGACTGGGGAATCTGAGCGACTGATCAAAGCCCTTTTCCCCTTCGTTGGAATTGTGCGCTAACTCAATCTGCCTCCTGGGCCACCTCCCGCCGCGAGATGTGGCCCACGATTAGGGAGTCTGTGTAGGTTCAGCAGCCGGTTTAATTTTTTTTTTTCCGAATCGCATGTCTACTATATTAAAGCGCAGTCGGTGTTCGCTGGTACGTCGGGGATTAGTACGTCCGCCTCGTTCCACCCGGTGAATAAGTGCGCTAACATGTGGGGACTCCTTCCGAACAATCGTGCCCTCTCACGATCCTCACGACGAACCGCACCCCCTCCGTCCCTGACCTCCAAGGCAACCCACTCTTCCACCCTCACGCCACCAGTTGCCCCGCCAGTCCTCGCGAGATTGAACGTCGGCACGCCCGAGTCTGAATCGCCCGACGCCTACGACGCTGGAGGTGCTGCCTGCTCCGCTTACCTCCCCGTGCTTCCACTCGCCGAAGAGTTCGGATCGGTTGATGCCTTACCATGTCGCAACCGCGCCGCGGCGACAGGCCGCCCAATGACTCCCCTGTAGACACGGCCGTCTACGACGCGTATATATTGCGGCAAGTTGGTGAAGCATGGAGCCAGCGACGACACGAAGGTGGCCATCTTCGACGGGATCCACCAGAGGAGGGGGCCCGGCCGGCTGCATGGGGGGAGGCGAGAAAGGCGCGGCAGCATCGACGAAGGAGGGTACTGCTGGTTCAGCTTGGTAGAAGAGAAGGAGGTGACCATGGAGGAGTGGCAGACGTGCGTGCACACCCATTGTACGCCATCACGTTGTGCTTGCTCGTCGCGGACCTCAGCATGTTCTATGGCGCCATTACCGCCACCCTGACTGTCATCATCCTATACTTCAAGGATTCCCGCTGCTCCATGGATAAGGTAACTAACCAGTTGTTCCTTCTGCTTCAGGCGTCTTCGAGTGTCTCTCTTGCTGCAGTTGAACCACATGTGTACTTTCGTGTGATCCTAATTAGATTGGCCAGTGTGTTCTTCCGTGAAACTAAAACTTATACTCCCTCCGATCCATATTAATAGTCTCAACATTGTCTAGATACGAATGCATCTAGTCTAAACACTTAACTAAATACATCCGTATCTAGATAAAGTTGAGACCATTAATATGGATCGGAGGTTGTACTACAATCATTTACCGCTATCTCATACAATTAGTAACTGGCTGAAAACTGTCCAAACTCTGCCATTTTGTTCCTATTTGTCACCGACTGTCCAAAATGCAGAGCATGAGTTGAGTATAATGATGGATATTTTCTCCTGGAATGCAGATGGAACAGCTGATTGTGGATATCTACGAAACATCATGTTATGATTTGATCGACCATTCATCTTCATGTGGCATCTCTGGTCAGTGAAACAAAACAAAACTGGGGTGAACGGGTGAGTTGTGTCGAGGAGTTTCAGTTATTGTTGTCATGTCCACAAATTAGGGACACTGAAACTCTAATTCAGATTCCGTCGATGCAAGGCCTTCATGAGTGGCCCTCTTTAAGTCGTGAACTCGTGAAGATTAATCCTGTTGAGGTTGTATTTTGAAGGGAGACATGGAAGCTTCAGACCTCGAAATGACATCGACATATGGAGCTCCAACCAAGCTAAATATAATTTTTTGCCCCATCATTTGGCCTCTCTGAAGATCCATGTAAACAGTGACTTACTTAAGCCCATAATTTCATATGTAAGCCGAGGGATGACATGGGAAATAAATGTAAGGATCTGCATGCTGATTTGGGCTTTATCACTCCCTATGAGTGTCTCTCTCACTTTACATACTTGTGTGTGACTAAATGAACTTAGTTTTTATCAAGGCTTGAAGTGCGTTTTATGCAGTGTCATCGGTATAGTAAGACCATGGCTTGAACATATATTGCTAACTTTGGAGCTGTAGGTATTTTACTTCAAAGTTATGAAATCGCTGGTACTCAAGTACATTTTCTTTTGGTCCACCGTATGGAATCACTTGGTCCCATAGATTTTTCAGCATGTACTTGTTCTTATACTTTTGGACATTCACGTTCCAGTTACTTACCACTTTTCGTTGATGTCATGACCGGACTAGGAGGCAACACTCCTCTTGTCGCAGATGGATACGGAGGCGCTGACGGTCAAGGAGGAGCCCAACGACTATTGTTCCATCTACAACTCCAGCAAGGAGGTCGCCTAGCCGCCGTGCCCGAGGTCAAGCGTGACCCCATGCAGCGACCCAGATGATACACCGGATTTCATGGCCACCGTACGCACGTCGCTGGCCATCGTCATCGACTCCAACTCCCACTAGGGTTAGGGTTAGATTAGTATAAATTGTTTTTAGTTTTAATTTCGTTTTATTAACCTAAATTTGTATGAATTTTGGTCATATGTTTCAAATTCAAATTTGTTGAAAAGAAAATTTAAAAGTTGGACTGGGGATGCCGCAAGGGCACCCGCCCCTGTCGGTCCGGACACTGTCCGGACGCCCGCAAAACGGAATATGGGGGCGTCCGGACACATTGTCCCCCTCTAATGGAGATGTTTTGAGAGGCGACATGAACCTTACAAGATTTCTTTACATAAGGTACACGGCGAAGTGATATCGAGAAAGAATATGCCAGAGCTTATTAAAAACAACTTAGGCAATGGTTGAGCCGAGGGCTAGGCGACGAGGTCATTAAAGATAACTTCAACCTCGATTAGAAAAATGAGCCCACATGACGAAATAGCGACACAACACAGATTGGCATCTTGCTGGTCCGGAGTAAAAACACAGTGACAACATAACCGATGGAAGAGTAGATAGACAATTATAGAGTAATATAGCTAGATGGTGAAAAGAAAAAATGTTATTTAAAATTAAGATTGCATTCACTTTATTGTAGTTTCGTGGCAACGCACGGGCATTCAACTAGTGTATATAAATTGGAGGTTAATTCGGACTGCGTCGATGTGATCGAGGTGATAACAAATGGAGGGAATTCGCTTAGTCCAGCTGCAGCATTTTAGGAAGAGTGTATTATGCTTTACCATAATTTTTCAGATGTTTTATTTTCTCATAGCCCTAAGGAAGCTAACATGGACTCACATGTTTTACCTAGTCATTCAGAGGGTCATTTGTCTACCGTGTGCCAAGAGGAACCCACCCCCCCCCCCCCCCCCCCCCCCCCCCCCCCCCCCGATTTACTCGTTGGTGTTTTGATGGATGATGTATCTGGCCAGGCCATGAAGGGTTTTCCTCAAAAAAATAGTACTATAAGGAACGTTTCAATATGTTTGTTCACTCATTTCAGTAAAAACATCTTATAATTCAAAAAGATACCGGGGGGCAATTTTTTTAGCCTAGTGATATTCCAAACCAGATATTTTACTTCCATTCATGAGTTAACATGCCTGGGCCAAAATTCATTTGCTAGCCAATAGTTCAAGATTTCTATTGGATCATATGTTTTTTAATCCGATGATTGGTGTGGTGGAACTGGAAATGAGTTCTCATGTTTATGGGTGAAGAATGGGAAACCTGCTGGGTTGGAATGTTGATTTTTTTTAAATGAGGATTGGAGGGTTAGAGAGTCTTCCAATCAATTTTGATAGAATAAATTCCAATGCGGGAGCGGGCGCTGGCATTCCTAGTCGAGACCTCGCGAGCAGGGAGGTATTTAGGATGGGCGGACAGGGGCGGACACCGCGCATCCGGAGGGTGCACCCAACGCTGCCTAGGGAATTTGTCCGGGTCTTCATCCTCCAGACTCCAGACGCTACCGTGATGCAAGAGAGAGAGCAGAGTAGCAAGAGAGAGAGCAGAACAGCGTTCCCGACAGTCCATACTCCACCTAGGTTCAGCGACAGACCCATTTGGACAAATTATTGACTGAACTTTGCAAAGCAAAATCTGAACTGAATTTTGGAAGAAGAAGGTGAGAACGCGGCCGGAGGAGTAGCACGAGCAAAAAAAAGCAATCAAAATTAGCTAGCACATGCAGGAGGATGCGGTGACGCCCGTGCGCGAGCTGGTGGAGCTGCCTTGCCGCCGTTCGCGAGCTTGGTGTAGTAGTCCACAAGGACGTGCATCTGGAGCATGTGGCGCTGGCGAGATCGATCCAGCTCTCAGCTAGTACCGCGTCTCGAGCAGCTTGTCGCTGCCGCCGTACCCCTTCGCCGCCGTCTCGAGCAGCTTCAGGATTCGACGGAGAAGGCTCCACAGCGCCGAGTCGGGAAGGACCTCGCGCGGCTCGACGCCGTCGGCGTCTCCTTGTTCTGCGGTGGGGATTGGGGATTTTTCGAGGAGAGAGAAAAGCGAGGCAGGTGGGAGGAGGAGAAAGGAGATTTCTTTTACTGCCATGTGGGCCGGCACACGGACATGGGAGGACATGCGCGGATACTGCGGACCGCTCTTTCTCTCCGTTTCTGTCCGCCCACGTCGCACTCGTGGCCCAAATTTAGGCCAGGAATGCGTCGGCCAGGACACAAAACGGACGCAAAAGCGGACCCATCTTCGAATGCGTCGCTCTGTTGGAGGCTGATTTTTACCATCCGAACACCAACGGACTCGATGCGTCAGCTCGTTGAATTCATCCTTAGCACCTCCTACCCATCCGGGCTATGCCTCGGTTCTTGAATGTTGATTCCAGATTATCCCAAAATTGGTTCTTACACTGAATGAATGGGGACGATCCGGCTAAACCGAGGCAGCTACCCGCGCCTCCGCCCATATCCTGTCCAGCGCCCTCCACGCCCAGGTCGTCACCGCCCCATCTGCACGCAGCTCATTGCCAAGGCCGGTCTGGAGGCCAGAGCAGGGGCCGGGGCGGCAGTACAGAGGGCAAATCCGAGAAGGGCGGGCCCTAGCTCTGCCGGCACATCACCGGCTAGGCGTACTGCGACGACAGAACCTCGGGCGGCGGCTGGACAGGTCGCGCACCAGAGGAACCCACGCCGGCGGGCGGAGCAGGCTGGCATCGCCTCGTCATTCTCGTCGATGGGTGGGGAAAAGACACTCCCGCCCCTTGCTATGCACACCGGGCGCAGCACGCTCCGCTTCTCCACCGCCACGCCGCTGTCCCGTGACCTCGGCTCGCAGTGGCGAGGAAAGCCTCGCCTGTGTCTCAAGAAGGTAATCTTGGCATCTAGAGCAAGGCACGTGTTATTCCCTAAGCCTCCACTCGATTTTTGTAAGTATCTTCTCCGATTTTAACCAGAAGGGGATGTTCGACTTGGACCTCATGCAGAAGGTCAAGAAGACGAAGTGGTACATGAACAAAATTAGCCGTGAAACCGGTTCCTCAGATCGAAGACAAGAAGGTTAGCTCTAACCTGACTCCGTTCGGCCCTGACATAGTTTTGCTTTTATATGTACATGGATGGAAGTGCTCATGATGCATCGAGATGTTGTTTTCTGAAAAATTAAACAAGAACAGCTTTTGCTTTTCTCCAGTATGAGATCTATAAACGTTCCAATGTGATGAGGTACCATTTGAGTAGCAATGAGGCTTTCTAGATCAACCAGGTTAGCTATAACAATCTGGCGAAGACATCCAAATAGTTCAGTATGACCAATTGTGGAATTCATTTACTCATGTTAGGCTTCTTTTCTTCGTTTTAGCTCTTTATAGTATCATCTATCGCGAAGCGTCGGCAATGCGTCTTAAAAAGCGCTAAACTGGCCTTCTAATCCCTGTGGTCTGGCTGAGGGTGCCTTGTGATTGCCATTACCCGACAACAACCATCTCTTTGCTTGCCTCTTCGATTTGGATTGGATTTCGAGATCATTGTAATTCCCATATTATTGTCTTTATCGAATCGTTTATTTCTCTCTTGGCCTTCTTCGTCGTCTCTCATTGCTGGTTAATGTGAACAAGGAAGGTAAGAGCATAGGCCCAGATCATTTCTATGGGAGCTTGGTCAGCTTTCGGATACGAAGGGTTGAAGCCCATTCCGATCGAAGTACAAGTGCCTGGTTGTACTTCTCTCTGTCATTGCTTGCTCAACAAGAAACAAATAACTAGTTTGTACCCCAGAAGAAGAGATCCGCTTGGTGCGAGAGCTGCGTAGTCACATCGCTTTTGGCTTAAAAACACTCGCCTTCGTCTTGCCCCAACAAACAAGATAAGAATATTCGCTATTGTAATTACTTATGTTATTAATCAATGGCTCTCGAGTCAAACAAGTCCAAACTATTCTTTATCTATTAAAAAAGAATGAACTTATTAGCACATCAGGAAGTCAAAAGAATGACAATATAGTACAACCTCCGATCCATATTAATGGCCTCAACTTTATCTAGATACAGATGTATCTAGTTAAGTGTTTAGACTAGATGCATCCGTATCTAGACAATGTTGAGACCATTAATATGGATCGGAGGGAGTATCATGAAAGAGTTAACAGTTCTGTGTTACACAGTCACAAACATTAACTAGGACCAATCGTGTCAGAAACATATTTTCTGTGGATAATGCACGTACTGTACGTCAGTTCACGCGCAAAGTAGATGTCCTCAGGTCCAACCCCAAGAAATGCATTGCATCTCTTCTGCCGACGAGTCTACTAGAAACTAAATAGCTCAGTTGGTAGAAAACAGCATATGTGAGTGACCCGAACTTGCATTTTGAATTGAGTGAGAAAGCGGTGGCCCGGGTGGTCTATGTTGTTATGGTATGGTATCTCTCTTCAAATCGAGATTGTGTGGGTGTATAGTAAGAAAGTCGTAAGCCCACCTGCTCAACAGGTCCCAGTGTCCTTAGATTCGCGAATGCGATACCCAATACTGTGCTTAAGGCAGAAAGCAGGCGTGGGAAGCTGAGTTCGCTAAGAAGAGGGGAAGAGGAGGTTCTTGTGATGGTCCGCCAACCCTTGGATTTCGTTCTTCCTGCAACGAGAAATGTTGTGATCCCAAAGGGAAATCGGGTTCAGTAGATGGTTCCACTGGCGTGACTGACTCCCGGAGGGAGCACCACTAGCTTAAAAACTCATAGGGCAAGAGAACGATCAAAAGCGTAAGTTTCCCATTAAGTCTGCATTCAAGTTTCCTTTTCCGAAGCGAGAAAATCCATGTGCTTTGTGTGCGAGACAACAACAAACATTGGGCGAGCCCAGATATATGAATTCAGCAGGAGCAGCTGTCTCAGAAACTAATTGATTCTTAACGGGACTGAACAAAATAGCCAGTCGCGTTCTCGTCTTCAGCACCAATGAGATTTTCGAGCTGCTTGTCCCTTATAGAATGCCCTTCCTTCGGCAAAAGCTGTTGGTTTTGAGATGAATCCAATCACGGCTACTGGCGGATCTGCCTTAAGCTTATCACTCACTAAATACATTGGTATCTCCTGGCCTTCTGGGAAAATCCGTAGAACAAGGAAATAGGAATGGCCATTGTGTTTTTCCAACTTTCGTAATAGATCTGGCATCCACGAGAAAGTCTTTACTAGATCCGATCTCGCTGGGAGTCAAAGTCGGCGACGAACATGTTCGGCCCGACAGAACAGAATACCAGGCTTCCGCCTAACCATTTCCCCTCCGAGAAGTACAAGATTACTTTATCTCTCCCAGGGGCCTCCTTACTTGAATACTACGGAAACGACTCCGTTAACTCAGTTCGAAAGGTTGGTTCGATTCTTGCTCTTGCTCTGGATTCAGTAGTAAGCCCGAGACTTGTGAACTAGCAACATCTGATCCCACCCCGAACTACTTGACCATACGTCAAGACTAAGAATTCGGAATAATAGGTGAGTGAGTTCCTATTTGGATTTGCCAGCTACTTGTTGAATTGCGGCACATTTGAGCCGTGGATCCTACTCTGGAAAGTGAAATACCCACATGAATAGCAGGTCGAATTCCGGCATGGAATATATCCGCAGATAAGAAGATTTGTCCATCTTGGAGATGACATTAGTTGGAATATAGGCGGAAACCACTCCAGTTGGGCATACTCTCTTCGCCTAAAAGAGAATTGCATTGAGTGGCTCTTTCTAAAAGGCGTGAATTCCAATCAAATCAACCATATCCTGATGGAGAATAGAGATCCACCCACCCACCTTCTATATCTCCCATCCCCGAGGGAAGATCACGCACGGCCGAGAAAGAAGTGTCTCGTATTCAGCAGCTCGCCTAAGTCCTAACGTTAGTGGAAAGAGTAAGATAAGAAAGCTTAAGCGTGGTAGCCCACAGACCAAATATGAGAAGTGATGTTTTGAAAGCTTCTTATTGAGTCTAATACTATCTTTTTGAAATTCTTGGTCCTCAGATCTGATACCATAACCAGCATCTACATGCTCATGCTGCAAACTATCACATAGGTCCTATTTCAGGTTCATTTACTTTCTCAAATAAGTAACTTTGTCTAATGTTCCCCGAACGAGTAGTTAAAACAACCACCCCCTGATCCGAAAGGAATGGGTGTTCCTGAGGCTTATTCGAAGGGCTTTCTAGTGAGTTAATGGGGAATGAGGGTATCACCCATAACCAGTTTGAATATGCAAAAAATTTGTTCTTGTCAAGGAGGGGGATTAGCTACACAACCAAGGAAGGCCTTTTTAGATTATTAATATTCTGACTGCTTTTCACTCTTGTCTAGATATTGCTTTTGCTTAGAGGGCAGGCCGCAGGACAAAGCAAGAGCTTGAATGCGAGGGGCGCAGCGAATGTTTGCTTCGAAGGAGCCTGTGAGCCAGCGATAATTAGACCCGTTAGTTAGTAGGACAACTTGAATACTCCGCCTGTGTCTAATCATCCACTCGACCAGCCAATGAAACGAATTGAGATGAAAGTGATCGAAAGTTATCTCCCGTAGAAGGAGCTATGTTTGCGAAGGATCGAAGAGAGCGTTGAGGGCGCTAGCAACAGCGTGTTTGTTTCAACACAAGAAGTGCCGATCCAAGCTTTAAGAACTCAATCGTCCGTCCGACCGAATCACTCGTTTATGGCTCTGATTCCAAGTCAGGGTTTAAAACAGCGGTGACCCAGCTAGTTGAAAAGTTTTTACTAGGAACACCAGACATGAGAGCCAGCTACAGAGACAGCTAATGATATCAAAGTTGACGAAACAAGAGAGTTTCATTCAATTCTTTTTAGAGTGTGCGCCTATGATCAATAGTTCCTTACGTAAAGGATCTTTCCCTTCTCATATTCTATTCGAGAGTTATCAGTATTTAGCAAAGCTGTTCCTATCTAACGGAGGGCTATTGGATCAAATGAAAAAACATTGTTGAGAAATAGTAGCCACCCGAAGTAGAGGGAATCCAACCTTGCCCAGTCGATGCTCAAGTGGCCCAAAAAAGCAATCTGAAAAGGGAAGAGCTTGTTCTGAAGGAACCGCACTCAAAGGTAATGTTTACTTTATCAAATCATTCTTACTCCTTGGTTACCCCTGATGAAACGAGCCTATTCATTTGACCATTCACTAGTTTGTAAACTGCGCCTACTTCATGCACAGAACTCCGCTCTACTGGAGGCTTGGCATGCTCGAAAAGAAAAAAAGCGGAGTCAATCTTTTCAAATTCCTTGCGAACAATACCGAAGACTTGCGGCGTGTAGTTGCTTGCGTGAGATTTCTCAAGATTGTAGAAAGGGGTTTTTAAAACAGGTTCCTTCCGTCTGAGAGGCTTTGCAATCCAACTCAGTCTCCTTTGTGTGCGCGCACACGCAAGCCAAGTTTCACTTTTAATACCCCTGCCTTCCTCTCCTTTCAGTAAGTTTGGTATTCTGTCTTGTGAGGTAGGAAAAGCCATCATGTGTAGGAGATCAACAAAGAGTGAATTGGTACATATGGACATAGTGAAAATAAGGAACTAGGGGAGTTACAGCATAGTGAATGTAAAGCGACAGTAAGAGCTGGCGGGTAATTCCAGAATCAGGAACATATCTATAAGGAAAGTCCACTAGGGCGTCGCTCCCTTGCAGATCAAACAAGAGATCTCGAACCGTTCCCTTCTGCTCTTTCTGTGAAAGATGAGATCAACACATATATTGGGAAGTCGACTATGTTCCTATTTGAAAGACGGCGGCTCGTAAAGAAAGGTAGGCTAGGCGCAATCCCTTTGGTTCTTTAATGCCAGCCCCTGGGAGTGGAATCCACAGTACATTGAGAATAGGCAAGCAAAGAGAGGAAGATCCAAAACACATGTCACCTTAGCCTCGCAGGCATGCAAGCTACTCCAACTGCGTTACCTGTTCGAATCTACATCTCTTTTTATCTCTCACCGTATGGAGAAGTGGGTCCAAGTCGTCAATCCGAACAAAGAGTATTCGGTCGCAAGGTCTAAGGCGAGGTTCTATTCGATCAGATCCAAAAAGGCTGTGTTGGCTTCTCAGTTAAGAAGAAGCAGTAAGCGGAGCTAAGAAGACACGAAAAGCCAGATATCGACCGAGTCCAGGGTGAAGCATCTAAGTCAGGATCTTACCTTTTCTTTTATCGTGGCCAGGTAGTTGAATTCCATAGAGAATATCGCCTTCACTTGACCTAGCTTTCGAGTACCGGGTACGCCTGTGATAACCGGACCGCAAATATATAAAGGAGTCAACCTCACTCCCTTGAAGCTGATCAAAAAGATTATCAATACGAGGAAGTGGATACCTATTCTTCACGGTTACCTGGAACAGCTTACGAGTTGAAATGCAAAGGCGCTCGTCCTTCTTTTTCAAAAACAATACGGGCGTGGAGATCAACTCGGTCGAATTCACCCATAAGTTCTTGTAACTGCTTCTTAAACTCTTCCATTTCTGTTGTCGCCATCCAATTGCTTAGAGATTGGAGCCGGTAGCAAATCTATGGTGAACACTCTTTGCCTATCTGGTGGAAGTCCTGGTAATTCGTCTGGGAACTCACATACCTGTGGTATGTCTTTAAGGCCCAGAACACTCGAGTAGCTCTCCGAAATGAAAGCCATGTACCCGGTGCAACCAAAAGTGGAGGAGTGAGCCATTCATACTTCAAAGAGTTATTAGTTTTTTAAGTAAGCCCATCAAATTAAGAGGAAAAAGCTGGAAGAAGACGACGGGATTGTTGATAGATCCCCTCTACATCCTAACCAAGAGGACAAGTGCAAACCTCTGTCTCCAAGTCCATCTCGCCGGGTGGAAAGGTTATTCTTTGACGTAGTACCGGTATTAGAGATAAGGAAAGTAGTTGGGAGTATGTATGCCGGCAAAAAAGTACCCACACCTTCTTAGCCTCCTTATAGAGGAAGATCTTTTTATGCAAAAAAGACATACATTCTTTTCTTTTAGGTCAATTTTTCTCAATCGATGATATTGTTTCTGGATAGTTGACCCAACCAATCAAAGCTCCCTTGACTAGCTTTCCAGCATGCGCTACTACTACCTACCTTACTAGATATGAGAAATGAAACACACATGCATCATCCAAAAGAGGTTTACAAGACAGTCCATAAAAAGAGCAAAAGAAGAACCAAGTCATACTACTTTTTTTCTGCCTCTATCCTACACTTCAAGCATCATGACTAGAACTATCTATCTAGCTATTCTACTCCCACAAGCACAAAAAAGCATGAAGAATCTTGAGGAGCACATTCAGAGCTGGTTGAGGGTCATCCACAACTTCCAGAGCACAATTCTTAAGCACTTGTTCTAACCTAATAACTGGGAGCCAGTGTCATTAAGTGGCCTATCAGAATACAGGTAGCAACCATACGCACTTGGCTGAAAAATCCTGCTCATAAGCCAGGTCTGTGTGCCGAGTACAGCCGTTGCCTCAGGGGAAGCGAACAAAGTCATTTGGAATAGTTTCTTTATAGGGGTGGGTCCTTGATGGTGAAACATCAATTGGGGAAAGAATCTTCTTGGGTTAAATATTATTGATAGAACACAAGCTTCAGCTAGAAAATGGAAGTATATGGAGAGACATTCAGAAAAATAAAGCAAGACAATAAAATAACTTTCATTTCTTGAATTTCCTGTAGTAGAAGGCTTTTTAATATATGTTGATTTTTGGGGAGGAATTTCTGGATGGGATGGCCACTTGGACCTCCACACCCTCTTATATATGGCTCAGCTTAGCCTTACATCTTAACTTGAACACTAGAATACTCTAGATTCTGCTAGGACACTAACTTAGACTCCAACACTCCACTGGAATACTCTAGATTCTCCTAGGACACTACTACTGCACTAACTCATACCCCAACAATATACAATTTTTTTTAGTCGCTCCAATCACTCCAGTAATCCAAATGACTTGTTTGGGGTATATGACCTGCAACCGGTTTCAGAGAAGAATGAAGCTGCCACGGCTGACGACGTCTGGAGTATATATGCACAAAAATGCAAGATTGCAAGAACAAGGATTGACACGAACACCAAAATATGTCATGTTAATGTTTGCTCAGAGCCTCAGATTAGAGAATAATAAAAGATGTGATAATTATGAACTAAATCTTGGATTCACCATAGAGTATAAAGAAGTCTAACATATGCTTCTATTTTTCTGACAAAATTCTTAGAGATATTTATGAACAAAATAAGCTAGTTTCCAAACCTGCAGGGGAGAGGGGTTGTCTGGCCTGAATAACCCAACTGAACTGAAGATAGTGTTGCATAAGGGGTGCTTTGGTAACGAACTGAAGGAAGAGGTTGGGAGCCAATTTCTCCTACTACTCGATCCTGTTAGGACAGACCCAGTGCATAGAGGCTCCCACACAAGGTGGGGTCTGGGGAGGGATTATAGGAACCTAGTCTTACCCCTGCAAAGTGCAGTGCAGAGAGGCTGTTCGAACCCAGGACCTCTTGGCACAAGTGGGGAGGACCTCACCACTGCACCAACCTGTTGTTCAATGAAAATTTCCACATAGCTGTGTAGTTTTCCTGTACTGCAACCATCATAGCAATGAACGCTGAGCTTCATAATCTGTCACGAAAGTAGTTGAAATATTTGTTTTGCATCGTCAAGAGAAGAAGTAAAAAAAACATAGCCCTTTAATCTTCCAAGCAAACTAGGAAAGAGATTTAATTGGAAATATTGACATGGTGGATCAGTGGACTGTCGGATGGATGCTCTGGATGAGGTGGAATCTGATGTATTGTCAGGCATGAAAAAATGCAACCGGAGGTGGTTGCCCGAAGAATCGCAGTACCGAGAGCCAGCATGTGGTGTCGTTCTGGCCGAGTGCCTCTAATAGAAAGGGTATCTAAGCTAATTTTAGATCTCTTTCCTGTTGTATGCATTGTCCAAAACGTGGGGCCGTGCTTAAATCTCTCGCCTTACATGCAAACATTAGAAGGGGAAAATGCCGGGTTTAGAGGAGTGCAAGGCACACATTCTCTTCCTCCTTTCTCTCTCCTCTCTTCGTTCCCACGTAGAGAGAGAGGGGGAAAGAGAGGAAGCCCCATTGCCTCCTCTAATTTCCTGCCAAGAACCACATTTTGATCTTACCCCCAATCTTTCGTGCAGGTATTCCCACACATTCATCGCCTTTTGAACGGTTCTTCTCCCTTTCAGTTTGAGGAATCTGGAGCTTTTCCTGACCAAATTTCAGCGCTGGTATACATCTCCATTTCTACTCTTGATTGAAAAAAAAATCCAAACATTCTCGCGCCAATATGAATGCTTCTTGAAATAAATGTGCCATCCATTGCGCACTAGAAGTATGCCTAGATTTTTTCTACAAACAGAAAATTAATTTTTATTTCTTCAACGTTTTCTCGGAGGCTCTTTTTTCTCTAGAAAAATCAGCTATTCATATTCCTTCTAAAACAAAGGGTGATGCATCTTTTACAGTTGCTGCATTGGCAATACCAACTTGTGAAGGGCTGAAGACTTCTTGAAAAGATCAGGCTGTGTGATTTGGCTGCCTTGGTGCTGCTTGGACAAAGGATTACTGTTGCCATTTCAGGCTTTTTCAAGCTAACTGCTGCATATGAATTTGGATGAACATTGATCACCAATGGCTTTGAAAACCGGTGCGAGATCCCAGGATTTCTCGCAGCGATTCTGCTCCACGCTGTCCCGTGCTCTCAGTGAGCTCTGCGTTATCATACTGCTTCATGTGGCTGCCGCAGCGTCATATGCGGCAACAAGGTTGGCGCGCGCCAGCAGGCTGAAGGCGCCATGCACGCTGTGCTCACGGCCGGACCATGCTCTCCATGGCAAGCCATGGTTCTCTGCGGATTTGGTCTGTGCTGCTCATAGGTCGGAGATAGCATTGCTGGCATACTGCAAGAGTCACAACAATCTTGCACATTCTGATGATCTCTGCAAGAGATGCCCTGCTGCATGCACTGCGGCGGATGAAGTTAACTCTCAGTCCGGATCGAGACCCAGACGGCTGTGCTCTTGCTGTTCGGAGCCATTCAAGAAGACACACAACGTGCAGAAGATTTATGAAACTGCAAATCTCGCGGAGTCTTCACATATTGTGCATGCTTCGGAAGAAACCAACCGGAGGGGTCAAGCTGTTGCGATAGACCAGAGCCATCTTGCCATGCCACCCAAGGTTGTACCTGAACAGGTTCCTGCAGACCATTCAAAAGAGAAGGGTATGTTTACCTTATCTGAATTGATGTGCTTCTCCTATTATCTCTAAATACATTACTAAAAGCTGCTTGTACTAATGGATCGTATATGAAATCCACTGAGTGTATCTATATGGTTTTGATGTAGCATTTGTGGTGGGCATCGAGGAAATCAGCGAATCAGATGGTTCACCAGGCACATATGAACAATCGACAAAGGACAACAATGCTTCCGTAAATGCTGGATTGGCAGCAAAGCCTTCGCGCATTTTCGCCGACCGCAACAGTAGCATAAAGAACACTTTTATCAGTAGGGTCAATCTGCCATCTCCTCGCCCATCCGAGATAATCTCTAGCAGGGACAACAATTCCACTACTCAACAAGAAGTAAAGGCACTCCTGACTCAGATGTCCTCTGCAAGGGGCCTCGATTATTCTTGGACTGAAGGAGCAACTAGTCCTGATACCAATGTTCAGAATGATGAAACCAATGGTGCCGGAAGGAGACTGTCCCTTGAGAGGAATTACTCTGTGTTGGAACCATCGGACATGAACCTCACCGCCGGTGAAGCCGACGGCGAGATCTCACTTGAGAGTTTGAAGCGGCAGATTGAGCTCTACAAAAATTCAATGGATGTCCTTTACAAAGAGATCGATGAAGAAAGGAGCGCTTCAGCAATCGCAGCTAGCCAAGCAATGGCCATGATCAACATACTGCAGGAGGAAAAGGCTGCGATGCAGATGGAAGCACTGCAATATCTTAGGATGATGGAACAGCAGGCTGACCATGACCACGAAGTGATCCAGAACCTACATGACCTGCTTACGGACAGGGAGAAAGAATTACTTGACCTGGATGCCGAGCTTGACAACTGCCGGAGGCTAGTGCTCCAGCATGAGCAATTCAGTGGTGGCAAGTTTGATGATGATACAATAATGGACAGTACAGGTCGATGTGACAGTAATGTGTCATTTGATGCCCTGAATGGCTCATCCCTGCCATTTGATGTCTTGCATGGATCAGATCTCATGACGAGCACCATGTCAGGTTTCGAAGAAGAGAAGGCATACATTTTGGAATCACTGGCCAGATTGGAGGAAAAGCTTCGCAACTCTACAAACGGGCCTGTCTCTGATGATGCCAAAAACAATCTAGAGGTCGGACTTTCTGGAGATCAGACAGGGGATGAATCGATTTCTGTTCAGCAATCAGTTGAGGAAAACCACAAGGATGAATGTTCATGTTCTCCTCTCGCCAGCGGTAAAATGAGTGAATCAACTAATCTTAAAGATGAGATTTTACTCCTGGATACAAGAGTTAGGGCGCTTGAAGATGATCATGAGTTTCTCAAGCGGGTACTAAGTTCCCTCAAAGGTAGCACCGATGGGCTGCAGTGTGTACGGGAGATAACGAGCCATTTACAAGAGTTGCGAAGAGTTGCAGCTCAATAGAGAGAACCTGTTTTGTCTTGAGGTAAGAACTCTCATGAACGTGATTATAGTAGCAATGAATATCAGTGAAGCGTTAAGTTGAAAAATTATTTTAAAAAATCAAAGCATCTTCTTCAGGTAACTAAAAGCCCAAGCATAGTTTGTATTAAAAAAAAAGCCCAAGCATAGTTTTTTTTTCTGTCTCCTAATTTTTTATGAATATACTTTAACAACATACTAATCAGCCCTATCAATTGTATGATCTCCTGTGATTTTGTTTTTCATTTTAATTTCCTATGCATCCTAACGCTAGCTGCAGTTATTAGTGTTTATGCTGTTGGATCTATGCAAGAACCATAAATCATATATCGATGAATGCTATGCTAATCATTCAGTAGAAACACTGACAAACTTTGATCCAACTTTTTTTTGCAGCAGTTCTCATCTGGAGATCTACAACAGCCTAATGATGACGGTACTTCCATTTGGCGCCCAATGTGGTGTCGGTTATGCATTTTTAGTAGTTCTGAAGGTCCAAGCTGTTGCAAGATCATCCGATGTTCTCTGGTCCTCATCTGTCTATGTCTAAATGTGGAAGGGAGCGTCCCACTGGCCAAACACATCCATAACCTCCTTGTTGTCTTTCATGTCACCTCTTCAGCAAGATTACTGATACAGAAAAACAAGAAAAACATTTGTTGTATGCTGACCTCATCTGATGGGTGCTGAAATCAGGAGCAAGTTTGTAACTGAACATGTGAAGAAATGCTTTCGGTTCTTGCCTCCCAATTTTTTTTTATATGTTTGCATCGTGCTAACTTTCCCAGTTTTTTGCAAATATTCGCTCATAGAAAACCATGCATGCAAAAACCCGGGTATACTAAGAAAACATGAATCAACATCATTTGATTTTTCATAAAATATGTTTTATAATATCTTTATTTTTTAATAACATAATCACATGTCCATATGTCTAAAACATCATGTGTTTTGTAATGAAGTGGTAAATTGGTGAAAAGAAACATCCGCAATAGTACTTCTTTCGACAAACCAAAATAAACGCCCTTGATTGACGAGAGCCACCGTGCAAGTGAGTACAATGGCATATACTCACGGAAACCACAAATAGAGGCTGAGCCACATGGAGCAGTTTATTTACAAAAAATCGAAATTCATATTTTAAAGTTAAAAAAATCTGAAAAAAACCTAGATGTAGGCAATGTTCTACTCTACCAACGTGCAAATTCACAAATTAAAGCTACACAAGAATAACAAAACCTGATAGATTTGGAAGAGTTGAGAATTTACACTTTTCACTAGAGTTTGTCATTTTTGTGCAGCCCAAAATATAAAATATTTCTAGTCAATATTTTACACGTTGATAAAATACAGTATTGTCTATGTCCAGATTTTTTTCTTCAGATTTTATGAAACATCTGAAACTTGCGAAGATTGGGTATTTTCTCAAGTTTAACTACTAATTTATTGAAACTTGCGAAAATACCCAATCTTCCTAATCAAAACATCTGAAGCTTCAAAGCACGATAGTGACTATAAAACAGTAATAGAAAGATCCTGATATTGGGATGGTGGAAGTCGTCAAAGGGATCCTCGCTGGTGCGAAGCGTTTGACCAATATTACATCTTTTTCGGTTTTTCCTTGGCCGCTCTATGATTTCTCCTTCTATATCAATATAAGCAAAGCTTTTGCATCGTTTCAAACAAAAAAATCGTCAAAGGTCGAAGTGCTCTAGGCATCGAGAAAAAAATTGTTTTCTTTGGAATTTAAATGGTTGTAATAACTGAGGATCTCAAGTGAGCATTGACCTAAACTGCCTTTGTGCATAATATTTTCAGTTTTCCTTCTATTAATGAAAGCTACGCACTTCTCTTACTACAGAAAAGAAAATATGTCATCGTTATCATAACAAACTTGTGCCCAGTGGAGCATCATGAACACATCATATACAGTCAGAAATCAGAATAAAACAGTAACCGAACACAACACTGGGCATGTGTACTACCGGCAGTTAGAGGTGAGACCACAATTCTGACTGACCTTAAGGGAAAAAAAAAGAGGAGGTCAACAAAGCAAACAGAAGAAAAGGTCAGTGGAGGGGATACTTTTTCAGCTGGGAGTTGTGCGGCATGGAAGGAGCTGTACACTCGGAGCTCTTTTGCACAGAAGAATGCCGTTACGAGCGTGCGCCGTGAAATCTGCGAATGCATTCCGCATGCCTCTATCCACCGCCGAGAATCCAGCTGAAGCAAGGAGGGCATGAGACGTCTTCCCCACCCTTTAAAACATACTACACCTTCTTCTCCAGTTCTCTCGATCCGACCTGCACAAAAGGCGAGAGAACCGTGGAGGTAAACAGCATACCAGACCGCCATACCCGCCGAAGAGAAGAGCTCTGCTATGAAGGGATGTACTTAACTCAGACTGCTACACTTTGCAGCCTCTGCTTCCTAATCCTGAGAAGATTTGGCATCATCTGGACTTCAAGTTTGTTCTTGTCGTAGCCCTCTGGCCGTTGCTAGATCTGCAAAACAAGGAAATTATGTTACAGTTGCAAATAAAATGAATACAATAATAATCTCTACTTCTGTTACTCATTCTTTGAATATTGCAGGTAGCACAGCTCTTCTCTTGTTAGTTTCAGATTTTTTTTACACTCATGTCTTCTTCAGTTCTTATTTCCCGTGGAAGAATGCAAATGCCCCATGGATTAAATAGCCTCGGATAACACCAGAACTCTATCTTGTCACTAGAGCCATCTATCGTTTGATTTACACGAAGGTTGAGTCAAACCGAAACAGTGAGCTATTAGGTGCAATTACATGAAGCTGACAGGAAATAAGCACACATACATGGGTTTCTAGCACCTTCCTTCCCTAGCCCTATATCGGCTACAGCAACCTTTATCATTTTCATCCAATAACTAACTAGAAGGCTGCACCAATTGCCACATATGTTCTTGTCTCCTTGAGTATGTACATCTGTGAGTGATTCTTGCTCTCTTTAGTACGGCAGAGCCTCTTCGTGGGAGGTGACATCAGACACATCTAGTTGCAGAGCTCACTAGTGGAACATCTGAACATTAATATATATATCCAGGTTGAAAAATAACCACAAGAACTGTCACCATGTACACCGCGAGAATTGTAAGTAACGTAAGCTTGAAGTCCCAGCTTATGCGCCACTAAGTTAAACACAAGTCGCTGCTAGTTCCTTTACACAGTCCAGTAGTCTGTTGGTTGAGAAGTTTAGATCAAACTAATATGCTCAAAATACCCGATGAATGCCAATTGGCATGGTTGCACTTAAACTTTCTTCAACTTCCAAGCTTCCTTGTTACCTAAATAGAATGGCAACAGTTTAGGCCCCTATGTACATCCCTCAGTTTTACTACATTTTTTTTAAGTCCCAGGTACTAGAAAATGGTTTAGTGCTGCATATATTCTGATGATTTTTTCTAATGTACCTAGTGACCTAGTACCCATCAAGTATCTATCTATTCAATTTCATTCACTGGTACTCAAGAATCGGTGTCATGATGGAGAAAATGTTCAAATTTATCAAATTTCAGCGAACCAAGAACATCACAGTGATATATAAAAAAGCATGCAAGCTCAAATGACTAAGGCTGATACAAATATTCCATAATCCAAGATCATGTGCTATTTGGATAATTGCAATCTTGTAGGTAGTTGTAGCTCTTGTTTCTTAGAGCATAACCACACCAGTACATTCATAAAATATGGTAAGGAGGCACAAGGCATGACCTACATTTCTCAACTTCCTATGGGTGAATAACATCAAAGATGCCAAATTCAAAGGGTGTGAGCTTTCCGTCTTTCTCGTTTGTATCTCCTAAAAATAACAGGTACAATACTAATCATATGATAGTCCTTCACATTGACCTTTAGTATGGGTGAGTTCTGTTATTTTCTGGCCCATCAAATTTGTGTGACAACTAAATTATAGTTTCATGACTTACCACTAGTCCACTATAATATTCTTGGCATAGCACAGAAACTAGGTTTCATGAGTCCTTGAGTTGCAACTTCATGCGCAAAGTCTCATTCATTCAATCATCAGCTGTGCCAAAAAAAAAGGTATGCTCTCTTCTATTGCTCATTCCTACCGTTCGCTAAATGTAACTCTGCTTGCCAGATTTCTGCTGCTTTACCTCTTAATTGGTAAGAATAAGAATCAAAACATTCTGCCACCATGGATTTCTTGTGCTTCATCTTACTGATCATCTTGCACTTACTTAGATGTATTTATCATTACAAATTATTTTAGGCTACTTGCTAATTGGTTAATGAGCTTGTGGTAGTTGAAGCACATTGTATCAAATATCAATATGAATAGGATTGGGGCAAAGAAAAAGATGGTAAGGAGTTTGTTAGGTCTGGAAGAAACAAAGTTGCTTCATGTCTTAATAATCATGCTATGCAACTTCTCTACACGGAAGAACAGACAACCATATTGCATAGCTTAAAACTCCACGGCTCCACCTCTTCTCCAACAACCAAGCCAACTGCAATTTCCATATCCAATTGAATTCTGTCTGCTGCTGCATTCCTGTCGAGTCATCTTTTCCCCTTAGTATGTGCACTGCAAGTCTGCAAGTAATTACCATTTCTATTTGAGCTCAAGATTAGTTCACATCTAAGATGCTATTTGCCATTCGATTTACTCTTGCATTTGCTTCTCTGTCAAAATTGATTTCTTCAAAGAATTTCTTTCTATGCTCATCAGTTTTCATATTGTGTTGTTTTTTTAGATTTGTATTGAAGGTGCCAGGCGCTGTTTCGTCAAAATGATTATTGGGGGTGACTATTTTGAAGGTTCGCATGATCATAATCTCATAGCAGAGCCTTTGATGCATGATTCTTCTAGAGCTCCTAGATGCCACGGCAACACAAATATTGAGATACAGAAATACAAAGCGCCCTCGTTTGAAGTCTTTTCAGATTCAACCAATCTTTCCTCTGAAGCTGCAAGAGCAATCAACCACCTTCAGCATCAACTAGGAATCGATCTGGAGCAAGATATGCCCCCAGTGGAAACTGGGACCTGGGATACTTCTATCTGCACTATGCAAGACCAAATCATCAACCATCAGATTTGCGAAGAACCACAAGACATATTGGTGGAACAGCAGATTCAACAGTATGATGCTGCACTTTATCCAAACAGCACTTACACACCAGCACCGGATCTCTTGAATCTTCTCCACTGCACTGTGGCTCCAGCATTCCCCGCAACATCTGTCTATGGTGATACAGCACTGAATGGTACCACCTATTTGGATCTTAATGGTGAGTTTACAGGAGTGGCAACAATTCCTGACAGTAGCTTAATGTTCACAAGTGATTCAGCCTTGCAGTTAGGGTATCATGCTACCCAGTCTCATACACTAAAGGATATCTGCCACTCCCTACCGCAAACTTATGGGCTGTTCCCCAATGAAGATGAAAGGGATTCCATGATTGCGGTTGGAAGTGTAGGAGGAGATCTTTTTCAGGACATAGATGACAGGCAATTTGATACTGTACTAGAATGCAGAAGAGGAAAGGGTGAGTTCACCAAGGGCAAAGGAAAAGCTAACTTTGCAACTGAGAGAGAGAGGAGGGAACAGCTAAATGTGAAGTACAAGACATTAAGAACGCTCTTCCCCAATCCTACAAAGGTTTGTCTTGTTCATCATTTTGCAAATGTAGGCGATTGTGATGATTCTCGGTTGCACAGAATACTCAACCACTAGAAGCTATCATGCTAACCTTTCAGATTTTCAGTGATGCTAGATGTGCAGAATACTTAATAGAAGTTAATTCTGCAAATTTTCAGAAACTTCATCAATTTGAGAAGCTCAAATGTGAAAAATCAAAATACTATGCAGTCTAATAAACCCGTGCTTTATAAAAGATCAACAAACACCCATTCACAGAACTGTTATCTGTCTAAACTCTAAAGTAGGTTCCAAATAATATGAGTTAAGTGATATGCTCCTGCCGTTTTCTGTCGAATACTTCTTCAAGCTCTGTTGCTAGATTATATTTACTCTGATACTAAATATCATATTGAACATGATTGCCATGAAATAGTTCTTCTTTGTGCTACTTTCTGCAGATACTAAATAGTGCCATACTTATTTATCTTCATAGAACGAGCCCATACCTTCTAGTTAATTATGAGAGAACAATGAAAATAATCAATATTTCCTATGTATTTGATTTTTTTAGTAACCATATGTACTTTAATTTTTCGTAATACAATGTTATCCTCCCCATTGCATTACTCTCCAACAAAAGTATCCACCTCTCTTATGATCTAATCTTAACCAATTCGACAACACTTTGTGATGTACTCAAAGAAAAAATAAACATTGTGACAGAACCGCAAAAATCTCCGTTTTACGTTTTGGGGCTGCTCATATATGTATGATAAGCATTAATGTTTTACAGAATTGTTCTCTAGAATGACAGGGCTTCAATAGTAGGGGATGCCATTGAATACATAGATGAGCTGAATCGGACAGTGAAGGAACTGAAGATCCTAGTGGAACAGAAGTGGCATGGTACTAATAGGAGAAAGTTAATAAAGTTGGATGAAGAGGCAGCTGCTGATGGCGAAAGCTCATTGATGAGACCAATGAGGGAGGAGCAAGACAATCAGCTCAATGGGGCCATAAGGAGCTCCTGGGTTCAGAGGAGGTCAAAGGAATGCCATGTTGATGTCCGCATAGTGGAAAATGAAGTAAACATCAAACTCACTGAAAAGAAGAAGGCCAACTCTCTGCTTCATGCTGCGAAGGTTCTCGACGAGTTCAATCTTGAGCTCATCCATGTGGTTGGAGGGACTATTGGGGATCACCACATATTCATGTTTAATACTAAGGTATTGACAGTAATCTTTATTTTAAGTAACAACAGGAAGTTCTTTCCCTACATTGCCGATTATCATTGATAGTAATGTTCCATTGTCCACAATAATACAGGTATATGAAGGCTCCTCGGTTTATGCTTGCGCAGTGGCTAAGAGGCTCCTTCAAGCAGTGGATGCACAACACCAGGCCCTTAACATATTCAACTAGGCTTTAGCGACCATGGTGACTACTTGAAGAAGTTCTCAGTCTACTGCTCTCAGGGAGTAGTAGCTTTCCGTTTGTTCTCTCAGTCAGCAAAGAAATATTAGATCAGACTTGGAGAGAACAAGTTGTCTTTAGCACTAGCTAGCTCGCAAAACTTAGAACCTGGCCATGCCTGAACTGTTTACTGCTATCACTTATCTAGCCTTGCTAGAAATGCTTTGCCACATTTGTCTCACTGTTTGCTTGCGTTATGTCCTCTGCTCATTTCATTTGGAGTTGGCATCAAAATCTAGTAGATGAAGATGTGATCTACGCATGTGTGGTCGTGTGGATAGCATATTGTGTTCGGGTCCACAGAACATAGCTTAGTGCGTTCACTGGCATCAGATCTTAGAGGGTTCTACATGCATTCCAAAATTTCACATAAATCCCAAATTCCGTGCGAGCATTTTACATGTTGGGTCAAATCGTTAGGAAATCGACCCACACATTGCCACCCAACAGTTTTCCTACCTGAATCACATTTTCGTTACAAAACCATGGCCTTCTACAGCACTATCTATTTATCATCGTGCAACTATATTAGGGTTCGCTCTACTATGCAAATCTTTAACAACACAACTCTGCAAGGAAAGGCGAAAGAGCTAGAACATGTCATCTCTTACCTCACACCAATGCCGTCACTGAATATCAATGGAGACCGTTCTGCTCTGTGCCGTGCAGTACCCCGAACACCTCGCGGGCACGGCACAACCATCCTGCGGCAGCGAGATAAGGTCACGGCCTGCAAGCAAAATCGCAGCCACGAAGAATCAACACAGACGCGACGCGACGCGACGCAGTCCTGCACCGAATTTAAATTAGATAACCGGACTAAGGATTTTTCCAAATCAGAACCAGACTCCTTGCGCGCCGCATTTCGCCGGCGAGATCTGCAGGGGCCGCGGATGCCCCCGTTGCTTGCTTGCCTCGACAGCTCCCACACCAATGGTGTGACCATCGAGGATGCTCGCGTGGAGGCTCGGACAGCCACAGTTCTGGAACTGCGTGAGCTCGCGAGGAAGGATTTGGGAGTAAAGTGGGGAAAAGTTTTTTTTTTGAGAATTAGAGCATGTACAACAGGGCGCTAAGGCGGTAGGAAAAAAATCGAAGCCGTCATGCTAGAATCCCATTGGGCATGTAGAATCCCATTAGGGCATGTAAATGCAATATGCTTTTAGAGGTGTGTAGTAAAATAAACGGTTTTTGGTTATCCAATAGTGATTATTTACACACAAAAAATGCTTAACTAGACACCTCTTCGTGGTATGCCAATACTTAGAGAACAATGTCTATCCAATGCCACTCACCCACCGGGCTTGACATGGTCATGGGCGGCTTGGAACTTGCTACCTTCGTCTTTGATGTGTGACCACCTCTTGCTAAGAGTGTTGTCACCGTGATCACTCTCAATTTTGTAGGCGGCAAATTCCTGTGCTTATGAAAATGCTTTCCCACCCTCCTCCAAAATGCGGTCTCCCTTTGCTTGGCACCATTGATGGCACATGGCCAATTGTCATCCAAGTCACGCAAAGAAGTTTGTCCTCCTTCTCCGTGTACGAGACCATCCTCTTGTTGGGGCATGCTTGCCGAGGCCGACATGGACCATGGCCTCACCTTGCTACGCACCAGGACGTCTCCGGCATTCGCCAGAGTGATGTTGAGGACAAGGCGAGGCACCACCGAGACCGTCGGCACCTACGATATCTCTGATGATGTGTCCCGTGAACCGAGGCGTGACAGTGCGCTTGCGAGTGGGGTGACGGCCGACGTGCCATCGAGAGAGCGGGCGAGGAGGACCGTGGCAGCTTCCTTTTATGGACGAGACCGAGACGTCGTCGCCAAGGCCGCGACATCGGGCCGAAGGCAGAGCTCGCAAGTACGGCGTCAAAGACCTCCCCCTTGAGCAGGAGCACAACTCGGGTGGCGGTGTGGGTGGCGACGATGTCCGCATTGGTACGGGTATGGAGGGCGGCGGTCCTTCCTCCTCAGCCACCGCCTTGGCAGCCTTTGCTTTGGTCACACGTTGCCTCGTCTTCTCCCTCCGGGTTGCCCTCTTGTTGGACTCTGAGAGCCACTCCTTCTTGGATTCACCATGGCGGCACTGGCTGTCGGGTTGGGCAGGCCAACGTCCTCCATCGGTGGCGGGGGCGAGGGCGGCGGTGTCATGGGAGGGTTTGGGGATTGGGCGAATGTTGGAGCTGGGGGGTTGTAGATTGGGCCCAGAATGGACAAGAGAGGACAAAGGGCATACATGGAGACTATCCGTTGCGCCCAAAACACCACCATCAATTTATTTAATTTTACCATGCTATGCATCAGTTGCTACATTATATACTACAAGCCTACATTAGCCATTCTAACTGAAAAAAATATCTTGGCCCGTCATATTTCTTCTTTTAATGTGTGTGATTGTCTTGATTTGCCTACATCAGCTTCTAAATTAAAGTTAAGTAATTTTCTTAGTTTGATCAATATGATACTAATATAGTGGTGTGGCATGATATTTTTGTTTCTTCACATTGCATGTCTTTGTTGTATAATACGGACGGGTTGTCATCGATGTTACATATTCCAATCTCACCCTTGTCATGTTTCAACTAAATACTTAACATTTACCTTATCAGCAAATTAACTAAACAATAAAGTTGCTAAATGTGTCCCGGCCGTCGTGCGGGGAATCATCTAATCTATATAGAGATAACTTTCATTTATCTTTTCTTCCGGGTACCTCCTATTTGGTTAGAAGTTCCTGCTACGTATGCCGTGGGATGAGCCTCGGGTACACGCCTCCCCCTCCCCGACCCCCTCGCGCCGCCACCCCAGGGCGGCGCCAGGGCGACTCCAGCGCCGGCCCTCCCGTCCCCTCCTCTCTGCCGGCCGAGCCTGCCGTCGGCCTTGGCCGCGGTGGTGGCGGCGCCCGACGCCAAAACGGCCTAGGGCTGGAGGAAGTGGCGGCTGCTCCGGGCGCGGCTGGGGCGCCCCGGGCGTGCGCCGGGCACAGCGGCCAGGGCGGATCCCTGGCCGGGCGACGGCAGGCGGCGGCGGTGGCCGTGGATCTGGATCTCGGCCAGATCTGTCTTGGCTCGGCTTTGGCCAGCCGGGATGCGAGATGAGGCCGGTGTGAGGCGGCCGGAGGTCCTCTACCGGTTTTTCGTTGGCGTCGGCCGTCTCCATGGCGGCGATTCTCGTGGATCCATCTAGCGGCGAGTTTTGGGCGACACGGCCTCCGGTGAAAACCACGCCGACTGCGGTCTTGGCGGACGATGGCGGCGTCTCCGACGTCGTTCCCTTCTCGAGGCATCATCGTTGCGGGCCACGTCACCAAGCTCGAGATGTTCCGGGGGAAACCCTAGATCTGGGTCTCCCGGATCGGACGATGACGACTCTTTCAGTGTCGTTCTCCCTCCTGGGGCATCGTTTTGGAGCAGCTGTTGGTTGGGACGGGCAAGAGGAGGCGGCGTGTCAAGGCATCTAACACGTCAACGACGGCGAGTCTTGGCGACGTGGCGCAGCGGAGTCTCGGCGTTGGATGTGTGATGATGGTAGCGCGCATACCGGATATGTTGTCTGGCGTCGTGGCGACGTCGACGACATGCCTGGCAAGGTTAATACTTTGGTACCTGTCCTGAAGATGATGGGTTTGAGGAAGACGGTGGCGGCGACTT
Organism: Poa pratensis; assembly: GCA_947311845.1. Classification (NCBI taxonomy): domain Eukaryota; kingdom Viridiplantae; phylum Streptophyta; class Magnoliopsida; order Poales; family Poaceae; genus Poa; species Poa pratensis. The sequence continues at coordinate 50,767,485 of CAMZMU010000063.1, forward strand.
CTGTAGCAGGTGCATCGGTGCCGCTGAGGGTCTGCTGAACTGGTTGTGCCCCCTGGTCGCTATCGGACGGCTTGGTGTGGACTTCGATTTTTTGATGATGTGCGTTGGTGTGTTCCACCCCCTTCATCCGGGTTGTAGGTGTAGCGAGTTGTCGCTTTGTTTTGGTGGTTCACTTCGGATTGATCCTTGTATTCCTCTTGTAAGATGTGGTTGAATAATTGCGGATGGTTGTGTGCATTACTCAATGCAGAGGCCGGGGATCCGCACTCCTTTTCTAAAAAAAAATGTAAGTCGTGGGATAAGCTAGGATTAAAGACAAGTCAAGAGACAATTATAACACTAGTATAAGTGCTGTTGTGAGCTGAAAATAAAAATACAACTCGTAGTATATTAGATGCCAACAACAATATAAGGTGAGATTCCGATTGAACAGCCTAATGTGAGAACAAGCCGACTAAATACAAGCATTTGATTGGTCTTGTATATTCAACGAGCGCTACATTCATCTCCTTTCAACCAAGAACACTTCTCATTACATGCACCTATAGACCTAGTGGACTTGTATTATTACTAGGTAATCTGCCCGTGCGTTGTAACGGGGGCATAAATATTCTAGTGATCCAACACTAATTATGTCATATAATTTTAGAATTCTCGTACACATCAAGTGATCCAACACTAATTATGTCATATAATTTTAGAATTCTCATACACATCCAAGTGTCATTGTCAAATATATAATGCCCGTGTGTTTCCATGGTCCAGGTATATAGGAAAGATGGCCACTAATATTTTCATTTCACATGACTCAGACATCATATGCATAGAAAACAATGACCTAGCAAATAATCTCTTATTAACTAATTTGATATTGAACTCAACATAAGTACAATATCAGAATATATTATATTCAGTTCCATGTTTGTATACCAGACACGTTTTATCTTATTCAGGTCTGACTAATACAATATGAAAATCTATGCTCGATTTATAATAATGACAACTTAGGTTAACGAAGCAAATCAATAATCAAATACTAAGACTGAAGATGTTACATCGCCAAGTTCTCATCTATCTCCACTTATGCACCCAAGACATGCAACTCGAACAATCTTTTGTATTAACCTTGTTCTATCTCTGTCCCATTTGCACCATGTAATAACAGGAGCTTAACAACACAATCTCCCCAGTCAATACCATTACATACGTCTACTTTCCTCCTCTGCGTCTACTTTCCTCCTCTTCTTCCCACAGTCTGGAGCATTTGAAATCTTTGTCAGATGGTCTCGGTACATGATATGATTCCTGCCATCTCGTGTCTTTCACCCTTGCCTTTTTTTTGCTAATATCCTTTTGTGGTGGACACACATCTTCCTATCCAAGAGCAGACATGATTGCACTTGCCGGATATCACAAACACATATATGAATATCTTTGGAAAAATAAGATCGAGTAACTTACCTAAATTAATCTTGCTCAAATCCACATTATTTTAGGTGAAATAACAGGGAACATTAGTCGTCCAACACGAAGACCGCAACAGGACTGGATATTTATCGAAGAAGCAACCAGCTGAATATTTACAGACGTAAAAAATAGTTGTACTAAACAAACTGTACTACGCTGTAAAAAAAGCATGGCCATAAACTACAACATGAAGACTGACCTTCCGAAAGTATGGACCGATCCAAGGTATTTGCATAGTGAAGAGGCATCATACAGATTTTGAAGAGGTTTGAGAAGATTAAGTAGGACGAGTCTATATGTGCAACTGAGTTGCCTGTATGTTTAAACTGCCATCAAAGAGTGAAATCAATTACCACAGTAAGGACCATAGGCCGACTCTGTACAAAACTGGCAGCACATGTATTGGAAATCAAATATTTATCACCCGATGCGGCGTATCAAACATCCTAGCACAGATTATATTACCACAGAATAACTCAGCTATTTCGAAATGATATCTTGCTATTTCGAGGTAACTCTGAACTAACTTTTTCCTACGTACAGTCTATACTCTCGCTTGCCTTCTCTTGAATGATCGAAAAAAGCACGCGGAAATCGCTGAATATATATGTATGCATAATCTCTACTATATTAAAGCAGAGCCGGTGGTGTCCGTGTTCCGTGGTACGTCGCTGACCCCGCCTCGCATCCTGTGACCACGCACGCGCCTACCAGTTCGTCGCTCGCCGCTCCCGCTCCGCACGAAAGAAAAACCGCTCGAGAAATAGATCCCACGCTCGTCCTCCACCCTTCTTCCCCACGATCCCATCTCCATATCCATTCTCGCCGAAACCGAAAACCACTCCATCGTCTCCTCACACCGCACGCCAGGGCTGTACGCAATGTCGCCGCAGCTGCAATCGCTGCCCTCACGGCCTCAGCCTCTCGCTGCTGTTTTCCTCCCACCACCCGGTCGCCTGAACCGCGTCATGCGCCGCCTTCCTGCCCCTCGGCGCCTGCAGAGTGTCGCCGCTCCTCCGTGCGCGCTGCGACGCTGATCTGTCGCGCACGTCTCCGGCAGCGTTCTGCGCGCCGGCCTGCCCGCAGGCCCGTGCCGCTGCTCCCCGTCTCTGTCCGCCTCTCCCTCCGACTGATGCCGCCGCCGCTCGCCGACCGCGCCTCGCGCCGGCCGTCGCCTTTGTCCTCCCTCTACACGGCCACCGCACGAGCGCCATTGTCCTGCCCGTCCATTCTCTGAATTTGCGACACAGCGACAGTCTGAATTTCTTGTGTTTACGGGTTCACGTGAGCTGAACTTTGGAAGAGTACCTACGAGTTGGTCTACTTCTAGGAATGGAAAAATATGGTAGCTAAATCATTTAAAGATGTATAGTGTGATGCATCTTTTCTCTGATATGATTGAAATACTTGAAAAAAGATCTGACAGTTTATTTTCCCATTATAGCTGTTCAAGTTCATACAGGGTTGGAGGATAAGATATAGTTTGATGGGTGAACGAGGAAGATGATTCAGAGGTTTGCAGTCACCCACATATTATTCAATCCAGGGAGACGTACAATTTGGATTTTCTTCACTGACTAATAATCTGTATTTCTGTTGACAAAAGATGGTATTGGTCTGTCCCTGGTACGAGGTTCTATCGGTTCTGCACATATGATGGCGATTCTGCGTCTGTCTCAAGCAAATTGCTTGCTCTTCCACAAGACGTCGGTTCGGGGGTACAGCATTAAAGTATACTAGTTATATTTTACGCGGCGTCACGCCGCGCGTTTGGTGAGAATAGTTTTGTGGTAATTTGTGTATTTTTTTAGCTGTGTTATATATATCATAAGGAAAGGTAATAGTTATATTTGGTGTAATGTACTTAGTTTAAATACAATTTGAAATTAGTCCGTGATTAGAGGGAACAAATTTGTATTTTATCGAAATATCTATGTAATCAAGCATTTTTTTTTTAGAAATGTGAGTAGATAAGTAGATAGATTTAAGTTATATTGCCTATAAACATGTTAGCTAAATTGGAATGGGTAAATATAGTTCTATTTTGCCATAATTGTCTTATAACTATTTTGGAAATGTTCTTTTTTTTTAGTTTTCTGCCATAAATAGGTTGCATATTTTATCTAATTTGGAAATCTCGAAATTCGTTGGAATTTGGCGTCGCTTTTATCAAAAAAATTGTTCTTTGGCCATAAATGACTTGCATTTGTGTTTGTAAGAATTGTGATACCAATTTCATCTTTTTTTTTTTTGATTTGTAGATTTGAAGGTGTTGATTTTATGTTCAGATGCAAATCTTTTGGAATTTTTGAAAATGTATACTTATAAATTGTTCAAACGTTAGGAGTTGATAAAATTGGGAAGTTATTATTATTTGAAATATGTTAACGTCTATTCAATGCTTAGATTTTAAAGGCATTCGAAATGTTGGAACTGTAGGTGGGAAGTATGAAAATTGGCTAAATTTCGAAAATTATGATATATTTTATTTGCGCTCTATTGGTTGCAATGTTTTTTGATTTTTTTTTTGTACGCGGAGTTCGAGAATTTGTGGGATTTATAAAAGTTTAACTTTTTTTTTTTGAAATTTTGTTGGTTTTGCAAAATTTGTCAAATGAGGACTCATTTATTATTTTAAGGTTGTAAGATTTGGAATAATTTGGAAAAGGTTCCAACCTAGTTGAATTGGATATTTTATTTTTTACAAATTATTTGTAAATTGATCTGATTTGGTTTGGACTTGTATTTCAAAATTTGCAAAAGATTTGAAATCAGAAAAACAAAACAGAAAGGAAAAAAAAAAAAGGCCGAGCCAGGCGCGTACGAAGCAGGCCGGCCCAGTAGCCCAGCCCACTGCCACGGTGACGTCACGAGACGTCACCAGTGGCCGGGTCTAGCCGCAGCCTCCCGCGGCGGCGACGACCACGACGGCGGCGCGCTGCCGTGTTCTGGGAGGCACGGGGGAGCGCCACGGACGCGCGCGGGCGCGGGGCGCCCGTAGGTGGCGGCGCCGCCCCGCCTAGGTCGCCGGAGCGGCCGGGGCGACCAATCTGCGGCGGCGGACGGCGCGACTACGCCGACAATGATTCCGGCGGCCGTACGGCGTACCGGCACGTGATTTGTGCGGAGGATGGAGAGGAGAAGGCGGCGGAGCCTGGCGCATGCTTGGATCTGCCCGTGGAGGAGCGCAGCGTCGGCGGCGAGCGTCGGCGGCGGTGGAAGTTCTCCGGCGCCGCGCGGAAGAGAAAAGGAAGGGGGGAAGTGATGAAGGTTTTCCAAAAAGTACCTTCGATTTTGTTGTAATTGTGTGTAGGTCCTTTTCTTCGTAAAGCAGTGGACCGCGGAGCTATTTTTTGGGCAGCGAGGGAGTTTTTTGCAAAACCGGCACGGGCGTGTCCTGTGGACCGTCCGATCTTCAGGCGACGGCGCGGATCGGAGAGGGCCGCGGAGAGGGCCGCGATCTGCTCAGCTTTGATATATATATATATATATATATATATGAAGTTCCTTATTTCTGCCATTCTTTTGTGTTGCAGAATCGTGAAGAAGTTATCGGCTACATTTTTCTGAAAATATTCAGTGAAACAAACGAGCATTGGTTCAGGTATTCCTCAAGGTGGCCGGGTACCTGGAGTGTCCTACGCAGCATATCCTTCCGAGGATGTGGCCTGAGAATAGGTGGTATACATGTTCTCACATGGGCAGCTTCAGTTTTGCTACCTGCATGCAAGTCCTTGGCTAGGTACAGATCAAAGGCTACCTCACCAGTGAAAAGGAGGCTGGCATGTGAGATGGAAGTGTTGGCAGCACCGCAGCAGGTAGGTATGAATATTGTTGATCAGTTTTTACGAATTCCTGCTATTTTATTCTTCTATTAGGAAAACATATACATGTCAGAGTTTCTTCCCTACAAAATGGTCCCTTTAACAGTCTATTTTTTTTGCCATCTGTTGTATTCCTCCTCTCTATTTTGCTTAACAGCAGAATTTGTACAACTGAAATAGAAATCAGTAGTGGTTCTTCAAAGATTATGGCAAGCAAATATGATGTGTATGATTAATATTCTGGTTCCCACACAATACCAGATGTCATGTAAAGTCTAGAAACGAGATATTTTCATTGCAGGAGGCACTTAAAACGGACCCGACTTAATAGTAAATTTATTATAAAGGTGTCCACTGGAGTTGTTGGAGATAATTGTTGCTATAAGGACCGGTCTTCCAGATGTTATAAGGAAAAGTAGAAGCATTGCTACAACCGATTGACATTTTTCTGAACTTGAAATGCCACATTCTATCATGCCAAAGAAATTTCTACCAGTGTTTGATTGTGACTGTAAAATTTGTCAACGGGAGACCGTTTCTTACTTCTTGTAGTAATTCTTGCGTGTGCATTGTTTGCTTGCAGTTTGACATGGTGTCTAATACATGTAGTTGGGTTGGTTGTGATCTATGGCAATCAGAGTTAATGAAGATAAACTGGAATGATTTTAATCAAATCCCCATCAACCAATCGTTCAGATCAAACTGTCCTTTATACGGCGTTGATGCTTTCTCCAAGAACAGACTCATCGTCTACAAGTATCTGAAAATGAGTTACTGAAAGGAGGCATTCACTCCCTACACGCAGAAACACACTTGCCAGCATGCGCCTGGTCCCCCGCCCGCCCGCCGTGTTGGTGAATTGGTAATGTACAGACTTGACTGAACTGAAAAAATTAAATAGAAGATGCGAGGAGCCGAGGAGATGCCCAGATCGAAAGGAAGGGGGAAGCTAGGGATAGGAACAGGTCACCTGGATGTGCCGATGATCTTCAAACTTGCCGTCATGTCGTAGCTACTGCATCCTGCGTCGTCATGGTCCTCTCCATGGCCTGGATCTGGAAGCGGTGAGAGAAGATTGTTTTCGACAGTGACCAGGACGTCGGCTGCCTCAGCGTTGCGAGGCGACGGCGGTAGGTGGTGATGCTAGACCAACTTGCCGGAGGTGGACTGCGGGGGGGATGGGCGAAGGTGGGAGAAGGTAGACGTGGGGGAGGCGGCGGAGACATGGATGCGCTCCACCGCGTGCATCTCGTCGAGGAGGCCCGTCGGCGGCGCCACCGAGGACTGAACGGAACACGATCCCTCCTTCCTCCGGCTAGAATCCTCCACGATCAGCTCAGGAGCCGACATCGGTGCTGCCCATGGCAGATGCTTCGGCGGGCGTCGGATGGGGAAGAGCTATCGAGCTTTTTTCTTCGTTCGGTCAAAAGAAAAAGCTAACCGGTGTAGATGGATTTGCGGGTTGATTTACAACTTTCTGAGGGACTAAAATGCAAACTTACCGCGACGTACGGCGGACACGGTTGATTTCGTCAGTTCGGCCGAGACAGGACACTTCGTTCATTTGTAGTAGAGAGATTAACAATTACAAGTGGCAAAAGGAAGAAGAAGAAACCCGTTGCAACTTGCAACTTACAAAAAAGAACAATAGCTGCTGCCAGGAAACTAGCTACTCCTACTTGGTAGTACGAAGTAGTTCTAAATTCTAAATTTCTAACAGATCAGGTCAAAGAAAAATAAATAAGTCGAACCCGCTGCCCACTTACATTTATCTTTACTACTCCCTCTGTTTACAAAATGATGTCTCAATATATCTCAAATGTGTATGTATCTAGACATATTTTAGTGTGTAGATACACACAAATTTGAGATATGTTGAGACATCCTTTTGTGCACGGAGGGAGTATTAAATTTGACTTGGTGGTGTCACACCACCCCCGTGGTGTCACACTTCTAACAATTTACAACTAATGCCACCGCATGCCCTCTCGCTATCCAAACCTCCGCACCCCAAATTCCGCTCGATAACTCAATCTCTAGTTAGACCAGCGTGTGTTCCCTCTTTCCACGATAGCAACATATCTCAACCGAATGTGCAACCAACCGTGGAAGTCCCGCAGCCTATCTCTCGTCTCCATATTTTTCGCAGCTGCTCTGCTGGAACAAGACTAGCGTATGTGAAGAAACATGCTCTCATTCCCATCCATCTGTTTCCGCGCCCCAAGGTCAAGAATAAGCCGGCCAGTCGCCACTGATGCACAGAGCAAGGAGCGTGGGGGACAGCCGAGCCTCTCTCATGGTTGGAGGTAGCGTCGTTTATCCTATGTCGCACGGAGCAACGGCGACCTCGTCGCTGCTCTCGCTGCAGCACGCTCGCCCCTCCTCTCCCCTGCCGCATCCTCCTGCCTCCAGCTGCCGTCGCATCCCTCCGGCGACAGGGAGTCTGCGGCTGCGCGTTCGCCGGGCGCCGCCTCACACACAAGCCAAGTTCGGCAGGTTCGACGCCGCGGATGCTCCCACGGAGGCCGAGCCAGCAGTTTGCAATGGCGGAGTTCAATGACGCGGCGGAGAAGGCAACGGTGGAGGATGACAGGTCTGGTATAATAACAATTCAAGGAAGCATCCTCTTGGACGGTGATGCACCTGACTGCGTGCGTTGTCTCTTTGGTCTGATCTGGAGGGTGCGATATGGCAGTCGGGGAAGGCCAGCGATGATTTTGTCAACTCCGGCGGCATGAGAGGCATCGTCATATGCTCCCAAGGAACCTGGTAATATGATTCTGTCACATCCTGTCCTGATAATATGATTCTGTCACCCCCTACTGGTAGCATCTGTCCTTGATGATCTTTTTGTGGTTAACATATTTGCAGGCAGAACTGCTGATCCCTCAGTTGGAGTTTCTCAATTGCACCCAGGTTTGGATACACGATCATTTAGCGGTAAGTACAGCTTTAGATCTTTCTGATCCATCCGCGGTTGCATGACCATAGCTCTCGGATTTCACAGATATAGATTTAAGAAATGTCCCTGATTTGTTAGGCCGCCATAAATGTGGCGTGGACGGCGGACGCCAGGGTCTCGGCTGTGCGAGAACTGCTCGCCAAAGTCTGTGGCCTCATGGACAAGGATGACACCTTCGATGACAAGGTCCAGGCCGCCTACCTCGACATGTTCACCAGTCCCCTTGCTGCTCCGGTGATGGCTGCGATTGATAAGCTTATCAAGAACATTCAGAAGGCGAAGAAGGCGAATCTCAAGAAAGCCTCGGCCTCTTCAGCTGTGACTGCTTTGGTTACTGATGTGTAGTCACGAGCCACTCACTGCCCCGACCCTGGTGATCCACACCTGGTCCATGTTGCTCCTTGTCCTGCTCCGGGCAGCCTGCGTGCCTCCCATTGTATCCGTGTTTAGCTGTGTTCGGCCATCGTGTCGTCCTCGCCGTCGCAAACTGTCAACCTCTTCAAGGTCTCGGTGCACATTCTTCGGCTGTGCTATGTTCAGGGCTGCCTGCGTGCACTCCACCGTGTCTGTCTGTCGTCGCAAACCGTCAACCTCTTCAAAGGTCTAGGTTCTGAATTGTCATAAGCTTATTTTCAGTGTTCCAGACCTGTTTCCCATATGGCGCAACATGATGTCAGGCTCCTGTCACTAAACGCTCGAGGCATGAACTCCACGGCCCACTTTGATGCCATCAACGAGTCTGTCCGCGACGCGCATGCCACCATCGTTTGCCTCCAGGAGACAAAATTAGCCGTCGTTGTCGATGCAACCATTGCTAGAGCCCTTGGTCCTCAATTCGTCGCCAACTATGCGTTCCTCCCGGCCATCGGCACTCGCGGAGGCATTATCCTTGCTATCTCGGATGCTTTTTCACCATCTCCAACGCCTCCCTCATGGCACATATTGTGTCGGCCACGATCACGATGATGAACGAGCGGGTGGAATGGTCTCTATCGGTGGTCTATGGACCGCAGGGCGACCCTGAGAAGATCGCTTTCATCGACGAGCTCAAGTTGCTGGGCCCCACCATGCGCACTGAATGGGTGGTGTTGGGGGATTTCAACCTCATCACGAAGGCCCCTGATAAAAGTAACACCAACATCAACCGTAGCATGATTGGCAAGTTCACGGCTGCTCTTAATTTGCTTCAGCTTCGCGAGATTGAGCTCTCTGGACGCAAATTCACGTGGACAAATGATCAGACTACCCCCACCATGTCCAAGATAGATAATGTGTTCGTTTCCGATGATTGGGATATGATTTTCCCTTACATGCATCTCCAAGGCCTCCCATCTACCTGTTCGGACCACATCCCGCTTCTTCTTCAAGGTGCCTCTGATGAAAGAAGAAAACCCTCCTTCAAATTTGAGCAATTTTGGCTGAAGATGCCTGGGTTCCATGAAACCGTGTTTGAAGCTTGGTCTAAGCACGTTTCGGCGAGTGACCCTATTCGTCGTGTCCACATCAAGCTCAACTGCACCACCAGGGCTCTCAAGAAGTGGCACCGAGCTTCCATCGGAAACATTCGCATGCAGGTTGGGGTGGCCAAAGAGATAATTGGTCGCCTTGATATTGCGGAGGAAACTCGCGGTCTCTCTGCTGATGAGCGCACCCAAAGGAGATCCCTCAAGGCGCGTTACCTTGGGCTCCTCTCCGTCCAGAAGATGCAGATCCGTCAGAAATCTCTTCTGACTTGGATTCGGGTTGGAGATGCGAACACCAAGCTCTTCCACCAGAGGGTAAATGGTAGACGTCGCAAGAACTTCATCCACTCGCTACGCACGGCCTCGGGTTTTGCTATCTCCCGTGAGGACAAAGAGGCCGAGTTGCACAAGCACTTCCATGATCACCTTGGCACTACCTCTAGCCGAACAACCGTGCTCAACAGGGAGAAACTCGGATACCTACCTCGCGACCTCTCCGCTCTTGAGGCCCCTTTCGACGATGACGAGATCAAGCGTGCCGTCCATTCTCTCCCCTCAATCAAGGCCCCGGGCCCAGACGGGTTCATTGACGCTTTTTTTAAGGCATGTTGGGACACTATTAGGGATGATGTGTCCTCGGCCATCCGCCACCTGGCCAATCACAGTGGGGGCTGCGCTGGGCTAGTGAACTCCGCCAACATCATTCTGATTCCGAACAAGGAGGACGCAGCCGCTGTGGGGGACTACCCCCCCCATTAGTTTGATCCATGGCATCTCAAAGATCTTCTCGAAGTTGTTGGATAATCGTTTGGCACCTATTTTGCCCACATTGGTGTCCCCTGTTCAGAGTGCTTTCGTCAAGAAGAGGTGTATCCATGACAACTTCCTACATGTCCAAAGCGTCATCAAAGAGTTGCACAGATCCAACTCTCCCGGCCTTTTCCTCAAGCTTGACATTTCCAAGGCTTTCGATTCGGTCAACTGGGCTTACATGCTAGAGGTGCTCCAGAAGCTTGGGTTCGGACCAAGGTGGCGTAACTGGATATGCCAATTGTTCGCTTCCGCCTCCTCCAGGATCCTTCTTAACGGTACTCCGGGGAAGCCTTTCCCCCATGCTAGAGGCCTTCGCCAGGGTGACCCATGATGACGTGAAAACACACGTTTATTGGGAGACCCCAAGAGGAAGGTATGATGTAGTGCAGCAGCAAATCTTCCCTTAGTACAAAACCAAGGTTATCAATCCAGTAGGAGTAGGAGCACTTCAGAAGGTTGTCAACGGCTCCAGAAAATGTGGCGTGTTGACGTGGAACCTGCACACAACACAATCAAACTACTTTGTCCCAACGAAACAGGAAGGTTGTCAATCTCCCCGGCTTGCTGAAAACAAAAGATTAAACGTATAGTGTGGAAAACAGTATTAATGGCAGAAAGTAACAAAGAACAGATGATTGCAGTTGGTGGTTTTATTAGTGTAAAAGAATGGACCGGGGTCCACAGTTCACTAGTGGTGTCTCTCCATTAAGATAACTAACATGCTGGGTAAACAAATTACAGCTGAGTAATTGACAAAATAGTGAGCGCATGACAATGCAATATATGACAAGATGATTACTATGAGATTTAATTGGGCATTACGACAAGATACATAGACCGTTATCCAACTGCATCTATGACTAATAATCCACCGCCAGGTTAACATCCGTGTCCCCCATTGGTATTAAGTTGCAAACAACAGATTATCGCATTAGGTAAAGTGCATAATGTAAACAACACAAATGACCGTAGACATAGTATTGTTGTGTTATCCCTAGTGGCAACAGCACATCCACAACCTTAGACGTTGCTGTCACTCGCCCAGATTACTGGAGGCATGAACCCACTATCTATCATAAATACTCCCTCTTGGAGTTACAAGCATCTACTTGGCCAAAGCATCTACTAGTAACGGAGAGCATGCAAGATCATAAATAACATATAAAGATAGATTGATAATCAACTTGATCATAGTATCAATATTCATCGGATCCCAGCATAGTATTACAATAAGATGATCTTGATCATGATAGGCAGCTCACAAGATCTAAACATGATAGCATAAAGTGGAGAGACGACCATCTAGCTACTGCTATGGACCCGTAGTCCAAGGATGAACTACTCACGCATCACTCCGGAGGCAGGCATGGCGATGTAGAGCCCTCCGGTGATGATCTCCCCTCCGGCAGGGTGCCGGGAAGAGCTTCAGAACCCTCCCGAGCTAGGGTTGATGACGGCGGCGGCTCTGGAACTTTTCGTGGAATAAGGCTCGGGTGTTTAGGGTTTTCGGGGCAGGAGGAATAAATAGGCGAAAGGGCGGCGGCAGAGGGCACCCGAGGGGCCCACGCCACCCTGGGAGCGGCCAGAGGAGGGGCCACGCTGATCCCTGGCGTGGCCGCCTCCTGGCTCGTCTCCATCTCCCCTTTGGACTCCGTGGTCGTGTCGGTGAAAAACTGGGGCACATTGATTTTCGTCCAATTCCGAGAATATTTCCTTAACAGCTTTTCTGGAATATAAAAACAGCAGAAAACAGGAACTGGCACTGTGGCATCTTGTTAATAGGTTAGTCCCAGAAAATGTATAAAAATGCTATGAAGTGTATATAAAACATGTAGCAATTGGTATAATATCAACATGGAACATCAAAAATTATAGATACGTTTGAGACGTATCAACCCACTGTCGCCAATGCTCTTCATCCTGGCTATCAACCCACTTCAGCGGATTATTTAGCTTGCGGCCACGCGTGGCATCCTTCAGCCTATCCCTGGTCGGGCTGTGAGGTTCAGGGTTTCTTGTACGCTGATGATGCTGGTATCTTCGCCAATCCTTCCTTAGAAGAGTTGCGTGCCATCTCGGACATTCTTGGCGTTTTTGGCAATGCGTCTTGCCTCATCACTAACACGACCAAGACAGAGGTTTTTCCCATCCGCTGCGACAACATTGACCTCCAGTCCATCCTGGCGTCCTTCCCGGCTAAGATTGTGGAATTCCCGGACGTTACCTGGGTCTCCCTCTTCACTACAAGCGCCTTCGCCGGGAAGACCTCCAGTACCTGATTGATAAGGCCGGCGCCCATCTTCCTGGATGGATGGGGAAAAACATGACCCACATTGCTAGGGTCATTTTGGCCAAGTCGGTCCTGACCGCCATCATCACCTTCCACCTCTTGGCCATTACTCTGCCGAAATGGGCGCAACGTTTACTCGACAGAACTTCCCGTCGCTTCATTTGGCATGGTGACGATCAAGGGTCTGTCAGTGGTGGCCACTCCTTGGTCAATTGGAAGACGGTGTGCAGACCGAGATCGCTGGGGGACTTGGGATTGTGGACCCTGACAGGTTTAGCAGAGCGCTTCGCCTTCGCTGGCCATGGCTTCACTGGACTGAGCTACAGCGCCCCTGGGTGGGATCCCCCTTACCCTGCGGCGCCTCTGACATGAGCCTTTTCCGCGCTTCCACCAAGATCACTCTGGGTAATGGACAGACTGCCCTCTTTTGGCATGATTCCTGGTCGCCGGGCGGCCCCTTTTCCTCCAGGGTCCCCAAACTCTTCAAGATCGCCACCAGGAAGTACAGAACGGTCAGCGCCGAGCTCCACAACGACACCTGGATCCAGTCGGTTGCACGCCTTTCCAACCACACGCAGCTTGCAGAGTTTTTGGATATCGCCTCTATCATTCAGGAAACTCTTCTTTTTGAGGATCAAACTGACTTCGTCAGGTGGCTTTGGACGGCTGATGGTTGCTACTCTGCCTCCTCGGCCTACTCTGCCCAGTTCGAAGGGTCTTTCCCCAAGTTCGAACCCTCCAAGGTCAGGAGGGCTTTTGCTGAACCTAAGACCAAGTTTTTTGCATGGTTGGTCCTCCACAGACGCATCCTCACGGCCGACCTTCTCGCCACTAAGGGTTGGCCCCATGACCCCACCTGCCAACTCTGTCTCTCCCATCCCGAGACTGCTACCCACCTGTGCATGGAGTGCCCTTTCACTGTGGCAGTGGAATACCATCGATGCTTGGTCCGTGGATAAGCTCGACCCCTTCCTGGGCCTTCTGCTTCCGTCGACTCCTCCTGGTGCAAGTTCATCTCCAACACGTCCTCCGTCAAGGCTCGCAAGAGGAGTGGGCGTATCATCTACGTCATGTGGAATGTTTGGAAGGAGAGAAACCATCGCATTTTCTCCACGACGCGCCAAACCTATCTTGAGGTGGCCTTCCTAGTTTTTTAGGAGTTTCGACAGGTTTTGAGTGTGCTGCACCCTTCGGGGTCGGCAAGTGTTCTACATGCTGGGGAGTAATCCGCATGTGGTTTTTCGCGCGGGTTTGTAATGTACATCTATTCTCCTCTTCTATATGAATAGGCAGAGCTCCTGCCGCTTTTCGCGAAAATAAATAAATGTGAAACTTGTAAAATGAGGTACCTTGGATGTTGGTTCTTTACACTCAAGTTTGCTGTCCATATAGAAAGTTAAGGCTATCTACATCTTCCATGACACCGGACTGGCTGCCCTTCTGAAGTATCAGTAGAAAGAAATGTGCTAGGTACTGCCTTACTTTCTCAGCAGTGCACTCACACAGAGGTAGATGATTTCCTCATCGAACTGTCGGGGACACATACTATATTGTTCATATTAATTACATGCTAGCAGTATTTTTTTTTTTTTGCGAGGAACCCAAAGAGTCGCCTCTCTTTTACTGTAGCTGGGGAGAGGAAACCGTCCAAGGTCGGTCAGAGAATTGTATGCTAGCAGTATTTATACTCCAGCGTGTTAATTTTGTTGGTAATATCTGCCTGGTAAGTTTTTCTCAAATGTTTAATGGCGAATACCATATTTTACTATACAGGATAGGACACGATGCGGCCTAATTAGTGTTCTTTTAGGAAAGTAAATCTTATTAGCTGCTTCTAGCTGTAAGACACTAAAGATGATTTCCACTCGAATTTTAGTGATCACATTTTTGTGGATCTAAAATATTTATATTCTTTTATCTTTGGATTCCAGTCTTAGCGACCGAAAGCCAGTCTATATTGATGATGGAGTTGTTGTTATGATTATCCCGGATCACCAGATGCTTGAATCTGTTGGACACATTGTATCTCAACTCGCTGATAATCCTGTACGTAACTTATGATGCCTTATAGTTTTTCCAGTCTTACCAGATACAGTGCATTAGTTTATATCAAGGAGAATGAAGTGTCCAAATCAAAAGTTGGTAGTACAGGTTCAACATGCGCATTTACAGAGCATTTGGGCATGCATATATATTTGCACAAGCACCGAAGCACGGTTCGCATGAAAGAGCTCATGCAAAATCACATTTTGAAAATATTCTCCCAACAAGGGGGTAAGAAATTTTTCCACATATCAGGAAGACATGCAGAATCACATGCCCAAACACATTCATCAATGTTCTCACTTAAGTTGTGTAATTTGAAAATTGATCCATTTTTTTAATCTATTGATCACGACCTAATGTATGCCTTCCGCATATCACTATTATCAATTCCATATATGTTACACTCAATATGGTCTCTTAAAATATTTTCCAGTCCTAATCCACGGAAGATAAGACCTTTGGTCATGTGGAACCCATGTCTCGTGGAGATGTTGAAATGGGATAATATTCGGAATCTCCACAGAAATTCCTTAAGGTAGGTCAATGGAAACATCTCTACACTATGGCCTCTCAATGTGTAACACGTACTACTTGCCGGACATAAACAAGTATTTTCGACATGGTTCCCAAAGTATCAGAACATGGACTGACACGCATCTATGAAGTACTGTCATATGTAACTACTAGTTGTAATTTGGCGCGGCGTTCATACTGTCATATGTAACTACTAGTTGTAATTAGTAGTAATTTGGCGCGGCGTCACGCCGCACCTGTGTGATAAAATTGGAATTTGAAAATGTTTACATTTAAAAAATATGTAGATTTGAGAATTGTTGAATTCTTGCGGTTAAAAATTGTTTAGATTTCCAAATTCGTTCAAATTGGGAAGTTTTTCAGATTCGAATTTTTTTTTGCAGCTGTAAGAGGGTCAGATTTGGTAGACATTTGAAAGTTTGGAATATCCCAATTTGAAATTTGATTGTATGTTGTAAGTAGTTAGCATTTTAGTTGTGATTATTCTGATATAATTTGCATATTGTTTTGAAGTCACTGCTTTTGCAACATTTAGTAGTATTCGAAGATTGTTTAAATACCGTAAACAAATTTATATAAAGTGTTTTAAATTATTGAAAGCATGTTCAATTTTAGGTTTTGTTTTTCTGTTCAATTATTTTTAGTTGGTAAATAAGTTATTGTTGATATTATTTTTGTGGTTTTTATCTGAGTTGAAAACAAAGTTGTAAATTTTTTTTGTATAGATTATAAGATCCGTAATAAGTTGGAAAAGATTACAATGTATTTGAAATGGCTATTTTGGTTTTCACAATTTTGTTTGTAATTTGGAATAACTTGGAAAGGTTACGAAGTATTTGAAATGTCTATGTTGTTTTTTAATTTTTTTTGGAAACTGGTATGAATTTATTTGGAGGTGGATTTGAAAAGAAGCAAAAACTTTGGGAAAAAAGGGGAAAAAAACCCGAGGCAGCCACAGAAAGTAAAATGCAGCATTTTTCTCAATAGCACATAGGAAAAAAAAAATCATCTAGCTTGAAGAAGGTAAATAACAGATGTTGTAATTTTATTGAGATCGGCGACACGCCGCACCCGTTGTGATCCAAAATTTTGAAATCTGATTTTTTTTAAGCAGGAAAACACGAAAATTATTTGGAAACCTAATTAAAAAATCGTTCAACAAAATGAGCATCTATTAGTTTATGCGGGGGTTCGAAAATTTCTTCAATTTTAGAATTTCTACCACATGTTTGTCTTTTCGATATACCATCTACCACATGTTGCATTTTCTGTTTCCAACCAAACACCAATCAACTTATTTTAACGAAAACTCTCCAAATAATTTACAAATGAAACAAGAGAGTATTACTCTACAAGAAGTAACAGTTTTGAATAAGAGATGCATGAAAAACAGGAGCTAAAAGCATAGCAGTAGCTAGATAAGAATACTCAACAGATATAAGTGAAGAATATGAGTATTCACATGAAAAAGCGGAGCGTGTCTCTCTCCCACACAAGAATGTTAGGATCCAATTTTTTCAGAAAATAAAAATAACAATGCGAAAATAAAAGCACACAGACGCTCCGAGTAAAGTACATAAGATGTGGAAGAATTAAAATATAGTTTCACTAGAGATGACCTGATAAGTTGTTGATGAAGAAGGGGATGCCTTGGGCATCCTCAAGATTAGACGCTTGAGTCTTCTTGAAATATGCTTGGGTGACCCACGGGGGCATCCCCAATCTTAGGCTTTTCACTCTTCTTGATCACATCATATCATCCTTCTCGCTTGATCCTTGAAAACTTACGCCACACCAAACTCAAAGTAATTCTCATTAGAGGGTTTGTGCATAATCAAAAATTCTCATATTCTACAGTGACACAATTATCACCAATACTTCTGGACATTAGCTACAGCCACTGATGTTTTATGGAGCAAAGAAATCCAATCAAACATAGTAAAAGAGGCAATGCAAAATAAATGGCAGAATCTGTCAAAACAGAACAGTCCGTAAAGACGATTTTTTTCGAGGCACTTAAGTTGCTCAGATTGAGAAACTCAAAACTAATGAAAGTTGCGTACATATCTGAGGATCACGCACGAATAATTTCAGAATTTTTCAATTTTTCTGGAGTGAATAGAGCTGAAAAATGTGGAAAGAAAAAATCTGTCCCTGTGCAGAAATCCAAATCTAGCATCAACTTTCTACTAGAGACTTTACTTGGCACAACAATGCAATAAAATAAAGATACAAAGGAGTTTTTACAGAAGTAAGCATACTCCTTGACTCAAATAAAATAAAATACAGAAAATAAAATAACATGGGTTGTCTCCCACAAGCGCTTTTCTTTAAAGCCTTTTAGCTAGGCATGAAATTTTTGATAATGCTCTCATATGTATAAGAGTTGAATATAAGAGAGCATCAAGAAGCAAATATTAAACACATTTAAGTCTAACCACCTTCCTATGCAAAGGAATCTTGTAAGAAAACAAATTATTGAAGCTTGAAGCATCTAGCATAGAAAGACAAAACAAGTGCAACTTCAAAAATTTCAACAAAAAGAGAGGAGATTTAATAACATGAAGATTTCTATAACCATATTTTCCTCTCTCAAAATAATTTTCAGTAGCATCATGAATAAACTCAACAATATAGCTATCACATAAAGCATTCTTATCATGATCCACATGCATAAAAGTAGCATTACTCTCCACATAAGCATAAACAATAAAGGAGATACCTTCCAACACTTACCTCCCCGGCAACGGCGCCAGAAAATAGCTTGATGTCTACGCACGCTTCTATTCTTGTAGACAGTGTTGGGCCTCCAAGTGCAGAGGTTTGTAGAACAGCAGCAAGTTTCCCTTAGGTGAATCACCCAAGGTTTATCGAACTCAGGGAGGTAGAGGTCAAAGATATCCCTCTCAAGCAACCCTGCAATTAAGATACAAGAAGTCTGTTGTGTCCCCAACACACCTAATACACTTGTCAGATGTATAGGTGCACTAGTTCGGCGAAGAGATAGTGAAATATAAGAAATATGGATGATTATAAGTAGTAATTGCAATCTGAAATAAAAATGGAAGCAAGCAAACATGTAGCAGAACTTGTCGTAAATGGTGTTTCAATGCTTAGAAACAAGGCCTAGGGATCATACTTTCACTAGTGTTATCTCTCAACATTTTAGCACAACTGAACGCAAGTAAGTGCTACTCGGGATTATTCTCCTTCTTGGTGAAACAAGAGTACTATGCGTAGGCCTACGAAAGCACACCTCAAAGTCTGAGTAAACAAACACCACAATTCCACAAAGAATAAGTCATGATAATATCTAAATTATTTATAGAGTCACACACAAGTACCCACACTGTCACCTTGATACCGTGTTGTCACAATGACTCCGGAAACTAGATAAAATTATTTGAGTAGCATAAACATTACATATGAATTCAGCGATACTAGCAATGCTCATGATCACATAAAGATCACACCATGGGAGAGAGAGGTAAACCACATAGCTACCGGTAGAGCCCTCAGCCTCGGGGGAGAACTACTCCCTCCTTATCATGGGAGGCAGCAACGACGATGAAGATGGCGGTGGAGTCGATGAAGATGGCTCCGGGGATAATTCCCCGTCCCAGCAGTGTGCCGAAACAGAGACTTCTGTCCCCCGAATTAGGGTTTTTGGTGGCGGCGGAGCTACGAAACTCTTCTGGAGAAATCGTCGATTGTTTTAGGGTTTTCGAGGCAGGAGGATTATATTGGCGAAAGGGCGATGTCGGTGGAGGCCCGAGGGCTCCTCACCACGTCACGGCGCGGCCCAAGGGGGGGGGGGGCGCCACCACATGGTGAGGATGGCCCATGGCCCTCCTCCTTCTCCCTTTTGGACTCCGTGTACGTGTCGGGAAAATAGGAAACTGGGTTTTTGTTTCGTCCAATTCCGAGAATATTTCCTTAAGTAATTATCTGGAATAAAAAACAGCAGAAAACAGGAACTGGCACTGTGGCATCTTGTTAATAGGTTAGTCCCAGAAAATGCATAAAAATGCTATGAAGTGTAAGTAAAACATGTAGCAATTGGTATAATATAAGCATGGAACATCAGAAATTATAGATACGTTGGACGTATCAAGCATCCCCAAGCTTAGTTCTACTCGTCCTCGAGTAGGTAAAACGATAAAAAAAATAATTTCTTAGGTGACATGCTACCACATAATCTTGATCAAATAATATTGTAAAGCATATGTTATGAATGAAGTGACTCAAGGCAATGGTCTATAGTTTGCTAACAAATAGTAATGAGTAAACAACTGAATCATATAAGCAAAAACTTTTCACAAATAGTACTTTCAAGACAAGCATCAAAAAGTTTTGCATAAGAGTTAACTCATAAAGCAATAGATTCTAAGTAAAAGGCATTGAAGCAACACATAGGAAGATTTAAGTTTCAGCAATTGCTTTCAACTTTCAACTTGTATATCTCATGGATAATTGTCAACACAAAGCAATATAATAAGTGCAATAAGTAAGCATATAAAAATTGTTGCACACAAAGTTGACACAAGTGTTTGCTTCTGAGATAGAAAGGAGTAGGTAAACTGACTCAACATAAAGTAAAAGAAAGGCCCTTCGCAGAGGGAAGCAGGGATTAAATCATGTGCTAGAGCTTTTTAAGTTTTGAAATCATATAGAGAGCATAAAATAAAGTTTTGAGAGGTGTTTGTTGTTGTCAACGAATGGTAGTGGGCACTCTAACCCCCTTGTCAACCAGACTTTCAAGAGCGGCTCCCATGAAGGACGTTATTTCTACCCAAAGGCAGATCATCCCTCTTTCTTTTGTTTACACATGTACTTTATATTTGTGTGACACTCCTCCCAACCTTTGCTTACACAAGCCATGGCTAACCGAATCCTCGGGTGCCTTCCAACAATCACATACCATGGAGGAGTGTCTATTTTGAATGATTAACTTTTTAAATTGCTTACTGATAAATCAGGGCAAAACATGTGAAGAGAATTAAAGGTGAAAGTTGTAATTAATTGGGACTGGGCACCCCATTTGCCAGCTCTTTTTGCAAAATTATTGGATAAGCGGATGTATATGCCACTAGTCCATTGGTGAAAGTCTGTCAGGAGTAAATGACAAGGTTGAAAGATAAAACACCACATACTTCCTCATGAGCTATAAAACATTGACACAAATAAGGGATAATAGCTTTTGAATAGTTTAAAGGTAGCACATGAAGTATTTACTTGGAATGGCAGAAAATACCACATAATAGGTAGTTATGGTGGACACAAATGGCATGGGTTTTGGCTCAAGGTTTTGGATGCACGAGAAGCATTCCCTCTCAGTACAGAGTTTAGGCTAGCAAGGTTGTTTGAAGCAAACACAAGATATCAACCGGTACAGCAAGACTTACATGAAAACATATTGCAAGCATTATAAGACTCTACACTGTCTTCCTTGTTGCTCAAACACTTTTACCAGAAAATATCTAGACCTTAGAGATAGCAAACATGCAAACCAAATTTCAACAAGCTCTACGGTAGTTCTTTACTAATAGGTTTTTAACTACATGATGCAAGAGCTTAAACATGAAATACTTGAGAGCTCAAAACAATTGCCAAGTGTCAAATTATCCAAGACAATGATCTATATGTGTGTCTTTTCGATATACCATCTACCACATGTTGCATTTTCTGTTTCCAACCAAACACCAATCAACTTATTTCAACAAAAACTCTCCAAATAATTTACAAATGAAACAAGAGAGTATTACTCTACAAGAACTAACAGCTCTGAATAAGAGATGCATGAAAAACAGGAGCTAAAAGCATAGCAGTAGCTAGATAAGAATACTCAACAGATATAAGTGAAGAATATGAGTATTCACATGAAAAAGCGGAGCGTGTCTCTCTCCCACACAAGAATGCTAGGATCCAATTTATTCAGAAAATAAAAATAACAATGCGAAAATAAAAGCACACAGACGCTCCAAGTAAAGTACATAAGATGTGGAAGAATTAAAATATAGTTTCACTAGAGATGACCTGATAAGTTGTTGATGAAGAAGGGGATGCCCAAGCTTAGACGCTTGAGTCTTCTTGAAATATGCTTGGGTGACCCACGGGGGCATCCCCAAGCTTAGGCTTTTCACTCTTCTTGATCACATCATATCATCCTTCTCGCTTGATCCTTGAAAACTTCCGCCACACCAAACTCAAAGTAATTCTCATTAGAGGGTTAGTGCATAATCAAAAATTCACATATTCTACAGTGACACAATCATCACCAATACTTCTGGACATTAGCTACAGCCACTGATGTTTTATGGAGCAAAGAAATCCAATCAAACATAGTAAAAGAGGCAATGCAAAATAAATGGCAGAATCTGTCAAAACAGAACAGTCCGTAAAGACGAATTTTTTCGAGGCACTTAAGTTGCTCAGATTGAGAAACTCAAAACTAATGAAAGTTGCGTACATATCTGAGGATCACGCACAATTTTTCAGAATTTTTCAATTTTTCTGGAGTGAATAAAGCTCAAAACCGTGGACAGCAAAAATCTGTCCCTGTGCAGAAATCCAAATCTAGCATCAACTTTCTACTAGAGACTTTACTTGGCACAACAATGCAATAAAATAAAGATACAAAGGAGTTGTTACAGAAGTAAGCAACTCCTTGACTCAAATAAAATAAAATACAGAAATAAAATAACATGGGTTGTCTCCCACAAGCGCTTTTCTTTAAAGCCTTTTAGCTAGGCATGAAATTTTTGATAATGCTCTCATATGTATAAGAGTTGAATATAAGAGAGCATCAAGAAGCAAATATTAAACACATTTAAGTCTAACCACCTTCCTATGCAAAGGAATCTTGTAAGAAAACAAATTATTGAAGCATGAAGCATCTAGCATAGAAAGACAAAACAAGTGCAACTTCAAAACTTCAACAAAAGAGAGGAATTTAATAACATGAAGATTTCTATAACCATATTTTCCTCTCTCAAAATAATTTTCAGTAGCATCATGAATAAACTCAACAATATAGCTATCACATAAAGCATTCTTATCATGATCCACATGCATAAAAGTAGCATTACTCTCCACATAAGCATAAACAGTATCATTAGTAATAGTGAGAGTAAAAGTATCACATCCATCATTGTAATCATCATAAATTGGAGGCATAGAATAATCATAATGAATTTTATCCTCAATAGTAGATGGACTGAAAATATCATATTCATCATTGCAAACATCATATATAGGAGGCATATCATAATCAACATAAACTATATCCTCAATAGTAGGTGGACTGAAAATATCACAATCATTATAATCATCATAAATTGGAGGCAAATTATTATCAAAGCAAATTTCCTCCTTAAAGCTTGGGGGACTAAAAATATCATATTCATCACAACCAGCTTCCCCAAGCTTAGACTTTTCCATAACATTAGCAATAATGGTGTTCAAAGAATTCATGCTAATAACATTGCTACCACTATTATGCAAACAAACTTCCATAGGTTTTTTAATTTTCTCTTCAAAAGCATCATGTCCTAATTCAATATAAAGTTCATAAAGATCTCTAATTTTTTTGTTGTTTTCCATTAAGCCTAACTAGTGAAAATAAAAACAAGAAACAAAAAGAAATAATTGCAGAATCTAAAGGAGATACCTTCCAACACTTACCTCCCCGGCAACGGCGCCAGAAAATAGCTTGATGTCTACGCACGCTTCTATTCTTGTAGACAGTGTTGGGCCTCCAAGTGCAGAGGTTTGTAGAACAGCAGCAAGTTTCCCTTAAGTGAATCACCCAAGGTTTATCGAACTCAGGGAGGTAGAGGTCAAAGATATCCCTCTCAAGCAACCCTGCAATTAAGATACAAGAAGTCTCTTGTGTCCCCAACACACCTAATACACTTGTCAGATGTATAGGTGCACTAGTTCGGCGAAGAGATAGTGAAATACAAGTAATATGGATGATTATAAGTAGTAATTGCAATCTGAAATAAAAATGGCAGCAAGCAAACATGTAGCAGAACTTGTTGTAAACGGTGTTTCAATGCTTAGAAACAAGGCCTAGGGATCATACTTTCACTAGTGGTATCTCTCAACATTTTAGCACAACTGAACGCAAGTAAGTGCTACTCGGGATTATTCTCCTTCTTGGTGAAACAAGAGTACTATGCGTAGGGCTACAAAAGCACACCTCAAAGTCTGAGTAAACAAACACCACAATTCCACAAAGAATAAGCCATGATAATATCTAAATTATTTATAGAGTCACACACAAGTACCCACACTGTCACCTTGATACCGTGTTGTCACAATGACTCCGGAAACTAGATAAAATCACTTGAGTAGCATAAACATTACATATGAATTCAGCGATACTAGCAATGCTCATGATCACATAAAGATCACACCATGGAGAGAGAGGTAAACCACATAGCTACCGGTAGAGCCCTCAGCCTCGGGGGAGAACTACTCCCTCCTCATCATGGGAGGCAGCAACGGCGATGAAGATGGCGGTGGAGTCGATGGAGATGGCTCCGGGGGCAATTCTCCGTCCCGACAGGGTGCCGAAACAGAGACTTCTGTCCCACGAATTAGGGTTTTTGGTGGCGGCGGAGCTACGGAACTCTTCTGGAGAAATCGTCGATTGTTTTAGGGTTTTCAAGGCAGGAGGATTATATAGGCGAAAGCACGATGTCGGTGGAGGCCCGAGGGCTCCTCACCACGTCACGGCGCGGCCCAAGGGGGGGCGCGCCACCACATGGTGAGGATGGCCCATGGCCCTCCTCCTTCTCCCTTTTGGACTCCGTGTACATGTCGGGAAAATAGGAAACTGGGTTTTTGTTTCGTCCAATTCCGATAATATTTCCTTAAGTAATTATCTGGAATAGAAAAAGAGCAGAAAACAGGAACTGGCACTGTGGCATCTTGTTAATAGGTTAGTCCCAGAAAATGCATAAAAATGCTATGAAGTGTAAGTAAAACATGTAGCAATTGGTATAATATAAGCATGGAACATCAGAAATTATAGATACGTTTTGGACGTATCAAGTATCTGCAATTTTTGAGCAATTTGAAATGTTCAAAAATTGTTAATTTTAAATGTCAGTCTACAATGAGTGGAAATGCACATTTTTTCATTTGGATTGCATAGGTAGAGATTTTTTTAAATTCAACTTTATATAATTGGAGCAAGTGTATGTAGAATTTTTCTAATTTTTTACCAAATTGAGATGTGTAAATATGTTTTCATGTTGATCTAATTTATTAGCATTTATTTTTGCGATGTTTGTGATCAAATATATTTTAATTTTTTTTGCAATATAGAATATATTTAAATATGAATTCTTTTAGTGTTTATCGAATGATTAGGTTTGGAAGTCATACAAAAAATTTAAATACTCAAATTTGTAATTTGAGTTGGAATGCTCAAAGATGGGTGTTTTTGCCCATAAAATTCCCGTAATCTAGGTTTATTTGAATTAGCCAAACTTTTTTTTCTGGGAAATAGTTATTTTTTCCTCTAGCATTTTGATATATTTTTAACATTTTGTCGATGGGTATTTATATAACTTTTTTTCTTTTTTTAGTTTTATGTCTATTGATTGTTCAGATTTCGAAGCCATTTGAAATTTTTGAATATTCGAATCTGGAATTTGGTTGAACGTTGTATTTGAACTTTGTTTGCGTTTACTAAATGTTCATTTATGGTGTTTTTTATTTTTTTACAAATGTTCAGATTTCAAAATTGTTGAAGTTAGAAAATTAGTACGAATTGAATTGTTTTCATGTTTGTAAAATGGTTAGGTCTGAAAGAATGCTATAATTTAGGAAGACTTAAATTTAAAATTTGGGTTTTAAATGCTCTATCATGTTTGTGTGTGTCCTACAAATTTGTCCAAATATTTTAACAATACAAAAAATTCAAACTTTTTCTTTCGCTGCCGTATTTTTTTTGTTTTATATGAGTCATTTTGATATTTTTGAATATTTTTTGGATGATCATTTATGGAAATGTTTCCATTTTCTGCTTTTGTTTTAAAATGATTATTGCAAATGTTTTTTTTTGCATTTTTGTGAAGTTGGATTGAATTGAGTATTATTTCAAATTTGTAAGACGTGTAATAATTTAGAAAAGGTCTCAAAGAATGTAAAATGGTTATTTTGTTTTTTACATGTTGGTACAAATTGGTTTGAATTTTTTTGGAGTTGTATTTGAAAAGTTTTGAAAGTTTTGGAAATAGATAAACATAACAGAAAGAAAAAAAAGAGAAAGGGCCGGCCGAGCTGCACAGCAGCCCAGCCCAGCTAGATGGCCCACTAAGCAGCCCAGGGCCACTGTGGCGTCATCGTCAATAGTGGCCGGAGCCGCGGCGACAACAGCGAGCACGGCGGAGCCGCCGCAGAGCGTCCCGGGACGCGCGAGTGACCGCATCGGATGCGCCAGGAGGCGGGGTGTTCGCAGGTGGCGGCGCCGCCGCTTTTGGGTCGCCGTAGCGTCGCCGGAGGCGTGCGGACGTGGCGGCGACCTGCGGGCTCGGCGGCGTCGATTCCGGTGCGAGCGCGGCGCTCCGGCACGCGATCTTCGGCGAAGAAGGAGAGGATGCGACGGCGGAAGTTTCCGTGTGAGTGGATCTGTGCGGGGAGGGGCAGAACGACGGCAAGGCGCGTCGGCGGCGGCGCCGTTCTCCGGCCGCGCGCGAGAGAGGAGAGAGGGAGGGGGGGGGGTTCTGCGCAGTCGTTTTGCAGTGACGTCCCTGAGTTTTAGACAATTTTGAAACAGGTCCTTCTTCTCGTAAAGTCGTGGACCGCGGAGCAGGCGCCGGATTAGTGAGGGGCGTTTTTGCAAATTTGGCTCGGAGATGTTCTTAGGGCCGTCGGATCGCCAAGCGACGGTGGGGATCGATTTACTATTCAACACGGTAGCTGTGAACAGTACGTACTGTAGCTATCTACAGTGCGTGATCGCGGAGAGAGCTCGAAATCGGCCAGCTTTTATATAGTTAGTAATTTGTAGTTGCGAAACATTTGAGTGAAATCAAGTTGGGAGAGTAGTCCTTTGCATTTCATACATTTACTTTTTCTATAAAACTCTCCATAATTAATAGATTGGGGCAAATCGTTTGCCTGGTGTCACACCTCTCACGGTGTATTTGTACGTTCGTAATTTCTCGACTAGATCTCGGTTTTCCCATGCTAACGCTGCTTGTGCAGGTACATGAAGGTGGTAGAGCAGTATGGGAGGAGGCGGTTCTACTAACTTGTACTCCCTTGGAACGGAGGGAGAAACAAACTTGTACTCCCTTCGTTTATGCACACTTGACTAACTATTATTGTATCGAAACACCCTGAAAAAGAAGTTGAATCTTAATTTCTAAATAACATGTGCTCCCTCTGTTCTAAATAAGGATGACGATGGGTAGGGTACGGGGCGGGTAGACCAATACCATACCCATACCCGTGTAGTCAATGGGTACAAAATTCTACCCATACCCATATCCGCGGGTATGAAACTTTATCCGTACCCATACCCGGCGGATACCCATACCCATTGGGTACCCAACGGGTAGATCAAATAGTACACAAGTTACTTAAAATTTTACATTCATCGGTAATTTTTTTGATAAAAGAAAACATTTATCTCAACTCAATAACATATATTTGAGTACGTGACAATTATGTCAACTCAAATTGACAAGTCATTACAACTTCACATAGATTTACAAACTTACGAGAATAAATGTTGGACCTCCACGGGTAAGGTATATAAACGGGTAGGATATGGTATACCCATGGGTACGAGATTATACCCGTACCCTACCCACGACTCGAACAGGTGGGTACGAGTACTACCCATGGGTATAAAATTGTACCCATACCCTACCCATGCGGGTACGGTACCCACGGATACCCGTACCCACGGGTAAAATTGCCATCCTTACTTCTAAATAAATTGTCACTGATTTAGTTGTCACTGAATTTGGAATGGAGGGAGTACATATATTTTCTGTATGTGTGATTTTTTACTTATGCGGCTAGAAAGAAAACTAGATCATCCGTAGCAACGCACGGACACTCAACTAGTATACGTATATGGGCTCCTTGATCATAGACGCAAAGCACAGGAGTTTTGAGCACAACACTGCATCTGATCTATAGTTTCCTGCAAGCTCTACCGCATCGAACAATGGCTTCAAGCGTCGACCTCGACGACTGCTTCGAAATCTCTGGGCCGACGCACATCATGTCAAGATCCGGCCCCTGCCGTTCTTCCGCAATGACGATTGACTGGCATGTTATGCGCGAGAGATCCATCCATAGTTCTCCTTGTGCGTTAATTGATGCATGTATGTGTTAACTGATGGATAAGTCGCAGTCAGCTTATGTCTTGATAAGTCTCCGCCAGATAAGTATCCGCCAGCTTATGGCTTGATAAGTATCCGCCAGCTTATGTCTTGATAAGTTCATACGTCGGCTCCTACCCCCGACAGGTGGCGTTACGGTGAAGACCAAGGACCCCATTTGTTTGTGTTTTGATTTTTAGGGTCCTACTCCCTCCACATGGAAATATAAGACTTTCTACCCTTTTTGGATTTGTCCAAATTCATTACTAAATGAGTGAATCAACACACTAAAATATGTCTACATATGTACAAATCAGGACAAACACAAAAATGCTAGAAAGTCTTACATTTTGTTAGAGGGAGTATTTGTAAAATCTGACGACTATATGTTGTACTTTCACTTTTCTTTGGGGTTCTCTACGTAAAAGTTGGACCATGTTAATGCAGTTTCCAGGCCCTTGATGCTAAGTTCGGCCGGCAGGCCGTCGTTCCATTATTGGGCCAAACACATGAGTACCTTCAAATAAGCACGTTTTATAAGGTCCCAAGACCACTGGACATAAATTAGTCAAGTGCCGAGTTGATGATGACTAGGTCTATTGACTCCGTGGGATTGTGGCCACGACTCGGTATATTTTGGTTTAACCTCTCAGGCCATACGTCAATGCACTGGTGTAGAATCTACACCAGTTTGGCGCGTTTCCCTTTCTCCGAAGATTTTGCTTACATGGGATGATTTCTCGGAAGATGATATGAAGATTTGATTTACACATCTTATTATGCAATGTGTAAATATAGTTTCAAGTGGCATTTTTCTCTCAGAGAGATAGTGATTATGGATGGCATGGCATGGATGAGCGCCACGGCCTCTATTGCACACATAGCTAAGTGTTTGACTTCATCTTGTCGTTCAGCCCCTGCCTGTTGACCAAGGTCCTCCTTTTATATAGAAGGGGTACCACATCGGCCGCCATGCATGCGCACCACCTAAGCAGGGCGCATGTCACGTGTCGTGGTAGCGTCGAGGTGGTGCTGGGGTGTGTGGGTGGCGCCAACCCATTGATGTGTTGTCCCGCATGCTGCGCGCCGAGTGGAGGGTACAACTCGTCTTGTCAGAGGCCTGCCGAGCTTGCTATGCCCAACAAGCAACCTCTGGCGCGGCCAGGAGCCGGAGAGAACTTTCCGCCACGTCTCAGTCTTCCTATCCCGGGGTCACAACTGTTCCTCTTGCCGAGGTAATATGTGGAGGTTGCAGACGATGATATCAGAAGTGTTGCCCGCTCCTTCGCCCACGGGGAGTTTCCCGGGTTGATGTAGATCTTGTATGTCTCTCTGTTATACCTGTGGCGGGGATTTTCTTCATCTGGTAATAAAGAGGTAGCCCACGCGCCCGGCGCTCGGGTACCCCGGGGCCAAGACATATTGTAATGATGCTCCTTGTAGTTAACAACTTTGCTCCGTAATAGGCCTTGGCTTATTGAAAATTGGTATGTGTACGGCCTGTACGTTTATTGATCTTGTGCCAACTAATGAATTTGACTCTTCATCTAATTTTTCTGAAAAGTTTTTCTCACATTCAGCATGTCATCGATACTGATTTCGTATCCATCTATTGCGCTCGAATTTTATTTATTTAATTTTACCATGTTGTGCATCAGTTGCTACATTATATACTTCATGCCTACATTAGCCATTCTGACATAAAAAAATATCTTGGCCCGTCATATTTCTTCTTTCTAATGTGTGTGATTGTCTTAATTTGCCTACATCAGGTTCTAAATTAAAGTTAAGCAATTTTCTTAGTTTGATCAATATGATACTAATATAGTCATATGGCATGATATTTTTGTTTCTTCACATTGCATGTCTTTGTTGTATAGTACTACGGACGAGTTGTCATCGATGTTACATATTCTAATCTCACTCTTGTCATATTTCAACTAAATACTTATCATTTAACTTATCATCAAATTAACTAAACAATAAAGTTGCACAATACCACTGGCTCCCGGCCGTCGTGCGGGGAATCATCTAATCTATATAGAGATAACTTTCATTTATCTTTTCTTCCGGGTACCTCCTATTTGGTTAGAAGTTCCTGCTATGTATGCCGTGGGATAAGCTAGGATTAAAGACAAGTCAAGAGACAATTATAACACTAGTATAAATGCTGTTGTGAGCTGAAAATAAAAATACAACTCGTAGTATATTAGATGCCAACAACAATATAAGGTGAGATTCCGATTGAACAGCCTAATGTGAGAACAAGCTGAGTAAATACAAGCATTTGATTGGTCTTGTATATTCAACGAGCGCTACATTCATCTCCTTTCAACCAAGAACACTTCTCATTACATGCACCTATAGACCTAGTGGACTTGTATTATTATTAACAATTACAAGTGGCAAAAGGAAGAAGAAGAAACCCGTTGCAACTTGCAACTTACAAAAAAGAACAATAGCTGCTGCCAGGAAACTAGCTACTCCTACTTGCTAGTACGGAGTAGTTCTAAATTCTAACAGACCAGGTCAAGGAAACAAAAAAAAATACTCGAACCAACTGTCCCACTTACATTTGTATATATGGGCTCCTTGATCATAGACGCGAAGCACAGGAGTTTTGAGCACAACACTGCATCTGATCCATAGTTTCCTGCAAGCTCTGCCTCGTCGAACAATGGCTTCACGCGTCGACCTCGACGACTGCTTCGATATCTCTGGGCCGACGCACAGCATGTTTAGATCCGGCCCCTGCCCTTCTTCTGCAATGATGATTGACTGGTATGTTATGGAGACGAGAGATCCACCCATGGTACTCCTTGTGCGTTAATTGATGCATGTATACTGATGGATATCATGGTGTCACTCGCAGGAACAACGAGGAGGACCGCCGGTGCGTCGCCGCCTGCGTGGTGAAAGGCACCTACATCCTCGAGAACGACAGAACCATGTGCAGGGTGCACGAGGCGGCGCTTGCTCCGGCGTGGTGGGAGAGCTTCCACTTCCGCCTCGTGGAGGTCCTCAAGGAAGAATCCTTCAGGCGCAAGAGCCACAAGCTAATCTTTGGCGCCATCTACGAGCACGTTCCCCCGGCGGGCGGACGCCGCCACCCTTCGGCTCCGCAGTACATCGTCGCCTTCCGAGGGACCATGCTGCCGCACCCCAAGGCGATCCACGACGTGTTCCTCGACCTGAAGATCATCGCCAACACCCTACCGGACTCCAAGCGCTCCCAGCGCGCGCACCGCGCCGTGGACACGCTCATGGCGACCATCGCCAAGAACGGCTCCGGCAGCGGCGCCGTGTGGCTCGCGGGGCACTCTCTCGGCGCGTCGCTGGCGCTGGAGGTGGGGCGGACCATGATGGCGGAACAGGGCCTCAGCCTCCCGACTTTCCTCTTCAACCCGCCGCATGTGTCGACGCCTCCGGCGATCAACAAGCTGATCCCGTCCGAGGGTCTTCGGAGGGAGCTGTACGCCAAGAGCGCCCTCGTCAAGGCCGGGCTGGGGCTCGCCCTGTGCCCCCACCGGAAGCGCATGGAGAAGCTCTTCGAGCGGCTATCCTCGTGGGCGCCCAACCTGTACGTGCACGACAAGGACCTCATCTGCCAGGGCTTCGTCGACTACTTCCAGCAGCGGCAGCAGCTGGAGGAGAGCTGCAAGTCCGCCACCACGCTGTCCTACCGTGACATGCTCTTCTCCGTCATCGGCAAGGACAAAGAGCGGCCACACCTCCTGCCATCCGCGACGATGTGGACCAACTCGAGCGTCGACAGAGACGCGCACGTCATTCAGCAGTCGTTGTCCGCACACGACCTCCAGCAGTGGTGGAAACCCGACGGCGAGCTCACCTTGATTGCCAGGCGTTATAGCTTTTAATTGAGAAAACTTCTGCTTTGTACCTACGGATGTTTCTTTGTTTTTCAAATTACATTACTGTGTGTAGTAAAGCAAACAAATCTGCATGTGCATCCAACTTCTTTTCAAATACTGTACATTCTTTTGTGGAGACAAATTAATACGTAGATACATCTGTATTTAAACAAATATTTGTAACTGGGGACGTTAGCGTAGTGTAGTTCCAGAACCTCTCAGAGTCTCAGGTCCCGTGGGGGCGGCGGCGGCGGCGGTCAGGACGGAGGACGGCGAGCCGGCGGGCTCGCGCGGAGATGGCGTCCGGTGGGGCGAGGTGGTGATGCTCTGGGAACGGCGGAGAAGGCCCAGCGCGCGGCGGTTGGCGGCGGCCGGGCGGGCTCGATCTGGGCCCGGCTTGGGCTGCGCGGGCCGCGGCCGATGCGGGTGGTGGGCGGCGATTTCGACAGCGTGGCGCCGAATCCGGGATGGTGCGGTGCTGGCCATGTCCTGGAGGTGAAGGCGTGTGAGGATGGCTGTTGGAGGTCTTGAAGGCCGGCGGGTGTGGGCTCTGCCTGCTTGCTGATGGTCGGAGGTGTGCCAGATCGAGCGCAGTGGCGGAGGCGGAGGTTCCGGCGCGGACGCAGGAGGGCCTCTCCTGTCGAAGTGCTCCGGCACCCGGGCTACGCGGACACCGGGGCGGCGGTCCTGGATCGAGGACTGCTGCGGTTTGGCATGGTTGTTGCGGCCATGGGCGTCGTAGCCACCATGGCCGGTGGTCTAGCTTGGTGGATGACGGCAGGGCAGCGCTGCGAGTGGCGTCGCTCCCTCACTTTGCGGTCGGGACGACCTCCGGGCTAAAGCCTTGCTCCGACTTGGTCGGAGTCGGCGACGGCAGCGCTTTTGGGCGTCGTTTTCCCTCTTGGGGGCGTCGTTGTGGAGTGCTCGTTCCCGCCCGACGTGGTTGGTGCTAAAATTTCCGGGTGAAAACCTAGGCTCAATTGGGAGCGGGCGGCGACGACGGACGCGTCGATTCCTTGTTGGAGGTGCCGCCTTGGAGGTTCTTAGCCCTCACGGTGTGTTGGGCTCGCGGCGCTCGGGGAGGGCGGCTCTGTTGTCAGGGGAGCGGATGACCGGGGCGGCGGCCCCGGACGGTGGTGGTAGCGGTCTCGATCTCCCACGCTACGACGGTTCTTTGAGGCAGAGCCGTTGTCTAGCGGGGGTCGGGGTGGCGACCTGGATGAAGACTGCGCGGGCAGAGGGTTCGTTGACCTGACTGGATCATCTTCGGGCAATGCGAAGGTCGATCTGGTTGCTACGCCGGGGCGGTGGCCCCGGAACAGGGTGGTGTTGGTGGCAACTAAGATGAAGACTGCGCGGGCAGAGGGTTCGCCGACCATGACTGGATCACCTTCGGGCAATGCGAAAGTCGATCTGGTTGCTACGCCGGAGCGGCGGCTCCGAAGCCTGTGGTGTGTGTTGTGGCGTTTGGTCGACTTGTGTCGTGTGGGCGGCGGGTCGCTCCGTCTGTGTGTTTATTTTGTACAGCTTGTTTGGCTTTTGAACCCGGTTTTCCTTATAAACTGGGTCACCTCTTTCTATCTATTCGGATGGTGGATACGACCACCTTATACCTAAAAAAACAAATATGTGTCACTCATTTCCACTTGGAGTGAGTATGAATTATTGAAATGCCTGAACTCGCATACACGGCCATGTCACATCCTCTGTGTCGTAGCACTGGACATTTTACTAGCTGTGGTGGAACCGGACAGCGAACTCAGTTTGCCCTATGAAAAACTGGGTGAGGGCGCCCCATACCACCTGATTGGTCGTACGCATTTTTCAGGTTTGCTTGTGTGAGTTGGTTGAGACAAGTTTGCGTTTGGTTGAAAGGATAAAAAAATGCTAGAGGTAGCCATATTGTATGATAGTTTTGAGGGATTAGAAATTGTTGAGTGATATGGTCACTTATTGTTAAGATGTTGAGAATACCCCTATATATATTTTTTAAATGGAAATTTTATGCAAATATTTATATTATAATTTGGTGAAAAAATCTTAATGTATTTTGGTCAAACATTAGCACGTGGCATAACGTTTGTTCGAATATTTAAAAGGGAAAAGTTTGTTCAAATAATTAAAAGATAAAAGTTTGTTCAAAAGAGGAAAGTTTGTTCAAATATTTATAAGATTTAAATAGTCGGCTATAGTCCATGTATAGCCTGACTATATTTTTTCGAGAGGCTTCGCTATATTGCTATGGACTTAATAGGATAAAGGGATAATAGTCGCTAAAGTCCTGACTAAAATTATATAGCCCCAATTTAGCCCCTTAGCCACAATATTTCTCGCTCAGTGGATCAAAAAATTTGGATAAAAAATTATCCGATCGACCATATTTTGGAGCCAAACTCAAACCTGTGCTGTTGTTGGCATATAAATATATAATGTGTGGACAAAACTATATACTAAACTTAATTTTTCTACATAATAATTGATGTTTCTGATTATGTAATATTTCGTCGGAACAATGTCCTAAATTGCTGGTACCGAATATTGTAATATGTGGACATAACCAAATCTTATTCGAATCTCTTATGTGACTATGTTATGTATCAGTAAATTATTGATATATATACAAATATATGTTGCCTGAATTTAAATTTTTATCATTATTTAGCATAACGGTTATAAGGCCATAGTTGCGCTATAGCCCGGCTATAACCTTTCATAGCTACTGAAATTTCAGGGGCTAAATGCAATAGCCGGCCATTTTAAACTATGCCCCCAACCGCCAAGTTGGTGGTATGAGTTTTTAATGTTTGGTTGTGTGGGTTGGTTGAGCTAAGTTTGTGTTTGGTTGAAGGAATAAACTGTTGTTAAGGGTAACCATATTTTATGTTTGTTTTGAGGGATTAGAGACTGTTGAGTGATATGGTCACTTATTATTAAGATGGCGAGTATACCCCTATTGTTGTGTTTGTGTCAAATATTGTGTACGTGTTGGGTTAGGTTTGGACTTGTAGTTGTATTAGGTGTGGATAGGTACAAGTAGTGTTCGAGTCGAACTCTTGTAACCTGGGCCTCCCATATAATGAGGGGAGCACCACACATGTAATTAATGACGACTTGATAGCAACAGGCACGCAAGGGGAGCCGGCGGCTTGTGCCGGCGCCTAGGGCGGCCAGGGTTGCAGTATCAATGGGGAGGAGCGCCCGTAGTCATGCCCCGCAGATGTAGGCGAGTTCGCCGAACTGCGTTACCAAATCTCGGTGTCGTCATCATGCTGCGGATTGCTTGTTCCTCGGTAGATCAATTTTGCGCCTACGACGGTAACAATTGGTATCAGAGCAAAAGGTTGAAGGCGTCGAAAGTTTGATCTAGAGGACTGCCGAAGTCGATTCGCTATTTTCGTTCGTCGTGGCAGGCGATCGGGGTAACGGCGTGAGATCGGAAGTGGCGGTGTAACGTACCTGCACTTAAAATATGGCAAGGTACCTGTGTATAGTGCAAACCCCTGGATCGTTTCATTTGCACACACAATTTAAGATGTAGTATCACAACAAAGTATCATTATTACATCGAAGGATCCAGACTTGGTAAAATATTCATTACAACTTGCATAGCATATAGCTAGCTTGAAAGAGTAAAGCAGCGGAAAATTATTCTTCACGGAGTCTCCATCATCATCATGTGCCACAGGCGAGAACATGTTGGTTGCAGACTCGAAAACCCTTAACGTAAACTCACTCGTCAACTGAACAATCTGCAACAAATTTTTTTTTGCAACAGAGTGGGTCAGATACCATTAAAAATGGATCTGGCAAGTGACACTATGTGAACACTTAATGGAATAACTCTATTAATCCTATATGCATATTTGGCTGGTGGAGTTCAAGGCTGTTTTGCATAAAAGCCAATTTTTCCTGTCTCTTTATAAAACACTTTTCTTTTGTCAAAACAGGTATGGCATGAAAACCACCCTCTTGTCTACCCTTATTCAACCTTCAATATTTTAACTTAAGAAATTAGAATGTCGGGAGCCTCCGTTGTCGTCCTTGATCAGCTGCTCAAATTGTCCGTAACCAGGGACATGGCTAAGTACTTAGATTTAACTCTCGAGAGGTTGTGCACTTTCACCACGAGACCCAACAAACCCAAACTATCCTCAAGCACTCAATTTGTGCTAAGGAAAAGGAGAGAGTTGAGACGAGACCATTGGGAAACAGTCCCCTGTTCCTCTGGCAGACCCATACAGACATTCATCCGCTAAGACCTGCCGGAATCAGGTTCCTATAACTTAGTCAAGGCAGAGCCATAATACCAAGTGGCTGCACTGGAAGCTTCTTCACTTAGACAAAACATTGGTCCCTTTAATACCCTGGGTGGCAACCACAAGTGACCATCTCTTAGAGGTCACCCCTAAGAGATGACACTCAACCTTTCCATCATCTTTTCATAACCAAGTCCACCCAGGTGGTAAATTAACTTAGTAGAATTAAGCTTTTCAATAAAACACCTTTGCATAGCATCAATATTTCTACTAAGTTATCAATAGGATTCTAGACACAACTAGTAAAAAGGAGATAGTAGTTTTAGCATAGCAATACTATCCTACACATGCATATAAAGAATTACACTAAATAATGCATATAAAAATAATTAGGAAGTTCATGAGGGTGTGCCACTTGCCTTGGCAAACAGAAGTGTAGTAGTAGCAGTTGCAACCACTTTCGTCTCTCTCCGGAATTTCTAACAAGTCAAACAAATCACAAATAAATATACAATCATAAATGCAACACTTAGAAAAATATGACATGCATGAGATGCAGGATGATACAAAGAAATGTGGTATGAAAGACAAGCAAAATAAAATAAGGGAGAGACAACAAAATAACATTATCCCATTGGCTAAGGCAAGGTCAAGATTGAGCAAGAAATAACAACTTGAAAAGTTGCAAGGTTAGTTTAAATCTTCATACGTTTGATCTTCAAAACATCTTCAACTCCTTTGTATTCTTCAATGGTCTTCAATTAGTACTCTATGAATTTAGTCTTAAACACCAAGGACTTGGTCTATGTCCAAGGTGAGACAAAATAGAAAGAAAGCGAAGATAGAAAGAAAGAAGTAGTTGGTCTTCCAAGAATCTTCTCCAGGCTTCCTTGTAGTATTCTTCTTGGTGTGACTTCATTTAATTATGTAGACTTGATGGTTCTGAAGACTTGATTTTGTTGGCAGCGTCAAGGTTGGTCTTGATTGTAGAATATTCACCAAGAAGTTTAAGAGAAGAAGGAAGAAAGAGAGGAAGGAAAGGAAGACTTGGAAAATGTTGCTGGTTGGTCTTCATGAACTTCCTCTTGATTTCTTCTAAGTCATTTCTTCTTGGATATGCTTCTGCAGTCTTGTTTTCAAGCTAAGTCCTTCCTTGATTTCTACTAATTTCTAACTTGGTGGTTTTTGACTAGGAGAGTCATAATAGCTAACATGTATCCTCAAAATTTCTAAGGAGGAAGTCATGTAAGAAGTACCAAAAATAATACTAAGGACTTAATATGCATGCCATGCTTATGAAAATGCTCTAAGGAAATGCAAGCAATAAAGATGATCCAAAATAACTAAGGACCAAGGGTCAAACAATAAGTCACAAATAAATTCTAAGTAAAAGTTAATCAACATAAGAGAGGCTAAAATTCTCTAAGGAAAAGTGTTGTCAAAACACTTGTCCAAAATTTTCTAAGGAAGAAATAGTTTTATTTTGAGAGAGACAAAATATTTCTAAGTATTTTAAGCGCTAAAGTCTCTAAAATACTACTAAGTTATTTTACAACTCGAAAATAAGAAGAAAATAATTTTTAATACATTTTATTAATTAACATAACACCTAAAAAAGCATTTAAACAATATTTACTCAAAAATCATTGAAAAAATATTTTACAAAATTAATAGAGTATTCCTACGGCCAATACTTAGGCATACAAAACTATAGAAAAAGAGTTTACTCAAAAATCCCTTTTTAAACTCAAATTATAGTCAAAATACTATTTAAACCATTTTTAAAAATTAACTAATTTAATTTCGACAAAACCTCAAAATAAGTATATCAAAAGTTTCTACAAGTCATAAGCTTTCCAAAAATATATTTTTCATAAGATTTGGATAAACGAGTAAAAATTAATAATGAATCTAATTTGCAGGGACCTATTCGTGATACGCAGGGGCTAAACGGTGCAGAAAACTGGAAAAGATCCTCGCGCTGGAGTCCCTGGCGACGTGGCGTCTTCTGATTCGTGCGGAGCCGCTGACTGGGCGTTGACGCGGATGCTGACTCGGCTGCTGACTGGACCGCGACGTGGCTGATGACTGGGATGCTGACGTGTTTAAGTGTATTGATCAGGGCCGTTGGATTTGGATCTGAGGGCTGACAACCTCCCGTACCGCTTCAATCTACAAGATCTAATCTAGGCCGTAGGTGGTAGATCGGACGTCTTAGGAAGCGTTGACCTTTACCTGGTGTCGCGATTTCACCGGAGAATGGCGTGGCGGCGGCGCTGATGCTCGGGAGTGGATGACGGCGACGCTCCGGTGGTTCCCCGGTCTCCAGAAGATGACGACGAGGTGCGCGGCGTCTCGGCAGACTCGATGGGGGTGATGGCGTTGGCTCGGGCGTCCTGGAACGGCGTGGTGTCGCGGACGGAGTGGCCATGGCTCCGACGAGCTTCGGTCGATCAAGGATGCGTCGATCTGGTGCATAATAAATCACAAAAAAAATTCACACGGGTGCGCACGGACTTAACGAAGGAGATGGGACAGGAGAGAGAGCTCGGAGTTCACGGATGTCGCCGGAGTTCGAAGAATTCGCCGGCGGAGATGGCGGGACGGCGAGCTCGATTACGGGCAGCCTGGCGGCGCTTTGGTGGAAATTTTTGAGGGGAAATACTGCGGGGTTCTGCGGGTTTATATGGGGCAAGAGGCACGGAAGAAACGCGTGTGATTCGCAACGAATTTGATTCGGGATAGATTAAGGTTTCGGGCGGATTTCTTGCACAGGAGGTTGAAGACGGTGACGTCATTGCTTGCGTCATGGGCAGGACCCGCATGGCAGTGAGAGAAGGGAGAGAGAGCGGGCCTGAGCTGCTGTTGGCTGGTTCGCGTTGCTCGGGCGGCAGATAGGATCTGGGCCGGGCGGTAGAAAGTAGTTGGGCTTGGCCCATTTAGCTAGTCTCTTTTTTTTTGAACTATTTTCCTTTTCTATTTTCTGAAATGTGTTTCTATCTTTTAAAATATGACTCCAAATGGATTTACACCAACTTGGTAAAATTTGTAAAAATAAACTTTATCATTTAAAATGGTCAAACACACTTTTCAAAGACTTTTTATAAAAATAAATTTGAAATATTGTATAATTACTTAATTGACATTTTATGTCCAATTTAAACTAGGATTTTGTAAACTCCTTTTTAATTTTATATTTTTTTAAACCAAAGCAAAATATGAGTAATAGGATTATGTATCACTCAATAAAGTAATTTTGCATAAAACTCAAATAGTTTAAAAAGGGTTCGATAAATCAAAATGAATTCAAAACTCTTTTTAAAATCCAAATAAATATTTTCTTTCAAAATAAAATTATAAAACTTGAAAATAAAGAATAGGTAAGTAATAGAATATTTCTCAAAACATACAAACAATTCACAACCAAAATTTAACACAAAGGAGTATACCACAATACTTCAAAATAATATATTGGACATAGATAGTCCTTTTAATATATTTTCTTAAATATGTTTTCAAGTGGAAATTATTATTCCCACTTTTGAAATAACCAAATGCAACAATGCTATATGATGATGAATGCATGCATGAATTTTCTTTTTAAAGCAAAATATATAATAGTTTTCAAAAGTTTTAAATTTTTCTGATTTTTCAACTTTTTTGAAAAACTTGGGATGTTACAGACTACCACCCTTAAAAAGAATCTCGTCCCCGAGATTCGAGAAGGCTAGCAAAAGGTTATGACGAGGATGTCTAGGTGGCTACCACCCTTAAAAGAGATCCGCGTTGGTATTAAAATTCCAATGGCAAATATTACAACCTTATCACCATTACATTGACTCTGGTCCTACTTGGCTAAACTTCTCCTGAAGTTTCTCTGGGTGCCTTCATTCCTGGTTTTACATTGATATCTGATCCGCTTTTTATCTGGTGTGGTGAGCGTGACCGCTTTGTTGGCTTGATCAATCTGACCATCATATTTAGATATCCAGTCCTTGCCTATGATTATATCAAAGCCTTATAGGTCCAGCACAAACAACTCACTTGGGAAGTTATGTGTCTCAATTCCCAAGGTCATGTTTTGGCATACAGTGTTTGCTGGCATTTTTCCT
Source organism: Poa pratensis (assembly GCA_947311845.1). Classification (NCBI taxonomy): domain Eukaryota; kingdom Viridiplantae; phylum Streptophyta; class Magnoliopsida; order Poales; family Poaceae; genus Poa; species Poa pratensis. The sequence goes on from CAMZMU010000063.1 coordinate 50,807,477, forward strand.
TCTGTAGAGCTTACCCGGATGGGTCTCCTAAGTCCTCGATTGGGGATCTTATTTTTACTCACAAAGTCCTTTGATATGAAGGAATGTGTTGCTTCAATATCAAAAAGTACTAAGGCAGGATAAGAGTTGATCATCAATCCTTCAATAACTGGGTCTGGTTTCTTGAGAACTCTCTCTATATTTATAGAAAACACATGCCCCTTTCGAAACTGAATTGGCTTGGTCCCATTGCCAGTCTTCCTTTCTGGACAGCGGTGGGAGTAGTGTCCCATTTTCTTGCATTTGAAACACTCTACCCGACTGAGGTCCTTCTTATTGGGTTTTGGGTGAAGATTCTGACTACTGTTTACTCCCATAAGGTGCTCATCTTCGAGGTCATAAACTTCTTCAGTATAAGCGGGGTTATGGTGACTATGGTTGAGGTGGTGGTCATCCTCTTCATGCAAGCCGTGTTCATTAATATTACGACAATGGTGGTTATGGTCTTCATGGTGGTTGGACTCAAAACAAACATGTTCCTCATGTGAAGTGCTCCATTCCTGCTCTGATGCTGAGTGATGGTTTTCCAATTCCTACTTCCTCTTTTTGCTTGCATGTTGCTTCATTCTGCCTTCCAGGGTTATAGCTTTGTCAATCAGTGACCGGTAGTCAGGGGCATGGGCAATTGTTAAATAAATGGCTAATTTGCCATCCAGACCATTTAGAAATCTCTTCCTCCTTTTGTCATCTGTATCAACATCATCCGGTGCATAACGCGCTAGGTTATTGAACTCATTCATGTATTCATCTATAGTTCGGTCACCTTGTCGAAGGTCGAGGAATTCCTCCTTCTTTAGATTCATCAGTCCTGATGACATATGTGCAGCACGAAATCCTTCTTGGAACAAATCCCATGTCATCTCTTCAATGGGGTAAGTGATCTGGTAGCTGTCCCACCAGTTTGCTGCAGGTCCTTCCAGTAGATATGCCGTGAGTCTAACCTTCTCAGCATTCGTGCATCCAATTGTGACTAAATCCTTACTTACTGAACGTAGCCAATCGTCGGCCAAAATAGGTTCAGTAGTACTTGAGAATTTCCTTGGTCTAAGATTCAAGAATTTGGTCAGCATATCCACTTGAGAGGGGGTGGTGCTGGAATGTCCTTGGTGTTTTCTTGGTTTTGGTTCATAAACAAGCTCAACTGATTCTGTGCTTCTATTATTTGATTTGTCATTGTCTTCAAATCAATGTTGGGGCTTTGGCGAGGCATCTGTTTGAGTTTAGCATAGATGAGTAAAAGATAGATAGATGCTAGGGGAGAATCCTACCCAACACAACAGATCAAGTCAAACATCTTACAAACAACATCTAACCAACAAAACCACAAGGTTCAAAACACAGAAAAACAATCTAGTATTGGCATACAACCTAAGTTGGTATGATCAATACCCTAACACGATGTCGTTGTTCTAATAAGGTGGTAGTTTCTAGTCTATCTCCATCTTGAGTGCTTCAAGTTCTTCTTCCGATTTCTTCAAAATCTTCTAGGTGCTTGAGCTCATCATCTGATTTCTTCACTGCTCTTTCATGCAGGTAGTGCTTCATGTTGAGTCGTAGCATTTCTCTGAAGTTTCAGACTTACTCTTGGTCATCACCAAAATGTCTTCATGGTACAAAGAGGTAGGTCATCTAGAAAAAGATAAGACTTTTCTAGAAGGTTGATAGTAGATGAGAGTACTAGAAAGATAAAATGAAAAGTTTTGTTTTTAGTAACCTGAATAAAATAGATTTTAATCCTATGGTCAAACCTATTTCTATCCATGTCTAGGGTCTCGAATCTACAGGCAACACAGTGCTCTGATACCATCTGTAACGTACCTGCACTTAAAATATGGCAAGGTACCTGTGTATAGTGCAAACCCCTGGATCGTTTCATTTGCACACACAGTTTAAGATGTAGTATCACAACAAAGTATCATTATTACATCGAAGGATCTAGACTTGGTAAAATATTCATTACAACTTGCATAGCATATAGCTAGCTTGAAAGAGTAAAGCAGCGGAAAATTATTCTTCACGGAGTCTCCATCATCATCATGTGCCACAGGCGAGAACATGTTGGTTGCAGACTCGAAACCCTTAACGTAAACTCACTCGTCAACTGAACAATCTGCAACAAATTTTTTTTTGCAACAGAGTGGGTCAGATACCATTAAAAATGGATCTGGCAAGTGACACTATGTGAACACTTAATGGAATAACTCTATAATCCTATATGCATATTTGGCTGGTGGAGTTCAAGGCTGTTTTGCATAAAAGCCAATTTTTCCTGTCTCTTTATAAAACACTTTTCTTTTGTCAAAACATGTATGGCATGAAAACCACCCTCTTGTCTACCTTATTCAACCTTCAATATTTTAACTTAAGAAATTGGAATGTCGGGAGCCTCCGTTGTCGTCCTTGATCAGCTGCTCAAATTGTCCGTAACCGGGGACACGGCTAAGTACTTAGATTTAACTCTCGAGAGGTTGTGCACTTTCACCACGAGACCCAACAAACCCAAACTATCCTCAAGCACTCAATTTGTGCTAAGGAAAAGGAGAGAGTTGAGACGAGACCATTGGGAAACAGTCCCCTGTTCCTCTGGCAGACCCATACAGACATTCATCCGCTAAGACCTGCCGGAATCAGGTTCCTATAACTTAGTCAAGGCAGAGCCATAATACCAAGTGGCTGCACTGGAAGCTTCTTCACTTAGACAAAACATTGGTCCCTTTAATACCCTGGGTGGCAACCACAAGTGACCATCTCTTAGAGGTCACCCCTAAGAGATGACACTCAACCTTTCCATCATCTTTTCATAACCAAGTCCACCCAGGTGGTAAATTAACTTAGTAGAATTAAGCTTTTCAATAAAACACCTTTGCATAGCATCAATATTTCTACTAAGTTATCAATAGGATTCTAGACTCAACTAGTAAAAAGGAGATAGTAGTTTTAGCATAGCAATACTATCCTACACATGCATATAAAGAATTACACTAAATAATGCATATAAAAATACTTAGGAAGTTCATGAGGGTGTGCCACTTGCCTTGGCAAACAGAAGTGTAGTAGTAGCAGTTGCAACCACTTTCGTCTCTCTCCGGAATTTCTAACAAGTCAAACAAATCACAAATAAATATACAATCATAAATGCAACACTTAGAAAAATATGACATGCATGAGATGCAGGATGATACAAAGAAATGTGGTATGAAAGACAAGCAAAATAAAATAAGGGAGAGACAACAAAATAACATTATCCCATTGGCTAAGGCAAGGTCAAGATTGAGCAAGAAATAACAACTTGAAAAGTTGCAAGGTTAGTTTAAATCTTCATACGTTTGATCTTCAAAACATCTTCAACTCCTTTGTATTCTTCAATGGTCTTCAATTAGTACTCTATGAATTTAGTCTTAAACACCAAGGACTTGGTCTATGTCCAAGTTGAGACAAAATAGAAAGAAAGCGAAGATAGAAAGAAAGAAGTAGTTGGTCTTCCAAGAATCTTCTCCAGGCTTCCTTGTAGTTTTCTTCTTGGTGTGGCTTCATTTAATTATGTAGACTTGATGGTTCTGAAGACTTGATTTTGTTGGCAGCGTCAAGGTTGGTCTTGATTGTAGAATATTCACCAAGAAGTTTAAGAGAAGAAGGAAGAAAGAGAGGAAGGAAAGGAAGACTTGGAAAATGTTGCTGGTTGGTCTTCATGAACTTCCTCTTGATTTCTTCTAAGTCATTTCTTCTTGGAGATGCTTCTGCAGTCTTGTTTTCAAGCTAAGTCCTTCCTTGATTTCTACTAATTTCTAACTTGGTGGTTTTTGACTAGGAGAGTCATAATAGCTAACATGTATCCTCAAAATTTCTAAGGAGGAAGTCATGTAAGAAGTACCAAAAATAATACTAAGGACTTAATATGCATGCCATGCTTATGAAAATGCTCTAAGGAAATGCAAGCAATAAAGATGATCCAAAATAACTAAGGACCAAGGGTCAAACAATAAGTCACAAATAAATTCTAAGTAAAAGTTAATCAACATAAGAGAGGCTAAAATTCTCTAAGGAAAAGTGTTGTCAAAACACTTGTCAAAAATTTTCTAAGGAAGAAATAGTTTTATTTTGAGAGAGACAAAATATTTCTAAGTATTTTAAGCGCTAAAGTCTCTAAAATACTACTAAGTTATTTTACAACTCGAAAATAAGAAGAAAATAATTTTTAATACATTTTATTAATTAACATAACACCTAAAAAAGCATTTAAACAATATTTACTCAAAAATCATTGAAAAAATATTTTACAAAATTAATAGAGTATTCCTACGACCAATACTTAGGCATACAAAACTATAGAAAAAGAGTTTACTCAAAAATCCCTTTTTAAACTCAAATTATAGTCAAAATACTATTTAAACCATTTTTAAAAATTAACTAATTTAATTTCGACAAAACCTCAAAATAAGTATATCAAAAGTTTCTACAAGTCATAAGCTTTCCAAAAATATATTTTTCATAAGATTTGGATAAACGAGTAAAAATTAATAATGAATCTAATTTGCAGGGACCTATTCGTGATACGCAGGGGCTAAACGGTGCAGAAAACTGGAAAAGATCCTCGCGCTGGAGTCCCTGGCGACGTGGCGTCTTCTGATTCGTGCGGAGCCGCTGACTGGGCGTTGACGCGGATGCTGACTCGGCTGCTGACTGGACCGCGACGTGGCTGATGACTGGGATGCTGACGTGTTTTAGTGTATTGAACAGGGCCGTTGGATTTGGATCTGAGGGCTGACAACCTCCCGTACCGCTTCAATCTACAAGATCTAATCTAGGCCGTAGGTGGTAGATCGGACGTCTTAGGAAGCGTTGACCTTTACCTGGTGTCGCGATTTCACCGGAGAATGGCGTGGCGGCGGCGCTGATGCTCGGGAGTGGATGACGGCGACGCTCCGGTGGTTCCCCGGTCTCCAGAAGATGACGACGAGGTGCGCGGCGTCTCGGCAGACTCGATGGGGGTGATGGCGTTGGCTCGCGCGTCCTGGAACGGCGTGGTGTCGCGGACGGAGTGGCCGTGGCTCCGACGAGCTTCGGTCGATCAAGGATGCGTCGATCTGGTGCATAATAAATCACAAAAAAAATTCACACGGTGCGCACGGACTTAACGAAGAAGATGGGACAGGAGAGAGAGCTCGGAGTTCACGGATGTCGCCGGAGTTCGAAGAATTCGCCGGCGGAGATGGCGGGACGGCGAGCTCGATTACGGGCAGCCTGGCGGCGCTTTGGTGGAAATTTTTGAGGGGAAATACTGCGGGGTTCTGCGGGTTTATATGGGGCAAGAGGCACGGAAGAAACGCGTGTGATTCGCAACGAATTTGATTCGGGATAGATTAGGGTTTCGGGCGGATTTCATGCACAGGAGGTTGAAGACGGTGACGTCATTGCTTGCGTCATGGGAAAATTTTGTTTTTGCCACACTAGTTTTTGCCCATTTTGCTTTTGCCACTCTAAATTTTGACATTTTGCTTTTGCCCTCCCAGTTCCTGGTCACATATCGTTTTTGCCCTTTGTGGGGCAAAAACAAAATGTAAACGGTGAAATTTTGTTTTGCTTTTGCCCCTACTGTTCATTTTTTCGTTTTGCTTTTGCCACTCAAAAGGGCAAAAGCAAAATGTCAAAACTTAGAGTGGCAAAAGCAAAATGGGCAAAAACTAGTGTGGCAAAAACAAAATTTTCCCTTGCGTCATGGGCGGGACCCGCATGGCAGTGAGAGAAGGGAGAGAGAGCGGGCCTGAGCTGCTGTTGGCTGGTTCGCGTTGCTCGGGCGGCAGATAGGATCTGGGCCGTGCGGTAGAAAGTAGTTGGGCTTGGCCCATTTAGCTAGTCTCTTTTTTTTTTTTGAACTATTTTCCTTTTCTATTTTCTGAAATGTGTTTCTATCTTTTAAAATATGACTCCAAATGGATTTACACCAACTTGGTAAAATTTGTAAAAATAAACTTTATCATTTAAAATAGTCAAACACACTTTTCAAAGACTTTTTATAAAAATAAATTTGAAATATTGTATAATTACTTAATTGACATTTTATGTCCAATTTAAACTAGGATTTTGTAAACTCCTTTTTAATTTTATATTTTTTTAAACCAAAGCAAAATATGAGTAATAGGATTATGTATCACTCAATAAAGTAATTTTGCATAAAACTCAAATAGTTTAAAAAGGGTTCGATAAATCAAAATGAATTCAAAACTCTTTTTAAAATCCAAATAAATATTTTCTTTCAAAACAAAATTATAAAACTTGAAAATAAAGAATAGGTAAGTAATAGAATATTTCTCAAAACATACAAACAATTCACAACCAAAATTTAACACAAAGGAGTATACCACAATACTTCAAAATAATATATTGGACATAGATAGTCCTTTTAATATATTTTATTAAATATGTTTTCAAGTGGAAATTATTATTCCCACTTTTGAAATAACCAAATGCAACAATGCTATATGATGATGAATGCATGCATGAATTTTCTTTTTAAAGCAAAATATATAATAGTTTCAAAAGTTTTAAATTTTTCTGATTTTTCAACTTTTTTGAAAAACTTGGGATATTACAGGCGGCATTATCGGAAGCAATGGAAAAGCAGCGGGAAGATTCGTGGAGAGGCTTTGTACTTGGAATTCCAGATCGGGTCGGTCTCCACTACCGAGAGTCGTGGTGATCAACGGAAGGCATCAGCGCGGCAGGCGGTGCGATCCAGCAGCCGGAAGCAACAGCGGCATAGCAGGCGCAGGCCCGTGAGGGTTAGGCGCAGGATGCGTTCGTGTGCGTAAGCCAGGCAAGCAGGGGCTGGATCGATCGATCGATAGCATGCAGGGCAGGCGGACATACAAGCAAACGGAGCATCAAAGGCTGAGCTAGGCTGTCGCATGGCCCATGGGGCGGGCTGCAAGTAGTACCAAGGCTAGGTGCGATGCATGTAGTACCAAAGCAAATACACGATTGGGATTTGTTACGTGAACAAAAAAGGCAATCTGCAACCATGGTATTTGGTGCATGGAGGTGACCACAAGGCAAAGGAAAAAGGCATATTGGGTTGTGGGATTAATGCATGGTGCACCCACGGAACTCCCAGGGAAGCAATTTCCTTTTGGATTTGTTGCTCAGTTTGCATGGGTTTTACCGAAGGATGGCAGATTGGCGATGTGCATATAAGGCTCGCAGCAGTCTGGTGTACGTCGCGGAGGATCATGCATATAAAGGGTGCCAGACAGTACACGACAGTGGTGGGTGAACCGGCGCAAGGTGGAGCATGATTGCAGTCGAATACGTTCGGCTGGGTCAGATTGGACAATCTGACGGGACAGAAGACGGTGAACATCGGCGACGATGACGTAGGCGCGTGAGGGCTGATGGTGTCCGAATTCTGTGGCGTGGAAACACGTGGCGCATGGTTATGCGTGCTTCGACATGCGATGGCGCGGAGTTGATTCAAGACGGTGTACACGTGGGAACTTGAAGTCGACAGTGCGCGGGGTGGACTGATCCTCTACCAAGGAGTCATGTTGAAGGTGGAGCTGGAGTCTTTGGCGGAGATTTCACTCGGCTGATGGAGAGGCTACGGCGTAAGTCGACGGAGAGGCGAAGCCTATTCAGCGGGAAGGCGAGAAGCACGTTGGTCGGACTGGACGTCAGGGTTCGAGAGATGCGTGAAACTCGGCATCGGTTGGGTATGACTGATGGTTGTCTGCAGTGGGGCCTGAGGTGGTGTGGTTAGCGACCCGGTAGATCTTGGCCAAGATTGCAGATGCTCGATGCGGTAGTAGCGGCGAGGCGTGCGGTAAGCACGGGACACGGCGACAGACCAGGGCACAGGCGGTCAGACATGTGGTCAGATAGGTGTGCAAGGGGTGCTGAAGCAGTGTTGGCGAGTATCAGGTTCAAGTTGGTGACTGGGTCTATGGAGATTGACGTCAGGTGATAGACAAGAGTCAGCCATGGGGAATCTGAGAAAGTGTTGGAGAGTCTGAAATGTCGGAAGCGTGGAGAGTGCATGGCCGTATATTCTGTGATGTTCAGTGCACATGCAAAGTGCAGATGACTAGATACAGAAGAAGGCTGAGTGCTATAGCTGTGGGACATGTAGAAGACTATCCAGGATGAGACGACTGTGAATTTGACTCAGGGTGACTAAAAGGCGACGGCGAAGTTTCTTCAAGTTGAAAGCATTTTTTACGCAGACCACTGATCGGTGTGTGATGGTGTTGAACGGGAAGAAGGGACTACAGTTGCAGGTGGAGTCACGTGGAGTCTGGGAGTAGCAGCGAAACTCATGGTAGACAACTCAAGTCCGGAGTACATGGAGGTTTGACGCATTGACGAATTCAAGGGGGTGGACAATATTCGCCAAGGTGGAGTTTGTTGTGTTTGTGTCAAATATTGTGTACGTGTTGGGTTAGGTTTGGACTTGTAGTTGTATTAGGTGTGGATAGGTACGAGTAGTGTTCGAGTCGAACTCTTGTAACCTGGGCCTCCCATATAATGAGGGAAGCACCACACGTGTAATTAATGACGACTTGATAGCAACAGGCACGCAAGGGAGCCGGCGGCTTGTGCCGGCTCCTAGGGCGGCCAGGGTTCCGGTATCAATGGGGAGGAGCGCCCGTAGTCATGCCCCGCAGATGTAGGCGAGTTCGCCAAACTGCGTTACCAAATCTCGGTGTCGTCATCATGCTGCGGATTGCTTGTTTCTCGGTAGATCAATTTTGCGCCTACGACGGTAACACCTATAGATATATTCTTTAAAATGGGAAAGTTTATTCAAATATTTATATTATAATTGGTGAGGACAATTTCTTAATGTATCGGAGTACAACATCAGCACACAACATAATTTTTGTTTGAATATTTAAAAGGGAAATGTTTGTTAAAATATTTAAAATAGGTGCTAGAGATTCAGCGTTGAGAAATGATATATTCTTCACGCACATAAAATTTGACCAGTAGCCACGTTGACCTAGTAAATATGTCAGTCTTCTACAGTATACTGCTAAAATATCGAGGGCTAGACACGGAGGATGTGACATGTCAGTTGGTACTATTTGGAAAAAAGTTCGATGAACATGCAAATTTGTTTGCTTACACTGTACTTTATTGGACAAACAAGCAACAGCCTTAGCACAAGTTCATATCTATTCTCAAGCGAAGCTATAACGGTAACAGCTAGCAATCAGCCTGAGCTCGCCGTCCGGTTTCCACCACTGCTGGAGCTTGTGCGCGGCCAACGACTGCTGGATGCCGTGCGCGTCTCTGTCCATGCTCGAGTTCTTCCACAGCGTCGCGGATGGCAGGAGGTGCGGCCGCTCTTTCTCCTTGCCGAGCGCGGAGAGGAGCATGTCGCGGTAGGAGAGCGTGGTGGCCGACTTGCAGCGCTCCTCCAGCTGCTGCCGCTGCTCGAAGTAGTGGACGAAGCCCTGGCAGATGACGTCCCTGTCGTGCACGTACAGGTTTGGCGCCCACGAGGATAGCCGCTCGAACAGCTCCTCCATGCGCTTCCGGTGGGGGCTAATCAGGACGCGTCCGAGCCCGGCCTTGACGAGGGCGCTCTTGGCGCGCAGCTCCCTCCTCAGCCCCTCGGACGGGAGCACCTTGTTGATCGCCCCAGCCGACGACACATGCGGCGGGTTGAAGAGGAACGTCGGGAGGCTGAGGCCCTGCTCCGCCATCATGGTCCGCCCCACCTCCAGCGCCAGCGACGCGCCGAGCGAGTGCCCCGCGAGCCACACGGCGCTGCTGTCGATGGTCGCGAGCAGCGTGTCCACGGCCCGGTGCGCGCGCTGGGAGCGCTTGGAGTACTGGAGGGTGTTGGCGATGATCTTCAGGTCGAGCAAGACGTCGTGCAACGCCTTGGGGTGCGGCAGCATGGTCCCTCGGAAGGCGACGATGTACTGCGGGGCGGAAGGGTGGGGGCGTCTGCCCGCCGGGGGAACATGCTCGTAGATGGCGCCGAAGATTAGCTTGACGCACTTAAGCTTGAAGGATTCCTCCTTGAGCACGTCCACGAGGCGGAAGTGGAAGCTCTCCCACCACGGTGGAGCAAGCGCCTTCTCGTGCACCCTGCACAAGGTTCTATCGTTCTCGAGGACGTAGGTGCCTTTCACCATGCAGGCGGCCACGCACCGGCGATCCTCCTCGTTGTTCCTGTGAGTAATCCGTTAACAAATACTCCTACCTTGGACCGACGATGAAGGATGGATCGCATATAACATACCAGTCAATCACCATGGCAGAAGAACGGCGGACGCCGGATCTAGACATGATGTGCGTCGGCCCGGAGATGTCGAAGCGGTCGGCGTGGTCAACGTTTGAAGCCATTAGCCAACGCGGCAGAGCTTGCGAGAAACTATGAACCAGATGGAGTGTGTGTTGTCCTCCGGCCTCCTGTGCTTTGCCACGGAAGTCTACGCTCAAGCCTCAAGGTGAGGTGCCCATGATATATGTACCTGTGGTCGTTTTTTTTTTTCATGTTGACATGGTCGTGAAGCCGTGTCTCGGGTGTCGGGGAGTCCAGCGAGGAAACGCCGGAGGAAGACGCTTTTTAACTCGGCCCGGAACTCGATTCCATCACTTGGATGCCGGCTCGATAGGCTGAAACGCGGGGACGATGTCGATGTCGAGTCCCCGAGTCGCTGAAGAAGGTCCCGTCCGAATTGGATCCAGCAAGCGCCACTGCTGGCCCCCACGGTGGACGCCAACTGTCGTGGTGGTATCACGGCAGATGCCATAGGTATGGCTAAGTTGTGGGGCCGATGGACGCTGGGGGATTCGGGGAGGGATTGCGCGATGGAGTCGCACACGAAGAACACGGCAGACACACAGATTTACCCTGCTTCGGGGCCCTCGTGAGGAGGTAAAACCCCTACTGCAGCATCTATCCTACTTTGGTGTATTCTCCTCTCATATGCGGTAGGCACAGGTGCTCCTCGAGCTGTATGATCCAACAATGGTGGAGAGCTCAAGGAAGAAGAAGTCTACGGGGAAATGAGCCCGCGGGCCGTCTGTGCGCCTGCGCGTCGCCCCAGCTCCTCTTCCCCTGGTGCCCTTTATATAGGTGTCTAGGGGACAAGTGAGGGACAAGGGGACAAGGAACACTGTGCGCTGTGCACCGTAGCTGACATGACTACTGGGGTCTAAACAATACTGTACATGCGTCATAGGGATGGGCTAGGGGTGACCTGTCTGTCCTTGCCCTTGTCTTCTAGCTCCTGTCTCCGGGATCTTCGGTAGGTGGCAGGGAATCTTGTACTTGACGAGGTAGCGCATGGGATGCCGGAGGTTGATGTAGTGTGCCGAGGTAGAGGTGACGGTCGAGGCAGTGATCCGAGTCGCTGGAGTGCTGGTCCGGGGCAACTCGGTCCAGCCGAGGTTAGCATATCTCGGTCGAAGTGGTGATCCGGATTGACACACTGGTCAACGGACTGATTAATTCGGTAGCGATCCTGGGAGTCCCGGTCGAAGCAGCCATGGCCCGAGGTGGAGATATCGGTCTGCTGGCCGATCCTGGTCTAACCGGGTTATCCAAACCTTGGGCCAGCCGAGGTATAGGACGCTCGGCCCATCCAAGCTGAGAGGTGTCGATGTCGTGGTGGGAACACGCAGATGCCTAGGGGTAGGCTTAGTCTGGGGCCGAACGTATGCTTGAGGATTCGGGGAGGGATTGCGCGATGGAGTCGCACACGAAGAACACTGCAAACACAAAGATCTACCCTGCTTCGGGGCCCTCGTGAGGAGGTAAAACCCCTACTGCAGCATCTATCCTACTTTGGTGTATTTCCCTCTGTATATGCAGTGTGTACAAATGTTCCTCGAGCTGGATACCTCTCAGTGCCTCTAAGTGTGCCTCTAAGTATGCCTCTAATCACTGCTAATTAAGCTGCTAATCTCCAGAGAGGAGAGCTCCCGCGGGGGGAAATGAGCCCAGGGGCCTCGTGTCTCCGTGTGTGGCCGTGCCCTCCTCCTCCTCCCCTGGTGCTCTTTATATAGAGAGAGCCCAGGGGACATGCAGGGGACAAGGGGACAAACAACACTGTTCACCTTACACTGTTCAAGCACTGTAGCAGCCATGACTGATGGGGTCTTGTCAGCACTGTAGCCTGCGTCAGGACTTGTACTGTTGTCACATCAGTGGCACTGTAGTCACGCTGCCTGTGTGTCTTCCGGGTATTCTGGGGATGGCAGGGGTATCTTGTACTCGTCGAGGAGGTGCTCGGATGTCGGTGGTTGATGCGGCGCCTGGTGGAGATGGTCAACCGAGGTAACGAAACCTCGGTCAGGAGACGTCGGTCGATGCAGTACCTACCGCCAGTTGATGAAGCCCTGGTGATCTTGGTCCAGTCCGGATCAGGAGGAAACGTCGGTTGATGAAGCAGCGCTGTCCCTAGCCGAGGTAAGCAAGCCACGCCTTGGCCTGCCTGCGATCTCGGTTCATCCCGAAGTAAATTGAGCTCGGTCCAGCCGGGGTATGGAGTGGCCCGTCCGAGGTTCGCAACCTCGGCCTGCTCCGAGTTGTGGGCATCGGCCCGAGGCAGAGGTGGCCGAAGCGGGGCTGTGGACGGCCGGGCATGGGCCGCGCCGGGATGGCAAGGTCGGGGGCGACGTTGAGGAGGCGCTGGAGGTCGGGTGGCCTGGCTGGGGCGAGACGGCGAGGTCAGAGGCGGTCGGCGTGCCGTGACGCGAGTGGCCGAGGCGGGGAAGACGATGGAGGCCGAGGTGATGCGCTCCATGGCGGAGCCGGCTGGGGCGAGGTCGATGACGACGACCTCCGGGGCGAGGTTGACGTGCTCGATCTCCGAGGCGAGGACGGCGCGGTCGATCTCCGGGGCGAGGACGGCGTGCTCCGGGGCGAGGTCAAGGATGACGGAGACCTCCGGGACGAAGCCGAGGTCGATACGATGCACTCCGAGGTAAAGTCAACGTCGGCCCACCGGGACTTGGGGACCTCGGTCCAGTTGGGTGGAAACCACGCCTCGGCCCACCGAAGCCGGGGGCAGCTCGGCCTGTTTGGAGGAGTAACCTCGGCCGATCGAGTTAGAGAAAACCTTGGCCCAGCCCAAAGGTAAGGGAAGAGCTCGGCCCAGCCGAGTCTTGATGGCCTTGGTTGCACCGATACCAGAAAGTGTCGGCCCAATCGGAGGATACTTCGGCCTGAGTCATTCCTTTAGCTCTTTATCTTATCTCTATTTACTTCCTATTGTTATCTCTTTTATTAATTCAACCGCACCACCAACTCTGGGGTACCCGGGGTTACATCCCCGACATTAGTCCCCTGAGTCGCGCGCAGTCTTACAAAAATAAATAACCATACAAAAAACCTCCATATGTACAACCTCCTGCTTGCATGGGCGCCTTTGAAATCCAGTCGTCTAGCCATGCCCTCCAGGCCAAATGCGACATCCGGTTGACCGAGCTCACCCGAATCAACAACGAGATGGACAGTTTGCACTGGAAATATGTTTCATGCATGGGCATGGCCACACATAGGTGTCTCTGCCGACATGGTGTAATTTGGCACACTGCCTGCATGAGCATCATTATATGTCGGTTCTTAGCCCTCCTGGACTTCACCGAACTCGGATGCCGCCTGCGTCGGTTAGCCCTCCTGGCTTTCACCGAACTCGGATGCCGCCTGCGTTGGTTAGCCCTCCTGGCTTTTAAGGAACTCGGATGCCGCCAGCGTCGGTTAGCCCTCCTGGCTTTTACCGAATTGGGATGCCGCCAGCATCGGTTAGCCCTCCTGGCTTTTACCGAACTCGGATGCCGCCAGCGTAGGCTAAACCGACATAAACCTGCAAGTATGTATCTCATATGTCTCGGAATTTCGGCCCCTCTGGGCATACCACATATCTCGATACCTCGGCCCCTCTGGGCATATCACACATGTCTCGGTACCTCAGATGTCTGGTAGCCACTCTGGGCGCTTACCGACATAGATGTCTCCAGCCACTGCTGGTTTGACATAAGCATATCTCGAATGCCGGTTTTAGCCACTTCGGGCGTATACCGACATAGATGTCTCCAGCCACTGCTGGTTTGACATAAGCATATCTCGAATGCCGGTTTTAGCCACTTCGGGCGTATTCCGACATAGATGTCTCCAGCCACTGCTGGTTTGACATAAGCATATCTCGAATGCCGGTTTTAGCCATTTCGGGCGTATACCGACATAGATGTCTCCAGCCACTGCTGGTTTGACATAGGCATATCTCGAATGCCGGTTTAGCCACTTCGGGCGTATACCGACATAGATGTCTCCAGCCACTGCTGGTTTGACATATAACCTGCAAAAACATATCTCAAAGGTTGCCTCTAATTAACCAACATAGACACTGATCTGGTACACATGTAATGCCATGATACATTGGCAAACAGAATAAACGATGATTTGGGATATGGAAAGATGCCAGGATATTGTGACAAACCGAAATAAACAGTGATCTGGGATATGAAATGATGCCGTGATACTATGGCAAACCGAAACAAACGGCGATCTAGAGAATACCGATAAAGCCAGGGTACCTTGGGTAAATTGAGATAGCCAATATAACCATGATACCTCGGATTTCCATTATAACCCGGATTTCCATTACGACCCGGATTTCCAATATACCTCGGATTACCAATATGACCCGGACTTCCAATATACCTCGGATTACCAATATACCTCGGATTACCAATATGACCCGGATTTCCAATATACTTCGGATTACCAATATGACCCGGATTTCCAATATGACCCGAATTTCCATTATGACCCGGATTTCCAACATACCTCGGATTTTCCCGGATACCTCGGTAACGAACATTCTCAACAAAACCGATGTCACCTTTCAACGTTAGTCCAACATACATATCATGAAGAATATTTGACGGGAACAACAACTATACTAACCGAGGCAAACTAGCTATAGCACTTGACAGAAAACGAATCTAACAACAGATACCAAGCACAAAGAACTAGACTCGGTTTCAACCGAGTCCCCGAGTTACTTTTCTTACCTAGGAGAAGGTGTAAAACAGACTGGCTATCCAGTCCCCGGGTCAAGACATCTTGTCCCGGGTAGAACAACTAATCAAAGCAAGGTAGAGACGAGGGGCCAGTCCCCGAGTACTGTTTGAGACTATCTAGAAGCATGAGCAGGCATATAAATGATACTTACATGGTTAGGTTGTAGGAGAAGTCTTAACTCGGATTTCCAAGTCTTAACTCGGATTTTCAAGTCTTAACTCGGATTCTCCCAGGATACCTCGGACTTCAGAACAGCTCGGATTCCAGAACAGCTCGGATTCCAGAACAGCTCGGATTCGCACTGTAGCCAACTCGAAAATGAGTCAACACACGGGGACGATGTCGAAGTTGAGTCCCCGCGTTGATGACGAAGGTCCCATCCGAATTAATCCAACAAGCGCCACTATCAGCCCCACGGTGGGCGCCAACTGTCGTGGTGGGAACACGCAAATGCCTAGGGGTAGGCTTAGTCTGGGGCCGAACGTACGCTTGAGGATTCGGGGAGGGATTGCGCGATGGAGTCGCACACGAAGAACACTGCAAACACAAAGATCTACCCTGCTTCAGGGCCCTCGTGAGGAGGTAAAACCCCTACTGCAGCATCTATCCTATTTTGGTGTATTTCCATCAGTATATGCAGTGTGTACAAATGCTCCTCGAGCTGGATACCTCTCAGTGCCTGATACGTCCAAAACGTATCCACTTTTCCGAACACTTTTGCTATTGTTTTCCTCTAATTTGTGTGATTTGAATGCAACTAACACGGACTAACGCTGTTTTCAGCAGAATTGCCTTGGTGTCTCGTTTTTGTGCAGAAAGTCAAAGTTTTAGGAAAATTCCAGAAAAATTCCAGAAATTCTATTTTTCCAGAAGACCCACGGAGCCAGAAGACGAAGCGAGGAGGGTGCACAGGGGCACCACACGCACCCAGGGCGCGGGTGGGCCCTTGCCGCGCCCAGGGGTGGTGTGGCCCCCTGTGTGGCCCCCAGCGCTCCCCTTGGACTACTAAAGCCTCTGACCTAAAAACTTCGGGGGATCGACGCTTTTTCCAGAAACCTTCCAGAGCTCCGCCGCCATCGAAAACCCTATTTCGGGGATCAGAAACTCCGTTCTGGCACCCTGCCGGGACGGGGAATTGGAGGAGATCATCGCCATCATCATCACCGCCACCTCTCCATCGACCATCCATGACTCCCCCATCCATGTGTGAGTAATTCCCCGCTGTAGGCTGAGGGGATGGTAGGGATTGGATGAGATCATTCATGTAATAGTTGTGAGATTTGTTAGGGCTTGGTGCCTAGTATCCATCGGTAGTACTTATGTCATTGTTGCAACTTATTATGCTTAATGCTTGTCACTTAGGGCCCGAGTGCCATGATCTCAGATCTGAACATGTTATTGAATCATGAGAATAATTATTGTTTTGGATCATATCTATAAGTTGTATACACACGTCACTGTCCGGAACCCGAGGCCCCAAAGTGACAGAAATTGGGATAACCGGAGGGGATGGTTGCGACGTGAGGATCACATGTGTTCACGGAGTGTTAATGCTTTGCTCCGGTGCTTTATTAAAAGGAGCACCTTAATTACCAGTAGTTTCCCTTGAGGCCCCGCTGCAAACGGGCTGGTAGGACAAAAGATGTTGTGCAAGTTTCTCATTGCGAGCACGTACGACTAAATACGGAACACATGCTTATGATTGATTATTACTTGGATACCTTATTATTATTTATCTGCAATTGCCCTATGTATGACTATTTCATGAATTATCTCATCCATGCAGCGCCCGTTCATCCATCCCTATGCCTACAGTATTTTAATCCTGCTGTCTACTGCAATTATTACTGCTGTCTTTATTTTACTGCTGCTATTATTTCACTACTGCTACTGTCATAAAACTGTTGCTACTGATAAACTGTGTCGAGCAAGTCTACTTCCAGGTGCAGCTGAACTGACAAATCATCTGTCAAGGCTTATAAATATTCTTTGGCTCCCCTTGTGTCGAATCAATAAATTTGGGTTTTACTTCCCTCGAAGACTGTTGCGATCCCCTATACTTGTGGGTCATCAAGACTATTTTCTGGCGCCGTTGCCGGGGAGCATAGCTCTATTTATAAGCTCACCAGGGAGTCATACTGCTCGCTGCAATTCATTCATCATGGGTAAACCTCGTGATGATAAGGTTCGTATTTGCCATCCACTACAAGGAGAGGTACAACTCTGAACACTTCTGCTGCTCTTGATTCACCGTCTGTTATAAGTCAACTTGTCACACCACCACATGCACATGCTTCACGTGCTGCTACTTCTGCTGAATCTGAGAATGTTTCTGATGAATTTGATGATGCTTCTACTGTGCTTGATGAAAGAGGTTCACTAGGTCCTTTTCTAGATGCTACAATTGCTAAATCTAAACAACTTGAAAATACTGAAACACCTAATGAAACTCCTGTTACACCTGCTTATTCACCTGAAACAAGAGAAACTACTAGTGATGATCTTGAGGAAACTTATGTTGAACTTGATGATGACTTTATTGATGAATGCATGAATTGTGATACCTCTAAAGATGTTAATGCTATTAAAAATCTTCTTCAAAGACGTGCTGTCAACTATAAACTTTCTCCTGATGCTAAATTTGCTACATCTCCCATAAATATAAAAGATAAAGATTATGATTTCTCTGTGGACTTGTCTTTTATAACTATTGCTGAGAAAGAACCTTTTCGAGGAACTGAAAATGAAAGTGCTGTAGAACATATGAACACTCTCTCTACTCTGAGTAGTTTGTTTTCTGATGATATTAAGAAACGCAGTTACTTTGTTACTAAAATTTTCCCTTTCTCATTGAAAGATGAAGCTAAAACTTGGTTTAATGATTTATCTCCTGGATCTATTGAGAGCCCGATGGGTTTAGTCAATGCTTTCTTTCAGAAATATTTTCCTGCTAGTGCTCAACATGTGCTTTACAGAAAATCTTTAACTTTAAGCAAAATGAGGGAGAGAAAATGCCTGAATCTTGGGCAAGGTTTTGTTCTTTACTTAGAGCTCGGCCTGGACATCAACTAGCTAAAAATGAACTTCTTGATATATTTTATAATGGACTAACTGTTGAATCTAGGACATACCTGGATAGTTGTGCTGGTTGTGTTTTCAGGAAAAGAACTCCAGATGAAGCCGAGGAATTATTGGCTAAGATAAGCCAAAATCATGATGATTGGACCCTGCCTGAACCAACTCCGGTACCTACGCCGAGGAAAAGAGGAGTGATTGAATTGAATGATGAAGAAATGAGAGAAGCCAAGAAATCTCTTAAGGAGAAAGGTATTAAATCTGAAGATGTGAAAAATCTTCCACCTATAGAAGAATTGTGTAAGCCAATTCCTCACTCATCTACAGTTGAGGTACACTCTCTCCAACGCTTTGATGATAGAGATATCCCTTATTCTAAACCTCCTGATCAATGCTTAGATGAGTTTGATAATTTCATTGTTAAGCAAAACAATTTCAATTGGAGAATAGAAAATAGCTTCATAAAGAATTCTCATGTCATTAATCATTTGCATGATGTTTTGGAAAGAACTTCTAATGATGTTAAAATACTCATTAAACATTTTCATATGGTTCAAACTCAAATTGAGCAATTGACTAAAGTGCAAAAAGATTTGCTAGGTAATGCTTCTAGAGAAAATGATAAACATGCTTTTGGTATAGCAACTAGAGGTGGTGCTTCCACTCAGGATCCTTTATATCCTGAGGGACATCCTAAAAGAATTGAGCAAGATTCTCAACTAGTTAATGAAACTACTACCCTTCTAAGAAAAAGAAGAAGAAGAAACATAAACATGTTGAGGAATCTCCTGAACCTATTAAAGACAATGAGCATGTTAATAATCCAAATAGTATATCTATCTCTGATGCTGAAACTGAGAGTGGTAATGAACATGCTAATGATAAAGATAAGAATGATGCTTCTGATAAAGAGGAAAGTGAAGAGGAACCTGAAAAGCATTCTAAAAACAAAAAGTACACTAAAGAAGATTTTCTTGCTAAGAAACATGGTAATGAAAGAGAACCTTGGGTGCAAAAACAAATGCCTTTTCCTACTAAGAAACTAAATCTAAGGAAGAAGAACATTATAACAAATTTTGTGAATGGATGAAACCTTTGTTTTTGCAAATTCCTTTGACTGATGCTATTAAGTTACCTCCCTATTCAAAGTACATGAAAGATATTGTCTCTAACAAGAGAAAGATTCCTAATGAAGAGATTTCTACCATGCTTGCTAATTATTCTTTCAATGGTAAGGTTCCAAAGAAGCTTGGAGATCCAGGTATACCAACTATTCCTTGCTCAATCAAAAATAACTATGTTAGAACTGCCTTATGTGATTTAGGTGCAGGGGTGAGTGTTATGCCTTTTTCTCTTTACAAGAGACTTTACTTGGAAAAATTGATACCAACTGATATATCTTTGCAAATGGCTGATAAATCTACTGCTGTTCCTGTTGGTATATGTGAAGATGTTCCTGTTCAAGTAACTAATAATTGCTTGATATTAACTGATTTTGTTGTGCTTGAAATGCCTGAAGATGATAATATGTCTATTATTCTTGGAAGACCTTTTCTTAATACTGCAGGGGCTGTTATTGATTGCAACAAAGGAAAAGTGACTTTCCATGTTAATGACAAAGAGCATACTGTTTATTTTCCCAAGAAGCTGGACAAAATATTTGGAGTTAATACAATTACCAATATTAAAAGTATCAAAGTGGGAAGTATTGATTGCCCTATATATGAACTCATGAAGAACTTCATATATTATGATTGGATCTATAGCTATACCATTTAAGGTAACATGATTGTTCAATGTGGTTTAATTCTTTTATGTCATATAAAATGTATTTGGTGGCAAGACTTGATCAACCTTGTTAACAAATATGTTTTACATGCATAAAATTGCTAAACAACATATTTTTTTCTCACTTTTGTTTTACCTACTGTTTTGCTACTGTAATTTGCAAAGTTAAGTAATGCTTGGTCTTTATGTAAATTCATTTTGTCTAGTTTTCATTGTTTAAAGTACCCAGAAAATGTCAGAAATAAAAGTTTTCAAAAAAATTATGAAAAATATTCTAAAGTCCTAGTTTTTAAAGAGGAACGTGGGAGTACCAGAGGATGACCAGGGGGACCCACCAGGCCACCACACGCCCCCACGGCGCGGTGGAGGGCAGGCCGCGCCCTGCCCTGGTGTGGGGTCCACCTGGCCCTCCACTCACTCATCTCTCTCCCACTCCTTTCTCTCTCCCGACCATACACACCACCATTGCTCAAACTCGTGTTCTTGCTGCTCTTGCTCGAATTTTTCGATCTACTTGCTCAGCCCATCTTTGCTGCTGAAATTTGGATCAATTGCTCTCCGGTATGTGACTCCTCCGATTATCCAAATAGAATTTTGTTTAGTTGCTTATATCTTTAGCATTTTGGTACTGTAGGTGACATGTTATTAGAGCTTGCATGCTTGTTCTTGTTTAGATTAACTAGTTTTGATGCATGTTTAGTCCCTAGTAAGTCTCCCTAGTGTTTCCTTGATTAACCACTCCAAAATTATTTTTATGAGGTTTGTTTAAAATTTCAGAAAAGGAAGATGGATGGAAACCAACTTAATATGAAGAATTGGAAGTATCAGAGGTCATGGGAGTCAACCGTGAAGACTCTGTGTTTCCCTCTATTTATCCATGCCATGAGTTTATGAATGCTGCAGGAATCTTGCAAGATTTCAACACTCTAATCTCTAATGCAGGGTTGGAATACTTTGTTGCAGATGAACCACATCAATATGTAAAGCTGACTATGTCAGTGGTTCAAAGTTTTAGATTTAGTTGGAATTTGCCTACTCCCATGGTTCATTATAATATCTACAATAAAGCTGTAGATTTGTCCTTCATGATTTTTGTGCAGCTATTAAGGTACCACACTGGGGATCTCATGGAGGATTCGAGGTCAACCAAAGCATTTGCAAGACCTTTACTCAGAGATTTGCCAAGGGAAAGATTTTACAACCGAGGATGGTAAAATTCGAAACATCCAACTCCCATCTATTCGATATTTTGCCCACTACCTTGGCAAATGTGTTTTAGCTAGGAAGAATGCAAGTAAATTATCTGTTTATGACTTGGCTTTCTTTCTGCTGCCTTAAAACGTGATAGAACTTATAACTTGGGAGCTATGATTGCATTTCGTCTCTCCACTAACCGTGAAAAAGGAGGGGTTTGTGGAGGTCTCATTGCTTCTCGATTATTAGCCATGCATGGTTTAGGACCACATCACTTTGATATTCAGCTCCCATTGAAAGACTTGATCTTAACTCTATGATTAGCCACCAATTTATTTCCCGCTGGTCCACCATTGATAATCTATCTTATGAATTAGTTTTTGTTAAGAAGACCAGGTGGAGAACTAAAACCTATGAACGCATAGTCTGTTTGCCTGCGCCTCTTTTGTTTAACCTTGATGTCAGGCAAGGATGGTCATTCTCGGAGGGAGACCTGGATGCATATATGGAGGAGCATGGCCTTCATGCGGATAGTGAGGGAGGAGGTCCTGAGGAGGATTTCATTCAGCCCTTTGACACGACGAGCTCCTCATACCATGTCGGTATTTGTATATCCATGTTTTAGTTTGTTTCTTTTCTTTTGTTTCTTGTGTCCATTTCATTTTCGCAAAACACCAAAAGACCAAAAATATTTCCTTTATTTCTCTTGCTTTTGAATTTGTAGTGCTAGTTTACTTTATTTTCCGTTTTGGCTTGTTATTCAAAATCCAAAAAGATTTTGCTTTGTTTGCTTGTTTCTTTCTATGCTTGCTTTAAATTCGAAAACCCAAAATATTTGTTGTTCTTCTGCCGTTTTGTATAGTTGCTTCAGGAGTTCGAAAAATTTCCGTGGTTCCACTTGGGCTTGGTTATCATTTCACATCATTCAAACACACAAGTGAAAAGCAATAATGACGACTTACGACAATTCGGATGTGGTAAAAGGCTGGTATGAACTCTATTTGTTTTTCATTTTTGTAAATATGCCTACTCATGTGAACATGCTTAGCTATCATGGTAGTGGTTATGTTATTTAATGATTACTTAGTAGTTTATGTCTTCTTATGACCAGTACCAAATTGCTAATAGCGAATAACATGTCATATAGATATTTACATGCATTGTTCTATTCGTAAAACGGTATGGCAGGCTAGTATCCTCCTCTGAATAATTCACTTGATTCGACTTGGCACATGCTCACACATGTTATGACTGAAAATAAAGTCAATTAAGCCTTGATGATCTATTTTGCCTCAGAGTTTAGTATCATTTTTATGCCTCCGTTAATTTTATTTTGTCGCAAGCATGATTATGACCGTTATCGCTCTCGTGGTTGTCGCTTCCCAGTCCATTGCCAGTCTTCACTTGTACTGAGCGGGAATGCTGCTCGTGCATCCAAATCCTTTAAACCAAGTTATCCCAAAGAGTCCACCAAAAAACTCCTATGCATGGTATTTCAAGCCATTCCAAGTAAATTTGCATGTGCTACCTTTAAAACTTTCAAAATATTTCTCTTTTTGTGTCAATGTTTACTAGCTCATGAGGAATTAGTGTGGTTATTCTTTATTCTATTTGTCAAATGGACTTTTACACCTGGACTAGTGGCATATACATCCGCTTATCCAATAACTTGCAAAAAGAGCTGGCGACGGGTGCCCAGTCCCAATTAATTACAACTTTAATCAATTAATTCTCTTCACACTTTTGCCCTGATTCATCAGTAAGCAATGACAAACAGTGAAATACCTGAATGTGTGTAAACCAAAGAGAAAGAGGGATGATCTGCCTTGCTGGTAGAAATAACGTCCTTCATGGGAGCCGCTCTTAAAAGTCCGTTTGACAGGTAGAATACTGTTCTCACCCGCTACCATTCGTTGACAATTAACAAACACCTCTCAAAACATTTTTACCTCTGTTTTTAAAATAAAAAGCTCTAGCACGTGTTAATCCCTGCTTCACTCTGCGAAGGGCCAATCTTTTATTTTTATGTTGAGTCACCATCCTTTCTTTGAGCACCTCTTCGAGAGCATAACTGTCGTTCTTAGTGTAATGTGCTTGTCCCAGGATACGATTAATTGAGGTATAACTATGATACTCTTATCTTTGATATTTTTATATCTAGTCTTCACTTGAACTTCAGAGGTGCCTTGACATTTATGTTTTGCCCTTCAAACAAAGGCAAGCGAGATACCACTTTGTCATATCTTTTTACGAACATTGCAATTCTTGTGGATAGATATATGCTATGTTATTCATTCTTAGTACTTTGGTATCTTTTCATGATTTGCATAACTACTAGGTGTCATTATTTGCATGGTTCCTATTATGAATTGTCTAAGTAATTGATCATATAGTAGGCATGTATACATCATATGAAGCAAATGTGTTCGTAAAAGTTTCTTTTATCGCACTCAGTTGTTAACTGAATTGCTTGAGGACAAGCAATAAGCTAAGCTTGGGGGAGTTGATACGTCCAAAACGTATCCACTTTTCCGAACACTTTTGCTATTGTTCTTCCTCTAATTTGTGTGATTTTAATGCAACTAACACGGACTAACGCTGTTTTCAGCAGAATTGCCTTGGTGTCTCGTTTTTGTGCAGAAAGTCAAAGTTTTAGGAAAATTCCAGAAAAATTCCAGAAATTCTATTTTTCCAGAAGACCCACGGAGCCAGAAGACGAAGCGAGGAGGGTGCACAGGGGCACCACACGCACCCAGGGCGCGGTGGGCCCTTGCCGCGCCCAGGGATGGTGTGGCCCCCCTGTGTGGCCCCCAGCGCTCCCCTTCGGACTACTAAAAGCCTCTGACCTAAAAACTTCGGGGAATCGACGCTTTTTCCAGAAACCTTCCAGAGCTCCGCCGCCATCGAAAACCCTATTTCGGGGATCAGAAACTCCGTTCTGGCACCCTGCCGGGACGGGGAATTGGAGGAGATCATCGCCATCATCATCACCCGCCACCTCTCCATCGACCATCCATGACTCCTCCATCCATGTGTGAGTAATTCCCCGCTGTAGGCTGAGGGGATGGTAGGGATTGGATGAGATCATTCATGTAATAGTTGTGAGATTTGTTAGGGCTTGGTACCTAGTATCCATCGGTAGTACCTTATGTCATTGTTGCAACTTATTATGCTTAATGCTTGTCACTTAGGGCCCGAGTGCCATGATCTCAGATCTGAACATGTTATTGAATCATGAGAATAATTATTGTTTGGATCATATCTATAAGTTGTATGCACACGTCACTGTCCGGAACCCGAGGCCCCAAAGTGACAGAAATTGGGATAACCGGAGGGGATGGTTGCGATGTGAGGATCACATGTGTTCACGGAGTGTTAATGCTTTGCTCCGGTGCTTTATTAAAAGGAGCACCTTAATTACTAGTAGTTTCCCTTGAGGCCCCGCTGCAAACGGGCTGGTAGGACAAAAGATGTTGTGCAAGTTTCATTGCGAGCACGTACGACTAAATACGGAACACATGCTTATGATTGATTATTACTTGGATACTTTATTATTATTTATCTGCAATTGCCCTATGTATGACTATTTCATGAATTATCTCATCCATCCAGTGCCCGTTCATCCATCCCTATGCCTACAGTATTTTAATCCTGCTGTCTACTGCAATTATTACTGCTGCCTTTATTTTACTGCTGCTATTATTTCACTACTGCTACTGTCATAAAACCGTTGCTACTGATAAACTGTGTCGAGCAAGTCTACTTCCAGGTGCAGCTGAACTGACAAATCATCTGTCAAGGCTTATAAATATTCTTTGGCTCCCCTTGTGTCGAATCAATAAATTTGGGTTTTACTTCTCTCGAAGACTGTTGCGATCCCCTATACTTGTGGTCATCAGTGCCTCTAAGTGTGCCTCTAAGTATGCCTCTAATCACTGCTAATTAAGCTGCTAATCTCTAGAGAGGAGAGCTCCCGCGGGGGAAATGAGCCCAGGGGCCTCGTGTCTCCGTGTGTGGCCGTGCCCTCCTCCTCCTCCCCTGGTGCTCTTTATATAGAGAGAGCCCAGGGGACATGCAGGGGACAAGGGGACAAACAACACTGTTCACCTTACACTGTTCAAGCACTGTAGCAGCCATGACTGATGGGGTCTTGTCAGCACTGTAGCCTGCGTCAGGACTTGTACTGTTGTCACATCAGTGGCACTGTAGCCACGCTGCCTGTGTGTCTTCCGGGTATTCTGGGGATGGCAGGGGTATCTTGTACTCGTCGAGGAGGTGCTCGGGATGTCGGTGGTTGATGCGGCGCCTGGTGGAGATGGTCAACCGAGGTAACGAAACCTCGGTCAGGAGACGTCGGTCGATGCAGTACCTACCGCCAGTTGATGAAGCCCTGGTGATCTTGGTCCAGTCCGGATCAGGAGGAAACGTCGATTGATAAAGCAGCGCTGTCCCTAGCCGAGGTAAGCAAGCCACGCCTTGGCCAGCCTGCGATCTCGGTTCATCCCGAAGTAAATTGAGCTCGGTCCCAGCCGGGTATGGAGTGGCCCGTACGAGGTTCGCAACCTCGGCCTGCTCCGAGTTGTGGGCATCGCCCCGAGGCAGAGGTGGCCGAAGCGGGGCTGTGGACGGCCGGGCATGGGCCGCGCCGGGATGGCAAGGTCGGGGGCGACGTTGAGGATGCGCTGGAGGTCGGGTGGCTTGGCTGGGCGAGACGGCGAGGTCGGAGGCGGTCGGCGTGCCGTGACGCGAGTGGCCGAGGCGGGGAAGACGATGGAGGCCGAGGTGATGCGCTCCATGGCGGAGCCGGCCGGGGCGAGGTCGATGACGACGACCTCCGGGGCGAGGTTGACGTGCTCGATCTCCGGGGCGAGGACGGCGCGGTCGATCTCCGGGGAGAGGACGGCGTGCTCCGGGGCGAGGTCGAGGATGACGGAGACCTCCGGGACGAAGCCGAGGTCGATACGATGCACTCCGAGGTAAAGTCAACGTCGGCCCACCGGGACTTGGGGACCTCGGTCCAGTTGGGTGGAAACCACGCCTCGGCCCACCGAAGCCAGGGGCAGCTCGGCCTGTTTGGAGGAGTAACCTCGGCCCGACCGAGTTAGAGAAAACCTCGGCCCAGCCCAAAGGTAAGGGAAGAGCTCGGCCCAGCCGAGTCTTGATGGCCTTGGTTGCACCGATACCAGAAAGTGTCGGCCCAATCGGAGGATACTTCAGCCTGAGTCATTCCTTTAGCTCTTTATCTTATCTCTATTTACTTCCTGTTGTTATCTCTTTTATTAATTCAACCGTACCACCAACTCTGGGGTACCCGGGTTACATCCCCGACAGTCGACCTGCCCGGGCAAAGGCGAGGCGAAGCGCAGCCCATCTGAGATAGGCAGTAAGGTCGGTTCGGCTGAGGCTGGTAGGCCACACGGCCCAGCCGAGGCTCCGCCGAGGCTGGCAGGCCATCCGGGGCTGGAGGGAGATTCCGGCCTGCTCCAGGGCGCGGAACGGAGCTGGCTCGCCGGGGTAAGCCACCTTCGGCCCATCCGTGATAAACGATGCCGCCATCGTCGTATGTCGGCCCAGATGAACGCATGTCGGCCAAGGGCAACCAAACTCGGCCCAGAATACTTTCTTCGCCTTTTTCCTTATCTTCTATCTATTTAACTTCTGCTTTTATCTCTTTTACCAACACAACATCCACATAACTCTAGGTACCGGGATTACATCCCCGACACTGTCGCATCTGTCTGACCGGTCGAAATCACCCATCACCGTGATGACTCCTTTCGGGCCTGGCAGCTTCAGCATGAGGTATGCGTAGTGTGGCACGGCCATGAACCTGGCGAATGTTGGTCTCCCAAGATTGCATGATACTGTGAGGCCCAGTCGACGACTTCAAAGTCGATTGCCTCTCTTCTGAAGTGGTCGGGTGCGCCGAAGGTGACGTCGAGTGTGATCGTTACCACGGGGCGAACTACTTTCTCGGGTACTATGCCATGGAAGGTGCTTCCTGACTTGGGTAGGTTCGTCAGGGATCGGCCCATCTTCCGGAGGGTGTTAGCGAATATGATGTTGATGCCGCTACCTCCATCCATGAACACCTTGGTCATTGCGAAGTCGCCAATCTACGCCTCGACCACGAGTGCAGCGGGCCCGGCCGCGGTACTTTCGGAGGTGATCGGCTCTCGAAAATGTGATGTTAGTCTCGGATCCCTTCATGTATTCTGGTGTCGCAGGTGGACAAACAATAGCTTGGTAAACCTGTCGACTAATCAGCTTCTGGCATCTGTTCGTTGGGCGGCCCTTCTGGATCATGTTTAGTTGTCCGCGTACGACTGGGTACTGGTCTTCTGCTACTTGAACGTCTTCTTGCTGGGGCTGCGGCTGCGGCTGCGGCTGTATGTACGCTGCTGCTGCGTGCGCGGGTGGAGGAGCGGCCGCGGGTGGAGCCTGGAGTGCCAGCGGTGCAGCGGGTTGCGCTGTGGGTGCCTGAGGCTGAACCTTCTTCTGGATGGCCTCGTATATCTTGAGTGCCTTTCTACAGTCCTTCAGCGCAGATGGTTGGCGCCCCACTTTCCTGTCTCTGGGTTCCTGAACATGTGATGTCTGCATGGCTGCTCGAGTTCCTCTTCAGGGGAGAGGGTGCGGCATTTCCACTCGCGTTTCTGCCCTCCATCGTTGCGGTAGTTATCCTGGTTTCGGCCGTACTGGCCTTGGCTATTTTGACGACCGCTGTCGCGACTGCCATCCTCACGGAGGTTATTGAACCCAGCCGCTACTAGTTCGATTGTGTCCCGTGCATCAGAACGGGTTTCTTCTTGCGGCGATCATCTCTCCATATTATGCAATAAAATAAAAATCGGTTCCTCGATCACCGTGAATGTTGTGCATTTTAAAATATATTACCTTTCCTGATATTGTATGTTGATCTAATGTAATTTTGTATTTAGGCATACTTGAAGATCTAATTTTTTTAATACAATAGAAATAGGCTCCAGTAAATTAATAGCCATACATTTTTTATTAAACCATTTCTAGTTTAGCCCATTTTTATAAAATTAGGTCTTTATTATATAATTTGTCGATTAAAAGATTTCTAGACTATGGTAGATTACTACAGATACTATTAGCTATTTTCACTGAAAAGAAAAAAACAATGTTTTGAGGATCAATCAGAAATTAGTTAATCATATCTTTTAAAATTATCTTTCAGCAGCTCGTGGATAGAAAATCCATGACGCCGGAGGCTTGGTCGTGGAGGTTCTTCCTGGTCAGAAAGTTTTGCCGTAGGCTTGTCCAACATTTAGGATCTCGATCTCCAGGTGCGGCGTCCATCGGGATTTCTCAGCTCGCCCAGTTTATCCTCTCCCTCGCCGTACTAACAGTGCTGCTGACGCCCCACCTGCTCTAATCGTGGTACACAGACAGAGGAGTACGCTTCTGTTGCAGATGCAGCCGTTGGTCTTGTCGCTGTAGGTGCCGCTCATGCTGTCGACGTCTTCAAGTAGGTCGAAGATGTCGCGTCCGACGATGCTCAGGTTCTTTCCGACTGCCCCGGTAATTTTTGTATTTTTTAGTTTTTCCTCTAAAATTCCAAATTGAGGTTAGAAATTGCCCAAATTCCAAGTCTGTTACCATATAGCAATGAAGTATGTCATCTATATATCAAGCAAGGATCCTATCTTGCAGATCTTCTAAAGAGAACATCATTAATAATATGGGATGAAGCACCTATGGCAAATAAACATTGCTTTGAAGCACTAGACAAGAGTTTGAGAGACATTCTAAGGTTCACAAATGAGAATAGCAAAGATAGACCATTTGGAGGAATGACAGTAGTGATGGGGGTGACTTCAGACAAATCCTTCCGGTAATACCCAAAGGACGAAGATTTCATATTGTCGATGCAAGCTTAAAATATTTTGTATTTAGGCATACTTGAAGATCTAATTTTTTTTAATACAATAGAAATAGGCTCCAGTAAATTAATAGCCATACATTTTTTATTAAACCATTTCTAGTTTAGCCCATTTTTATAAAATTAGGTCTTTATTATATAATTTGTCGATTAAAAGATTTCTAGACTATGGTAGATTACTACAGATACTATTAGCTATTTTCACTGAAAAGAAAAAAACAATGTTTTGAGGATCAATCAGAAATTAGTTAATCATATCTTTTAAAATTATCTACCAGCGTGATTGGTTTGCTGACTGAAATTTCTAAATCCAATCCGACATCTGTACATAGGTAGTAAAGATGGCATCAAATAATCTTTAGCCTTAAACAAAAAAGAAAAAGACAGAAATGTTATGTGGTAGTACTTATCTACAATTAATTTGGTGGCTAGACAAAGTGTATCACTACTTCAACATGTAAATAATGGAAACACATCGTTCAGTTACCACTTTCAGATTCGATGTGTGATATTGAAGAACAATGGATATAGAAAACAAATAAATGTCTCAGGATCTCTGTTTGCTGGGGCCTCATAATCTGGGCACCAATTAGTTCTTATGGTGCTGAAGTTCAATCAACCATACATGCCAACGCCATGGCAGCAGCGAGCGCTACAATCTTCATAGGGCTTAATAAAGAGAAAAATGATATAACAATCAAGCTGATTAGATTTCCATTAGATCATGATATCAGCATTGGGTTTAAGGCTCTTATCTGTAGCCTGTAGGTTGATACCGTGTGGAAAACCTACCTTAATATGATGGGTGAGGCGCAAAGAAAAGCAATCAAGTAGGTAACTGCAGTTAGGAGATCATCGCAGGTTATACTATGGGTGGCAGCAGGATGTGACGTGATCGATTGGTACCATCAAGCAGCTCAAGGACCGGAGTAACTGAAATTAGGAAATCAAGTTACGTACTTGATATTACTGAGGTTAGTACCAATTCAGAAAAGTACAGGAACATACGGCAAAACTGGTCCTCGCGCTAAAAAGGCCTCTGGGGGCGACTGGTGATGCCCTCAGATCCCCCAAGGAAGTTGTCTCAGCAACCACGCGGGCAAGCCGCCATACACAAGATCCCAAGTTATTGCCGACTCCGAAACGAGATGCCCCCATGGACGAACAAGACGCAGAACGCCTTCGATCCTGGGGATCTAAGGTTTCCCTTTGGAGCCAAGGAGCCCTCGCCAATAGGGCTGGAAGTAAAACTCGAAACTCGTGAGCTTAATGAGTACTCGAAAACTCGCTCAACTTGGCTCGAACTCGGAAACTAATGAGTTGAGCCAAGCTGACATTTCTTGCTCATTAAGAAAACAAGTTTAATGAGTCGAGTTACGAGTACTCGTTAAACTCGTTTAGCTCGTAATATGCCTAAGACTATTAATTAGTGGCCTAGTTCATTGAATGTTTTTGTTCATCAACATGCAACACAAAATTCAGATCTATAATGTCCACATTATCTAGGTCATACCTACGCAGAAGTATAGCCAGTAGGCATATCTAGCTGTTATTTTTTATCATGTTGTTAATGTTTATGCTATTGACGATGATTTGTTAAGAAATGTTTGAATATTTAAGTTTATGTTATATTATGGCTACTCTCGCCATACACGTTTATATTGTTGATGTTTATTACCGACATTAATGAGTTTAATGAGCCAACTCGAGTTTTTATTGAGTCGAGCCAAGTTGAGCTCTTGTCCTCGTTTAGTTAACGAGTTCAGTTGAGTTGGCTCGTTAACTGACGTATTTAAGATTTGAGTCGATTCGAGTCAAGCTGACTCGATATCAACCCCTACTCGTCAACGCTTCTCAGCGGCACCCGCGGGTGTTGGCGACTATTGGCCGTACGGCCATGGCTGACGCGCCGGGTGGACATCGACGCCCTGGTCTTTCTCTACTACTCGGGCGCGCCTCCCTACTCCTCTTGTGAAGAAGCCCTCGTAGTCAACATCTACCTCCCGGCACAAGGGATTGAGCTGGGGCGCCCACAATCGCTGCCATCGTGCTCGTCTTCCTCACCTCCGTCCGAGGCTGCCGCCGCACGATTATGTTGCATCCAACCTTAATTAGCTTGGATCCCTACCCATAGCAGCTCCAGCCGGCAAAGTCCTCTTCTCTCCTTCATGTCATCGTGATTGGCACAAACATGGAGCGACAGCGGGCCAGCCGAACTTAGCATCAGGATTCAGGACCATTGGACATAAGTTAGTCAAGAGCCGCGTTGATGACTAGGTCTATTGTGTCCGTGGGATTGTGGCCACGACTCGGTATATTCTGGTTTGACCACCCAGGTCATACGTCCATTGCACTGTAGACCGTCGACTCCGCTCAAGGCTGGAGGAAGGGGTGGTTTTATGCGACTGTCGAGCAGGATGCAGCCGCCCCTTTCTCGACTGCTGCTTTCACCAGGACCAAGGCGTGGGATCACCAACTCTCAGCCGAAGAAATGGAGGAGGCAAGCCCTTTGCTGGCTCGGATCGGAGGCATGCTGGACAAGGTCACAGGCATCCATTTGATCGCCACCTTTGTGAAGAGGCGGGTGTGGCCCATCCGTGCCCGAGCGCACCCCATGTGGGAGTATGAAGGCGCGGGTGACATCACCCGAATGAACCCAGAGGAGCTTTCAAGGAGTGAGCTGCTGACGCATGTGCGGCACATCACCAACTTGACGACAGGCGACACTTGCAACGTCGACTGCCCTGTTGCACCATATGGGTTGGAGAACCCTTTGCTTGAGGTATGTATGTGTTATAGCCTGCTTGCAATGAAGAGTTTGCCACTCGCATGTTCTGCGATATGCGATTTTTGATTCTGACTTTGCAATTTGTGATGTATGCTATGCAGGGTCACTCGACTGCTGCCTCCCTTCCTCCTCTGCCTGAAAATGGCGAGACTGAAGAAACACAGGCACAGGTGGTGGACCCGAAAGGGGATCAGTCGCCCATCCCTTCTGCCACCACTTCACATGTGGAGGAGGTCGAGGAAGAAGCAGCAGAAGAAGTCCAATCTGAAGACAAGGCCCCTCTGACCAAGAAGTCGATACCGCGCACCGAAGCGGCGTCGACTGGCCAAGAAGGCGCCTTCTGCTGCAAGTTCACCCGCGAAGGAGCAGGGCTTGGAGGATGACGAGGAATCAGGTTCACCACCTGTTTTCCAAGCCGCTCCTTTGCGTGCGTGCTCAACAAGCTCACTCTTCCGCTTCAGTCGAGTGGTACCCCAGCCTTTGGGGGACCAATTTTTGGCGACTCCGAAGATGAGAAGATGAGGAGCACAGGTATGTGTTTTTTGAGTATGATATGAAATTTTGTGCTGTCACATATTTGTGCTGACCATCCTTTTTTTTGTTGTGTTGCCCACAGTGCTGAAAACAATCAGCCTGGGACTCCTCCAGTCGAGAATGTTCCAACCCTGGAGCACTCGAATCTGCACCGACTGGAAACGAGGCTGCCCAGCCAATGGCCACTGACGCTGTCGTTGAGACAGCCAAGGCGGCAACTCCAGATGTCGGGACATCAGTCGCGGCTCCTGAGCCGTGGATGAACCACGTGAGTAGTTTTTGCTTGACCCGTTTAGTTGTAGGCTGTGAGAGTTTTGATTTTTGCTGAATTCGTGTGCTCGCAGCCCTTCTACCACACCTTGGCAGATTCCGCCAAGGCTTATGTCCAGGTGGAGCAGGAGAGGGACACCATGCGCGCCGAGCTGAGCGGCTCAGTCGTGAGTTTCCTTTTTGCTTTTGTTTTGCCGAACTTCTTTTTGCAATGCTTGATTTTGTCGAGTATTGAATGCACGTGATTTTGCTGGGCCAGGCGAGAAGAAGGAGCTGGAAGACGCACTCGCCGCGCAGCGCGAAGAGTCGAAGAAAGAGCTGGCTGCCGCCACCAACTCAGCCGCTGCACGCGAGCGAGATATGCTGACCAGCTCGCGGCACTCGCGCAGGTCATGGGAGGTGAGTAATCTTTTCTCCTTTTGATATGACGATATAACTTGTCGAGTGTCGTAAAATGACTTATGCCTGTTTTGAATTGTGCAGAAGCTGTTGGCGCACCGGCCTCTGCGGACGTGGCGAGTGACGATCTTTCGCTGGAACAGGCTGTGGGCGGCTTAGGCGCTCTATGCAACCAGGCGAAAGAAGCACTCGCCAAATCGACGAGCACACTTGGCGCTGTATACCAAGTGGTGTTCCCGACTGGCGTGTGCCGTCGACGGTGGATGACTTCGCCAACGTGTTTGGCCCCGGGACGTCCACCATGGCGGGTTTCGCTCGCGCCAACACGGTACGCGGATCCGAGTCCACCATCAAGCTTCTTATGGGACATGGGATAGATTGCGACTATGAGGCAGCACTGTCTGCGTTCCCTCAGAAGCCAGATGGGAAGCCCATTTCTGAAGGGGGTGAGCGGAGCCGCCGCGCGACTGGCCGAAGTTTTTATGAACACCATGGAGCGCCGGGCACTCGAGACTGCCAATCGTCTGCTTAGGAAATCGAATCTTAGGTTTAGGGTAGCTGTACCCTTTTGCTTTTTTATGCCTTGTAATGATACCTTCTGAACTGCGCGAGTCTGCGCTTTGTTTGTGCTACCTTGTTTATGCAAACTGTCTTTTGCTAATGTCTTTCACTCGAAGAGTTGTATGCTTATGACATGAGTTTAGCTTCTGACACAAACTTTGTGTTTGTGATTATGCTCTTTGAACAGTCACGAGAACCTGCTACTGCGACTAGTTCCTCGCAGGCTCCAATCACCACCCGATCCCAGGGTCAGGTGGCAAATGATGCCAAGGTGATGGAGTATATGAAGGCCAAATTTGTGAGAATGGAGCAAGATCTGAAGGACGCCCAGGCTGAGCTGAATCGATTGAGGGCAGACCCGCGTTGGCCACCCAACGCGAGGATTATGTGCTCGGGGAGATGGATCTTGTGAACAGGCAACTCGAGTGTAAGTTCGAGTCTTGCTCTGTTTACAAGCTTTTTGCGTAGCTTTTGTCCTTTTGATCTGACTGGTGCGCCCGTGTTTGTAGGCTTTGTCGACAACTTCCAGGCTGAAAAGATTCGCGTGGAAGGGCGTCTGGATAGCGTGGTTGACGACCCTACGACTGGGCGTCAACACTTTTGGCTTGATAGGTACCATGCCCGCATACTCGCCACCCTGAAGGATCGCGTCTGGCGAAGTGCTGAACTGCTGGAGTTATGCCGGGCAGCGTTTATTCGCCTGAACGAGACTCTTTTTCCTTCGGGGCCACAACCACAAGGGATTCGTGCTGTGTTGAACATCTTCCGCAAACAAATCCCATTCGAGAGTTGCTGTCTCAAGACTTGTGATTGGAGCCAACGCTGCAATGGCGTATATGCGTAGTCGAAAACCAAGGTTGGTGTTGCGGACACCTGCAGCCGGAGAGGTTCTCGAACAAAAAGACCTGGATGACACGATCCAAGCTGCGGAGACACTAATCGAGTGCACTCGCGAACAGCTTTGCGGTCCCGAGCTGCCCGTAAAGGACGAGCCTGAGGATTAGAATAGTTTGCGAGTGCAATTTTTGTATAGGGGGCAGCCCCCGAGTGTAATTTTTGACTCTTTGTATATTGTATAGTTTGTATACTTTGATTTTTTGTCGAGCCCCCGAGTCAGTCGAGCGGGGTTTGTGAAATATGTGTGGTTGTGAACCAATGACTGTGCAGCCCCCGAGTATTCGAGTGCGGCTGCAGAGTTTTTGTGTTTTTGTTTGGATCCTTGTTACGCAGCCCCCGAGCATTCGGGTGCGGCTAAGGCATTGTGTTTCTGCAAGAGCGAGAGCTCATTTGATCGATAACACAGCCCCCGAGGGTTTCGGGTGCGGTTAAGGTATGAATTATGCGGGTAGTAGTACAAAGAAGTCGAAGGAACATTGATTTTATTCCTCTTTTGAATGTTAGGCTGCAGGCCGCCTCATTAAAAACCTTCCAGTCCCCTTAGGTACCCTGGTAAGGAAAAGAGCGCGTCTGAAACCTGCAGCCATCCGACATATAGCCTATTACATTGTATGACTGTGAGCACTTTATGCGTAGAAACGGCGCAGATGCGCAACGTTCCAAGGATTATGAGAGAGTTCGCCTGTCTTCGCGTGCTTCAGTCGATATGCGCCTCCACCAAGGACCTCCGTGATGATGAAGGGACCCTCCCATGGGGAAGCGAGCTTGTGCACCTTCTTTTGCTTCAGTCGAAGAACCAGGTCACCAACGACGAAGGACCTGGTTCGCAGTCGACGGCTATGGTAGTTGCGGAGATCTGCTGGTAAACAGCTGTGCGGGCCAAGGCCGTGTCTCGCGCTTCATCGAGTAAGTCGACTGCATCTTCGAGTGCTTCTTCTGCGTCTTCATTGTATGCTTCAACTCGTGGTGCATTGAACCTTACATCTGATGGCAGAATTGCCTCTGCACCATAGACCATGAAGAATGGGGTGAACTGCGTAGAAGTGTTGGGAGTTGTGCGTAGGCTCCATAGCACAGATGGTAGTTCTTCGACCCAAGCACCCGCAGCTCTTTTGAGTGGCACCAGGAGGCGCTTCTTGATCCCACTCGTCACAAGTCCGTTGGCCTTTTCGACTTGGCCATTGGATTGTGGATGTGCCACGGATGCGTAGTTGAGCGTAATGTCCTGCTCTTTGCAGAAGGTTTTGAACTCCTCAGCCGTGAAGTTTGTGCCGTTATCAGTGATGATACTGTTTGGGACACCGAAGCGGTAGATGATGCTCTTTATGAAGTTGACTGCCGTAGTAGCAGTCGAATTTGTGATGGGGACCGCCTCGATCCACTTTGTGAACTTGTCGACTGCCACCAGTAGGTGAGTATGCCCGCCATGCGATGATTTTTTGAGTGGCCCAACCATATCGAGCCCCCATTGGGCGAAAGGCCAGGCCAGCGGTATAGTCTTCAACGCCGATGCGGGTGCGTGCGGCCTTGTTGCGAATTTCTGGCAGCCGACGCACCTTTTGACTATGTCCTCCGCGTCTTTGAGTGCTGTAGGCCAGTAAAACCCTGCGCGAAAGGCTTTGGCTACGAGTGATCGACTGCTGGCGTGATGCCCACAGGTACCTGCATGAATGTCTCGAAGTATGGCTTGGCCATCTTCGAATGCGATGCATCTTTGGAACATACCTGATATGCTGCGCTTGTATAACTCGCCGTTGATAACGGTGTATGCTTTTGATCTTCGAGTCACGCGTCGGGACTCGGTTATGTCATCTGGTAGCTCGCCACGGAGTATGTAAGCCAGAAAAGGTTGAGTCCAGTTGGCTCAATGAGAAATACCTCGACTGGGGGGTCCTCTGTGCTAGGCATTTGCTTTTGGGTGGCGTAGTCGACGGAGGAGGCTCTCGTTTCTCCTTGATAGATCTGTGTTCGATGCGCTCGAGGAAGACACCAGGTGGAATTTGTGCGCCAGTTGAGCCAAGATTGGCTAGCATGTCTGCTTCTTCGTTACTTTCCCTTCCTATGTGCCTCAACTCGCAGCCCTCGAAGCTGCCCTCCAGTGTGTTGTACAGGTCGCGATAAGCGATCATGTTGTCCGCGATTGCGTCGCAGGCCTTCATTGTTTGCTGCACCACGAGATTGGAGTCGCCGTAGATCATCAATCGAGTGCACCCAAGTGCTTTTGCCATCCGCATGCCATGGATCAGGCCTCGTATTCAGCCTCGTTATTGGAGGGTAGTTTGAATCCCATCTGCAAAACATAACGTAGCTTGTCCCCTTTTGGTGATATGAGGATGACGCCTGCGCCTGCGCCTTCGTGTTTCTTGGACCCATCGAAGTACATGGTCCAGGAATTGGACACGTCTGGTGCTCCAGGTAATTGGGCCTCTATCCACTCGGTTGTGAAGTCGGGTAGGACTTGTGCTTTGATAGCCTTCGGGTGCTCGTACTTGATGTCTCTTGGAGCCAGCTCGATGAGCCATTTTGCGACTCGACCCGTTGCATTGGGGTTTGTGAGGATATCACCGATTGCTGAGTTACTTACCACGGTGATCGGGTGCTCGGTGAAGTAGTGTGTCAACTTCCTTGAGGACATGAATACAGCGTATGCCAGCTTTTGATAGTGCGGGTACCGCTGTTTTGATATGGAGAGAACCTCGCTAGGTAGTAGACTGGACGTTGTATGCTTTGGATGTGCCCCTCCTCCATGCGTTCGACTACCAGTACGGTGCTCACCACCCTGTTTGTAGCCGAGACATACAGGTAGAGTGGTTCCCGTTCCTTAGGTGCGACGAGGATCGGAGGGCTTGTGAGGATCCGCTTGAGATCTGTGAAGGCTGCTTCAGCTTCTGGCGTCCACTCGAACTTGTCCGCCTTCTTCATCAGTCGATAGAATGGTAAGCCTTTTCACCCAGTTTGCTGATGAATCGACTGAGCGCTGCTACTCGTCCTGCTAGTTTCTGCACATCGTGAAGCTTTGAAGGCCTTTGCATTGTGAGGATGGCCTGTATTTTCTCCGGGTCTGCTTCGATTCCACGGCAGAGACTAGGTACCCTAGAGCTGCCCGGCTGGAACGCCGAACGTACACTTCTTAGGATTGAGCTTGATATGGAAGCGTTTGAGGTTTGCGAACGTCTCCCTCAAATCGTCGAGTAGTGTGGTTCTTCCCTTGTGGTAATGACAATGTCATCACGTAGACCTGGACGTTGCGTCCATTTGCTTTTTGAGGCAGTCCTGCATCATGCGCTGGTATGTTGCACCCGCGTTTTTGAGCCCAAAGGGCATAGTTGTGTAGCAGTAGACCCCGAGTGGGGTTATGAACGCCGTTTTTTCTTCGTCTTCTTGCTTCATCCTTATCTGGTGATAACCTGAGTAAGCATCCAGAAAGGAGAGTCGTGCGCATCCGGCGGTGGAGTCGACGATCTGGTCGATTCGGGTAGCGGGAAGTGATCCTTTGGACAGCACTTGTTCAGCGCTGTGAAGTCCACGCACATCCGAAGGATGTCTGTATGCTTCTTTCTACGAGTACGGGGTTGGCCACCCATTGTGATTTCTTGATTTCCCTAATGAATCCTGCTGCGAGTAACCGGTCGACTTCAGATTCGACTGCGGTTCGCTTTGGGCCGGAGATTCGACGCATCGTTTGCTTGACTGGCTTTGCATCTGGAAACAATTGGAGAGAGTGCTCGGCGAATTCCCTGGGAATACCTGGCATGTCGGCTGGACACCACGCAAATATTTCCCAGTTCTCACGGAGGAATTCGACGAGCGCGCCTTCCTATGCGATAGGCAGGCTCGAAGATATGTTGACTGTCTTGGACGGATCGGTCGGGTGCACCTGATGCGACCTTGTGTCATTTGTAGCATTGAAGGATCTGTCGACTGCCAACTTCTTATGCTCTGGAAGGAGTGTGCGGTCGTTGGTAATCGCCAAGTCGGCGAGTGATTCTTCCACCCCGAACATCTCGGAGATTTTGCTGAACTCGCGGTCGCAAGCATCGGACCTTTGAAAGTTTCCACGGACAGTGATGACTCCCTTTGGTCCTGGCATCTTCAGCGTGAGGTACGCATAGTGTGGCACCGCCATGAATCGAGCAAACGTCGGGCGACCAAGAATAGCATGGTATTGTGATTTCCAGTCGACGACCTCGAACTCA
Organism: Poa pratensis; assembly: GCA_947311845.1. NCBI lineage: Eukaryota > Viridiplantae > Streptophyta > Magnoliopsida > Poales > Poaceae > Poa > Poa pratensis. The sequence goes on from CAMZMU010000063.1 coordinate 50,846,167, forward strand.
ATCGACTCTGTCCTGAAGTGGCTTTTGTCCCCGAACGTAACGTCGAGTTGTATGGTGCCTTCTGGGCTAATTGCTTTGCCAGGAACATACCGTGGAAGGTATTTGAAGATTTTGGGAGGTTTTCGACTGACCTGTTCATTTTGCGGAGCGTGTCCGCGAAGATGATGTTTATGCCGCTGCCTCCATCCATGAAGACCTTGGTCATGGCGTAGCCTCCTATTTGCGCGTCGAGTACCAGAGCCGCGTGCCCTGGTCGAACTACAGCTGGGGGATGATCCTCTCGACTGAAGCTTATGATGGTTTCCGATCCCTTCAGAAATTCGGCACGGCAGGAGGTGCCATGACAGCCATGTTCACTGTCGAGTGATTAGCTTTTGCTGCCTGTTGGAGGGGCGACCCTTTTGTATCATGTACATCTGCCCGTGGGGCTGTGGATATTGATCATCTTCCGCCCGTAGTACGGGTTGTATGGCACCTGCGAGGTTTGCGCCTGGAGCAGGCTGTGGTGGTGGTTGCGGTGGCGGCTGTGGCGCCATGAGAGCGGGCACAGCGTTCGGCTGTGGTGCGGGTGCAGGCGTGGGCTGAGCAGGTGCTGGGCCGTACCTTTTGAGTCGTATCATGTAGTCAGTCGCCATTTGGTCGAATTCCCTGCAGTTCCTTAGGGTGTGATTGGAGCGTAGTTTTCCGTCGTCCCCCTTGAAGAGGTGGAATCTGCACCAGTCGTCCATCTTTTCCTCGAATGACCGCTCGGGTTTTGCGTCGCTGCGTTTGCGCCATTCTTGCCTTTTGTAGCTGTCGCTCCGCTGCTCGCGATCTCGACTGTCCCGTCGATCATCCGAGCGTCGATTGCTTCTATCTTGGTCTCCCTTGTGTGTATCCAGCCGCCATGAACTCGGGTCTGTTATCGTCGTAAGGACGTTTGGAACGTTTGCGCCTGCGATCTTCTCTGTATGAATCTCTGCGGCTCGACTGCCGCTTTCGTAGTTGTCGCGTGTTGGGGAAGCACGGGATCTGCGTACAGAATCCTCTCCATCTGCCCACTCAGTCGCAACTTTGATGAGGTCAGCCAGGGAGGTTGGCTTTTCACGACCAAGTGCCTCTTTGAAGTCCTTCCTGGCGAGACCTTGTATGAAGGCATCCATGGCCCTGTCTTCTGACACTTTGCCAACCGAATTGCGTATTTCGGTCCACCGCCGTATGTATGATCTCAACGACTCGTCTGATCGTTGAGTGCATGTCCTTAATTCTCGAATGTCTTCGGGCGCTCACACAGAGGCTCGAAGTTTTTGATGAAGTCTCTGCGGAAATCGTCCCACGAGTCGTATGATGATGGAGGGAGCGATTGAGCCAGTCGCGGGCAGTTCCTTCGAGCATAAGTCGTATGTACTGCATCGCCGTGGTGTTCGTGCCACGCTGGCATGCCACGGCGAGTCTGTAATCTTCTAACCACCCAGAAGGTTCTTGGCGACCGTTGTACTTGGGTTGTTCGCCTGTCAACTTGAACCGTTTGGGCATCCGCGTCTCACGGATGCGTCGAGTGAAGCACAATGCTCCGCATGGCTCTGGTTCGCGATCAGAGTATGAATCGCTGCTATAGGATCTTCGAGATCTGCTTCTGCTGGACCTGTGCCGGCGCGTGCTTCTCCTTCCTTCATCCGAGTGGTGGCTGCGACCACTGCGATGATGTGCTGCGTGTCGTGAGTCGACTATGTCGCGATCGCGATTCCTTGCTGGAGTTTTGTCTTCTGGCTGTATAGCCTGTGCCGCTAGAGCTAGCGATTTGAGTTGTTGGCGATGCAGGGCTGCGTTAGGGTCATTCGCCGGAGGTTGCATTGCCTTGAGGTAAGCACCTACGGAGAATAATGCACCCGCAGCAGTTTTGGGCACTGGGATTCCGTTAGCGTCCTCTGTCATGAACGACAGGTTACGGGTGATTGCTACCCTTTCATGTTCTGGAAGGCTTGCCAACCGCGACCTAGGTCGTGGGGTTGGTTGCATTGTGGACCCGAGGGATTGCTCCCTTCTTCGGGCACTCGAGAGGCTGGCTTGCCTTTTGCGCTCCTCGAGCGTCGCTCGGTAGTTTTGCAGTCGAATTGACTCCTGCCAGTTGAAGTACTGGAAGGTCAACATCTCCTCTGGGGTGGAATTTGGTGGCATCATTGTGCACTCCTTTATGACTTTATCTGCTTTTGCTGCCATCTCCTCCGTGATTGTCAAGGTTGTGACCCCATCCGGCATGGTTACCGTGCATGGGAATTGTGCAGGCCTGCGAGCGGCTGCGTCTGCGGATGATTCTGCGGTGAAGGCCACGTAGACCTGATGGGGCGTGACCCGAGGACAGGTGTATGTGCTGTCGATTCCAGTCATGGACTCGACGTCGCCGTCGAGGCTCATGTCAGAGCCAGTGTGTTCATCGAGTAGATCTTCGAGGCGAATCTCGTTGTCGATGTGCTCATCGCCTATGCTCATCTCGGTGTTGGCGAAGCCATTATGGATTTCTGAGTCGAGGTTGGTGTTGGTGAAGATCTCCGAGTCGACGTTGCTGTCGTTATGAATCGCGGGCTCGTAGAAGTCATCGAGGGAGATCCCGCAGTCGAAACTTCGTCGAGTGGTAGGTTGAAGTCGACGTTGCTTGTGCGGTATGCTGATTCTGCCTCCTCGCCTTGGAGTTCCGTCATCATGAACCTGTCGATCTCGCCGGTCGACATGGTTGTTGCGGGCGAGCAGGCTTCAGGAATCGACGACGGGGCGAGCGCAGTCGACGGAGCCTCGAGTGCGCCCAGCAGTTGTTGCGGATCTGTCGAGTCCTGCGTGCCAAGATTGTTTACGAAAAAATTGAATGCTCCAACAGTTAAGCTCAAACCTGATTCAAGGCCAGAAAACGCCTCCTGAAGCTCTGGCGAGTGCGGATTGAAATTCATTGGAAGAGCAGATGCGCTTTTTGGGTGAAGCGGGCAGGCTGCCGCTTTTCGAGTGGATCGGCGAGTCGCCGTGTGTCGCCTGGATCGGCGAGTTGCTGTTTGCTGACATGGCCGGCGAGTTGCCGTTTGCAGATGAGATCGGCGAGTTGCCGTTTGCTGGTGTGATCGGCGATTTGCCGTTTGCTGTTGGGACCGGCGAAACTTCGAGTCCAGCGCTATTCTTTCCCACAGACGGCGCCACTTGACGAGGGGTAGACTCATCAAGACCCATGGTTAAGGTCCCTAGGTTATGAATATGGGGGAGAGAACGTGGTAGAGCTGGAAGTATCGTCGGCTGACAAGCAGGGCAAAGATTTTACCCAGGTTCAGGGCCCTCGTGTGGAGGTAACACCCCTACGTCCTGCCTGTCTGTTATTGCTTTGTGAATATGATGGTTACAAGGATCCCGGCGAGATGTCGATCTCGCTAGGGTTTGTGGCTCTGGTGGTTCGTTGTCTGGTTCGATGGCCCTCCCAGTCCTTAAATAATAGGCTGGGTCTCGGGTGTTCGTAACCGACTCGATTTACAAGTAAGGAAACTCTAAACCGACTATTGCTTCGCCAAACTTGGAGGATACTCCATCTTCGTGGGCCTCCCTTCATGGGCTTCATGTAGGCTCTGATAGTTGGGCCTAGTCGATACGTGCACCAGGTACCCTCATGGTAGGGTACCCGATAGGCATACCCATGTCAACATGCCTACATCCGTCATTCTGACGGAAAAAAAAATACATTTTGGCTCGTCAATTTTCTTCTTTCTTGTGCAATTGTCTTAATTTGCCTACATCAGCTTCAAATAAAAGTAAGTAATTTTCTTAGTTTGATCAATACGATACTAATATATTGGTATGTAGTGATATTTTTGTTTCTTCACATGACATGTTTTTGTTGTATAACATGAAGGGGTTGTCATCAATATTACATATTATAATCTCACTTCTTGTCATCTTTCAACAAAATACTTAACATTTAACTTATCAGCAGATTACCTAAAGCAATAAAGTTGCCAATATCACTGGCCCATAGGTCCTATGTGTTGGAGCTGCAACGTGTGGAAAATCATCTAGTTCATCTTGAGTTATTTGTGATTGATCTTTTCTTCAGGGTCCCATATAGAGTACTCTATGCCGTGGGATTAGCTAGAATTAAAGACAAGTCAAGAGACAATTATAACACTAGTATAAGTGCTGTTGTGAGCTAAAAAATAAGAATATAATTCGTAGTATATTAGATGCCAACAGCAATAGAATTAGAGATTCCGATTGAACAACCTAATGCGAGAACAAGCCGACTAAATACAAGCATTTGATTGGTCTCGTACATTCAACGAGCGCTACATTCATCTCCTTTCAACCTAGAAGACTTCTTATTAAATGCACCTATAGATCTAGTGGACTTGTTTTATTATTAACAATGACAAGTGGCAAAAGGAAGAAGAAGGGACCCGTTGCAAGTTGCAACTTACTAAAAGCAACAGTTGCTGCTGCCAGGAAACTAGCTACTCCTACTTGGTAGTACGAAGTAGTTCTAAATTCTAAATTTCTAACAGACCAGGTCAAGGAAAAATAAAAAAAGTCGAACCCACTGCCTACTTACACTTATATATATATGGGCTCCTTGATCATAGACGCAAAGCACATGAGTTTTGAGCACAACACTGCATCTGATCAATAGTTCTTCTGCAAGCTCTACCGCGTCGAACAATGGCTTCAAGCGTCGACCTCGATGACTGCTTCGATATCTCTGGGCCGACGCACATCATGTCAAGATCCGGCCCCTGCCGTTCTTCTGCAATGATGATTGACTGGTATGTTATGCGCGAGAGATACACCCATGGTACTCGATCCTTGTGCGTAAATTGATAGATGTATGTGTTAACTGGTGGATATCTCTGTGCCACTCGCAGGAACAACGAGGAGGACCGCCGGTGCGTCGCCGCCTGCGTGGTGAAAGGCACCTACATCCTTGAGAACGACAGAACCATGTGCAGGGTGCACGAGGCGGCGCTTGCTCCGCCGTGGTGGGAGAGCTTCCACTTCCGCCTCGTGGACGTGCTCACGGAAGAATCCTTCAGGCGCAAGAGCCACAAGCTAATCTTTGGCGCCATCTACGAGCATGTTCCCCCGGCGGGCGGATGCCGCCACCCTTCGGCTCCACAGTACATCGTCGCCTTCCGAGGGACCATGCTGCCGCACCCTAAGGCGATCCACGACGTGTTACTCGACCTGAAGATCATCGCCAACATCCTCCGGGAATCCAAGCGCTCCCAGATCGCGCACCGCGCCGTGGACACGCTCATGGCGACCATCGCCAAGAAGGGCTCCGACAGCGGCGCCGTGTGGCTCGCAGGGCACTCTCTCGGCGCGTCGCTGGCGCTGGAGGTGAGGCGGACCATGATGGCCGAGCAGGAACTCAGCCTCCCGACTTTCCTCTTCAACCCGCCGAATGTGTCGGCGCCTCCGGCGATCAACAAGCTGATCCCGTCCGAGGGGCTGAGGAGGGAGCTGTACGCCAAGAACGCCCTCGTCAAGGCCGGGCTGGGGCTCGTCCTCTGCCCCCACCGTAAGCGCATGGAGAAGATCTTCGAGCGGCTATCCTCGTGGGCGCCAAACCTGTACGTGCACGACAAGGACCTCGTCTGCCAGGGCTTCGTCGACTACTTCCAGCAGCGGCAGCAGCTGGAGGACAGCTGCTGCAAGTCCGCCACCACGCTCTCGTACCGTGACATGCTCTTCTCCGTCATCGGCCAGGAGAAAGAGCGGCCACACCTCCTGCCGTCCGCGACGCTGTGGACGAACTCGAGCATCAACAGAGACGCGGACTTGATCAAACAGTCCTTGGCCGCGCACGAGCTCCAGCTGTGGTGGAAACCCGACGGCGAGCTCACCTTGATTGCCTGCCGTTATAGCTTCGCTTAATTGAGAAAACTTCTGCGCTACGGCTGTTTCTTTCTTTCTTTTTTTGCGATGAAAAGATAGTAAAACTAGGAACAGGTAGAATAGCTGTGTAAAGCAAACAAATTTGCATGTGCATCAACTTGTTTTCAAATAGTACATTCTTTGGCGGGGACAAATCTCTACCACTATTAAACAATTAAACATATTTATCGCTACGTCCACCCATCCTAATGTACACCAAATAGTAAGGACCAAGTTCAACCTCATGATCAGACCCACCTAATTAGATCTAACCGTCAACTTACAAAATTAACTCTTAGCTGCGTACGCTTAGCAATTTAGCCGAGTGGACGAAAACTCTGCCAAACCGACGACGTTCCACCCAACTTTAATGACCCCGCGTCTCAATCAGCAAATCCCGTAATTATTTACATCTTAATGGCTAATAAATTTTCCAATAATTTCTCTCCTCCTTAATTGTGATGCGCTCTTACCCTCCGTCGTCGTCTTCTCATATTCACAGCGCCCTGGCTCTTTCGTAGCTCCATCCTTGCCCCGGCGTGTCGCCGTCGTCATGTCCTAACCACGTATGGGCCGCACTATTACCAGCACCTCTGCTGCCCCGTCTAATCTCTACTACTATTAAACAAGCAAACATATTTATCGCATCCTAATGTACACCAAACAGTAAGGACCAAGTTCAACCTCACGATCAGACCCACCTAATTAGATCTAACCGTCAACTTAAAAAATTAACTCTTAGCTGCGCACGCTTAGCAATTTAGCGAGCCGAGCGGACGAAAACTCTGCCAAACCGACGACGTTCCACCCACCTTTAATGACCCCGCGTCCCAAGCAGCAAATCCCGTAATTATTTACATCTTAATGGCTAATAAACTTCCCACTAATTCCTCTCCTCCTTAATTGTGATGCGCTCTTACCCTCCGTCGTCGTCTTCTTCTCAAATTCACAGCGCCTTGGCTCCTTTCGTAGCTTCATCCTTGCCCCGGCGTGTCGCCGTCGTCATGTCCTAACCACGCATGGGCCGCACTATTACCAGCACCTTTGTTGCCCCCGTCTAATTTTCGTCCTCCGCGTGCGCCCCGCCCCGCCGGAGGGCCGCACGATTGGTTTAGGGCGTACGGCGGCGGCGGACTGGGGGTGCAGGGTGGCGGGTTCAAGGCGTACTAGATGAAACAAGGTGTTCTTTTCCCTTTGTGCACGAGCTTGGGATTAAAAGGTATTTGCTTGTGTTATTCTTTGCTTATTGATTCACAAAACTGAAACAAGGTATCTGCTTGTGTTACTCTTTTGCTTATTGGAAGGTTATCGACATCATCAGGTTATCTAAGTAGTTGAATACTATGGAGTTTTTGCACCTTGATTCAGATGTTCAGTGCATAGAGGAGAGGTGCTTGTGTATTATGTTTCGATAATTTCACATCATACGAAATCTTGATTGTTTCCCTCGGTTAGTTGTGCATGAACAGGATATTAATTACTAAAGTATTTTTGTTTAAAACAACAGGATATTCATCTATTGCGCTAGAATTTTTTTTTTCATGCTATGCATCAGTTGCTACATTATATACTACATGCCTACATCCATCATTCTGACGGGAAAAAAATACATTTTGGCTCGTCAATTTTCTTCTTTCTTGTGCAATCTTATATTTACTAATTGGAGGCACCATACGAGCTCTCACGCTAATTTTGGAGAAAACGACTAAAATAGCCATACGATATAATTTCCACGGTTTGGATGAAGAGTTCGCTATTTGATTTTCTTTTCACGGGAGCTTAGAGTCCTAAAAGTGCACGAGTCCTATTCTGCAAATAGTTACATCGACCCTTGCATCTTCCGACGCATGTCGCCGCCGTCTCTAATGGTGACCTGCACACTCCGTCATGCCGTCAACAATGGCCAAAGCAAGATCTTCTCCGGCGACCGCACATGTGATGCAGGCAAGGTCTGCGCCTCTGCGGTGGACCCTTTATCTTTCCCCCAAAAATAAACACACCAAATCGATCGCTGCCTTCGAGTACCGTCGGCCGAGAAGAGGACATCCTTCGGCCAGATCGCAATCGGCTACAACTCCAGCCAGATCGCACGGACTGATGGTGGTAACCACCTCACCTCTACCATCTCTCGCCAATTTGTGTCTGCTGCCCTCCTCACGTCTCTCTCAGACTAGCGAAGTAGCGATGGCGAGCGCTGGACCGGCTTCAGCGTTAGAAGGCGTGATGCTTCCGTGATCTGCTAAATCTAACCCGTAGTTAAGGCTCAAAGCTCTCTCTCCTGGCCATGCATGGCTACACGAGAAAATCAAGTTCAGATTTTGTTTCAGATACTGATATGGGAGTCTTTGCTGGAACTGATGCGCCAACGCTGCGAACGCTCAGAACAAAACGTCACTCAAGATATGTTGCGTGAAGGAAATCAGATCAACTAGGTGAGGTTAGAGCTATGCCTTCTATTAACAAATTTACCTTGCTGTCTACGTACTTTCTCTATGTCCACTCTATCTTATAAAAAATTCTTGAGATTACTTGCCTGTATTTGTAACTCTTTGTGAAGCATGCTAATTCGTTTTTTAGTCAGTCATGGACGATGAAGGAACCACTGTAAAGTATTTGTCAGCATTGATCGTTATGAACTAATTTTATAATTATTGTAGCACTGGAGACATATTAACTGATGTTTTACATGCCAGACCATAGGACCTTCTATTTTTCTTTTTCTGTATCCTAGATAACAGGAACAGCAGTCCGCTGGAGTTTATTCTGAAATGAAACAGTCCAACTTTTGTCATGTTATTTGCAGGCAATTCAGGGACTCAGGATATATACAATCATGGTTTTGTTCTCCTTCCGTGCTCCTACATTGATCCTAGACAAGGATGTAGAAATTCCATCTCAGCTGTCAGGCTTCAATGGCGATACATATGGAGCACTCACACCACTTCTCTAGGAATCATTCAGTTCATAATTATATACTGTTAGGTACCATAATTAATTAAACATTCAAACTTACAGAAATATCATCATGGAACAACATCGTCTGAATGAGTAGCTGGATTTACGTTTGTTCCCTCATAAAAGAATTTTAATTCTGTGGTTAAAACCAATTAGATAATGGAGTTTCTCCACACCAGGCGACATATATGCAGTATCCAGTTTGCAGCATATATACATGTAAAGTTGCATCATATACTTCTATTGGCGGTTTTGCATGCACCTATGTGGACATTCGATGTTGTTTTAAAAAACATGCAGCGGCACAGCTCAGGATTCCTTGAATGACGTAAGATTAGAGTTTCTAATATTTGGTTTCTCTATTGCTATATATGTGGGGTGCACGAGCAGGATTTGGATATCTTTCAACGAGATGACGGCTCAAGTATCTGTTACAGGGTCTTTCAACCTGATTAGGAGTTATGAAAATCAAGTAAACAGAATTTTCATACAATAATAGTTTAGACTTGCAAAGTATATTTCAGAAATATGACAACTTTTAACTTTACATATCCGTAATAATCAATTGATGAATCTTATTTAAACGTGTTTAATAATTTATGTCTGCAAATGTCATACCTTTCAGTTGACACTCTTGGATGCTATGTTCTGCCTGGATTCTTCTTTAAATGTGGTGTGGCATTAGGCAGGTGTAGCCACCACTTAAGCAAACTCCCAGGCAATTTCTTAGCCACGTCAATATACAAAAGTTTCTCTTTTGCTACTGTAACTCCACAAACTTCCATAATTGCTTCAGCCAAAGTAGTGAGGTTCTCTTTAGTTTTAATTGGTCTGTTCTCTTTCAAAATATAGGCAAAGTTGCAAGACTATTTCGAAACTATATTCTTTGTTCTATATATAATATATAATACTACATTAGATCTGCCCATAGATTTGGAGTCAGGAATTTTACATTTTCTTCCAATATTACGCTGACTAACACTTAATAAGACAAATGTGTTCAAAAACAATTTTTTTGACACACATTTGTTTCAGATTTAACAAGTGGATATGCGCATCATTTGTCACAGATTTTGGTATATGCTTGGGGGCCTGGATGGGTGAATCTAGAACCTTTATGTTTTCTAATAATGAATTAAAATTAGCCATGTAGAACTCTCCATTTTTAAACCTCTGAAAAGTCACCATTCGATGCAAAAAAATGTATTCCAATAGTCACTTTCTAGAAATTCTACGTTCTTTCATCAGAGGGTGGTACCCATGAAATAGAAAGGCTTGGAGGCCACCAATGTTACATCTGTGAAAATAGTAGTTGATCAAGGTAATTGGGAACCTTTTCAATTGTTTCGCAGGTTCAGTTGACTATTAATGACAAACAATACCTCTATCAAGATCAATGGCTCTTTTGGCCAATTAAATTTGTTTAACCACAACACGTTCGATAGGTTTAATAAAAGTTCGGATATATCATGTTGAACATTCTATCTATCTTTTAGAAAATGAAAGGGATACCATATGATCATTTTAAAAGTTTCTGCAGATTTTTGCTGTGATACAGGCTCTTTTGTATGATACAGTTTTGTTGCTCCTGCTCACCACCGAGTATACTATTTTCTGTATATAGGATTAGTATTGATATTTCTTCTAAAACTATAAGCTACTAAAGTTTATGGTTTCGAATATTCATATGTTTAAAAATATCAATAAATTGTGATTACCACATGTAATACGTAATAAAAATAATTTAGTATTTCACCAACTTTTAGTATAACTAGCCCGTGCAGGTGCACGGGTTGACGACTAGTGTTACTAATTGTATCGCTTGTGGTCAAAATGCAGGAAGATGACCTGAGAGAGTAGTTGAAGCAGGGTATCAAAAGTTTGGAATTTTCTGAACCTTTAGCAACCAAGTTCATGTCGCGTGGCAACTCCAGTTTTCGCCTTTTGATCCTCTTGTGCGCTTTGTTGTCGTGGAGCATTCAGAGTGTTTGAGTTCTGAATAGTAAATCGCAAGTTCACCATCCATGATGGTTGATGGTAAGATATTCAGTAACTGGTGTTTTCCTATTTTCTGCACTGAATCTAATCATCTATTCATTGCTGCGATATGCTCCTGGCTCTATGTTCTATAGACTGTAACTTTGAGGTCATGAGAATGATTTTAGTTTAAGGGCTTTTAAAGGCATCCAGTTTGTTTCAATTACTGACAATCCATTACAAACTCTATTATGCTGAAATCTGAGGGTCAGAGATGTTGTGTCTTGTGAAGCGTATCATTTAACATTTGTATCTTTTCGCCAAATCTTTTCAGTATGACAATAACAATACATGGAGTTCGATTATCACTCAACTAAGACCTACGGTAACCACTGCGATATGCATCACACTGGACTCGTTAGCCACATTAATAGCGACAAGGCTTTGAATGCGGAGGCGAGATCTAGCTGCGGTCTCTCGCGCAAGAGCGTGGAGGAAGAGGCCGACCGGCTCAACAAATGGGAGTTGGTTGGCCCGAGGCGCCGTCCGCGACAAGACACTCCGCTGCAGCGACAAGACACTCTGCCGCAGCTCCCTCGCCGTCCAAGCATGGCTCCCACCGAGGGCGAGCTCGCCTTCAAGAGGAGGATGAGGGGCCTCTGCTTCCGTTGCCTCTCTCCTTGCTCTCCTCGTCACTTCGCCCGCATCTGCCGTGACCCGGTCCGCTGCCTCACTTGCCATCGGTCGGGCCACAAGGAAAAGGAGTGCCAAGACCGCCTCGCCATCGACATCGCCCGCGCTGCCGCCCTTGAAGCTGGCCGCACCCGACAAACCGGCGACTCGGGGAGGCGGCGGTGCTGCGTATCTTTGGCCGCTTGTCAAACCTCTACAGTCTACACCAACGCAGGGTACTCCTAATACTCGGGGGATGCGTCTCAAAACTAATTCGGCGCACCTGACACTCGAAGGCTGGCGGCCTCGCCTTCATCGACTCCGCTTCAAACACTCGGGGGTTGGCGGCCTCGCCTTCACCGACTCCGCCTCTGACACTCGGGGGCTGGCACTTCGAGGTCAACAACAAAAATTTCATCGCAGCACTCGACAGGGCGACTGTCGTGCCTTCTTCGACTCCGCATCACCCACTCGACAAAAAGAACTCGGGGGCTGGACGTGCAGCTGTCGCGTCGACTTCCTCTTCAATAACAAAGTGTCTACATCAGCTCCAACCGCGCATACCTGACATACCGTCGACTCAGGAAGAAGACGGCGTATGCACGCACCCGACACTTGGGGGCTGCGCCGCACAGGCCGTAACAAATTCGCCTCGGCCGCACCCGACACTCGGGGGCTGCGCCGCACAGGTCGTAACAAATTTTCCTCGGCTGCACCCGACACTCGGGAGCGCACTCGCCATCGGTTCGAGTGTTGTACAACTTAAAATATCTACGCCATCAGGCACGAAGACTGAAGTACTCAGAAGATAATTGACAACAGCAAAAAGGGAAGGCAAATTGAGCCTATGCTCAACTACAAATAGTTGCACATAGCCTCGGGGGCTACTCCCATCGGGAGCGCTGTCGCGCACCCGATAAGGCATAGGCAAGAGAAAAACATGCACAGTCGAAGCTTACTCGACTAGCTACTTAGCTACCCACATAAAGCAAAAGCACAATCATAATCTTCCCAAGATGTATCTTCGATCCTTGGATGCTGCACACGTAGTGCATAGGTAAGACCCGCCGATCTGTCGAGCTGGGCCGGGGCCCGCTCCTAACAGCGTTTGCCCTGCAACTTTCCGTGTCAACAGACATAGCGGACGCGTTGGGTAGCAAAGTTACGCTGCAGATCGGCTCAGTAAGGCCTCCGCGGCATGAGTCGAATCTGACCAGCCTGTTCCGGGTTCGAGTCCGGGGACTCGAGCTTGATGTAGGCTAGTAAGGTTTTGCCCAGATGTGCAGTTAACTGGTCCCAATCCGTCAAGTGTACCAGGCCTACTACGCCATTATCCCTAGGCAAAATAAACAAAGCATTAGTCGACGTGCTTTCGACTCAGCATGCACAATCGAGGCATTCTCGACTCAAAATACATAGAAAAGTTCACGCAAAACATCAGTCGACGTATTACCGACTCATCAAGCACAATCGAGACCATCTCGACCCAAAATATACATAGAAAAATGAGCAAAGAATCAGATGGTGAAATACACCTGCAAATGAGTCTCTGCCCGTTTCTTCGAATCGACCAGACACTCGGGGGCTACTCCCATCGGGAGCGCTGAGCGCGCACCCGACGAATTACAGAGTCAAAAGTACCAGAAAATGCAGCAAAGGCGTGAAGACTGAGCCCAAGTCGAGAACATCCTTGGACAACTCAAATTTCGTCGATTACTCCCATCGGGAGCGCACTCGCCATCGGCTCGAGTGACGTACCGGATTTCTCAAAGTCGGCTTTTCTATAGTCCGCAAATGGATTTCTCAAAGTCGGGTTTTCTATAGCCCGCAAATGGATTTCTCAAAGTCGGGTTCTCTATAGCCCGCATCGGATTTCTCAAAGTCGGGTTCTCTATAGCCTGCACCGGATTTATCAAAGTCGGGTTCTCTATAGCCCGCGCGGATTTATCAAAGTCGGGATCTCTATAGCCTGCAACGGATTTATTATTGGATTTTCATACACATACACTGGATTTCTTATAAATGATTCAATTCACGAAGAATGGATAATACAATCATCATATGGTCATCAACACACCCTACGCATCGATTACGCCTACTCGACATACTGTTTGAGTCTCTGCCCGATACTTCGAATCGACCAGACACTCGGCGGCTAGTGACGTGGGTATACCCTCCGGGCACCCCACCATTGGCATACCCGATACGGCCCAAGACGGAGGCCCACCTGGCGGCCCAGTAATTACTTCAAGCACAAGTCAAGGACTCCAAGTCGTAGTCTACTAGGACTCTTGTAAACCCTACCTGGCTCCCTTTATAAGGCCAGGTAGGGGCACCCCCATGGGGGGGAGGGGACAAAACTAGACATAGCATACACGCCATAGCATAGAGAGACCACATCTCACCACCAGAATCGCCATTACGGCCACCATGTAACCTCATATATCATCATAATCAGACAAGCAGGAGTAGGTCTTTACCTCACCATGAGGGGCCGAACCTGGGTAAATCCTTGCTTGTCAGCCGTCCGATACTACCAGCGCGCATATCTTCTCCCTCAAAATCTACCTGGGGTACTCGACCCTAGGATTGCCGTGGGCACACCACGTCACCGCAGGTACCCGCGTGGATGTCGAGCAGGATGGCTTTGCCGTCTTCTGGGTCGATGCAGCGCTGCAGCACTCCTGATATGCTGCGCTTGTAGAGCTCTCCGTTGATGATCGTAAAGGCCTTGGCACGGCGAGTGATGCGCTTGGCTTCTGTCGGGTCTGCTGGCAGTTCCTTTCGCAGCATGTACGCTAGAAAAGGATTAGTCCATGTAGGTTCGATCAATAGTACCTCGATGGGTTGCGTGCCAGGCGTCTCCTGGTCCTTTGCTGGTGAGTCGGGCGAGCTTGAGGTCGATGTCGAAGGCTCGTGTGGCTGCTTCAGCTTGATGGAGCGTTGTGTGATGCACTCGAGGAAGACTCCGTCTGGCACCTTGCCCTTCCGTGAGCCGATGTTGGCGAGCATGTCCGCCTCCTCGTTGCTTTCACGATCCACATGACGCAACTCGCATCCTTCGAAGTTGCCCTCCATGATGTTGTACAGGTCCCGGTAGGCGATCATGTTGCCCGCGATAGCGTCGCAGTCCTTCATGGTTTGCTGCACGACAAGGTTCGAGTCCCCGTAGATCATGAGGTGAGTGGCGCCACAGTTCTTGGCCATTCGCATGCCGTGGAGGAGAGCCTCGTACTCTGCTTCGTTGTTCGTTGGTCTTTTGAAGGTCATCTGCAAAACGTAGCGGAGCTTGTCGCCTTTAGGTGAGATCAGAATGACACCTGCACCCGCGCCATCGTATTTCTTGGAACCATCGAAGTACATGCTCCAAGCGTTGGATAGGTCCGGGACAGATGGTAGCTGAGCTTCGCTCCACTCAGTCGTGAAGTCTGGGAGTACTTGTGCCTTGGTTGCTCTCGGGTGCACGTACTTCAGTTCCCATGGACCTAACTCGATGACCCATTTGGCGACTCTTCCTGTGGCATCTGGGTTGGTGAGGATGTCTCCAATGGCGGATGAGCTAACCACCGTTATCGGGTGCCCATAGAAATAGTGCACCAACTTCCTTGAACTCATGAAGACACCATACGCTAGCTTCTGGTAATGCGGGTACCTCTTCTTGGACACGGACAGAACCTCGCTGAGGTATTAGATAGGTCACTGGACAAGGTGCCCTTTGCCCTCATCGCGTTCAACGACGAGGACTGTGCTGACCACTCGATTAGTTGCTGCGACATAAAGGAAGATGGGTTCCTTCTCAGCGGGTGCGACGAGGATGGGCGGAGTCGACAAGACGTGCTTGAGATGAGCGAACGCTGCCTGAGCTTCTTCCGTCCACTCGAATTTGTCCGTCTTCTTCATCAGTTGGTAGAAAGGGAGTGCCTTTTCGCCCAACTTACTAATAAATCGACCGAGTGCCGCGATTCGACCAGACAGGTGCTGGACTTCTCGGAGCTTTGTCGGAGGTGGCATCGTCAGAATGGCCTCTATCTTCTCTGGGTCTGCTTCGATTCCTCGTGCTGACACTAGGTACCCGAGCAGCTGTCCTACGGGCACGCCGAAGGCGCACTTATCTGGGTTAAGCTTGATCTGGTACTTGTTGAGGTTCGCGAATGTCTCGCGCAGGTCCTGGAGGAGCGTGTCCTCTTTGCGGGTCATGATGACGATGTCGTCGACGTAGACTTGCACGTTCTGCCCGATTTGCAGCTCGAGGCAGTTCTGCATCATGCGCTGGTAAGTGGCACCAGCATTCTTGAGCCTGAAGAGCATTGTCTGGTAACAAAAGACACCGTGGGGTGTGATGAAGGCTGTTTTCTCCTGGTCTTCGGCTCGTAGCTTGATCTGGTTGTAACCCGAATATGCATCCAGGAAAGAGAGGGAAGTGATCTGGTTGTAACTCGCAGCCTGCAGTTGAGTCGATGATCTGGTCGATGCGTGGCAAAGGGAAGTGATCCTTCGGGCAGCATTTGTTGAGGCCGGTGAAGTCGACGCACATGCGAAGCGCGGTCGACTTTTTCTTCTCGACTAGGACTGGGTTAGCGAGCCAGTCTGATTTCTTGATCTCTCGAATGAATCCGGCGTGACGTAGCCTGTCGATCTCTTTGGTGATGAAGAGTCTCTTCGGCTCGGGGACGCGTCGCATGGTCTGCTTAACTGGTCGTGCGTCATCTTATAATTGGAGAGAGTGCTCGGCGAGTTCCCTGGGTACTCCTAGCATATCTGAAGGCTGCCAGGCGAAGATTTCCCAGTTCTCACATAGGAACTCGACGAGCGCGCTTTCCTATGCGATAGGCAAGCTTGATGACACAGTCGGATGGACCTGGTGAGCTGTCGTGTCGTTGGTGGCGTTGAAGGCTGCGTCGTATGCAGGCTTCTTGGCGACAGGAAAGATGGTCCTGTCGTTGTCCCTGGACACCTCTTCGAGTTGCTCTTGCAAGCCGAAGGACTCGGAAATCTTGCTGAAGACTCTGTCTGTCGTGGTGGTATCACGGCAGATGCCATAGGTATGGCTAAGTTGTGGGGCCGATGGACGCTGGGGGATTCGGGGAGGGATTGCGCGATGGAGTCGCACACGAAGAACACGGCAGACACACAGATTTACCCTGCTTCGGGGCCCTCGTGAGGAGGTAAAACCCCTACTGCAGCATCTATCCTACTTTGGTGTATTCTCCTCTCATATGCGGTAGGTACAGGTGCTCCTCGAGTTGTATGATCCAACAATGGTGGAGAGCTCAAGGAAGAAGAAGAAGTCTACGGGGAAATGAGCCCGCGGGCCGTCTGTGCGCCCGCGCGTCGCCCCTGGTCCTCTTCCCTGGTGCCCTTTATATAGGTGTCCAGGGGACAAGTGAGGGACAAGGGGACAAGGAACACTGTGCGCTGTGCACTGTAGCTGACATGACCACTGGGGTCTAATCAATACTGTAGCGTCATAGGGATGGGCTTGGGGTGACCTGTCTATCCTTGCCCTTGTCTTCTAGCTCCTGTCTCCGGGATCTTCGGTAGGTTGCAGGGAATCTTGTACTTGACGAGGTAGCGCCTGGGATGCCGGAGGTTGATGTAGCATGCCGAGGTAGAGGTGACGGTCGAGGCAGTGATCCGAGTCGCTGGAGTGCTGGTCCGGGGCAACTCGGTCCAGCCGAGGTTAGCATATCTCGGTCGAAGTGGTGATCCGGATTGACACACAGGTCAACGGACTGATTAACTCGGTAGCGATCCTGGGAGTCCCGGTCGAAGCAGCCATGGCCCGAGGTGGAGATATCGTCCTGCTGGCCGATCCTGGTCCAACCGGGTTATCCAAACCTTGGGCCAGCCGAGGTATAGGACGCTCGGCCCATCCAAGCTGAGAGGTGTCGACCTACCCGGGCGAAGGCGAGGCAAAGCGCGGGACGCGGCCCATCCGAGATAGGCAGTAAGGTCGGTTCGGCCGAGGCTGGTAGGCCACACGGCCTAGCCGAGGCTCCGCCGAGGCTGGCAGGCCATCCGGGGCTGGAGGGAGATTCCGGCCTGCTCCAGGGCGTGGAACGGAGCTGGCTCGCCGGGGTAAGCCACCTTCGGCCCATCCGTGATAAACGATGCCGCCATCGTCGTATGTCGGCCCAGATGAACGCATGTCGGCCAAGGGCAACCAAACTCGGCCCAGAATACTTTCTTTGCCTTTTTCCTTATCTTCTATCTATTTAACTTCTGCTTTTATCTCTTTACCAACACAACAACCACATAACTCTAGGGTACCGGGGATTACATCCCGACATTAGTCCCCGAGGCTGCGGGGGACTCGCAGAGTGGTGCGCAGACTTACAAAGATAAATAACCACACCAAAAAACCTCCATATACACAACCTCCTGCCTGCATCGGCACCTTTAGACGTCGGTTTTCAGTCACTCTGGGCATTACTGAAATCACATGCCGCTAGCATTACCTGGACCGACGTATAACCTGCATGGACATATCTCATACGTCTCAGTACCTCTACATTTCTAGGCATATCTCATATGTCTCGGTACCTCGGCCTCTCTATAGGCATATCAGATGTGTCTCGGTACCTCGGCCTTTCCATAGGCATATCTCATATGTGTCGGTACCTCGACCTCTCTATAGGCATATCACATATGTCTCGTTACCTCGGCCTCTCTATAGGCATATCACATATGTCTCGGTACCTCGGCCTCTCTATAGGCATATCACATGTGTCTCGGTACCTCGGCCTTTCTATAGGCATATCTCATATGTCTCGGTACCTCGGCCTCTCTATAGGCATATCACATATGTCTCGGTACCTCGGCCTTTCTATAGGCATATCACATATGTCTCGGTACCTCGGCCTCTCTGGGCGCTTACCGACATTAGATGTCAACAACCTGAGCTAGATTGACATGGACATATCTCATATGTCGGTTTTTTGCCACTTTGGGCGTTTACCGACATTGGATGTCGCCAGCATAAGCTGGACCGACATATAACCTGCACGGACATATCTCATATGTCGGGTTTTAGCCACCTTGGGCATTACTGAAGGCGCATGTCGCCAGCATTAGCTGGACCGACATATAACCTGCGCGGACATATCTCATAGGTTGCCTTTGGCAAACCAACATAAACGATGACCGGGGATACAGAATGATGCCATGATACGTTGACAAACCGGATAAACGGCGATCTGGGATATGGAATGATGCCGTGATACTGTGGCGAACCGAAATAAACGGTGATCTGGGATATGAAATGATGCCATGATACTGTGGCGAACCGAAATAAACGGCGATCTGAGATATGGAATGATGCCATGATATGCTGGCGAACCGAAATAAACGGCGATCTATGATATGCATTTCATAATTCGGCAAACCGATACCGAAGATCATACATGATTTGCCTCCGACACCACAATGAGTTCAAGATGAACCCGAGATGACCAATATGTCTCGGTGAAGAACGTTCCATCGCCAAAACCGATTTCCCCTTTCAATGTTAGCTCAAGCATACACATATAAAGAATATTTGACGGGAACAACAATTCTACTAACAGAGGTAAAAAGCTATAGCATACGACAGAGATTACTCCTAGTGTCAGAACTACTCATGCAGACGCAGACTCGGTCTCAACCGAGTCCCCGAGTTACTTTACAGATCTGGGAGAACAACCGAACTGATTGGCCGGCCAGTACCCGGGTCAAAACACTTTGTTCCCGGGGAAAACAACTAAGCAAGGTACTACGGGGCAGTCCCGAGCTATTTTTGAGATTACCTAAACAGCAAGCAATATTTTAAATACTCACGTAGTTATCTTGGTGTCGGGTAGATGTCAACGTTTATGCCGCTGCAGCACCCGACCCTTGAAGTGCCGATCCGAGGCTGGAGGAATTGATTTGCTGATGTCGGCCTGCCTGCAGAATTTGACCCGGCCGAGGCAGTGGACCTGGTTCATCCGAAGCAGGGGGTGTGGCCCAGCCGGAACTTGCCCCGTCCAAGGCGCGTTTACGAGGCCGCGAGGCCGACCTGCCCATGCTAGATCTCGACCATCCGAGATATCGAAAGGCCAACATGCTACCTCGGCCTTTCTGACCGAGATAGGCACCAGTTTACGCGATTTCGGCCCACTGAGCTAACCGAAGCTTAGTCCGCCCCGAAGTACCAAGAATTCGGTCTGCCCGAGACCTCAATACCTCGGTTATCTCGAGCGAGGTACCACAGGGAGCCGAGATGACGAGGCCACAAAGGGAAATCGAACGAGCCGGGAGCCGCGGCTCGCGGGCCAGGCGCGGCCACCCATGGCACGGCCGAGGTGAGGGCGCGACCCACCGGGGAGCCGAGGTGCGGCCTACCGGCGCCAGAACTGGCACAAGGCGGAGCGCGGGGAGACAGGGGATCGGCTGCGCGGGCCTGGCGCGACCAGCCGCGGGACGGAGAGCCAAGCACCCACGTGGCGGGGAGGTGGCGAAGGCAACCGGCCGGACGCTGCCGATGCAGATTCGAAAGCGGCCGACCTCGGAGGCCTGCGCGCGGGAGGCCGAGGACGGACGCGCTGGAGATGCGGCCCTTCGGCGCCGGCGAGCACGGAGCTTGGGCTCGGCCGCGGACCGGCGTAGAGGTCCTTGCGAGCAGAGCTGGGGCGGATTGAGGCAAGGCGCGGATGCGCCGGTGCGCCGGCGGGCACGAGGACAATGGTGCGGACGCGCCAGTCACAGACTACGAGGGCGCACTGCTGAGGGTGCGGGCACGGGCGAGGATGCCGAGGTAGCAGCAGATGCGGGGTACGAGCACGTGCTCGGGCCCGGGAGAATCGGGCGGGGATGAGCAGGCGCAGCGGACGGCACGGGGATGCTCGGGTGCATGCTGATGAAGGTGTTGGTGACGCGCGGGAGGCGACGACGGCGCGCATGGTCGTGAAGCTGTGGTCTCGGGTGTCGGGGAGTCCAGCGAGGAAACGTCGGAGGAAGATGCTTTTTAACTTGGCCCGGAACTCGATTCCATCACTTGGATGCCGGCTCGATAGGCTGAAACGCGGGGACGATGTCGATGTCGAGTCCCCGAGTCGTTGAAGAAGGTCCCGTCCGAATTGGATCCAGCAAGCGCCACTGCTGGCCCCACGGTGGGCGCCAACAGTCGTGGTGGTATCACGGCAGATGCCATAGGTATGGCTAAGTTGTGGGGCCGATGGACGCTGGGGGATTCGGGAAGGGATTGCGCGATGGAGTCGCACACGAAGAACACGGCAGACACACAGATTTACCCTGCTTCGGGGCCCTCGTGAGGAGGTAAAACCCCTACTGCAGCATCTATCCTACTTTGGTGTATTCTCCTCTCATATGCGGTAGGTACAGGTGCTCCTCGAGCTGTATGATCCAACAATGGTGGAGAGCTGAAGGAAGAAGAAGAAGTCTACGGGGAAATGAGCCCACGGGCCGTCTGTGCGCCCGCGCGTCGCCCCTGCTCCTCTTCCCCTAGTGCCCTTTATATAGGTGCCCAGGGGACAAGTGAGGGACAAGGGGACAAGGAACACTGTGCGCTGTGCACTGTAGCTGACATGACCACTGGGGTCTAATCAATACTGTACATGCGTCATAGGGATGGGCTTGGGGTGACCTGTCTGTCCTTGCCCTTGTCTTCTAGCTCCTGTCTCTGGGATCTTCAGTAGGTGGCAGGGAATCTTGTACATGATGAGGTAGCGCATGGGATGCCGGAGGTTGATGTAGCGTGCCGAGGTAGAGGTAACGGTCGAGGCAATGATCCGAGTCGCTGGAGTGCTGGTCCGGGGCAACTCGGTCCAGCCGAGGTTAGCATATCGCGGTCGAAGTGGTGATCCGGATTGACACACTGGTCAACGAACTGATTAACAAGGTAGCGATCCTGGGAGTCCTGGTCGAAGCAGCCATGGCCTGAGGTGGAGATATCGGCCTGCTGGCCGATCCTGGTCAAACCGGGTTATCCAAACCTTGGGCCAGCCGAGGTATAGGACTCTCGGCCTATCCAAGCTGAGAGGTGTCGACCTGCCCGGGCGAAGGCGAGGCGAAGCGCGGGACGCGGCCCATCCGAGATAGGCAGTAAGGTCGGTTCGGCCGAGGCTGGTAGGCCACACGGCCCAGCCGAGGCTCCGCCGAGGCTGGCAGGCCATCCGGGGCTGGAGGGAGATTTCGGCCTGCTCCAGGGCGCGGAACGGAGCTGGCTCGCCGGGGTAAGCCACCTTCGGCCCATCCGTGATAAACGATGTCGCCATCGTCGTATCGGCCCAGATGAACGCATGTCGGCCAAGGGCAACCAAACTCGGCCCAGAATACTTTCTTCGCCTTTTTCCTTATCTTCTATCTATTTAACTTCTGCTTTTACCTCTTTTACCAACACAACATCCACATAACTCTGGGGTACCGGGGATTACATCCTGACACTGTCGCATCTGTCTGACCGGTCGAAATCACCCATCACCGTGATGACTCCTTTCGGGCCTGGCAGCTTCAGCATGAGGTATGCGTAGTGTGGCACGGCCATGCACCTGGCGAATGTTGGTCTCCCAAGGATTGCGTGATACTGTGAGGCCCAGTCGACGACTTCAAAGTCGATTGCCTCTCTTCTGAAGTGGTCGGGTGCGCCGAAGGTTACGTCGAGTGTGATCGTTCCCACGGGGCGAACTGCTTTCTCGGGTACTATGCCATGGAAGGTGCTTCCTGACTTGGGTAGGTTCGTCAGGGATCGGACCATCTTCCGGAGGGTGTTAGCGAATATGATGTTGATGCCGCTACCTCCATCCATGAACACCTTGGTCATTGCGAAGTCGCCGATCTGCGCCTCGACCACGAGTGCAGCATGGCCCGGCCGCGATACTTTCGGCGGGTGATCGGCTCTCGAAAATGTGATGTTAGTCTCGGATCCCTTCAGGTATTCTGGTGTCGCAGGTGGACAAGCAATAGTTTGGTAAACCTGTCGACTAATCAGCTTCTGGCATCTGTTCGTTGGGCGGCCCATCTGGATCATGTTTAGTTGTCCGCGTACGACTGGCACTGGTCTTCTGCTACTCGAACGTCTTCTTGCTGGGGCTGCGACTGTATGTACATTGCTGCTGCGTGCGCGGGTGGAGGAGCGGCCGCGGGTGGAGCCTGGAGTGCCAGCGGTGCAGCGGGTTGCGCTGCCGGTGCCTGAGGCTGAACCTTCTTCTGGATGGCCTCGTATATCTTGAGTGCCTTTCTACAGTCCTTCAGCGCAGATGGTTGGCGCCCCACTTTCCTGTCTCTGGGTTCCTGAACATGTGATGTCTGCATGGCTGCTCGAGTTCCTCTTCAGGGGAGAGGGTGCGGCGTTTCCACTCGCATTTCTGCCCTCCATCGTTGCGGTAGTTATCCTGGTTTCGGCCGTACTGGCCCTGGCTATTTTGACGACCGCTGTCGCGACTGCCATCCTCACGGGGGTTATTGAACCCAGTCGCTACTAGTTCGATTGTGTCCCGTGCATCATAACGGGGTTTCTTCTTGCGGCGATCATCTCTCCAGTTGCTTGGGCAACCTTCCTCTTTCACCGAGTAAGGACGGTCGTCTCGTACTAATTCTTCTCCATCTGCCCATTGGTTTGCTATCCTCATGACTTCGACCATGGAATTTGGCTGGAGTCAACCGAACGCTTCCCTGAGATCTTGGCGCCACACGCCGCGCTGAAAAACGTCCATAGCCCTATCTTCTGAGATGACTCCGATGCTGTGGCGCAGCAGGGTCCATCGTGAGATGTAAGAGCGCAACGATTCTTCCTTTCCTTGCTTACAAGCCTGCAGCTCGACGAAGGTGCCGGGCCGTATGTTCCGAGGAAGTTCTTGATGAAGGCTTCTTCAAACTGCTCCCACGAGTTGAAGGAGTTCTTGGGCATGGTTTGGAGCCACCCGCGTGCAGATCCAGCGAGCATCAACTGAAGATACTGCATCGCTATAGTCGTGTTGCCTCTTGGCAGTTGCAGGCGATGAGGTAGTCTTCGAGCCAGAGCCTCGGGTCTTGCGTTCCGTCGAACTTCGCTGCTTCGGCTGTGAGCTTGAAGCCTTTTGGCATCCTTGTGTCGCGGATGCCGAGGGTGAAGCACGAGGCGCCGCACGGCTCGTAGCTTCCACTGGAGTGGAGCTCTTGGTCTTGGGTGCTACTCGCTCGTTTGGCGCGGTTGCGGTCGAGCTGCCGCTGCGTGATGTAGTTGCGCGCGTCTTCTCCTTCTTGAAGGTGTCGCGCGGGCCGCTTTACGTGCACGGCACGCTCGCGGTCGCGTCGACCTGGATCTTCTGTTGGTTTATCGGCTGCGCCTGACTTGAGCAGAGCGTCTTCCGCCAACTTGAGTGCTGCTGCTTGTGTACGTTGGCGCGCGGGTCACTGATGGTCCCGAAGAGCAAGGCTTTGATACCTGCAAAAGTATACTCCACCAAGATGCGAACTAAATCATAACACCTCAGTAATTAAGATAACTCAGAGTATAGCATTAAGTATCATGACATGAAGTGAAAATAAGAACATGCTAGATCTAGTCATGGAGTAGTGGCAATGGTCACGCCCACATCCCCGGTAGCATGGTATTTTAGTTTATCCCTAGTGAGGTAACAAAGTAAGGTAAAGATACCAAAGTGGATCGCAGAACTTTCTCTCACGTTCACTGCACTAGCCACCCCCCGTTACTCCAACTAATGCACACGTTCCCCCACACACGCTCTCATAAACATGCTTGATCAAAACAAGTAGACAAGAACGGGGTACATAATATGCATCTATACTCATAACTGAAACAAACATTGCAATCTCAAACATATATTAACTCATAAAGATCCACCACAAAGGTATTACAACGGTGACCGTAATCATGTTCAGCAGCTCATACGGTGCTAATTAGTGAAGCTCAAGAGAGGAGAGATACATAAGTTACTTCCACAAACCCATAGTCCAGAGGTGGACTACTCCCTCTTCATCATGGAGACGGTGGAGAAGTCGATGGAGAAGATGGAGACCACGCCGGCAGCGCCCCGCCGGAGTTTTCCCCCTCCAATCTGCAGCTCCTGATCTCCGTTTCGGTGTTTCTGTGTTTGTGCGGCGCTCCTTCCAGAGAACGTCGGGGGACCTTTTTTATAGGCGTTTTTAGGTCAAGACGATGTCGGTGGAGCGAAGATCGACGGCAACGGAGCCACGAGGCCCAAACGGGTGGGCCCCACGCGGCCACAGTACCTGGCCGCGTGGGCCACCCCTTTGGCCCTCGGCCTCCGTTTGTTCGCTTCCTTCGCCCACAGGTCTTCTTCCTTCCAAATATTGACGCCCGTAAATTTCCAGGTGATTTCGTTGACGTTTGGGTCCCTGAAACATTAAAATAAGAAAACGGGTTTTCTGCCTGTGCAGGGTTAATTCCATAAAAATAGGAAATAAATGAATATTCCCAAAATCATTATAAAACATTGATATAACCCTTATATGATGCAAATATGATTGGAATATAAGCAATTAAAGTGCAAAGTTCATGTATGCATTTTACATGCATCAACATCCCCAAGCTTAATCCATGCTCGTCCTCGAGTATGAAGATGATAAAACTAACATGGACTTTGCAATTTAATACTTAACAATGATATCAAAGATGATTACTATTGCTACATATAGTCAAATGATTCATTCTTCAAAGGAGTAGCAATATGCAAATAGTTTATGAAGTGATATCAAGTATTCAAGACAAGGATGTTCATTGATAGTTCACAAAGTGTAACATGGTAGCAAGTAATATGGAACACATGTATGCATAATGATAAGTAGAACATCCTACAATGGTCATAGAGTGTAGATGAAAATCTGAATATGATAGGTGTACACTTTGGAAAGATGTATATGTGAGTAGAGGTAAAGCATGCATAAGTTTCATCCAACTTCCAAACTCTTCTACTTAAGTTAATGATTGCAATAAGGTATTCATTGGTGTCAAGCTCTCATTGCCCCTATCATAGCATCTTGAATGATTAAGGTTAAAGTGAAAGCAAATATGAGTAGTGTGCTTGATAAAGAATGGGTTGAATGTCTCATGCCCCTTGAATACAAGTACTTACACCATGTGTTACTCAACTTGGGAAACAAAGCAAGTTCAATTAAATATCATTGTAAGCATAATAGTATCATCAAGAGCGTCAACTGGGGTACCTCTTGTCCCAAGATATGGAACAAGCCCATATCAAAATGACAAGACAAACAAACAAAATGAACAATCTCAACACCCTTTTTATTTACCATTTGGAATAGTTTTTTATTGCAAGGTGTATCACAGAAGGTTCACCATAGTATGTAAGTAAATTTCCACCATGAATGATGCATGGCTTAGATTAGCGGCCCAGGCGTCTCTCTAACCATTTACACAAACTCATTTAAACTCACTTATTTCCACATTTATTTCAACATGATAAGCATCCATAGACAAAAGCACATGATATCAACTAAATGAGATGAAGAGCGTGTTGAAAGCTTGCCATGTGACAGCACATATGGGCTAACTTCCAACCCAAAACATTCATCAAGCCACAAACATCATAATCTTAATCACAATGGGTCAAGTTTTATTATGCAAATAAAAGAACATTGTGCATCAAGTTCGTGAGAGCTATATAACCAATTTTTTCCATTGCAATCAATAACATAAACATTTTCATTCAGAGGTAAGATAACACAAACAACATGTTAAACATACTCGGAATAGCATAAAGCCAATAGGTAGATATGGTGGACTCACTGGAATAACTTTGGTTGAAGGTGTTGGAAACAAGTTTTTGCTTGTTGGAGTTTTTGGGCTAGCAAAAGGGAGAAAGTTGACCATCTAGATGCATGCATGAGTGTCCATAGAACTAACTAATCCATGTTAAACCAAGTAAATAACAATCAGCACCAAAACATGAATAAGTGATAGCTCTACAAAAAGAATTTGCAAACTATTACTCATAAACAAGCTCATGAATCATGCAACTATATGTATCATTAAAAATCAAGTCAAACATCCCTTTTCCCAATCTTATAAAAGCATCCAACATATTTCAACCCATATTTCCAGTAGCTCTCTCATATATAATTGATAGTGTGGTGGTCTCTCAAGACTCAAACAAAAACAAAAAACGACGCTCCAAGTTTATGCGATAAAGTGTTTCGATCGAAAAACAGAAGTTGGACGTGTGCAAACCGAGAGTGTGTAGGTCCAGCGGGGTTGTCTTCACATCCCCAAGCTTATGGTCTTCACCATCCTTGGATAGCTCTTGGTGCATCTCCTCCAATCCCTGTGAAAAAACTTCAAAACACCGTTTCTCCCATCTCTTTTCTGTGGGGTGCATTAATAGTGATAAACAAATAGGTTCCTTGCTGCATATAATCCTTGAACAAAAATTCATATGACATGTCCAGAAAGTGTATAATGTTGTATGCCTACTCATAAACTCAATTGGATCAAAAAGATTCAACTTAAAAGCTCAAAGCATGCATCAAACAAAATGGGACAGAATCTGTCCAGAAAAACAGCAGCAGCAAAACGTATTTTTCTACCCTACCAAACTTTCTCGAAAAATTCCGAAAA
Organism: Poa pratensis; assembly: GCA_947311845.1. Lineage (NCBI taxonomy): Eukaryota > Viridiplantae > Streptophyta > Magnoliopsida > Poales > Poaceae > Poa > Poa pratensis. The sequence goes on from CAMZMU010000063.1 coordinate 50,873,222, forward strand.
AATTCATGCATACAGAGGATGAAAAGTTGCAACTACAGTTCAAATATGAGCTCATTCGGAGTTACAGAATAAGAATTAAAAATCATACCGTGCACTGACTTGTGCAGGAATAAAATCTCCGAACGCTATAAGCAACTTTTTCAAACCAAAAAGGGTAAAACTTGGCACTTTATTAAAAACTCCAGAACCTAACTAGACACAAAATCTCTTGTTACAGCAAGAGGACACAAAGAAAAATCACACACAAAAATAACCGGGTTGCCTCCCGCAAAGCGCTTTCTTTATAGCCATATAGCTAGGCTTCTTACTTGTTGTTTTATTGTGGACGAAGCTCATGAGGGAGCTTGAACTTTGGTGGTTCCCTCTTCCTTGGAAAGTGTTCCATGCACTTCTTGTGTGGAAACTGAAACTTTACATTCCCTTCCTTTGAATCAATGATAGCACCTGTGGTACGAAGAAAAGGTCTTCCAAGAATAATAGGACTAGAGGTTTTTCCCCATGTCCATGATTAGAAAATCCACAGGCACAAAAGTCATATGTAACTCTACCATAACATCACTTACTTTTCCCAAAGCATGTTTAATAGAGTCATCAGCAAGTGCTAGTTCAATAGAGCATTTTTCAAGATTTTTCAATTCAAGCACTTCATATAGTTCTTTAGATAAAACAGAGACACTAGATCCTAGATCAAGTATGGCATGGTGTGTCTCTTTTCCAATAGTTACTAGTACCTTAGGTATCCACATATCCCCAAGCTTAGGTGGTATCATAGCCTCTTGGTTGTACCTAGCAATCTTTTCTTTCAAGACATGATTAGCAATATAAGAACCAAAACCTGCTTGGTTAGTGTTGATGGAAGGATCACTTGCAAATTTTTGTAAGATAGATATTAATTCATGCAAGCTACAATTTTCTAAGTCAAGCAAAGGATCCTTGACTTCATTAAGCATTTTAACTTCCTCAACTTTCTTTTCCTTTTTAACCCAAACTTGTTGCTACAGGAACTTTTCACATGTTTAAGAGATGAATCTTTTCTCAATGAATCACTAACTCGAACCAATTTTTCCTCAATATTGTTCAGGTAAACATCTTTTTCCAGAAATTCTTTCTCACAAATTCTCAACTTATGCATGACATTAACCAATTCATTGTTTATCTTTGGAATAATGTTTTCAGAATAAGAAACTAGTTGTTCAAAATCTTCCTTACTAGGTAGCTTTTCTAACTTAGTTTCAAATTTATCCTTTGATGAAGCAAGTGCTATTGTGGTGTCTTCCAACTTTTTCTTGCTACCCACAAAGCTACCAAAAATCCTTCTAAGTGTCATGGCTGCACAAGGTGGTGTTGACAAGACAAAACTTCCACCTGTAGCCCCATCTAAAGCATTTTGATACCAAGGATCTATTCCATAATAGAAATAAAGATTTAGCTTTTCATCTTCACAAGGTGTAGGATCTTCATAATGCATCCTATTAATTCTTACCCAAGCATCTTTTAATGTTTCTCCATGATATTGTTTAAAACTAGAAACAGAATTCCCTAGAGAACTCCCTCCTTGTTTGTTTCCAAGCACCATGATAGCAAGTTTTTTTTGGTATTTTTAATTTTTTATGCAAAACTGAAATAAATATGATATGATATGCAATGACACTAACAAAACAAATAAATTGCTTTGTAAGTAAAGATGGATAAGATGGTGCTCACGTAGGTGCAACCTCCCCAAGCTTAGGTGTTAGCACAAGTTGGTGACGTTGACTTTGTTGTGAGATGAATGCGATGATGCACACCCTTGGATAAATCTCTCAGCTACGATTCCCCGGCAACGGCGCCAGAAAACGTCTTGATGATCCCGAAGAGCAAGGCTTGATACCTGCAAAATAAACGGGATTAGGTTGAGACTCCAAGTGCAGAGTGTATAGTAAGTGGAAGACAGTTTTCCCCACGAGGGGTGACTCGAGGGTTTAATATCGAACTCTCGGGGAATCTGAAGTGGTAGATTTATCTTCTTATCCTTCTTTTGGTTACCTACAAAACAAGGTTAGATGTTTTGGTCCTCAACCTCACCTGTGGTTGTCAAGCACAAGGTGTAAGAATGATATCAGGATAGTTATGCAATGCAAACAAGAAATAAATATGCAATGATGGTGGATGCAATGATAAATGATATTTTTGGGTTTTTGAATGATGTATGCAAGATGAAAAGTATTTTTGTATTTTCGGATTTAATGATGGCTGAAAATAGAAAAGTGGTATATGGTGTTGGAAAGGTGTTTCTTATGATTAAAAATGGACTGGGGTTCATGGTTTCACAAATGCACTCTCTCTTTATAAAGTGGTAGACAATGGAACACACACAGTTAACATATGAGATTGCAACACAGGGTTTGATAACAAGTTACTTAGATATATGGGCATCACGTCCTAACATAGAGATCTTTTGGTTATTAACCTCTCTTATACTCCACCAAGATGCGAACTAAATCATAACACCTCAGTAATTAAGATAACTCAGAGTATAGCATTAAGTATCATGACATGAAGTGAAAATAAGAACATGCTAGATCTAGTCATGGAGTAGTGGCAATGGTCACGCCCACATCCCCGGTAGCATGGTATTTTAGTTTATCCCTAGTGAGGTAACAAAGTAAGGTAAAGATACCAAAGTGGATCGCAGAACTTTCTCTCACGTTCACTGCACTAGCCACCCCCCGTTACTCCAACTAATGCACACGTTCCCCCACACACGCTCTCATAAACATGCTTGATCAAAACAAGTAGACAAGAACGGGGTACATAATATGCATCTATACTCATAACTGAAACAAACATTGCAATCTCAAACATATATTAACTCATAAAGATCCACCACAAAGGTATTACAACGGTGACCGTAATCATGTTCAGCAGCTCATACGGTGCTAATTAGTGAAGCTCAAGAGAGGAGAGATACATAAGTTACTTCCACAAACCCATAGTCCAGAGGTGGACTACTCCCTCTTCATCATGGAGACGGTGGAGAAGTCGATGGAGAAGATGGAGACCACGCCGGCAGCGCCCCGCCGGAGTTTTCCCCCTCCAATCTGCAGCTCCTGATCTCCGTTTCGGTGTTTCTGTGTTTGTGCGGCGCTCCTTCCAGAGAACGTCGGGGGACCTTTTTTATAGGCGTTTTTAGGTCAAGACTATGTCGGTGGAGGAAGATCGACGGCAACGGAGCCACGAGGGCCAAACGGGTGGGCCCCACGCGGCCACAGTACCTGGCCGCGTGGGCCACCCCTTTGGCCTCGGCCTCCGTTTGTTCGCTTCCTTCGCCCACAGGTCTTCTTCCTTCCAAATATTGACGCCCGTAAATTTCCAGGTGATTTCGTTGACGTTTGGGTCCCTGAAACATTAAAATAAGAAAACGGGGTTTTCTGCCTGTGCAGGGTTAATTCCATAAAAATAGGAAATAAATGAATATTCCCAAAAATCATTATAAAACATTGATATAACCCTTATATGATGCAAATATGATTGGAATATAAGCAATTAAAGTGCAAAGTTCATGTATGCATTTTACATGCATCAGTCACCCTCCGGAGGTTGGGTCAGCTGCAGATATATATGTGCCTATTGACATCAGAGCGGCAGAGATTGTTTTTGGGGTCGGAATCCCTTCTGCGTCTTCTGTCACGTAGGATGACTCGAGGTTGCGGGTAGCTCCCACTCTATCTGCGTCTGTCATCCGATTCATGCGTGTTCTATGGCGCCTTTGCGAGACTGCAGTCTCAGAGGAGGCGAAGGAGAAAGCTGCGCGTCGGGCACTCGAGTTGTCAGCGATCTCCTTGCGTCGGACTAACTCAGCTTTTTCCACGCGGATCTTCTCGGTGTCCTTCCACATCAGGTACCGGTATGCCATCATGTCTTCCCTGGTCGCATCTTCGGGGGGCATGGTGTACTCCTCCATGTCTTCAGGGCTCTGATCCCCATCTCGCGGGTGATGATGAGCTTCGTCACCCCGTCTAGCATGATCACCTCCAGCGGGTATGCCGGAGGTTCTTCTCGACGATTGTTGTTCGGTGTCGTGGTTTCGATCATGAAGATTTGCGCTGGGCGTGACTGGGCCGTCGACTGCGCGTCGCTGTTGTCGGAGTTGTCCCGGAGTCGAAGATGGAGGCGACGTGATACACGCCGTAGTCGTTGCAGAACTCGTCGGGTGAAGACTCGACGATCTTCGTTGTCTCCGTTGCCGATGGAGGTGCGGCGGGTGGGGTTGATGCGGACGCGACCTTCGCAGTTGATGTTGTGGAAGTGAACACGATCTCCGTAGTCGAAGGAGATGCGGTCGATGTCGGTGATGCAGATGCGATCTCCGTAGTCGACGGAGACGCGGTCGATGTCGATGATGCAGATGCGATCTCCGTAGTCGACGGAGACGTGGTCGATGTCGATGAGGCAGATGCGATCTCCGTAGTCGACGGAGACGCGGTCGATGTCGATGATGCAGATGCGATCTCCGTAGTCGACGGAAACGCGAGTCCCGCAACCGTCATAGGCGCGAGAGTGGAGGGTCGAAAGACTCCCCACTTGTTCACATGGAGTTGCATGTTTCCAAACGACAAACACATACCTCCATAGAGATCGGCGTACACCGAGCGCTGGGCCGGCGGGTGCGGATCGTAGGTGAAGGAGCCGAAGCAGATTGGTTTCTCGACGGTCGGAGCGTCGATCTTCATTGCCGATGGAGCCGGTGCAACCATGATTCCAGCACTCGTCTTTCCCACAGACGGCGCCAAATGTCGAGGGGTCACCTCGGCAGATCCCAGGGTCGAGTGCCCGGGTTGATTGAAGGGGAGAAGATTGTGAGTGCTGGTAGTTACCACGGCTGACAAGCAAGGCGATTTACCCAGGTTCAGGCTCCCGAAGGATAACACCCTACTTCCTGCTTGTCTGATATGTATTGATGGAGTCGAAGGTTACAATAGCGACCTCGGCGAGATGGCAATCTCGCTATGGTTTTGGTGGATAGTATGGACGTACCCTCGACAGAGGTCCCTCCTAGCCTTTATATGGAGGCTAGGTCTCAGGAAATCGTTGTCGGTTAGGTTTACAAGATTTGGTAAGTTTCTACCGACCTAGTCTTCGACTTCCTCGGTACGTACGTTGTCCTTGTTGGGCCCTTCACGGGCCTGCAGTGGTTGATCCCGAGGCTTGGCGTGCACCAGGTATTTTCATAGTGGGGCACCGAAGGGTAGGCCCACCTCACACGCTCACTGGCCACGCCATTTACTCCGGCAGCCTTTGACCGGCGCGGGAGCCGAGAGGATGAGGACGCGGCCGTTCACGGGCGGTTCTGTTCCGCGCCATTTTCTCCCGCGTCGTTTTCCCGCCATTTCACCCCCCCAAGCCGAACCCAATGGGCTGGGTTTCGCCTGGGCGGCACTAAATAGCGCCGAAACGGCGCTATTTGGGCTTTGTGGGGGGGGGGGGGGGGGAGTGGTAGCAAAACGGCGCTATTTAGTCCGACCGGCGCTAAAAAGGCCTCTGGGGGCGACTGGTGATGCCCTCAGATCCCCAAGGAAGTTGTCTCAGCAACCACGCGGGCAAGCCGCCATACACAAGATCCCAAGTTATTGCCGACTCCGAAACGAGATGCCCCCATGGACGAACAAGACGCAGAACGCCTTCGATCCTGGGGATCTAAGGTTTCCCTTTGGAGCCAAGGAGCCCTCGTCAATAGGGCTGGAAGTAAAACTCGAAACTCGTGAGCTTAATGAGTACTCGAAAACTCGGCTCAACTTGGCTCGAACTCGGAAACTAATGAGTTGAGCCAAGCTGACATTTCTTGCTCATTAAGAAAACAAGTTTAATGAGTCGAGTTACGAGTACTCGTTAAACTCGTTTAGCTCGTAATATGCCTAAGACTATTAATTAGTGGCCTAGTTCATTAAATGTTTTTGTTCATCAACATGCAACACAAAGTTCAGATCTATAATGTCCACATTATCTAGGTCATACCTACGCAGAAGTATAGCCAGTAGGCATATCTAGCTGTTATTTTTTATCATGTTGTTAATGTTTATGCTATTGACGATGATTTGTTAAGAAATGTTTGAATATTTAAGTTTATGTTATATTATGGCTACTCTCGCCATACACGTTTATATTGTTGATGTTTATTACCGAGATTAATGAGTTTAATGAGCCAACTCGAGTTTTTATTGAGTCGAGCCAAGTTGAGCTCTTGTCCTCGTTTAGTTAACGAGTTCAGTTGAGTTGGCTCGTTAACTGACGAGTATTTAAGATTTGAGTCGATTCGAGTCAAGCTGACTCGATATCAACCCCTATTCGTCAACGCTTCTCAGCGGCACCCGCGGGTGTTGGCGACTATTGGCCGTACGGCCATGGCTGACGCGCCGGGTGGACATCGACGCCCTGGTCTTTCTCTACTACTCGGGCGCGCCTCCCTACTCCTCTTGTGAAGAAGCCCTCGTAGTCAACATCTACCTCCCGGCACAAGGGATTGAGCTGGGGCGCCCACAATCGCTGCCATCGTGCTCGTCTTCCTCACCTCCGTCCGAGGCTGCCGCCGCACGATTATGTTGCATCCAACCTTAATTAGCTTGGATCCCTACCCATAGCAGCTCCAGCCGGCAAAGTCCTCTTCTCTCCTTCATGTCATCGTGATTGGCACAAACATGGAGCGACAGCGGGCCAGCCGAACTTAGCATCAGGATTCAGGACGACATAAGTTAGTCAAGAGCCGCGTTGATGACTAGGTCTATTGTGTCCGTGGGATTGTGGCCACGACTCGGTATATTCTGGTTTGACCACCCAGGTCATACGTCCATTGCACTGTAGATCTACTCCAACTTGGCGTGTCCGATTCTGGATGGCATGGATGAGCACCACGGCCTCGATTGCACACATACCTACACGTTGAATTTGCTGAGTGCGAGACCCTCTGCATGAGTAAATGAGAGTGTCAACAGACTTCATCATGGAGGCTACTGTGCTTGCAGGTCAGTGATCATAGTACTTATGCAATTTTCCTGCATAACTACTCTGATTCGCTATGATAGTCAAATCAAATTTCCCCTTTTTGTCTTTATAAAACTTGCTACATTAATGTTATGCAAGCATACTTAGATATATATGTAATCGTTATTGCAAAATAAAATACCTGCCTTTCATATTCTAATGATGCTCCTTGTAGTTAATTATTCTCTTCCTAATAGGCCTTGGCTTCATTTGTGAGTATTGGTATGTGTAGGGGGTAAGTTTATTGATCTTGAGTTGATGTCAACTAATGAATTTGACTCTCCATCTATTGCGCTAGAATTTTTTTTTTATTTTTTTCATGCTATGCATCAGTTGCTACATTATATACTACATGCCTACATCCGTCATTCTGACGGGAAAAAAAATACATTTTGGCTCGTCAATTTTCTTCTTTCTTGTGCAATTGTCTTAATTTGCCTACATCAGCTTCAAATAAAAGTAAGTAATTTTCTTAGTTTGATCAATACGATACTAATATATTGGTATGTAGTGATATTTTTGTTTCTTCACATGACATGTTTTTGTTGTATAACATGAAGGGGTTGTCATCAATATTACATATTATAATCTCACTTCTTGTCATCTTTCAACAAAATACTTAACATTTAACTTATCAGCAGATTACCTAAAGCAATAAAGTTGCCAATATCACTGGCCCATAGGTCCTATGTGTTGGAGCTGCAACGTGTGGAAAATCATCTAGTTCATCTTGAGTTATTTGTGATTGATCTTTTCTTCAGGGTCCCATATAGAGTACTCTATGCCGTGGGATTAGCTAGAATTAAAGACAAGTCAAGAGACAATTATAACACTAGTATAAGTGCTGTTGTGAGCTAAAAAATAAGAATATAATTCGTAGTATATTAGATGCCAACAACAATAGAATTAGAGATTCCGATTGAACAACCTAATGCGAGAACAAGCCGACTAAATACAAGCATTTGATTGGTCTCGTACATTCAACGAGCGCTACATTCATCTCCTTTCAACCTAGAAGACTTCTTATTACATGCACCTATAGATCTAGTGGACTTGTTTTATTATTAACAATGACAAGTGGCAAAAGGAAGAAGAAGAGACCCGTTGCAAGTTGCAACTTACTAAAAGCAACAGTTGCTGCTGCAGGAAACTAGCTACTCCTACTTGGTAGTACGAAGTAGTTCTAAATTCTAAATTTGTAACAGACCAGGTCAAGGAAAAATAAAAAAGTCGAACCCACTGCCCACTTACACTTATATATATATATGGGCTCCTTGATCATAGACGCAAAGCACATGAGTTTTGAGCACAACACTGCATCTGATCAATAGTTCTTCTGCAAGCTCTACCGCGTCGAACAATGGCTTCAAGCGTCGACCTCGATGACTGCTTCGATATCTCTGGGCCGACGCACATCATGTCAAGATCCGGCCCCTGCCGTTCTTCTGCAATGATGATTGACTGGTATGTTATGCGCGAGAGATACACCCATGGTACTCGATCCTTGTGCGTAAATTGATAGATGTATGTGTTAACTGGTGGATATCTCTGTGCCACTCGCAGGAACAACGAGGAGGACCGCCGGTGCGTCGCCGCCTGCGTGGTGAAAGGCACCTACATCCTTGAGAACGACAGAACCATGTGCAGGGTGCACGAGGCGGCGCTTGCTCCGCCGTGGTGGGAGAGCTTCCACTTCCGCCTCGTGGACGTGCTCAAGGAAGAATCCTTCAGGCGCAAGAGCCACAAGCTAATCTTTGGCGCCATCTACGAGCATGTTCCCCCGGCGGGCGGATGCCGCCACCCTTCGGCTCCACAGTACATCGTCGCCTTCCGAGGGACCATGCTGCCGCACCCTAAGGCGATCCACGACGTGTTACTCGACCTGAAGATCATCGCCAACATCCTCCGGGAATCCAAGCGCTCCCAGATCGCGCACCGCGCCGTGGACACGCTCATGGCGACCATCGCCAAGAAGGGCTCCGACAGCGGCGCCGTGTGGCTCGCAGGGCACTCTCTCGGCGCGTCGCTGGCGCTGGAGGTGGGGCGGACCATGATGGCCGAGCAGGAACTCAGCCTCCCGACTTTCCTCTTCAACCCGCCGCATGTGTCGGCGCCTCCGGCGATCAACAAGCTGATCCCGTCCGAGGGGCTGAGGAGGGAGCTGTACGCCAAGAACGCCCTCGTCAAGGCCGGGCTGGGGCTCGTCCTCTGCCCCCACCGTAAGCGCATGGAGAAGATCTTCGAGCGGCTATCCTCGTGGGCGCCAAACCTGTACGTGCACGACAAGGACCTCGTCTGCCAGGGCTTCGTCGACTACTTCCAGCAGCGGCAGCAGCTGGAGGACAGCTGCTGCAAGTCCGCCACCACGCTCTCGTACCGTGACATGCTCTTCTCCGTCATCGGCCAGGAGAAAGAGCGGCCGCACCTCCTGCCGTCCGCGACGCTGTGGACGAACTCGAGCATCAACAGAGACGCGGACTTGATCAAACAGTCCTTGGCCGCGCACGAGCTCCAGCAGTGGTGGAAACCCGACGGCGAGCTCACCTTGATTGCCAGCCGTTATAGCTTCGCTTAATTGAGAAAACTTCTGCGCTACGGCTGTTTCTTTCTTGGGAAAATCTAAATACAGGCGCCGCACGGAAGCTCGCGCGAGCGGCGGCTCGCAAAGATTCGTGCGGAAGGAATCGAGCGAACCTGCGCGTCTCACGTGGTTTGGTGTCCCGGTCCCACCCGTCAGTCTAAGGAAAGAGCAGCCACGTTCGTGCACAGCCACGTCGTGCCCTCCCGTGTCGTGCACAGCCACGTTCTTGCGGCGCGTGGATAACGATTGACGTGGGACCCACTCGTCAGTCTAACCGGGGACGCAACGGTGTGCACGATTTTGAATTTCGGGAGTCGTGCGAGAGAGGGGGAGTAATTTCAGGGTTTTTTTTTTGCCGGAAAATCATTCTCGCTCCACTCGTTCTCTCCTCCTCTCGCAGCGAGCTCTGGCGAACCGCTGGCGATTCACCGCTCGTCGCCGGCGCGAGCGCAGTCCGGCGGTTTCTCGTCGACGGATCTCCGCGCCGTCGCTGCTCCGCTCCCCGGTGAGTCCGCCGTCGCCGCTATTTCGCTCTCCCTCTTTCTCTCCGTCTCCACCCTCGCGGAACTGATGGCGAGTCGCCGTTCTTCGCCGCTGCAAGCCCACTCCGGTGGTTCGTCGCCTTCCCAGCAGCTCGTCTTCGCGCATCCTTATGCCGTTTGTCCGGCCCCGACCGGCTTCTTCGTTTCTGCTGTTAGGGATTTGTTTTTTAGGTTTGCTCAGTGCGGTGGGATCTCAAATCTGGAGAGCGGTGCCATATTTGTCCGTATAGATGTTGTGTTTTTCAGGCATGTTGCTGCTTGTGGTGCCGTTGTGGTGGCCGATTCGTATTTTAGGTTGATTTAGTTAGGGTTTCTGTTTTGTAATTAGATTTTTCATGACCTCTGTAGTTGATGTTTCTGCTACCCATGTTTGCGATTGTAGGCTCAAATTAGTTAGTGTAGATGATTAACCAGTTCCACAGTGTTATTTTCTGTTGTGTGCTTTAATTTGGTAGAACATGATGGTATTTTTTTGTGTTCATGCTGCTTATGGTAGCCGCATCAGGGCATGTACACTCCAGAACGCTTGCAGGGACGCTAAAAAAGTCAAATCCTGGCCATGCGCTAGCGCCGGGCGCTTGGGGCAGTATTTTCTGTGTTTTTTCCGAAGCGACCGATGCTTATGTATGCGGCGATGCTTCAAAAACGGCCAGGATTTCTGAGATAACCGCTGGAATAGCTGGGATTATTTCCCTAGCGCCTCCCCCTTAGCGTCTGCATTGTACATGCCCTCAGTGCTATGTTGTTTTTGTTGTTGTCCTGATATCTAGCATCAATGTGATTTAATCTGTCAGTTGTATTGTAATTTATATGGTAGCTTAGCTTGGTTCAACCTGGTGGCTTGTGTGTTTTTGGTTAGCTTTGCTATTTTTTTTAACCTGGTAGGTATGATCAATTAACTTGATATATTAGTTGAAACAAACCTGATAGCTAACTTGCTTTTTTGAATATGGTGGCTTGCTTGTTTTTTTTGTTTAGATCTGCTAATTTTTTAACCTGGTATGTATGATCAATTAACTTGTTATATTCGTTCAAATAACCTCATAACTAACTTGCTTTTTTGAATCTGGTGGTTCGATTTTTTTTTAACCTGGTGGTATTTTTATTGGTGTATCCTTTTTTTGGGGCCTTGTTCATGGTATTGGTTATGTTGTTGCTACTTGCTAATTTAATGTAGTTTTGCATGATCTATTTTAATTTGTGGTTCTGTTTCTATCAAGTTTGCACACATGATTAATATGGTTCTGTTTTGCTAAACAGGTTTAGTGCGATGGGTAGGAGGAAGGGCAGCCGTAATAAAGCAGGGGGTGATGTGAAAGCAAAAGCCATAGAGAAAAAGCGTGAGGCGAGTTTGTTTCCCTTGTTGCCTACCTTTGTTTTCTTGGTGGGAATACTAGTGTAGTTGTCAAGTTGGTTCAAATGCACTGGTGTAGTTGTCAAGTTTGTGGGTTAAGTATTATGTTGTTTATTAGTTAGAGTATATAATGTGGTGAGCATATTTATTTTACTTGGATTCTCAAACTGAATATTTTGGGTTACTACAAGCAGTGATTTTAGATTTTTCTGAACTATTTGTTTTTTCTAATTTGGTAGCTACAAGCAATTAATTTGATAGCTAGCACTGATATAATTGATAACCAGAGTAGTTGTAAATGGTGTGTTGGGACTAGTGTGCATAAATGTTTCTGTAGTTGTGTTTTTATGGCTTAGGTTGCACCAACATTTTTTTGTCGAACTGAATTTTTGGAGTAACCAGTTTGGGGAATTACTTCTGTGTTATGTACCCTTTTTTTTTGGAATTTAGTGGAATGGATGATTGAACTAATTGATAACCAGAGTAACTGTGAATGTGTGGTCTGGTGAGTGGTGGAGGGAGTGGGGTTTAAATGTACTGGTGCAGTTGTGATTTTGACTTAGATTGTAGATATCGGTTAGCAACTAATGCGTCATCATTGTTTATTAATTTGGTCACTAGCACTGAAATATGTGGTAGCTTGCAATTGATAATATGGTAACCAGTCATTTTTATGTTGCAGGCTACTCGTGTCGACAGGAATAGGGCTTCTCCACATGCTGTCACGCAGCTCTATGCCAGTCTGACCAAAGATCAGCGTGATGCCATAGTTGCTATGGGGCAAGGATCTTTCCTGGATATCAAGTGTAATTCCCTCCACAACCACTGAACAGTTGGTTTGTCAGGTGCTATGATCCAAAGAGGAGAGCATTCGTTGTTCCATGTCGAGGTATTATCCCTCTTACAGAAGAGTCTGTCGAGTTATTGACTGGGCTTCCGCGCGGTCCACTGGAGGTGAAGTACTACGTGAATGGCGAGTTGGAGGAGGAGATTTCTCGTCGCCTTTTCCCTGGTGAAGGCAGTAGGCCAAAAGTATCCGATGTGGCGAAGAGAATTTCCCAATACAAGGCTGCGGACAAGACTTTCAAGGAGTTATGGATGGTTCACATAGTGTCTGCTGTATTGGCACCTACTCTTGATAACCATATCAGCAACAGCATCTATCCCATGCTGGTATGAAAAAATATTTCAGTTTATTTTTTCTCTTATTCCTTGTTGTTTTATTGCATCATCAAGCGCTTAACAAGTCTGCTGTTTTTTGTTTCATCTGTGCAATTAAATAGATGGATATAGAACAAGCTTCAGAGATGAACCTCTGTAAATTTGTCGTCGACCAGCTGCACGAAAACTTCTCTAGTGGGAAATATGGAAGGGGTTTTCTGTTATTTTGCATGGTGAGCCTCCCCTACCCATGTCTATTTGCTTTTTTCTTTTTGTTTCTTCAAATACTGATATATATGGGTTTATTTCCTGATATCTGTGCTTTCAAACTCTGGTATTATGAAAAACTCTGGTAGCTGTGCACTAATATCCCGATAGCTGTGTATTCATAATCTGGTATCTGTGTATGGAACATCTAGCATCTCTGACCCTTTTTAAATTTTACCTTGAACAGCTGCGATACATTACTGCTCTCAACACTGATGATTTGGTTCTGGAGTTAGAAGATGCTCCATTTGCTATTAATTCATGGACAAATGATGCAAGAGATGCGGTAGCTGCTTTAGATAAGCAGGAGTATGATTCAACCAGTTTCGGAGCAATGCAGGTTAGTCTTCCCTGGTTATGTGTAGGTCTAGCTAGTTAGCGATTTTTTGTGCATGCAATTATGGTACTAAATCTGTACGTTTCCTCTTCCTTGTTATGCAGCTCAGGGATGAGTTCAAAGATGTTCTATCTCGAGAGATGGGCCTCTTTGGTGGGCCAGATGGTTTCGAGTCTTGGATGAAGCTGAACCTTCATCCAACATGCACATATGAGGTATAACTGCATGCTTCTATTTGTTGAATGTAGTATTCTACCTTTTGTTTTTTGTTGGTTTCTCTTGCAGTGGTGGGTTGCCTACCTTATACCTTTTTTCCTTCTTTTTGTTCATGAACAGCAAAGCAAAAGAGCCCACTCCCTTATGTTATCTTTTGCTTCGACGGTCAACGGCGCCTTAATCAATCTCATTCAAGGGTTCACTGAATCGCTTCCTTGTGAGAGATGTGCAGAGGCAGATGCTCTGAAAGGTGGTGTGAATACATCACAGGTAGAGTCAGATGGTGTTGCAGAGGTAGATGCTGTAAACAAGGGCAACAATGGATCAGATGTAGAGGCAGAATCAGAAGACAATGATATTGGTGTTGGAAACAGTGCGTCTGATTCGGATGCAGAGGCAGATTCATCTTCGTCTGAAGAGGATGAAGAAACTGAGATAGATGCAGCTACTGTCGCAAAAGAAGACCCAGGGCCAAGTACTAGGGCATCCCCTGATGATCAAGCTCCAGAGGGTTCTACCGCATCCCCACCTCAATTCCACTCTCAGATTTTTGTTCCATCAGACAGTGAACTTTATGGCTCTGATGGTGGTGGATGTATTGGTGGTTTTGCGGATGATTCTCCAACTGTGGGCAGCCAGCAAGTAGATGATCAGATCAGAGGGAGTGCAGCAAAGCTTGCCTCAAGTCTTAGCAGATCAAGGCAGTTGGGTAGAAATGAATGTGATTCAGAATTGATCAACACTAATGATGAAATCAAACGGCTTGTCGCAATGGAGCTGAATATACCTTTAGCTAGCCTGCTACATGCTAAAGATGGCCAACCCAAACATGGTGCTGTAGGTGTTCGGGTCACCAGGTACTTGTTAAGTAAAAGCCTGTTTATTTTTTTTATTCTGATAAGTACTCATTTTCTACCTGTCAGCTTGTTTCTACTAATCTGATATCTGGGGTTAATCCATAATTTGTTGTCTAATTTTTTCTACCTCATAACTAACCATAGCTTTTTTTTGTCTTATTCTCTGTGGCAGGGATGTCGAAAGCATTCCATCTGGTGGTGCTGGCATTGCTGATCAGCCCCATGGCGTCGACGGCACAGCAGTGCAAATTCAAACGGTCGATAAGCATGTTGCTGCCAAGCAGGCCGCCAGCGACAACGTTGCTGCAGCTGAGACGACGAAGGCGGTTGTAACTCTCGTTGATTTGCCACAGTACAATCCTCTGCACAAAAGGTTTGTTTTTTGCGCAACTAGTTTTTTTTTAAAAAACCGGTAGCCAAGATAAAACAACCTCGTAGCTAGGTTGAATTAAACTGGTAGGTAGTTTTAAATTATCGTGGTATCCATCTTTTTTTTTTTAATTAGCCTGCTAGCTACTACCATAGTACTTTTTTATATTGGGAAAAGCTACCGACCAGCGCCGCACGCGCTCCCTCCCGTGCGGCGCGCGGAGATTCGGGAAATAGCTCGCTCGCCTACATCGTGTGGGCATGTGACGGACCTGCGCAGTGAGTGGCCCCACCTATCTTTCGATGTGATGCTGCGCAGGACACAGCTCTATGGAGTAGTATTCTACTGGAAAGACATAATCGGAGAAAACTGACGTACACACTGTCAGTGGTACACTATGCTACAGTACTGCAGTAGAAATACTATAGGACTGCACAGGTGGCATGCTACTACAGTCTAGGCACATGTTGCTAGGGACACACCTCTTTCTACTTTGTGATAATTAGAACAAATGGAACCGAGTATAATGACAGATTTTGGTAAGCGGTACAAGTTTTTTTAATCTGGTGACTGGGAGTAATTAATTAGTGACCATAATTGGAAAGAGTGCTCTTTTTGCATCTCTGTAGAAAATGATATCAAGTAATTAATACGGTGACCGGGACTTATTAATTTGGTGACTGCAACTTATTAATCTGGTCACTGCAACTAAGATGACAGGCCGAGTGCGCCTTTTTGTATATGTGTACAAAATGCTGTGGAGTAATTAATCTGGTGATCAGGACTAATTAATCTAGCAGCTGCAACTAAGATAATCGGCGGAGTTCTCTTTTTTGCATCTGTGTAGAAAATGACATCGAGTATTTAAACCGGTGACCAGGACTAATTAATCTGGTGACCCCAACTAATTAATCTGGTAACTGCAACTAAGATAATTTTGAGTGCTCTTTTTTGCATTTGTGTGGAATATGATTAATACGGTGAATGGGACTAATTAATCTGATGATCACAACTAACAAATCTGCTAACTGCAACTAAGATAATCAAGGGAGTGCTATTTGAAAAACTTTGTAGTTACATCCAATCAATCTGAGGGAAAAAATATGGCAATTGTTTTATTTTAGCAAACACACTCAGCTACCAAGGCAACAACAAGTGTTTTAGTTCCACTCATGTTCTACCTAGGCTTTTTTATATGACGACCATCCCTAACTAAGATGGATCGGAGTAGAGCAATTTGTTTAAGGCATGCTTTTCCCAATCCTCTTCCTTCAATGATTTCTATTGCCTTGCCTTGCCTTGCTTTGCCCTGCAAGATTCCCGAATGCGTGGTGTCAGGTAGACATCCAGTCAATGCAAACAGTGACACACAGCCAGTACTAGCCCCGCATGCATTTTTTTTAGTACTGTACTAACTAGTTTTTTTGTACATTTTTTTTTTTTTTTTCTAGGAAACATGTTGTTTCATCGACTTTGTCTACATCAAGGAAGTCCCCGAGCAGTGTTAAGCAAGTCCAAAGTGGGTCCTCAAATTTGACTCCATCAAGGAGATCCCCTAGGTTTCAAGAAGTTCAGAGTTCCTCATCAACACTGTCTCCATCAAGGCTGTCCCCCAGGCTTCAGCAAGGCAAAGTAAAGGATGCTACCATCAAAAGTGGCGATACACCTGCAGCAATTGTTGACAGCGCTACGAAGAAAGACAGGAAAAGGTGCAGGAAAAGTGACTTGTCTCCATCAAGGCAGTCCCCAGGCTTCAGAAAGTTCAAAGAGAGAGTAAGATTGGCAAATCCGTACCCGATGGGACTACCGCCATGAGTGCTTATGTTCTTTCACCTGCTGTCACCGTTCCGCCGAAGGGAAGCATGTCTGATGGCAAGAGTGCGAAGACTGCATTTGTTGTCTCGCCGACAGTTAGCAACCCACCCAAGGCAAGCTTGTCTGCTAGCAAGGTGGGCGTACGCAGTGATGGGAAAAGCAGTTCCAGCGCAATTCCCATTTCACCGACTGTTGCTGAGCCCAAGAAAGCAGACAGTACCCCGGAGGAGAATAGGTGCAGGGATATTGTTGTTTCCCCACAAGCACTGCACATTAATGTTAAGGGCAGAGGAACAAGCGTTCATGCGCATCTGCGGGAATTTGGTTCAGGTGGGGCCACACCGATTACCATTACGCCACAGATAGCAAGGCTTGTTAAGGGCCTATCAGATTCATTCAACAAGGAAGAGCTTGAGAAAGCAAGGACTGTTGGTAAAAAGCCTTTGTCAGATGGGACGAGTTCTCGGAAAAGGAAACGTGATGAAAAGGAAAGAGATAATCGTCCAGGGATGTTCACTCCTCCTGGCTTTGATCTCATGTTTAGCTCCCAGGAGACTTCTACCCCTGACGAACCAATTGACGCCAATCCATTAGCTTGGGCAGCATCCCAAGGTACTTCCTTCTTTTGGTAGACTCGTTGGTGTTATCTGGTAGCTGTTTGTCTCTTTTTTGGTAACTGGCAGTAAATTACATGGTAGCTTCAATCTGGTCTCACAATACATTGATCGTTTTTTCCAAGTCATGTTGTCTTTTTAGTTTACTTGGTAGTTGCACCTCTTTTCTGCATGGTAACTGTGTAACTTTTATATGGTTTTGCTCTATATTTTTTCTGAGTGTGTCCTTTTTTCCTGTTTGTTTGGCAGAAGAAGATGTCTCTCGAACCGAAGCATCTGATGATGGATTTGAGGAGTTGAAATTGTCAGAGGAGGTACAACTATTTATTGCGGGGATTTCAACAGAACTCTCTGCTGAAGGCGAGAAGGAGCTCAGTAGATATGAGGAGGCTGCTCGAGCTTTCTTGAATAGAAAGAACGCTATCAAAGAGAAGGCCAAACCAGGGCCCACTGTTGGTGTTCTCAGCTTAACACCGAAGGTTAATCCACATAAAGCTAGAGTGAAGAAGGTGTCCCGTTTCCAGAGCTCACCATATGATTCATCGTTGACGGTCACACCGGATCAAGAAGATGTTTACAGGAAGATATTGCTCAGCACTTCCCGTCATAAAGATGACTCATCAAAGTTAAAGAGGTTATAACCATCTGCTCTTTGTTCTGTTCCCATTTTTTTGTCACATTTTCCATGTGTTTTCTTTTCTGCAAATAGCTGTGTTTGTTAGTACTGAATGTTACATTCTTCCCTGCTGTTTGTCTAATTTGAAACAGTTTTCGGATAATTGTATACAAGAACTGCTGGGTTTTCACCCGTGATCTAGCTGATTCTATCCACCCAAGGGGCGAACTCTCCAACAGTTGCATGGAGGTTGGTATCGAGTACCTCCAGAGAACAAACACGATCGAGGGAAAGTTAATAATGCCGTACATGATATCAAAATATTTGATGGATCATGAGATGATGAAGCCTCTTGTAATCGATTCTTTCAAAAGGACCCCGACCTATTCACTGAGTGTCATGAAAAGAGTAAGGAAAAAAACGTCTTCTCTGTTTTTTTTGTAATACATTTTGCTTCTGCCAGATTTTTTTCCTTGTACATCCCATTAGCTATTTCCTGCCTACCATATTTTTGTGCTCTAGCTAACAGTTTAATTGGGTGTACTTACCAGTTTTTGTTTGTGTTTCCTTCTTTTCACTAGATTCATTTCCCAGTCATGCATGAGATTGCGAGAGGAGAACCATTTGGGAACCACTGGTACTGTTTGTCCTTGAACTTGGAGGCTGAAAGATTTGAAGCGCTTGACTCACTTCGTGGTGAGGGCAACGTAGGCCTCCTCGGTCATGCAAACGGTCTCATCCAAAGGATTAAGACACTATGGTCTACCTATTATCGAGATTCCAAGGTACAGATTGAGAATTACGAGCTCAAGGTCATTGCTGCCCCTCAACAGTTCGGGAAGTACGTGTGCTTTTCCACTCCCTCTTTGAACTTTTTTGTTATCTGGTAGTTATAGCTGGATAAGCTGGTAACTGTGTAGTTTTTATGTTGTAGCTGCACCAGAAATTACTTGGTAGCTGTGTTATGCATTTTTTCTGTTTTTTATGCGTGCAGCAAAGATTGTGGGTACCACGTGCTTCATAATATTGAGAAATGGGATGGGCAGAACATCCCCCAAATCAACAAGGAGGACGTGCTCAAGATGAGGAAGCTGTTCCCCTATAAGTGGGCTACTGCCTCTTTCAACGAGTCGAAGAATTGGAGGTGGCATCTTGACAACAACAAAATGTGAGGTAAACACACATGCCACAAAAGGAGTACAATTTAAAACATGAATACAGAATATGTATGCTGCAAACATCCATAATTATTACACAATCAGGTGTCAATTAACTTAGGACCGCAATAAGAATTTTGTTGGGGTTGACTCGTCTGGTCTCTAAGTTGGGTTTTGTTCTTCATCCGGTCGCTCCCCTCTTTGCAAGCAAGTCCTGTAGTCGTGAGATGTTGACCCACATTGCTTGCAAGTCCTGACCTCCTTTGGGTTTATGTTCAAAGGGTTCTGGAAAGCATGTTTCCTTTTCCTTCCTTTTGTGTTTGATTTCCGTGGATCACGGATGTCTGGAGCCTGCGATGAATCAGAGTCTGCTTGCATGTTAGGAACTGGATAGCCATCTTGGTTTGATTCACTTGTATGGCCAGTGCGGCCAGGTGCAGTGTTTTGGGAAGACCTTGTTGCAGCAGCTTTAGTCGAGCGCCTCCTAGTAGCTGCCTGCGGTCCTGATGCTGCTCGTCTCGTTGGAGCACTTGTTGTAGGATTTGTAGCCAGAGGCGGTCCATTTGGAGCATTAAGCGGATCACTTGCAGCAGCGTGAGCATTTGCAGCAGCAGTAGCCTTCTTTGCCCTTTTTGCTGCCTCCCGCTTAAGATCAGCCAAGTCTTTCTTCAAACCTTTTAAGTGTGTCTTGACTAGCCTCCTGCCGTCTTCTGATTGGTTCCCTTGGATTGCTAGAGTCTTAAAATCGGCGCACATCAGCGCCAGCGACATGAGCTTTTTTGATTCCTCTGGCATCACAGCTGGTCTACCTGGTCCTTCTTCGACCAAGTCTTCATCCGCATCCCATGTCCACCTTTTCAGAATGTAGGCATCAGGCATCTCCACCACCCCAAGCTGTGTCATTGTCTGCATTTTGTTTCAAAATAGAGAAAAGTTAGTGTTTTTCATATTTTTGAACTTTTTTCTTATTTAACTCTATATAAGGTGGTAACTGGACAGTATCAAATAGGCATCTGTGTAGTATAAACCTGGTATATCCTATTTTTACTTCCTTTTTTTCCTTACCCTTAGTATGTGGCAGCAGACGATACCGTCTCTCTCAAATTTGCAGCACGTGCATCTATACTCCTTGTTCTCAGGATCTGCATAAACTTCGTATGTGCGGTTGTAGTAGTTTGGCACGTATTTTGTTATGCACTCAGCCTGATACGTCTTCTCGCCTGTTTGGTGTATGTTGTACGAATACACTGACTGCATTTCGTACTGGAAACGGCTATGTATTTTGCGCGTGTACACCTTGGACAACTGGTTCTCTATTGGGTGGTAGCAAAATGCACGGGCCGTTGATACTGCACTGTCCACTTCCTCCTTGTTTTCAGACTTCATTATCTTTGCTTGGATTTCAGAGTATTGGTGAACAAATTCGAGGACAGAGTTGGTTGGCTTCACGTATTTCTTTAGGACAGCATTGAAGCCTTCACTCCGTTGAGTTGTTTGCATGAAAGGGTAGAAGTTCTTCATGAAGTAGGCTGGCACCCAGTAGCTTCTTTTGTCATACAAATCTGCTAGTCTTTTATGCCCTTGAACACCGTACTTGTTGATCATGTCATTCCATTTTGTTTCAAATTCTTGCGGTGATAAGCTGCTGTTCAAGCAGTCATTGAATGCTTGCCGAAGTTGCTCATTTTTGCGAAGGAATGGCCCAATATCTTCTGCTACCTTCTCAACAATGTGCCACCTGCAATTTCGATGGCTTGCATTTGGGAAGACCTTGGTGATTCCTGCTCGCATCCCAAAGTCTTGATCTGTGATGATATTTAGTGGCGCCAATCCATCCATAGCCTCTAGAAATGCCTCGAAGAGCCAAATAAAATTTGCACTTAGCTCCTGCCTTAGAAGGCCACACCCAAACTGAATTGATATACCGTGGTTATCTATCCCGATGAATGGCGCGCACGGCATTTGGTAGGCGTTTGTCAGGTAAGTGGTGTCAAACGACACACAGTCATGGAACCTCTTGTAGGCCCTTCTGGCTACACCTTCAACCCAATACAGATTCACTACCCTTTTCTCCTCATCAACTGACATTTTGTAGAAGAAGTCAGGGTCAGTTTTCTTCATCAACTCAAAGTATGCCCTTGTGTCTTGCATGTCCGTCCACTTGTTCTCAGCCCGAAGTGAGGATCTGAAGTTGGCCACATCTTTCGTGGTGTATCCTAGGCCGTCAAGTGAAGCGTGCAACTTCGTCATGATCTGCATCTGCCTGCTCGTCTCCAGGTTGCACGAATGCAGCAGAGTAATGAATTCCTTATCTTCTTCAGGGATATCTCTGTGACCTCTTAAGAAACCTGTCAGTGACCACTTTTTGATGAGTGGGTGGTTGTGGTCGTCACTGAAGTCTGTCACGAGCCAGCTACCATCTCTGAATTTGACAGACATATGAGCCGGGCAGTTAGTTCTTGGATGTGTGTTCCTCTTTCTTTCAGGCACAACTGGTTTCGGGTTCTGCGTGTCCTCTTTCTTTTTTGGCGGATGCCCTGCCCTTGTGCACACAATGCCTGCTCTAATGAATTCCCCTGTAACTTCAGATGGTTTCCTGTAGTCATATCGTATGTCGAAACCTTTCCTTCTTGCATACCTCCTGTAGTGTCTCTCTGCTTCCTCCAGTGTGTCAAACCTCATGTGGGGCGCTGGAGGTTGCGGTGTCGACATTGCTTCTGTTGCGCCATCGTTTGTGTTGCTCCCTTCAGCTCTGGGTGTATGAGTACTAGATGCAGCGTGGGTAGTCTCCATCTCCATAGTAGCTTCTGGTCCCAACTCCAAACCTTGTCCATCAGCACCATTAGATGCATTTCCTATAGTTAATAGCATGCAAATAGAGTTTGTGTAAGTAACTGTTCAAATAATAGGTGGTGTCTGCTATCAAATTATGTGGTAGCTCCTAATAAACTACTTGGTAGAAGCAAATGAGTATTCTGGTAGCTAGAACAGTCTAAACCTGCTTTTGTTATGTTTTTACTGCTAGCTAGCATGAATCAACATGGCATCTGTTCTAAGCTATTCTGATATGTTTTACAAGTTAATATGGTATCTAGTATTTTTCCCCCTAATATCTACTGCCAGTGAGTTAACCTGCCAGTGATTCAACAAGCAATTATTTAACCTGGTAGCTAGCATCAATGAAATTGGTATTGTCCTTCAAAATACATGGTAGCTAGCACATAATATAGTTTTTGCATTGATTTGAAACGTCTACATAGCATATTTTTTTTACAACTAAGTTGATTCTGGTAGCAACCAAGAAGTAAATTGATATCTAGCATTCAACAATTTTTGGCAACCATTGGAGGCTGATACCTTGGTTGCTTGACATATTATTGCCAGAAATGGCAATGTTTTGTGCACCGATTGCTCTGTACATGTCCATCTCTTTTACCTGCAGACATGAATTGTGAAACCATGTTAGTATTGCTAACTGAAGAATTCTATGCTTTTTTTTCATGCAACAGGATGTGAATGGACATGTTCTGGATTCTTCTGTCAATAATGAGTTGATGCCATTTATGTGTTTCTGGCTGTGATTTAGAAGCATGGTAGCATAAAGGACATGCAGGTGCAAACTTGCCTCTGTTATTTCTGGAGCTAATTGTGAGCATGTAGCTACCTATGTGTAGAAGTAGTATCTGTAATCTCCACTAGCTAGTGGTACTCTAAATTTGCTTGATTGCTATGGGAGCAGCAAAAACATGCATGATTTTTGTCTTGCTGAATGTGACACCGCAAAGAATCATGGAATTCTTGTTTTTTTGCTACTTGGAGCTGCCTAGCTACCTGTTTTGTGCAACCTAGCTACCTGATGGAATGCATGGTTGTGCTTCCTACTATTTTGTGTCATGTCTTGTGATTCCTACGGGAACAGCAATTGTTCTTCAATTTTTGTGTGGATTTTGTGGTTTGATCTTGAGGAAGAGAAGCAGCAGTAGATGTGGTCAGCATTAGACGTGGTACTAACCTGATATTTGTTCCAGAATTCTTTCCTGTGATTTTTCTCTGCAAATTCGAGTTTTTCTTGATCGCACAGGCAGAGCGCCGTCAATGGCGGCTGTCGTCTGGAGCGATTTCTTCGATCGCCCAGGCAGAGCGCCGTGATCGGCGGCGGCTGTCTGGAGCTGGGGATATGTCTCGTATTTATTAGGTCAGGCTAAGCCTGCGACGGCCCAGGAAAAAAGCAAAACTTAGCTCCAGCGACGGCCCAGCGACGGCGCGCGAAACCCGTCTCGCGCTTGCGCGCCTCCGCGCGCGCGCTCGCGCGGGAGTTTCAATTTTTCGGACGGACGCGCGGGAGCTAGCGGTCGGACACGCTGACTGGTGGACCGCCGCTGCGCGCGACAGGGTAGCGGCGCCGCTGCATAGTCCTGTCCTTCTTTCTTTCTTTTTTTGCGATGAAAAGATAGTAAAGCTAGGAACAGGTAGAATAGCTGTGTAAAGCAAACAAATTTGCATGTGCATCAACTTGTTTTCAAATAGTACATTCTTTGGCGGGGACAAATCTCTACCACTATTAAACAATCAAACATATTTATCGCTACGTCCACCCATCCTAATGTACACCAAATAGTAAGGACCAAGTTCAACCTCACGATCAGACCCACCTAATTAGATCTAACCGTCAACTTACAAAATTAACTCTTAGCTGCGTACGCTTAGCAATTTAGCCGAGTGGACGAAAACTCTGCCAAACCGACGACGTTCCACCCAACTTTAATGACCCCGCGTCTCAATCAGCAAATCCCGTAATTATTTACATCTTAATGGCTAATAAATTTTCCAATAATTCTCTCCTCCTTAATTGTGATGCGCTCTTACCCTCCGTCGTCGTCTTCTCATATTCACAGCGCCCTGGCTCTTTCGTAGCTCCATCCTTGCCCGGCGTGTCGCCGTCGTCATGTCCTAACCACGTATGGGCCGCACTATTACCAGCACCTCTGCTGCCCCCGTCTAATCTCTACTACTATTAAACAAGCAAACATATTTATCGCATCCTAATGTAAACCAAACAGTAAGGACCAAGTTCAACCTCACGATCAGACCCACCTAATTAGATCTAACCGTCAACTTAAAAAATTAACTCTTAGCTGCGCACGCTTAGCAATTTAGCGAGCCGAGCGGACGAAAACTCTGCCAAACCGACGACGTTCCACCCACCTTTTATGACCCCGCGTCTCAAGCAGGAAATCCCGTAATTATTTACATCTTAATGGCTAATAAACTTCCCACTAATTCCTCTCCTCCTTAATTGTGATGCGCTCTTACCCTCCGTCGTCGTCTTCTTCTCAAATTCACAGCGCCTTGGCTCCTTTCGTAGCTTCATCCTTGCCCCGGCGTGTCACCGTCGTCATGTCCTAACCACGTATGGGCCGCACTATTACCAGCACCTTTGTTGCCCCCATCTAATTTTCGTCCTCCGCGTGCGCCCACCAGCACCTTTGTTGCCCCCATCTAATTTTCGTCCTCCGCGTGCGCCCCGCCCCGCCGGAGGGCCGCACGATTGGTTTAGGGCGTACGGCGGCGGCGGACTGGGGGTGCAGGGTGGCGGGTTCAAGGCGTACTAGATGAAACAAGGTGTTCTTTTCCCTTTGTGCACGAGCTTGGGATTAAAAGGTATTTGCTCGTGTTATTCTTTTGCTTATTGATTCACAAAACTGAAACAAGGTATCTGCTTGTGTTACTCTTTTGCTTATTGGAAGGTTATCGACATCATCAGGTTATCTAAGTAGTTGAATACTATGGAGTTTTTGCACCTTGATTCAGATGTTCAGTGCATAGAGGAGAGGTGCTTGTGTATTATGTTTCGATAATTTCACATCATACGAAATCTTGATTGTTTCCCTCGGTTAGTTGTGCATGAACAGGATATTAATTACTAAAGTATTTTTGTTTAAAACATTAGGACATTTATGTTTATCTATTGAGTTTTTACCATAATTTCCCTTGACAGCAAGTCGATTACACAAATCTATGTTACTAATTGTATCGCTTGTGGTCAAAATGCAGGAAGATGACCTGAGAGAGTAGTTGAAGCTGGGTATCAAAAGTTTGGAATTTTCTGAACCTTTAGCAACCAAGTTCATGTCGCGTGGCAACTCCAGTTTTCGCCTTTTGATCCTCTTGTGCGCTTTGTTGTCGTGGAGCATTCAGAGTGTTTGAGTTCTGAATAGTAAATCGCAAGTTCACCATCCATGATAGTTGATGGTAAGATATTCAGTAACTGGTGTTTTCCTATTTTCTGCACTGAATCTAATCATCTATTCATTGCTGCGATATGCTCCTGGCTCTATGTTCTATAGAATGTAACTTTGAGGTCATGAGAATGATTTTAGTTTAAGGGCTTTTAAAGGCATCCAGTTTGTTTCAATTACTGACAATCCATTACAAACTCTATTATGCTGAAATCTGAGGGTCAGAGATGTTGTGTCTTGTGAAGCGTATCATTTAACATTTGTATCTTTTCGCCAAATCTTTTCAGTATGACAATAACAATACATGGAGTTCGATTATCACTCAACTAAGACCTACGGTAACCATGCGATATGCATCACACTGGACTCGTTAGCCACATTAATAGCGACAAGGCTTTGAATGCGGGGGCGGGATCTAGCTGCGGTCTCTCGCGCAAGAGCGTGGAGGAAGAGGCCGACCGGCTCAACAAATGGGAGTTGGTTGGCCCGAGGCGCCGTCCGCGACAAGACACTCCGCTGCAGCGACAAGACACTCTGCCGCAGCTCCCTCGCCGTCCAAGCATGGCTCCCACCGAGGGCGAGCTCGCCTTCGAGAGGAGGATGAGGGGCCTCTGCTTCCGTTGCCTCTCTCCTTGCTCTCCTCGTCACTTCGCCCGCATCTGCCGTGACCCGGTCCGCTGCCTCACTTGCCATCGGTCAGGCCACAAGGAAAAGGAGTGCCAAGACCGCCTCGCCATCGACATCGCCCGCGCTGCCGCCCTTGAAGCTGCCCGCACCCGACAAACCGGCGACTCGGGGAGGCGGCGGTGCTGCGTATCTTTGGCCGCTCGTCAAACCTCTACAGTCTACACCAACGCAGGGTACTCCTAATACTCGGGGGATGCGTCTCAAAACTAATTCGGCGCACCTGACACTCGAAGGCTGGCGGCCTCGCCTTCATCGACTCCGCTTCAAACACTCGAGGGTTGGCGGCCTCGCCTTCACCGACTCCGCCTCTGACACTCGGGGGCTGGCACTTCGAGGTCAACAACAAAAATTTCATCGCAGCACTCGACAGGGCGACTGTCGTGCCTTCTTCGACTCCGCATCACCCACTCGTCAAAAAGAACTCGGGGGCTGGACGTGCAGCTGTCGCGTCGACTTCCTCTTCAATAACAAAGTGTCTACATCAGCTCCGACCACGCATACCTGACATACCGTCGACTCAGGAAGAAGGCGGCGTATGCACGCACCCGACACTTGGAGGCTGCGCCGCACAGGCCGTAACAAATTCGCCTCGGCCGCACCCGACACTCGGGGGCTGCGCCGCACAGGCCGTAACAAATTCGCCTCGGCCGGACCCGACACTCGGGGCTGCTCCGCACAGGTCGTAACAAATTTTACTCGGCTGCACCCGACACTCGGGAGCGCACTCGCCATCGGTTCGAGTGTTGTACAACTGAAAATATCTACGCCATCAGGCACGAAGACTGAAGTACTCAGAAGATAATTGACAACAGCAAAAAGGGAAGGCAAATTGAGCCTATGCCTAACTACAAATAGTTGCACATAGCCTCGGGGGCTACTCCCATCGGGAGCGCTGTCACGCACCCGATAAGGCATAGGCAAGAGAAAAACATGCACAGTCGAAGCTTACTCGACTAGCTACTTAGCTACCCACATAAAGCAAAAGCACAATCATAATCTTCCCAAGATGTATCTTCGATCCTTGGATGCTGCACACGTAGTGCATAGGTAAGACCCGCCGATCTGTCGAGCTGGACCGGGGCCCGCTCCTAACAGCGTTTGCCCTGCAACTTTCCGTGTCAACATACATGAAGAAAATCCTAGCGGACGCGTTGGGTAGCAAAGTTACGCTGCGGATCGGCTCAGTAAGGCCTCCGCGGCATGAGTCGAATCTGACCAGCCTGTTCCGGGTTCGAATCCGGAGACTCGAGCTTGATGTAGGCTAGTAAGGTTTTGCCCAGATGTGCAGTTAACTGGTCCCAATCCGTCGAGTGTACCAGGCCTACTACGTCATTATCCCTAGGCAAAATAAACAAAGCATTAGTCGACGTGCTTCTGACTCAGCATGCACAATCGAGGCATTCTCGACTCAATATACATAGAAAAGTTCACGCAAAACATCAGTCGACGTATTACCGACTCATCAAGCACAATCGAGACCATCTCGACCCAAAATATACATAGAAAAATGAGCAAAGAATCAGATGGTGAAATACACCTGCAAATGAGTCTCTGCCCGATTCTTCGAATCGACCAGACACTCGGGGGCTACTCCCATCGGGAGCGCTGAGCGCGCACCCGACGAATTACAGAGTCAAAAGTACCAGAAAATGCAGCAAAGGCACGAAGACTGAGCCCAAGTCGAGAACATCCTTGGACAGCTCAAATTTTGTCGATTACTCCCATCGGGAGCGCACTCGCCATCGGCTCGAGTGACGTACCGGATTTCTCAAAGTCGGCTTTTCTATAGTCCGCAAATGGATTTCTCAAAGTCGGGTTTTCTATAGCCCGCAAATGGATTTCTCAAAGTCGGGTTCTCTATAGCCCGCATCGGATTTCTCAAAGTCGGGTTCTCTATAGCCTGCACCGGATTTATCAAAGTCGGGTTCTCTATAGCCCGCGCGGATTTATCAAAGTCGGGATCTCTATAGCCTGCACCGGATTATTATTGGATTTTCATACACATACACTGGATTTCATATAAATGATTCAATTCACGAAGAATGGATAATACAATCATCATATGGTCATCAACACACCCTACGCATCGATTACGCCTACTCGACATATTGTTTGAGTCTCTGCCCGATACTTCGAATCGACCAGACACTCGGGGGCTAGTGACGTGGGTATACCCTCCGGGCACCCACCATTGGCATACCCGATACGGCCCAAGACGGAGGCTCACCTGGCGGCCCAGTAATTACTTCAAGCACAAGTCAAGGACTCCAAGTCGTAGTCTACTAGGACTCTTGTAAACCCTACCTGGCTCCCTTTATAAGGCCAGGTAGGGGCACCCCCATGGAGGGAGGGAGACAAAACTAGACATAGCATACACGCCATAGCATAGAGAGACCACATCTCACCACCAGAATCGCCATTACGGCCACCATGTAACCTCATATATCATCATAATCAGACAAGCAGGAGTAGGTCTTTACCTCACCATGAGGGGCCGAACCTGGGTAAATCCTTACTTGTCAGCCGTCCGATACTACCAGCGCGCACATCTTGTCCCTCAAAATCTACCTGGGGTACTCGACCCTAGGATTGCCGTGGGCACACCACGTCACCGCAGGTACCTGCGTGGATGTCGAGCAGGATGGCTTTGCCGTCTTCTGGGTCGATGCAGCGCTGCAGCACTCCTGATATGCTGCACTTGTAGAGCTCTCCGTTGATGTCCGCCTCCTCGTTGCTTTCACGACCCACATGACGCAACTCGCATCCTTCGAAGTTGCCCTCCATGATGTTGTACAGGTCCCGGTAGGCGATCATGTTGCCCGCGATAGCGTCGCAGTCCTTCATGGTTTGCTGCACGACAAGGTTCGAGTCCCCGTAGATCATGAGGTGAGTGGCGCCGCAGTTCTTGGCCATTCGCATGCCGTGGAGGAGAGCCGCGTACTCTGCTTTGTTGTTCGTTGGTCTTTTGAAGGTCATCTGCAAAACGTAGCGGAGCTTGTCGCCTTTAGGTGAGATCAGAATGACACCTGCACCCGCGCCATCGTATTTCTTGGAACCATCGAAGTACATGGTCCAAGCGTTGGATTGGTCCGGGACAGATGGTAGCTGAGCTTCGCTCCACTCAGTCGTGAAGTCTGGGAGTACTTGTGCCTTGATTGCTCTCGGGTGCACGTACTTCAGTTCCCATGGACCTAACTCGATGACCCATTTGGCGACTCTTCCTATGGAATCTGGGTTGGTGAGGATGTCTCCAATGGCGGATGAGCTAACCACCGTTATCGGTTGCCCAGAGAAATAGTGCACCAACTTCCTTGAACTCATGAAGACACCATACGCTAGCTTCTGGTAATGCGGGTACCTCTGCTTGGACACGGACAGAACCTCGCTGAGGTAGTAGATAGGTCACTGGACAAGGTGCCCTTTGCCCTCATCGCGTTCGACGACGAGGACTGTGCTGACCACTCGATTAGTTGCTGCGACATAAAGGAAGATGGGTTCCTTCTCAGCGGGTGCGACGAGGATGGGCGGAGTCGACAAGACGTGCTTGAGATGAGCGAACGCTGCCTGAGCTTCTTCCGTCCACTCGAATTTGTCCGTCTTCTTCATCAATTGGTAGAAAGGGAGTGCCTTTTCGCCCAACTTACTAATAAATCGACCGAGTGCCGCGATTCGACCAGACAGGCGCTGGACTTCTCGGAGCTTTGTCGGAGGTGGCATCATCAGAATGGCCTCTATCTTCTCTGGGTCTGCTTCGGTTCCTCGTGCTGACACTAGGTACCTGAGCAGCTGTCCTGCGGGCACGCCGAAAGCGCACTTATCTGGGTTAAGCTTGATCTGGTACTTGTTGAGGTTCGCGAATGTCTCGCACAGGTCCTGGAGGAGCGTGTCCTCTTTGCGGGTCATGATGAGGATGTCGTCGACGTAGACTTGCACGTTCCGCCCGATTTGCAGCTCGAGGCAGTTCTGCATCATGCGCTGGTAAGTGGCACCAGCATTCTTGAGCCTGAAGGGCATTGTCTGGTAACAAAAGACACCGTGGGGTGTGATGAAGGCTGTTTTCTCCTGGTCTTCGGCTCGTAGCTTGATCTGGTTGTAACCCGAATATGCATCCAGGAAAGAGAGGGAAGTGATATGGTTGTAACTCGCAGCCTGCAGTTGAGTCGATGATCTGGTCGATGCGTGGCAAAGGGAAGTGATCCTTCGGGCAGCATTTGTTGAGGCCGGTGAAGTCGACGCACATGCGAAGCGCGGTCGACTTTTTCTTCTCGACTAGGACTGGGTTAGCGAGCCAGTCTGATTTCTTGATCTCTCGAATGAATCCGGCGTGACGTAGCCTGTCGATCTCTTTGGTGATGAAGAGTATCTTCGGCTCGGGGACGCGTCGCATGGTCTGCTTAACTGGTCGTGCGTCATCTTATAATTGGAGAGAGTGCTCGGCGAGTTCCCTGGGTACTCCTAGCATATCTGAAGGCTGCCAGGCGAAGATTTCCCAGTTCTCACAAAGGAACTCGACGAGCGCGCTTTCCTATGCGATAGGCAAGCTTGATGACACAGTCGGATGGACCTGGTGAGCTGTCGTGTCGTTGGTGGCGTTGAAGGCTGCGTCGTATGCAGGCTTCTTGGCGACAGTAAAGATGGCCCTGTCGTTGTCCCTGGACACCTCTTCGAGTTGCTCTTGCATGCCGAAGGACTCGGAGATCTTGCTGAAGTCTCTGTCTGTCGTGGTGGTATCACGGCAGATGCCATAGGTATGGCTAAGTTGTGGGGCCGATGGGCGCTGGGGGATTCGGGGAGGGATTGCGCGATGGAGTCGCTGATAATCCCCAATAGCAAGGAATCACTGTAGCACTATTCGATAAGTATTTGAGTGTCGAACCCACGAGGAGCTGAAGGTAAACTATCTATTATCTAAAGCCCTATAACCCTCTTATATGACCTTTTATGCAAAGCAAT
This sequence comes from Poa pratensis, assembly GCA_947311845.1. Classification (NCBI taxonomy): domain Eukaryota; kingdom Viridiplantae; phylum Streptophyta; class Magnoliopsida; order Poales; family Poaceae; genus Poa; species Poa pratensis. Next base: position 50,904,005 of record CAMZMU010000063.1, read on the forward strand.
AAATATGAAAGGATCTAACTAATGGAAGCAAGTGACGTGGAATGGGTTTATCTAGTAGCAAGTTTCTTAGAGCAAGTTTCTCTCAGCAGTTTTCTCAAGCAAGTTTCTCAAAGTAGCAAGTAGCAAAGATCTCAAGTAGCAAATATCTCAAGGGAGCAAATGTTCTAGCAATTGTTATTTCATTCGTGTGGTTGTCACAATTAGTGAAGCACATGTTTCAGTCTTAATTGTTTCTTCTAGGAAGGAGCCATAAATAGGTGTAGCCAAGTAAATGAACTAAACCCCTTATGATGGTTCTTATGGCCAAGTAAATGACTGCACAAGAGTTATTAAGACATAGAAGTCCCACCATAGCCTTAAGTTCTAAGGTCCCCTATATATCCCCATAAAGTAACTTCATGATTCGGTCTCAGGTTTACATGTCCTCCCAAGTCACCCTCACTCCATTACCTTACGGTGATCACCTTACATGCATTCCCCAACATATGCGTGCACTCATATATTGTACATCAAGACAATCATAAAAGATAACAAAACTTGTATGCAACCAAACAACGAACTATTTCACATTGCCATGAACAAATCACTTCTCAAACATAGATGGAGAGACACAATAGATCAAGGGAAAGTATATTGCATCATACATCATGTTTGCCAAGAGTTTACAGTGGGGAGATGGAGATGATCTTGCTGTAGATGTTGATGATGAACACGCCGGAGGGGGGTGGAGCCCTCCGGAGGTGATTCCGGCGGCGTTTCCCCCCTCCGATCTTCTCCGGCGGCAGCCTTCTGACTCTCTGTTTCGTGGTTTTCTGTTTCTCCGCCGCCTCCTTTCGCGAAACGCCAGGGACCTTTTTTATAGGCGTTTTTAGGTCAAGACGAGTCGGTGGACGAAAGATCGACGGCCACGGAGCTCCGAGGGGAAAAGGTGGCCCACGCGGCCATGTATTTAGGCCGCGTGGGACCCTCCCATTTCCAGCCTGTTGGGCTTCTGGTCTTCAATTTAAGCCCATTGCGTTCGTCTCGAAAATTCTGAACCGTGCTCTTTGACCTTGCCCTTTTTGGAGTCCCGAAGCTCCCGGAAAGTCTGAAACACTAAAAAAGACGTTTTCTGGAAAAACAGGGTTAATTCCAAATAAATGGGAAAACTATGAAGTATTCCCAAAATCATTATAAAACATTGATATAACCCTTATATGATGCAAATATGATTGGAATATAAGCAATTAAAGTGCAAAGTTCATGTATGCATTTTACATGCATCAACATCCCCAAGCTTAATCCATGCTCGTCCTCGAGTATGAAGATGATAAAACTAACATGGACTTTGCAATTTAATACTTAACAATGAATATCAAAGATGATTACTATTGCTACATATAGTCAAATGATTCATTCTTCAAAGGAGTAGCAATATGCAAATAGTTTATGAAGTGATATCAAGTATTCAAGACAAGGATGTTCATTGATAGTTCACAAAGTGTAACATGTAGCAAGTAATATGGAACACATGTATGCATAATGATAAGTAGAACATCCTACAATGGTCATAGAGTGTAGATGAAATCTGAATATGATAGGTGTACACTTTGGAAAGATGTATATGTGAGTAGAGGTAAAGCATGCATAAGTTTCATCCAACTTCCAAACTCTTCTACTTAAGTTAATGATTGCAATAAGGTATTCATTGGTGTCAAGCTCTCATTCCCCTATCATAGCATCTTGAATGATTAAGTTAAAGTGAAAGCAAATATGAGTAGTGTGCTTGATAAAGAAAGGTTGATGTCTCATGCCCCTTGAATACAAGTACTACACCATGATTACTCAACTTGGAAACAAAGCAAGTTCAATTAATATCATTGTAAGTAATAGTATCATCAAGAGCGTCAACTGGGGTACCTCTTGTCCCAGGATATGGAACAAGCCCATATCAAAATGACAAGACAAACAAACAAATGAACAATCTCAACACCCTTTTTATTTACCATTGGAATAGTTTTTTATTGTAAGGTGTATCACAGAAGGTTCACCATAGTATGTAAGTAAATTTCCACCATGAATGATGCATGGCTTAGATTAGCGGCCCAGGCGTCTCTCTAACCATTTACACAAACTCATTTAAACTCACTCATTTCCACATATTTCACATGATAGGCATCCATAGACAAAAGCACATGATATCAACTAAATGAGATGAAGAGCGTGTTGAAAGCTTTGCATGTGACAGCACATATGGGCTAACTCCAACCAAACATTTATCAAGCCACAACATCATAATCTTAATCACAATGGGTCATGTTTTATTATGCAAATAAAAGAAAATGTGCATCAAGTTCGTGAGAGCTATATAACCAACTTTTCCCATGCAATCAATAACATAAACATTTTCATTCAGAGGTATAGATAACACAAACAACATGAAACATACTCGGAATAGCATAAGCTAGTAGGTAGATATGGTGGACTCACTGGAATAACTTTGGTTGAAGGTGTTGGAAACAAGTTTTTACTTGTTGGAATTTTGGGCTAGCAAAAGGGAGAAAGTTGACCATCTAGATGCATGCATGAGTGTCCATAGAACTAACTAATCCATGTTAAACAAAGTGAAATAACTTTCAGCATCAAAACATGAATAAGTGATAACTCTTGATAAAGCATTTACATATTATTACTCATTAACAAGCTCATGAATCATGCAACTATATGTATCATTAAAAATCAACTCAAACATCCCTTTTCCCATCATGATAATAGCATCCAACATATTTCAACCAATTTTAGCTTTCCCATATAAATTATATGTGGTGGTCTCACAAGACTCAACAAACAAACAAAAAGACGCTCCAAGTTTATGCGATAAAGTGTTTCGATCGAAAAACAGAAGTTGGACGTGTGCAAACCGAGAGTGTGTAGGTCCAGCGGGGTTGTCTTCACATCCCCAAGCTTATGGTCTTCACCATCCTTGGATAGCTCTTGGTGCATCTCCTCCAATCCCTGTGAAAAAACTTCAAAACACCGTTTCTCCCATTTCTTTTCTGTGGGGTGCATTAATAGTGATAAACAAATAGGTTTCTTGCTGCATATAATCCTTGAACAAAAATTCATATGAGATGTCCAGAGAGTGTATAATGTTGTATGCCTACTCATAAACTCAATTGGATCAAAAAGATTCAACTTAAAAGCTCAAAGCATGCATCAAACAAAATGGGACAGAATCTGTCCAGAAAAACAGCAGCAGCAAAACGTATTTTTCTACCCTACCAAACTTTCTCGAAAAATTCCGAAAAATTCATGCATACAGAGGATGAAAAGTTGCAACTACAGTTCAAATATGAGCTCATTCGGAGTTACAGAATAAGAATTAAAAATCATACCGTGCACAGATTCGTGCAGGAATAAAATCTCCGAACTCAAATAGCAACTTTTCAAGACCAACATGGGTAAAACTTGGCACTTTATTAAAAACTCCTGAACTAAACTAGACACAAGATCTCTTGTTACAGCAAGAGGACACAAAGAAAAATCACACACAAAAATAACCGGGTTGCCTCCCGCAAAGCGCTTTCTTTATAGCCATATAGCTAGGCTTACTTACTTGGTATCAAGATGGTTGAAGTGAGGTGGCTTGGCATCCCCAAGCTTAAATTCTTGTACTTATTTGATATATGTAGGGTGAGCCTAGGGGTACATCCCCAAGCTTGAGTTTTTGTCCCTCTTGATCTTGTTCATCACCCTCAATTCTTCCACCTTAAAATTCTCTTTACACAACACTCGTCACAAACTTGATTAGAGGGGTTAGTGCCTTCATAAATTAAATCCACATAGGCACAGCAAAGACATATCATGAATTGATTTTAAACATTAGCTACTGTTACTATGGTTATGTAATGCTCCTTGATCAAAAGAACCGCACAAAACACAAGTAATGAGAGTAATGCAGAATAAAGACAGGATATGTCAAAAACTGGACAGCGAATTACTATTATCACTCTTTTTATTTGGTTTTAGCTTTGGGAAAAGTTTAAATGATAGAGATTTTGCAATGGTTCCATTGGCATGAACAACACATGTTCAAGGTCGACCCCAACTTCTCCATTACTCATCCTTCTCATTTACTTTCCCAAATTTCATATAGAGTGAAAATCTTAAACTAATTGTTAGAAATCAGTAGGTAAAGTTATTTTGCAGGTTCTCAAGATATAAAGGTGTGCCCAAACTGAATAGGAGATAAAAGCATAGAGAGCACACCTCAAAACATTAAACCATTAACTTTTAAGTCTAACTCTTTTCCTATGCATTGGCATTTTATATATGAATAAATAACACCCCATTTGAGGTAACCAATGCATATAATGATCAATAGCTTGCATTTTAAATAACATAGAAACATAGAGAGGATTCTTATCTCTTCCTCTCTCATAATAGTTGCAAGCATTGAAGTTAAATATTCCCACATGATTTTGAATAGAATCACCACATAAAGACTTATCATCTAATGAGCATATTGGATCATCAAACTCACAATCAATTTCATCCTCAATAGTAGGGGGACTAAAAATGTCATATTCATCAAAACAAACTTCCCCAAGCTTAAGGTTTTCCTCAGTATTAGCAATAAAGTTGTTAAAAGAATTAGTACTACCACAGACATGATTGTTATGCAAATAAATTTTAATTTTCTCCTCAAACACTTCATGTCCTAACTCAAGATAGATATTATACAATTCTAGGATTGTTTTGTTGTTTTCCATTTTATAATTTTTTTTGTGTTTTAGATTTATATGTTAGTATGCAATGCAAACAAGAATAAAAGTTTAGCACAACGCTCCCCGGCAACGGCGCCAGAAAAGTACTTGATAATCCCCAAGAGCAAGGAATCACTGTAGCACTATTCGATAAGTATTTGAGTGTCGAACCCACGAGGAGCTGAAGGTAAACTATCTATTCTCTAAAGCCCTATAACCCTCTTATATGGCCTTTTATGCAAAGCAATAAATATGAAAGGATCTAACTAATGGAAGCAAGTGACGTGGAATGGGTTTATCTAGTAGCAAGTTTCTTAGAGCAAGTTTCTCTCAGCAGTTTTCTCAAGCAAGTTTCTCAAAGTAGCAAGTAGCAAAGATCTCAAGTAGCAAATATCTCAAGGGAGCAAATGTTCTAGCAATTGTTATTTCATTCGTGTGGTTGTCACAATTAGTGAAGCACATGTTTCAGTCTTAATTGTTTCTTCTAGGAAGGAGCCATAAATAGGTGTAGCCAAGTAAATGAACTAAACCCCTTATGATGGTTCTTATGGCCAAGTAAATGACTGCACAAGAGTTATTAAGACATAGAAGTCCCACCATAGCCTTAAGTTCTAAGGTCCCCTATATATATCCCCAATAAAGTAACTTCATGATTCGGTCTCAGGTTTACATGTCCTCCCAAGTCACCCTCACTCCATTACCTTACCGGTGATCACCTTACATGCATTCCCCAACATATGCGTGCACTCATATATTGTACATCAAGACAATCATAAAAGATAACAAAACTTGTATGCAACCAAACAACGAACTATTTCACTATTGCCATGAACAAATCACTTCTCAAACATAGATGGAGAGACACAATAGATCAAGGGAAAAGTATATTGCATCATACATCATGTTTGCCAAGAGTTTACAGTGGGGAGATGGAGATGATCTTGCTGTAGATGTTGATGATGAACACGCCGGAGGGGGGTGGAGCCCTCCGGAGGTGATTCCGGCGGCGTTTCCCCCTCCGATCTTCTCCGGCGGCAGCCTTCTGACTCTCTGTTTCGTGGTTTTCTGTTTCTCCGCCGCCCCTTTCGCGAAACGCCAGGGGACCTTTTTTATAGGCGTTTTTAGGTCAAGACGGAGTCGGTGGACGAAATATCGACGGCCACGGAGCTCCGAGGGGAAAAGAGCTGGGCCCACGCGGCCAGGTATTTTAGGCCGCGTGGGACCCTCTCATTTCCAGCTGTTGGGCTTCTGGTCTTCAATTTAAGTCCATTGCGTTCGTCTCGAAAATTCTGAACCGTGCTCTTTGGCCTTGCCCTTTTTGGAGTCCCGAAGCTCCCGGAAAGTCTGAAACACTAAAAAAGACGTTTTCTGGAAAAACAGGGTTAATTCCAAATAAATGGGAAAACTATGAAATATTCCCAAAATCATTATAAAACATTGATATAACCCTTATATGATGCAAATATGATTGGAATATAAGAAATTAAAGTGCAAAGTTCATGTATGCATTTTACATGCATCAACATCCCCAAGCTTAATCCATGCTCGTCCTCGAGTATGAAGATGATAAAACTAACACGGACTTTGCAATTTAATACTTAACAATGAATATCAAAGATGATTACTATTGCTACATATAGTCAAATGATTCATTCTTCAAAGGAGTAGCAATATGCAAATAGTTTATGAAGTGATATCAAGTATTCAAGACAAGGATGTTCATTGATAGTTCACAAAGTGTAACATGGTCCAACAATGGTGGAGAGCTCAAGGAAGAAGAAGAAGTCTACGGGGAAATGAGCCCGCGGGCCGTCTGTGCGCCCGCGCGTCACCCCTGCTCCTCTTCCCCTGGTGCCCTTTATATAGGTGCCCAGGGGACAAGTGAGGGACAAGGGGAGAAGGAACACTGTGCGCTGTGCACTGTAGCTAACATGACCACTGGGGTCTAATCAATACTGTACATGCGTCATAGGGATGGGCTTGGGGTGACCTGTCTGTACTTGCCCTTGTCTTCTAGCTCCTGTCTCCGGGATCTTCGGTAGGTGGCAGGGAATCTTGTACCTGACGAGGTAGCGCCTGGGATGCCGGAGGTTGATGTAGCGTGCCGAGGTAGAGGTGACGGTCGAGGCAGAGATCCGAGTCGCTGGAGTGCTGGTCCGGGGCAACTCGGTCCAGCCGAGGTTAGCATATCTCGGTCGAAGTGGTGATCCGGATTGACACACTGGTCAACGGACTGATTAACTCGGTAGCGATCCTGGGAGTCCCGGTCGAAGCAACCATGGCCCGAGGTGGAGATATCGTCCTGCTGGCCGATCCTGGTCCAACCGGGTTATCCAAACCTTGGGCCAGCCGAGGTATAGGACGCTCGGCCCATCCAAGCTGAGAGGTGTCGACCTGCCCGGGCAAAGGCGAGGCGAAGCGCGGGACGCGGCCCATCCGAGATAGGCAGTAAGGTCGGTTCGGCCGAGGCTGGTAGGCCACACGGCCCAGCCGAGGCTGGCAGGCCATCCGGGGCTGGAGGGAGATTCCGGCCTGCTCCATGGCGCGGAACGGAGCTGGCTCGCCGGGGTAAGCCACCTTCGGCCCATCCGTGATAAACGATGCCGCCATCGTCGTATGTCGGCCCAGATGAACGCATGTCGGCCAAGGGCAACCAAACTCGGCCCAGAATACTTTCTTTGCCTTTTTCCTTATCTTCTATCTATTTAACTTCTGCTTTTATCTCTTTTACCAACACAACAACCACATAACTCTAGGGTACTGGGGATTACATCCCCGACATTAGTCCCCGAGGCTGCGGGGGACTCGCAGAGTCGCGCGCAGACTTACAAAGATAAATAACCACACCAAAAAACCTCCATATACACAACCTCCTGCCTGCATCGGCACCTTTATACGTCGGTTTTCAGTCACTCTGGGCATTACCGAAATCACATGCCGCTAGCATTACCTGGACCGACGTATAACCTGCATGGACATATCTCATACGTCTCAGTACCTCTGCATTTCTAGGCATATCTCATATGTCTCGGTACCTCGGCCTCTCTATAGGCATATCAGATGTGTCTCGGTACCTCGGCCTTTCCATAGGCATATCTCATATGTCTCGGTACCTCGGCCTCTCTATAGGCATATCACATATGTCTCGTTACCTCGGCCTCTCTATAGGCATATCACATATGTCTCGGTACCTCGGCCTCTCTATAGGCATATCACATGTGTCTCGGTACCTCGGCCTTTCTATAGGCATATCTCATATGCCTCGGTACATCGGCCTCTCTATAGGCATATCACATATGTCTCGGTACCTCGGCCTTTCTATAGGCATATCACATATGTCTCGGTACCTCGGCCTCTCTGGGCGCTTACCGACATTAGATGTCAACAACCTGAGCTAGATTGACATGGACATATCTCATATGTCGGTTTTTTGCCACTTTGGGCGTTTACCGACATTGGATGTCGCCAGCATAAGCTGGACCGACATATAACCTGCACGGACATATCTCATATGTCGGGTTTTAGCCACCTTGGGCATTACTGAAGGCGCATGTCGCCAGCATTAGCTGGACCGACATATAACCTGCGCGGACATATCTCATAGGTTGCCTTTGGCAAACCAACATAAACGATGATCGGGGATACAGAATGATGCCATGATACGTTGACAAACCGGATAAACGGCGATCTGGGATATGGAATGATGCCGTGATACTGTGGCGAACCGAAATAAACGGTGATCTGGGATATGAAATGATGCCATGATACTGTGGCGAACCGAAATAAACGGCGATCTGAGATATGGAATGATGCCATGATATGCTGGCGAACCGAAATAAACGGCGATCTATGATATGCATTTCATAATTCGGCAAACCGATACCGAAGATCATACATGATTTGCCTCCGACACCACAATGAGTTCAAGATGAACCCGAGATGACCAATATGTCTCGGTGAAGAACGTTCCATCGCCAAAACCGATTTCCCCTTTCAATGTTAGCTCAAGCATACACATATAAAGAATATTTGACGGGAACAACAATTCTACTAACAGAGGTAAAAAGCTATAGCATACGACAGAGATTACTCCTAGTGTCAGAACTACTCATGCAGACGCAGACTCGGTCTCAACCGAGTCCCCGAGTTACTTTACAGATCTGGGAGAACAACCGAATTGATTGGCCAGCCAGTCCCCGGGTCAAAACACTTTGTTCCCGGGGAAAACAATTAAGCAAGGTACTACGGGGCAGTCCCGAGCTATTTTTGAGATTACCTAAACAGCAAGCAATATTATAAATACTCACGTAGTTATCTTGGTGTCGGGTAGATGTCAACGTTTATGCCGCTGCAGCACCCGACCCTTGAAGTGCCGATCCGAGGCTGGAGAAATTGATTTGCTGATGTCGGCCTGCCTGCAGAATTTGACCCGGCCGAGGCAGTGGACCTGGTTCATCCGAAGCAGGGGGTGTGGCCCAGCCAGAACTTGCCCCGTCCAAGGCGCGTTTACGAGGCCGCGAGGCCGACCTGCCCATGCTAGATCTCGACCATCCGAGATATCGAAAGGCCAACATGCTACCTCGGCCTTTCTGACCGAGACAGGCATCAGTTTACACGATTTCGGCCCACTGAGCTAACCGAAGCTCAGTCCGCCCCGAAGTACCAAGAATTCGGTCTGCCCGAGACCTCAATACCTCGGTTATCTTGAGCGAGGTACCCCAGGGAGCCGAGATGACGAGGCCACAGAGGGAAATCGAACGAGCCGAGAGCCGCGGCTCGCGGGCCAGGCATGGCAACCCATGGCACGGCCGAGGCGAGGGCGTGACCCACCGGGGAGCCGAGGTGCGGCCTACCGGCGCCGGAACTGGCACAAGGCGGAGCGCGGGGAGACAGGGGGATCGGCTGCGCGGGCCTGGCGCGACCAGCCGCGGGACGGGAGCCAAGCACCCAGGCGGCGGGGAGGTGGTGAAGGCAACCGGCCGGACGCTGCCGATGCAGATCCAAAAGCGGCCGACCTCGGAGGCCTGCGCGCGGGAGGCCGAGGACGGACGCGCTAGAGATGCGGCCCTTCGGCGCCGGCGAGCACGGAGCTTGGGCTCGGCCGCGGACCGGCGTAGAGGTCCTTGCGAGCAGAGCTGGGGCGGATGGAGGCAAGGCGCGGATGCGCCGGTGCGCCGGCGGGCACGAGGACGATGGTGCGGACGCGCCGGTCACAGACTACGAGGGCGCACTGCTGAAGGTGCGGGCACGGGCGAGGATGCCGAGGTAGCAGCAGATGCGGGGTACGAGCACGTGCTCGGGCCCGGGGGACTCGGGCGGGGATGAGCAGGCGCAGCGGACGGCACGGGGATGCTCGGGTGCATGCTGATGAAGGTGTTGCTGACGCGCAGGAGGCGACGACGGCGCGCATGGTCGTGAAGCCGTGGTCTCGGGTGTCGGGGAGTCCAGCGAGGAAACGTCGGAGGAAGACGCTTTTTAACTTGGCCCGGAACTCGATTCCATCACTTGGATGCCGGCTCGATAGGCTGAAACGCGGGGACGATGTCGATCTCGAGTCCCCGAGTCGCTGAAGAAGGTCCCGTCCGAATTGGATCCAGCAAGCGCCACTGCTGGCCCCACGGTGGGCGCCAACTGTCGTGGTGGTATCACGGCAGATGCCATAGGTATGGCTAAGTTGTGGGGCCGATGGACGCTGGGGGATTCGGGAGGGATTGCGCGATGGAGTCGCACACGAAGAACACGGCAGACACACAGATTTACCCTGCTTCGGGGCCCTCGTGAGGAGGTAAAACCCCTACTGCAGCATCTATCCTACTTTGGTGTATTCTCCTCTCATATGCGGTAGGTACAGGTGCTCCTCAAGCTGTATGATCCAACAATGGTGGAGAGCTCAAGGAAGAAGAAGAAGTCTACGGGGAAATGAGCCCGCGGGCCGTCTGTGCGCCCGCGCGTCGCCCCTGCTCCTCTTCCCCTGGTGCCCTTTATATAGGTGCCCAGGGGACAAGTGAGGGACAAGGGGACAAGGAACACTGTGCGCTGTGCACTGTAGCTGACATGACCACTGGGGTCTAATCAATACTGTACATGCGTCATAGGGATGGGCTTGGGGTGACCTGTCTGTCCTTGCCCTTGTCTTCTAGCTCCTGTCTCCGGGATCTTCGGTAGGTGGCAGGGAATCTTGTACTTGACGAGGTAGCGCATGGGATGCCGGAGGTTGATGTAGCGTGCCGAGGTAGAGGTAACGGTCGAGGCAGTGATCCGAGTCGCTGGAGTGCTGGTCCGGGGCAACTCGGTCCAGCCGAGGTTAGCATATCTCGGTCGAAGTGGTGATCCGGATTGACACACTGGTCAACGGAGTGATTAACAAGGTAGCGATCGTGGGAGTCCTGGTCGATGCAGCCATGGCCGAGGTGGAGATATCGGCCTGCTGGCCGATCCTGGTCCAACCGGGTTATCCAAACCTTGGGCCAGCCGAGGTATAGGACGCTCGGCCTATCCAAGCTGAGAGGTGTCGACCTGCCCGGGCGAAGGCGAGGCGAAGCGTGGGACGCGGCCCATCCGAGATAGGCAGTAAGGTCGGTTCGGCCGAGGCTGGTAGGCCACACGGCCCAGCCGAGGCTGGCAGGCCATCCGGGGTTGGAGGGAGATTCCGGCCTGCTCCAGGGCGCGGAACGGAGCTGGCTCGCCGGGGTAAGCCACCTTCGGCCCATCCGTGATAAACGATGCCGCCATCATCGTATGTCGGCCCAGATGAATGCATGTCGACCAAGGGCAACCAAACTCGGCCCAGAATATTTTCTTCGCCTTTTTCCTTATCTTCTATCTATTTAACTTCTGCTTTTACCTCTTTACCAACACAACATCCACATAACTCTGGGGTACCGGGGATTACATCCCCGACACTGTCGCATCTGTCTGACCGGTCGAAATCACCCATCACCGTGATGACTCCTTTCGGGCCTGGCAGCTTCAGCATGAGGTATGCGTAGTGTGGCATGGCCATGCACCTGGCGAATGTTGGTCTCCCAAGGATTGCGTGATACTGTGAGGCCCAGTCGACGACTTCAAAGTCGATTGCCTCTCTTCTGATGTGGTCGGGTGCGCCGAAGGTGACGTCGAGTGTGATCGTTCCCACGAGGCGAACTGCTTTCTCTTGTACTATGCCATGGAAGGTGCTTCCTGACTTGGGTAGGTTCGTCAGGGATCGGCCCATCTTCCGGAGGGTGTTAGCGAATATGATGTTGATGCCGCTACCTCCATCCATGAACACTTTGGTCATTAGGAAGTCGCCGATCTGCGCCTCGACCACGAGTGCAGCGTGGCCCGGCCGCGGTACTTTCGTCCGGTGATCGGCTCTCGAAAATGTGATGTTAGTCTCGGATCCCTTCAGGTATTCTGGTGTCGCAGGTGGACAAGCAATAGCTTGGTAAACCTGTCGACTAATCAGCTTCTGACATCTGTTCGTTGGCCGGCCCATTTGGATCATGTTTAGTTGTCCGCGTACGACTGGGTACTGGTCTTCTGCTACTCGAACGTCTTCTTGCTGGGGCTGCGGCTGCGGCTGTACGCTGCTGCTGCGTGCGCGGGTGGAGGAGCGGCCGCGGGTGGAGCCTGGAATGCCAGCGGTGCAGCGGGTTGCGCTGCGGGTGCCTAAGGCTGAACCTTCTTCTGGATGGCCTCGTATATCTTGAGTGCCTTTCTACAGTCCTTCAGCGCAGATGGTTGGCGCCCCACTTTCCTGTCTCTGGGTTCCTGAAAATGTGATGTCTGCATGGCTGCTCGAGTTCCTCTTCAGGGGAGAGGGTGTGGCGTTTCCACTCGCGTTTCTGCCCTCCATCGTTGCGGTAGTTATCCTGGTTTCGGCCGTACTGGCCTTGGCTATTTTGACGACCGCTGTCGCGACTGCCATCCTCACGGGGGTTATTGAACCCAGCCGCTACTATTTCGATTGTGTCCCGTGCATCATAACGGGGTTTCTTCTTGCGGCGATCATCTCTCCAGTTGCTTGGGCCACCTTCCTCTTTCACCGAGTAAGGACGGTCGTCTCGTACGGAGTCTTCTCCATCTGCCCATTGGTTTGCTATCTTCATGACTTCGACCATGGAATTTGGCTGGAGTCGACCGAACGCTTCCCTGAGATCTTGGCGCCACACGCCGCGCTGAAAAACGTCCATAGCCCTATCTTCTGAGACGACTCCGATGGTGTTGCGCAGCAGGGTCCATCGTGAGATGTAAGAGCGCAACGATTCTTCCTTTCCTTCTTACAAGCCTGCAGCTCGACGAAGGTGCTGGGCCGCGAGTATGTTCCGAGGAAGTTCTTGATGAAGGCTTCTTCAAACTGCTCCCACGAGTTGAAGGAGTTCTTGGGCATGGTTTGGAGCCACCCGCGTGCAGATCCAGCGAGCATCAACTGAAGATACTGCATCGCTATAGTCGTGTTGCCTCCTTGGCAGTTGCAGGCGATGAGGTAGTCTTCGAGCCAGAGCCTCGGGTCTTGCGTTCCGTCGAACTTCGCTGCTTCGGCTGTGAGCTTGAAGCCTTTCGGCAACCTTGTGTCGCGGATGCCGAGGGTGAAGCACGAGGCGCCGCACGGCTCGTAGCTTCCACTGGAGTGGAGCTCTTGGTCTTGGGTGCTACTCGCTCGTTTGGCGCGGTTGCGGTCGAGCTGCCGCTGCGTGATGTAGTTGCGCGCGTCTTCTCCTTCTTGAAGGTGTCGCGCGGGCCGCTCTACGTGCACGGCACGCTCGCGGTCGCGTCGACCTGGATCTTCTGTTGGTTTATCGGCTGCGCCTGACTTGAGCAGAGCGTCTTCCGCCACCTTGAGTGCCTTGATCTGCTGCTTGTGTACGTTGGCGCGCGGGTCACCCTCCGGAGGTTGGGTCAGCTGCAGATATGTGCCTATTGACATCAGAGCGGCAGAGATTGTTTTTGGGATCGGAATCCCTTCTGCGTCTTCTGTCACGTAGGATGACTCGAGGTTGCGGGTAGCTCCCGCTCTATCTGCGTCTGTCATCCGATTCATGCGTGTTCTATGGCGCCTTTGTGAGACTGCAGTCTCAGAGGAGGCGAAGGAGAAAGCTGCGCGTCGGGCACTCGAGTTGTCAGCGATCTCCTTGCGTCGGACTAACTCAGCTTTTTCCACGCGGATCTTCTCGGTGTCCTTCCACATCAGGTACCGGTATGCCATCATGTCTTCCCTGGTCGCATCTTCGGGGGGCATGGTGTACTCCTCCATGTCTTCAGGGCTCTGATCCCCATCTCGCGGGTGATGGTGAGCTTCGTCACCCCGTCTAGCATGATCACCTCCAGCGGGTATGCCGGAGGTTCTTCTCGACGATTGTTGTTCGGTGTCGTGGTTTCGATCATGAAGATTTGCGCTGGGCGTGACTGGGCCGTCGACTGCGCGTCGCTGTTGTCGGAGTTGTCCCCGGAGTCGAAGATGGAGGCGACGTGATACACGCCGTAGTCGTTGCAGAACTCGTCGGGTGAAGACTCGACGATCTTCGTTGTCTCCGTTGCCGATGGAGGTGCGGCGGGTGGGGTCGATGCGGACGCAACCTTCGCAGTTGATGTTGTGGAAGCGAACGCGATCTCCGTAGTCGAAGGAGATGCGGTCGATGTCGGTGATGCAGATGCGATCTCCGTACTCGACGGAGACGCGGTCGATGTCGATGATGCAGATGCGATCTCCGTAGTCGACGGAGACGTGGTCGATGTCGATGAGGCAGATGCGATCTTCGTAGTCGACGGAGACGCGGTCGATCTCGATGATGCAGATGCGATCTCCGTAGTTGACGGAGACGCGAGTCCCACAACCGTCATAGGCGCGAGAGTGGAGGGTCGAAAGACTCCCCACTTGTTCACATGGAGTTGCATGTTTCCAAAGGACAAACACATACCTCAATAGAGATCGGCGTACACCGAGCGCTGGGCCGGCGGGTGCGGATCGTAGGTGAAGGAGCCGAAGCAGATTGGTTTCCCGACGGTCGGAGTGTCGATCTTCATTGCCGATGGAGCCGGTGCAACCATGATTCCAGCACTCGTCTTTCCCACAGACGGCGCCAAATGTCGAGGGGTCACCTCGGCAGATCCCAGGGTCGAGTGCCCGGGTTGATTGAAGGGGAGAAGATTGTGAGTGCTGGTAGTTACCATGGCTGACAAGCAAGGCGATTTACCCAGGTTCAGTCTCCCGGAGGATAACACCCTACTTCCTGCTTGTCTGATATGTATTGATGGAGTCGAAGGTTACAATAGCGACCTCGGCGAGATGGAAATCTCGCTATGGTTTTGGTGGATAGTATGGACGTACCCTCGACAGAGGTCCCTCCTAGCCTTTATATGGAGGCTAGGTCTCAGGAAATCGTTGTCGGTTAGGTTTACAAGATTTGGTAAGTTTCTACCGACCTAGTCTTCGACTTCCTTGGTACGTACGTTGTCCTTGTTGGGCCCTTCACGGGCCTGCAGTGGTTGATCCCGAGGCTTGGCGTGCACCAGGTATCTTCATAGTGGGGCACCCGAAGGGTAGGCCCACGTCACACGCTCACTGGCCGCTGGCCACGCCATTTACTCCGGTAGCCTTTGACCAACGCGGGAGCCGAGAGGATGAGGACGCGGCCGTTCACGGGCGGTTCTGTTCCGCGCCATTTTCTCCCGCGTCGTTTTCCCGCCATTTCGCCCCCCAAGCCGAACCCAATGGGCTGGGTTTCGCCTGGGAGCGCCGGCGCTAAATAGCGCCGAAACGGCGCTATTTGGGCTTCGTGGGGGGGGGGGGGGAGTGGTAGCAAAACGGCGCTATTTAGTCCGACCGGCGCTAAAAAGGCCTCTGGGGGCGACTGGTGATGCCCTCAGATCCCCCAAGGAAGTTGTCTCAGCAACCACGCGGGCAAGCCGCCATACACAAGATCCCAAGTTATTGCCGATTCCGAAACGAGATGCCCCCATGGACGAACAAGAAGCAGAACGCCTTCGATCCTGGGGATCTAAGGTTTCCCTTTGGAGCCAAGGAGCCCTCGTCAATAGGGCTGGAAGTAAAACTCGAAACTCGTGAGCTTAATGAGTACTCGAAAACTCGGCTCAACTTGGATCGAACTCGAAAACTAATGAGTTGAGCCAAGCTGACATTTCTTGCTCATTAAGAAAACAAGTTTAATGAGTCGAGTTACGAGTACTCGTTAAACTCGTTTAGCTCGTAATATGCCTAAGACTATTAATTAGTGGCCTAGTTCATTGAATGTTTTTGTTCATCAACATGCAACACAAAGTTCAGATCTATAATGTCCACATTATCTAGGTCATACCTACGCAGAAGTATAGCCAGTAGGCATATCTAGCTGTTATTTTTTATCATGTTGTTAATGTTTATGCTATTGACGATGATTTGTTAAGAAATGTTTGAATATTTAAGTTTATGTTATATTATGGCTACTCTCGCCATACACGTTTATATTGTTGATGTTTATTACCGAGATTAATGAGTTTAATGAGCCAACTCGAGTTTTTATTGAGTCGAGCCAAGTTGAGCTCTTGTCCTCGTTTAGTTAACGAGTTCAGTTGAGTTGGCTCGTTAACTGACGAGTATTTAAGATTTGAGTCGATTCGAGTCAAGCTGACTCGATATCAACCCCTACTCGTCAACGCTTCTCAGCGGCACCCGCGGGTGTTGGCGACTATTGGCCGTACGGCCATGGCTGACTCGCCGGGTGGACATCGACGCCCTGGTCTTTCTCTACTACTCGGGCGCGCCTCCCTACTCCTCTTGTGAAGAAGCCCTCGTAGTCAACATCTACCTCCCGGCACAAGGGATTGAGCTGGGGCGCCCACAATCGCTGCCATCGTGCTCGTCTTCCTCACCTCCGTCCGAGGCTGCCGCCGCACGATTATGTTGCATCCAACCTTAATTAGCTTGGATCCCAACCCATAGCAGCTCCAGCCGGCAAAGTCCTCTTCTCTCCTTCATGTCATCGTGATTGGCACAAACATGGAGCGACAGCGGGCCAGCCGAACTTAGCATCAGGATTCAGGACCATTGGACATAAGTTAGTCAAGAGCCGCGTTGATGACTAGGTCTATTGTGTCCGTGGGATTGTGGCCACGACTCGGTATATTCTGGTTTGACCACCCAGGTCATACGTCCATTGCACTGTAGATCTACTCCAACTTGGCGTGTCCGATTCTGGATGGCATGGATGAGCACCACGGCCTCGATTGCACACATACCTACACGTTGAATTTGCTGAGTGCGAGACCCTCTGCATGAGTAAATGAGAGTGTCAACAGACTTCATCATGGAGGCTACTGTGCTTGCAGGTCAGTGATCATAGTACTTATGCAATTTTCCTGCATAACTACTCTGATTCGCTATGATAGTCAAATCAAATTTCCCCCTTTTTGTCTTTATAAAAAATGCTACATTAATGTTATGCAAGCATACTTAGATATATATGTAATCGTTATTGCAAAATAAAATACCTGCCTTTCATATTCTAATGATGCTCCTTGTAGTTAATTCTTCTCTTCCTAATAGGCCTTGGCTTCATTTGTGAGTATTGGTATGTGTAGGGGGTAAGTTTATTGATCTTGAGTTGATGTCAACTAATGAATTTGACTCTTCATCTATTGCGCTAGAATTTTTTTTTTTCATGCTATGCATCAGTTGCTACATTATATACTACATGCCTACATCCATCATTCTGACGGGAAAAAAATACATTTTGGCTCGTCAATTTTCTTCTTTCTTGTGCAATCTTATATTTACTAATTGGAGGCACCATACGAGCTCTCACGTTAATTCTGGAGAAAACGACTAAAATAGCCATACGATATAATTTCCACGGTTTGGATGAAGAGTTCGCTATTTGATTTTCTTTTCACGGGAGCTTAGAGTCCTAAAAGTGCACGAGTCCTATTCTGCAAATAGTTACATCGACCCTTGCATCTTCCGACGCATGTCGCCGCCGTCTCTAATGGTGACCTGCACACTCCGTCATGCCGTCAACAATGGCCAAAGCAAGATCTTCTCCGGCGACCGCACATGTGATGCAGGCAAGGTCTGCGCCTCTGCGGGTGGACCCTTTATCTTTCCCCCAAAAATAAACACACCAAATCGATCGCTGCCTTCGAGTACCGTCGGCCGAGAAGAGGACATCCTTCGGCCAGATCGCAATCGGCTACAACTCCAGCCAGATCGCACGGACTGATGGTGGTAACCACCTCACCTCTACCATCTCTCGCCAATTTGTGTCTGCTGCCCTCCTCACGTCTCTCTCAGACTAGCGAAGTAGCGATGGCGAGCGCTGGACCGGCTTCAGCGTTAGAAGGCGTGATGCTTCCGTGATCTGCTAAATCTAACCCGTAGTTAAGGCTCAAAGCTCTCTCTCCTGGCCATGCATGGCTACACGAGAAAATCAAGTTCAGATACTGATATGGGAGTCTTTGCTGGAACTGATGCGCCAACGCTGCGAACGCTCAGAACAAAACGTCACTCAAGATATGTTGCGTGAAGGAAATCAGATCAACTAGGTGAGGTTAGAGCTATGCCTTCTATTAACAAATTTACCTTGCTGTCTACGTACTTTCTCTATGTCCACTCTATCTTATAAAAAATTCTTGAGATTACTTGCCTGTATTTGTAACTCTTTGTGAAGCATGCTAATTCGTTTTTTAGTCAGTCATGGACGATGAAGGAACCACTGTAAAGTATTTGTCAGCATTGATCGTTATGAACTAATTTTATAATTATTGTAGCACTGGAGACATATTAACTGATGTTTTACATGCCAGACCATAGGACCTTCTATTTTTCTTTTTCTGTATCCTAGATAACAGGAACAGCAGTCCGCTGGAGTTTATTCTGAAATGAAACAGTCCAACTTTTGTCATGTTATTTGCAGGCAATTCAGGGACTCAGGATATATACAATCATGGTTTTGTTCTCCTTCCGTGCTCCTACATTGATCCTAGACAAGGATGTAGAAATTCCATCTCAGCTGTCAGGCTTCAATGGCGATACATATGGAGCACTCACACCACTTCTCTAGGAATCATTCAGTTCATAATTATATACTGTTAGGTACCATAATTAATTAAACATTCAAACTTACAGAAATATCATCATGGAACAACATCGTCTGAATGAGTAGCTGGATTTACGTTTGTTCCCTCATAAAAGAATTTTAATTCTGTGGTTAAAACCAATTAGATAATGGAGTTTCTCCACACCAGGCGACATATATGCAGTATCCAGTTTGCAGCATATATACATGTAAAGTTGCATCATATACTTCTATTGGCGGTTTTGCATGCACCTATGTGGACATTCGATGTTGTTTTAAAAAACATGCAGCGGCACAGCTCAGGATTCCTTGAATGACGTAAGATTAGAGTTTCTAATATTTGGTTTCTCTATTGCTATATATGTGGGGTGCACGAGCAGGATTTGGATATCTTTCAACGAGATGACGGCTCAAGTATCTGTTACAGGGTCTTTCAACCTGATTAGGAGTTATGAAAATCAAGTAAACAGAATTTTCATACAATAATAGTTTAGACTTGCAAAGTATATTTCAGAAATATGACAACTTTTAACTTTACATATCCGTAATAATCAATTGATGAATCTTATTTAAACGTGTTTAATAATTTATGTCTGCAAATGTCATACCTTTCAGTTGACACTCTTGGATGCTATGTTCTGCCTGGATTCTTCTTTAAATGTGGTGTGGCATTAGGCAGGTGTAGCCACCACTTAAGCAAACTCCCAGGCAATTTCTTAGCCACGTCAATATACAAAAGTTTCTCTTTTGCTACTGTAACTCCACAAACTTCCATAATTGCTTCAGCCAAAGTAGTGAGGTTCTCTTTAGTTTTAATTGGTCTGTTCTCTTTCAAAATATAGGCAAAGTTGCAAGACTATTTCGAAACTATATTCTTTGTTCTATATATATAATATATAATACTACATTAGATCTGCCCATAGATTTGGAGTCAGGAATTTTACATTTTTCTTCCAATATTACGCTGACTAACACTTAATAAGACAAATGTGTTCAAAACAATTTTTTTGACACACATTTGTTTCAGATTTAACAAGTGGATATGCGCATCATTTGTCACAGATTTTGGTATATGCTTGGGGGCCTGGATGGGTGAATCTAGAACCTTTATGTTTTCTAATAATGAATTAAAATTAGCCATGTAGAACTCTCCATTTTTAAACCTCTGAAAAGTCACCATTCGATGCAAAAAAATGTATTCCAATAGTCACTTTCTAGAAATTCTACGTTCTTTCATCAGAGGGTGGTACCCATGAAATAGAAAGGCTTGGAGGCCACCAATGTTACATCTGTGAAAATAGTAGTTGATCAAGGTAATTGGGAACCTTTTCAATTGTTTCGCAGGTTCAGTTGACTATTAATGACAAACAATACCTCTATCAAGATCAATGGCTCTTTTGGCCAATTAAATTTGTTTAACCACAACACGTTCGATAGGTTTAATAAAAGTTCGGATATATCATGTTGAACATTCTATCTATCTTTTAGAAAATGAAAGGGATACCATATGATCATTTTAAAAGTTTCTGCAGATTTTTGCTGTGATACAGGCTCTTTTGTATGATACAGTTTTGTTGCTCCTGCTCACCACCGAGTATACTATTTTCTGTATATAGGATTAGTATTGATATTTCTTCTAAAACTATAAGCTACTAAAGTTTATGGTTTCGAATATTCATATGTTTAAAAATATCAATAAATTGTGATTACCACATGTAATACGTAATAAAAATAATTTAGTATTTCACCAACTTTTAGTATAACTAGCCCGTGCAGGTGCACGGGTTGACGACTAGTTGTCTTAATTTGCCTACATCAGCTTCAAATAAAAGTAAGTAATTTTCTTAGTTTGATCAATACGATACTAATATATTGGTATGTAGTGATATTTTTGTTTCTTCACATGACATGTTTTTGTTGTATAACATGAAGGGGTTGTCATCAATATTACATATTATAATCTCACTTCTTGTCATCTTTCAACAAAATACTTAACATTTAACTTATCAGCAGATTACCTAAAGCAATAAAGTTGCCAATATCACTGGGCCATAGGTCCTATGTGTTGGAGCTGCATGTGTGGAAAATCATCTAGTTCATCTTGAGTTATTTGTGATTGATCTTTTCTTCAGGGTCCCATATAGAGTACTCTATGCCGTGGGATTAGCTAGAATTAAAGACAAGTCAAGAGACAATTATAACACTAGTATAAGTGCTGTTCTGAGCTAAAAAATAAGAATATAATTCGTAGTATATTAGATGCCAACAACAATAGAATTAGAGATTCCGATTGAACAACCTAATGCGAGAACAAGCCGACTAAATACAAGCATTTGATTGGTCTCGTATATTCAACGAGCGCTACATTCATCTCCTTTCAACCTAGAAGACTTCTTATTAAATGCACCTATAGATCTAGTGGACTTGTTTTATTATTTATTTATTTTTTGAATAGTCGCCAAGGGAGGGAGAAGACCCTCCACCTGAATTGTATTCATTTTCTGTTTAAAGGGTTCAAGTGAAACAGAATTATAGGGATGCACAAAGGGGAGAAATAAAATAAAAACAAGTCTACAACATGGCACTAAGCACTAACCCCGCAGGGAGAGCCTTCAACCCTCATCTTCTTCCGGTTACCGTTGGACGCCAGTGCACAGGAAACTTCACCGCCGTAGACGAAAGGCTCCAATATGCTGAGACCAGCCACGATGGTGCTGGAGCAGCCGAAGGGTAGCACATCGCCGAGTCCCCACCTTAGGACGAAGGGCCATGCGCCGCCGAGGCTAAACACAACAGCCAACAGCGTAATCGAAGGGCGCCACACAGCCGAGTCGACACCCAGGAAGCTTCACCGGCACTGGCCCGGCCGTTAACCGTCGTCAGAGGAGGGACTCCACGGAGAGACGACACCGAGAGGAGAGCAAGAAGAGGGGCCCAACTGCCGAAACCCCACCAGACGAAACCTGCTCCAAAGCGATGCCCTCAAGAGGGGAAATGACACAAGGTGCCATCGTCGCTTGATCCGCGAAGCCGGATCAGAGGTTTCCCCCGGAGCAATGGACAGGAGGGGATTGAGCACAACACAGCACAACGGCAACGCCTCACAAGGGAACGACGCCCGCAGGCGCCGTCGATGCCGGATCCAGCGGATCGAACCTTCGTTCGGTGCTGAGTAGCCGCTCCCCTCCGACCAACAGAGTTGGAGGCCCAGGGAACCATCGACCTTGCACCCAGAGCTCTGCACCGTGCGGAGCCATCGGGGTGAAGATGGACGGCACCTCCGAGCACCACGCCAGCAGGAGTACCTGACACCTCCAAACTCCGGAGAGCACCGCACCGGCCAAATAGGACGTCCGCGTCGGCACAGCCGAGCACCGCCAGAACGACGGCACCCCCGGGGCCGGGATCGACGGCCGGACCACCGGGACGCAGAGCACGCATCCAGGATACGGAGGCAGCAGGGCCTCTCCCAAAGCCGGCGCGGAGCCAGGAGCACCACGGCCCGCCAAGCCCATCGGGGCCCAGACGGGCCTGGCCAGATCGACGCCGCCGCTCCTGCGCCGCCACGACGCGCCAGCGCCGCCACCGCGCCTCCACACTACGACGCCTCCACGCAACCTCGCTGCGCCGCCCCGAGCCAGCAAAGTCGCCGCCCGAGCTTCCGTCGAGAAGGGCGGCCCGCGCCGCACCTCCGCGAGCAAGAGGAGGAAAGGGGCCCCGCCGCCGCCGAGCCGCGCGGGCTTTGCCCGGCGACTCCGACTGGGCGGCGGCGAGGGGAGGTGGTGGTGGCTGGGGAGTTGCTGGCGGCGGCGGCTAGGGTTCGCTCCTGGCCGCCCGCGGGAGCGACCAGGGAGCGAAGTTAACGCGGTTCTAAAAGAAAAAATTACCTATCGGCCACTTGTTTTATTATTAACAATGACAAGTGGCAAAAGGAAGAAGAAGAGACCCGTTGCAAGTTGCAACTTACTAAAAGCAACAGTTGCTGCTGCCAGGAAACTAGCTACTCCTACTTGGTAGTACGAAGTAGTTCTAAATTCTAAATTTCTAACAGACCAGGTCAAGGAAAAATAAAAAAGTCGAACCCACACTAGTAGAAAATGGGCCTATGGTCCCGGTTCGGTTGGGCCATCAGTCCCGGTTGCCCAACCGGGACTGGCCAATCGGGACTAATGCTAGTCCCGGTTGGGCCACGAACCGGGACCAATGTGTGGCCACGTGGCCAGTTCTGGCTGGGCGTGGGGAGAGACTCATTGGTCCCGGTTCTTGTTACGAACCGGGACCAATGAGTGCTTTTTTTTTTGGTATTTAGGGTTTAGGGTCTCCCTCTCGCCGGTGCCCCCTCTCCCTCTCGCCGGTGCCCCCTCTCGCCGGTGCCCCTCTCCTTCTCGCCGGTGCCCCCTCTCGCCGGTGCCCCCTCTCCTTCTCGCCGGTGCCCTCTCTCGCTGGTGCCCCCTCTCCTTCTCGCCGGTGCCTCCTCTCCCTCTCGCCGGTGCCCCCTCTCCCTCTCGCCGGTGCCTCCGTCGTCTCCCCCTTCTTCGCATCGCCGACGTGCTCTCCATCGTTTCCGTACGCATATTATACGCTCTACTATATCCACTGCCCACTTACACTTATATATATATGGGCTCCTTGATCATAGACGCAAAGCACATGAGTTTTGAGCACAACACTGCATCTGATCAATAGTTCTTCTGCAAGCTCTACCGCGTCGAACAATGGCTTCAAGCGTCGACCTCGATGACTGCTTCGATATCTCTGGGCCGACGCACATCATGTCAAGATCCGGCCCCTGCCGTTCTTCTGCAATGATGATCGATTTCATTGACTGGTATGTTATGCACGAGAGATCCACACCCATGGTACTCCTTGTGCGTTAATTGATGCATGTATGTGTAAACTGATGGATATCACTGTGTCACTCGCAGGAACAACGAGGAGGACCGCCGGTGCGTCGCCGCCTGCGTGGTGAAAGGCACTTACATCCTGGAGAACGACAGAACCATGTGCAGGGTGCACGAGGCGCCGCTTGCTCCGCCGTGGTGGGAGAGCTTCCACTTCCGCCTCGTGGACGTGCTCAAGGAAGAATCCTTCAGGCGCAAGAGCCACAAGCTAATCTTTGGCGCCATCTACGAGCATGTTCCACCGGCGGGCGGATGCCGCCACCCATCCGCCCCGCAGTACATCGTCGCCTTCCGAGGGACCATGCTGCCGCACCCTAAGGCGATCCACGACGTGTTACTCGACCTGAAGATCATCGCCAACATCCTCCGGGAATCCAAGCGCTCCCAGATCGCGCACCGCGCCGTGGACACGCTCATGGCGACCATCGCCAAGAAGGGCTCCGACAGCGGCGCCGTGTGGCTCGCAGGGCACTCTCTCGGCGCGTCGCTGGCGCTGGAGGTGGGGCGGACCATGATGGCGGAGCAGGAACTCAGCCTCCCGACTTTCCTCTTCAACCCGCCGCATGTGTCGGCGCCTCCGGCGACCAACAAGCTGATCCCGTCCGCGGGGCTGAGGAGGGAGCTGTACGCCAAGAGCGCCCTCGTCAAGGCCGGGCTGGGGCTCGTCCTCTGCCCCCACCGTAAGCGCATGGAGAAGCTCTTCGAGCGGCTATCCTCGTGGGCGCCAAACCTGTACGTGCACGACAAGGACCTCGTCTGCCAGGGCTTCGTCGACTACTTCCAGCAGCGGCAGCAGCTGGAGGACAGCTGCTGCAAGTCTGCCACCACGCTCTCGTACCGTGACATGCTCTTCTCCGTCATCGGCCAGGAGAAAGAGCGGCCGCACCTCCTGCCGTCCGCGACGCTGTGGACGAACTCGAGCATCAACAGAGACGCGGACTTGATCAAACAGTCCTTGGCCGCGCACGAGCTCCAGCAGTGGTGGAAACCCGACGGCGAGCTCACCTTGATTGCCAGCCGTTATAGCTTCGCTTAATTGAGAAAACTTCTGCGCTACGGCTGTTTCTTTCTCTTTTTTTTTTCGATGAAAAGAGAGTAAAACTAGGAACAGGTAGAATGGCTGTGTAAAGCAAACAAATTTGCATGTGCATCCAACTTGTTTTCAAATAGTACATTCTTTGGCTGGGACAAATCTCTACCACTATTAAACAATCAAACATATTTATCGTTACGTCCACCCATCCTAAGGTACACCAAATAGTAAGGACCAAGTTCAACCTCACGATCAGACCCACCTAATTAGATCTAACGTCAACTTACAAAATTAACTCTTAGCTGCGTACGCTTAGCAATTTAGCCGAGCGGACGAAAACTCTGCCAAACCGACGACCTTCCACCCAACTTTAATGACCCCGCGTCTCAATCAGCAAGTCCCGTAATTATTTAAATCTTAATGGCTAATAAATTGTCCAATAATTTCTCTCCTCCTTAATTGTGATGCGCTCTTACCCTCCGTCGTCGTCTTCTCATATTCACAGCGCCCTGGCTCTTTCGTAGCTCCATCCTTGCCCCGGCGTGTCGCCGTCGTCATGTCCTAACCACGTATGGGCCACACTATTACCAGCACCTCTGCTGCCCCCGTCTAATCTCTACTACTATTAAACAAGCAAACATATTTATCGCATCCTAATGTACACCAAACAGTAAGGACCAAGTTCAACCTCACGATCAGACCCACCTAATTAGATCTAACCGTCAACTTAAAAAATTAACTCTTAGCTGCGCACGCTTAGCAATTTAGCGAGCCGAGCGGACGAAAACTCTGCCAAACCGACGACGTTCCACCCAACTTTAATGACCCCGCGTCCCAATCAGCAAATCCCGTAATTATTTACATCTTAATGGCTAATAAACTTCCCACTAATTCCTCTCCTCCTTAATTGTGATGCGCTCTTACCCTCCGTCGTCGTCTTCTTCTCAAATTCACAGCGCCCTGGCTCCTTTCGTAGCTTCATCCTTACCCCGGCGTGTCGCCGTCGTCATGTCCTAACCACGTATGGGCCGCACTATTACCAGCACCTTTGTTGCCCCCGTCTAATTTTCGTCCTCCGCGTGCGCCCCGCCCCGCCGGAGGGCTGCACGATTGGTTTAGGGCGTACGGCGGCGGCGGACTGGGGGTGCAGGGTGGCGGGTTCAAGGCGTACTAGATGAAACAAGGTGTTCTTTTCCCTTTGTGCACGAGCTTGGATTAAAAGGTATTTGCTTGTGTTATTCTTTTGCTTATAGATTCACAAAACTGAAACAAGGTATCTGCTTGTGTTACTCTTTTGCTTATTGGAAGGTTCTCGACATCATCAGGTTATCTAAGTAGTTGAATACTATGGAGTTTTTGCACCTTGATTCAGATGTTCAGTGCATACTTAAGAGGAGAGGTGCTTGTGTATTATGTTTCGATAATTTCACATCATACGAAATCTTGATTGTTTCCCTCGGTTAGTTGTGCATGAACAGGATATTAATTACTAAAGTATTTCTGTTTAAAACATTAGGACATTTATGTTTATCTATTGAGTTTTTACCATAATTTCCCTTGACAGCAAGTCGATTACACAAATCTATGTTACTAATTGTATCGCTTGTGGTCAAAATGCAGGAAGATGACCTGAGAGAGTAGTTGAAGCTGGGTATCAAAAGTTTGGAATTTTCTGAACCTTTAGCAACCAAGTTCATGTCGCTTGGCAACTCCAGTTTTCGCCTTTTGATCCTCTTGTGCGCTTTGTTGTCGTGGAGCATTCAGAGTGTTTGAGTTCTGAATAGTAAATCGCAAGTTCACCATCCATGATGGTTGATGGTAAGATATTCAGTAACTGGTGTTTTCCTATTTTCTGCACTGAATCTAATCATCTATTCATTGCTGCGATATGCTCCTGGCTCTATGTTCTATAGACTGTAACTTTGAGGTCATGAGAATGATTTTAGTTTAAGGGCTTTTAAAGGCATCCAGTTTGTTTCAATTACTGACAATCCATTACAAACTCTATTATGCTGTAATCTGAGGGTCAGAGATGTTGTGTCTTGTGAAGCGTATCATTTAACATTTGTATCTTTTCGCCAAATCTTTTCAGTATGACAATAACAATACATGGAGTTCGATTATCACTCAACTAAGACCTACGGTAACCACTGCGATATGCATCATACTGGACTCGTTAGCCACATTAATAGCGACAAGGCTTTGAATGCGGGGGCGGGATCTAGCTGCAGTCTCTCGCGCAAGAGCGTGGAGGAAGAGGCCGACCGGCTCAACAAATGGGAGTTGGTTAGCCCGAGGCGCCGTCCGCGACAAGACACTCCGCTGCAGCGACAAGACACTCTGCCGCAGCTCCCTCGCCGTCCAAGCATGGCTCCCACCGAGGGCGAGCTCGCCTTCAAGAGGAGGATGAGGGGCCTCTGCTTCCGTTGCCTCTCTCCTTGCTCTCCTCGTCACTTCGCCCGCATTTGCCGTGACCCGGTCCGCTGCCTCACTTGCCGTCGGTCGGGCCACAAGGAAAAGGAGTGCCAAGACCGCCTCGCCATCGACATCGCCCGCGCTGCCGCCCTTGAAGCTGCCCGCCTCAAGCCATCCCCTGCCTCTCGCTGCATGGACGGCCGTTCTTGGGCTGCGGTCGTTGCGCCCCTTTGTGGGCACGGGGACCGGGGTCCCCCTTCTCAGGCGCAATTGTCGACCAGCTCTGCGGCTGCAGATGCGATGCAAAAAACCTTCCTCGAGGAGCAAGTGACGCTGATGCGGGCCGAGCTTAGTGGTTTGGTCACGTCAAAGCTTGAGGAGATGGTCACGGCTCAGCTCGCGATGAAGGAGTCTGTGAATGGATTGATGCAGCGTTTTGGGAGCTTTTTGGAGCGGGTTGAGGCGGCTCTGGATAGGCTTTCCATGGAGTCGGCTGAGGTTCAAAGGTCTCCAGTGTCACCTCCGACTTTTGGATTTATTGATGGCGGTGTGGACAGAGGTCTCGAGCTTTATGGTTGTTTCTCCCCAAGGGAAGCGACCAACTCAACGTCGATTCTCGCCCTTGTTTCGGAGTGCGTCACGCCGATGATACAGGACATGCCCAGCCTTCAGGAGCGGGTGGGTTTTGACATACCCAGCCACGAGGAGCAGAACGCAATGGGAAATGTGGAGGCTGAGCCTATGGATGGGGAAATGCAAGAGCTCTTGCCTTGCCTCGGGCCGCTAGGTCAGCAGATGACGCTAATGGACGTCGAGGAGGTGGCGGACGACGACGGCCTTGATAACGACGACGACTCGGTGAGGAGGGAGTTTGAGACTGTTGTTGACGACATTGACGCGGAAGCTGCTGCGCCGGGAAACCTCCTCGCCACTGATGCTGATGATGTTGATGACGACGATGATGTTGATGACGCTGGAGGTACTGGTCTGTCATCAGGAACCGTGATACGCTGTGTCGCGGATCTGTTCAGTCTGCCACCAGTGTCGTTACTGCCCACGCCTCTTCCGTTAGTGCCACATGCTCTCGTGGCCCTGCCTACGCCCAAGCGTCGTAGCAGCAGGCTCGCGGCGAAGCCACAACTCCCAGCGATCGAGAAAGCGCAGCGTCTACTCCACAAGAAAATGGGGCTCAAAGTAGGAGATATGCCCCTAGTGCAGGCTACGAAAGAATTCGCGAACACCTGCAAGAAGGCTCCGCTCTCTGATTCGGCAATCAACGGGTTGAGAACCCTTTTCAGGCTGAACTTGTTGTCCATGACGGCAGCCGATGAAGATTTGATTGACCTTGCTGGCCCAGGGGGAAGCGAGTTCCCACCGCTGACGGCGCTGGACGTCTCTGACTGATCTCTCGGCCCGAGACTGCGCCACATAGCTAGTCGCATTTTGAAGAAATGACGATTTATCTTTTAGAGTGACTGGACGGAGTAGGATGATCTAGATCCTCGCAGGGATGCTTTACTCTCGTCTAGTAGGCCCTGACCTGTTGTTTTTTCAATATAAAAATGATATAAGCTCATAATACTTAGCCATCCTCGCAGGGATGCTTCAGCCATGTAATGTTTGCTTCTCCTATATCAATATAAAAGGCAAAACTTTTGCCCCGTTTCAAAAAAAAAAATTTGCATGTCTGTGATTTCTTCCTGCAACAACTGAAACTTCTGTAACTTGAAAGGTCACATGGCCTTAATATAATTTTAGCTATGCGCAAATATCTCATTATTGTTATGTTCACTGGAATAACTGCTTATACTTTTATCGTGTAATGATATTTTCATTTTACACATTAGACTTAGGATGATTTTTTTATACTGTATTTGGATATGCTTCAGAAAACACAATATATAGTGAACTAATCGATGGTATATAAAATCATGTTTTCCTCAACTTGGGTATTACTTAGCTGAATTCAGATGTTAATCTGCACTGTATATTGCCAGCACGATAACTTTTCTCTGTGCTGAACCAATGAGGACTTCTGCCACCCACCGTTGTGGCCGTAAGGATCCTATTTTCTCTGCCCTGCATCACCCTTGCTACCATCCAATTTTGTTTAGCACCGAGGAGTTGGTGTTTTGGCACTGAAGATTCATTTTTGGGGCTCAACAAGTTATCTTGGTGCTCATGGTCCCTGGAGCGGTACACATGTCAGAAAAAATATAAGATTGTTTTAATTTTTCAGTGGTCATTAATTTCCGCGTGGGAATTTAGATACACCTTACTTATGGCTAGTAAAGTCTTTACTATTAAATGGGAGTCTGCGGCGGTGATGGTTCGTCGGTTCGTTGGTACGTCGTCCGTGTCTGCCATCGGTAGACGATCGGACACATCCTGACCGTCCACTGGACTCTTCACATCTGCCCAATATTTAATATTTTGCCACTTCGCCTGAAGAAATAAAAGGATTAGCGATGCATTGCTTCTCTCTAGTGATCCATGTTCAAAATTGCCATACAACTTTTGTCAACAAAGTACTGGCGGCGAGATGGGGTTCATTACAAAAAGATGGCGTTCAATTTCTTTAGAAGTATATTCTCCTTCTTGATTGCCGGAGTGCATGACTCAAATTGTCTATTGTGAGACTGAATTCATATTTATAGCCGCGGATGGTATTGAAAACTGAAATTTCATCTTTCTCAATGCAGATATATAATACAGGACTAATGAGCACAAATAGCTTCTCTTCTGAAATAGATGGCTAAGTATTATGAGCTTATATCATTTTTTACATCCATCCTTCTGAAAGTTTAAATCTGATGCCACACCACTGAGGTCAAGCGCCTCTATCTTACTGACACTTCTTAATTATATCTTTCTCTTCAAAAAATTAAGAGGATGTACTTACACATGCATTGGTTATTTCTTTTTGACTTCATGGAACATCTCAGGGTTGGAGTCAGCACCAGACTACTCTAGGCGGCTGCCTGGGCTGAGGCGACAAGCATACACTTGAGAAGACATGCGTTAAACTAAAAAAGTGCATGGCGTCTAATGAAATTGCATTTTCCTCAGCTATGCTGCCTTTAACTATCACATTTGTTCGGGCTGATATAAACAAAGAAAAAAAATTATGTTTTGAAAAAAACTTGTATTGTAGTATTACTATATAGACGTGCATTGCACATGCACAGCTACTAGTCCATATTAATTGTTGAAGTGCCTTACGTACTGATGTCAGAATTTCTTATGAATTTCGAAAAATTAACGATAACCAGTAAGGGGCAAAAAAAACTAAATTGGACGGAAAATCAGAAAAAAA
This sequence comes from Poa pratensis, assembly GCA_947311845.1. Classification (NCBI taxonomy): domain Eukaryota; kingdom Viridiplantae; phylum Streptophyta; class Magnoliopsida; order Poales; family Poaceae; genus Poa; species Poa pratensis. The sequence goes on from CAMZMU010000063.1 coordinate 50,934,466, forward strand.
TTAAGCCCCACTCCTGCAAAAGAAAACTTGAACCCAAACGAGTCAAATGCAAGAGCAAATATGCCACTCTTGCAACAAAAGGCAGAATGTAAAACATATTTTTTTGGGTCACCTCAAAAATTCCTAATGTTTCGTCAACTTTTCAGCGCAGAGGGATAAAAGGTGCCTAATCTATGATTTGTTTTGATTTCAGGACCTGACTATTAAATATGAAAAATCACGCGGTGAACAACAACGTGGAATTCATTGAACTTCAGTTCACATAGGTGTGCACACTAAACACAAAGAAGTTTTTTTTTTTGATAATCACAAACAAGTTGTTTATGCATGATGTCACTACCGAGAACTACAGAGTACACATAAAGTTAAAATTTGTATCACTGAGCGATGGCCCTTCACGTAGTTACCTACGTGAAAATTAAATGGGTTAGGCTGAGACTCCAAGTGCAGAGTGTGTAGCAAGTGAAAGACGAGTTTTCCCACGAGGGGTGACTCGAGAGTTTAATATCGAACTCTCGGGGAATCAGTAGTGAAAGATTTATCTTCCTATCCTTCTCTTGGTTATCTACAAAACAAAGTAAATTTTTTGGTCCTCAACCTCATCTAGTGGTTGTCAAGCACAAGGTGTGAGAATTATATCAAGATAATATGCAATGCAAACAAGAAATAAATATGCAATGGTGGTAAATAAATATGCAAGGATGGTGGTAGTAATGATAAATGATATTTTTGGGTTTTATATGATGTATGCAAGATGTAAAGGTGTATTTGTATTTTCAGATTTTTAAATGGCAGAAAATGGAAAATGGATAAAAGTTGTTGGAAAGGTGTTTCTTATGATTAAAAATGGACCGGGGTTCATGGTTTCACAAACGTACTCTCTCTTTAATAAAGTGGTAGACAATGGGACACTAGAGTTGACATATGAGATTGCAACACAAAAGTTTAGTGACAAATTACTAGATATATGGGCATCACGTCCTAACATAGAGACCTTTTGTTTATTAGTCTCTCTTATACTCCACCAAGATGCGAACTAAATCATAACACCTCAGTAATTAAGATAAATCAGAGTATAGCTTTAAGTTTCATGACATGAAGTTAAAATAAGAACATGCTAGATCTAGTCACGGAGAAGTGGCATGATCATCCACAACCCTTGTAGCATGGTATTTTTCTTTATCCCTAGTGAGGTAATAAAGTAAGTTAAACACCCAAGTGGATCGCGATATTACAGTGGTCAGCTTACCGCACTCACCACCCCCCGTTACTTCAACTAATGCACACATCACCCCACACACGCTCTCATAAACATGCTTGATCAAAACAAGTACACAAGAACGGGGTACATAGCATGCATCTACTTTCATAACTGAAATAAAACTATTGCAATCTTAAACATATATTAACTCATAAAAAGATCCACCACATAGGTATTACATAGATGGCCGTAATCATGTTCAGCAGCTCATACGGTACTAATTAGTGAAGCTCAAAGAGAGGAGAGATACATAAGTTACTTCCACAAACCCATAGTCCAGAGGTGGACTACTCCCTCTTCATCATGGAGACGGTGCAGAAGTCGTTGGAGAAGATGGAGATCACGCCGGCAGCGCCCCGCCGGAGTTTTCCCCCTCCAATCTGCAGCTTCAGATCTCTGTTTCGGTGTTTCCGTGTTTCGGCGGCGCTCCTTTCCGAAGGGCGTCGGGGACTATTTTTATAGTCGGTTTTAGGTCAAGACGGAGTCGTGGGCGAAAAGATCGACGGCAACGGAGCCTCGAGGCTCCAGATGGTGGGTCCCACGCAGCCAGATTCCTTGGCCGCGTGGGCCACCCTCTTTTGGGCCTCGGGCCTCTGCTTGTTTGCTTCCTTCGCTCACAAGTCTTCTTCCTTCCAAAAACTGATGCTCGTAAATTTCCAGGTCATTTGGACGACGTTTGGTTCCCTGAAACATTAAAATATAGAAAATAGGGTTTTCTGCCTGCGCAGGGTTAATTCCATAAAAATAGGAAAATTATGAAATATTCCAAAAATCATGATAAAACATTGATATAACCCTTATATGATGCAAATATGATTGAAATATAAATAATATAGTGAACTCCGCCTATGTTGTCTCAACATAGCCGGTCCCAAGCCCGGATAAAGGAGGAGGGTTGTGATAGGCTTGGCAAGCCAACGGAAAAAACCCAGCCACTCTTATGGAGATGAAACCCAATTGCCTCAAGGATGGAGTAGTGGACGTCAAGAGGCAAGGAGACCGGATTATCCTAGTCAAGCTGGTTGTTGGGGACTTGGTTCTCAATGTTATCAGCGCGTATGCCCCGCAAGTAGGCCACAACGAGAGCACCAAGAGAGAGTTCTGGGAAGGTCTCGAGGACTTGGTTAGGAGAGTACCTACTGGTGAGAAGCTCTTCATAGGAGGAGACCTCAATGGCCATGTGGGTACATCTAACACAGGTTTTGAAGGGGTGCATGGGGGCTTTGGCTATGGCATCAGGAACCAAGAAGGGGAGGATGTCTTATGCTTCGCCCTAGCCTACGACATGGTCGTAGCTAACACCCTCTTTAGAAAGAGAGAATCCCACCTAGTGACTTTCAGTAGTGGCCAACACTCTAGCCAGATCGATTTTGTCCTCTCTCGAAGAGAAGATAGACGCGCTTGCCTTGATTGTAAGGCGATACCTGGAGAGAGTGTTGTCCATCAACATAAGCTGGTGGTGGCTGACTTCCGTTTTTGGATTCGTGTCCAGCGGGATAAGCGCCCAAAAGTTGCTAGAACAAAGTGGTGGAAGTTAAAGGGAGAGGCAGCTCAAGCTTTTAAGGAGAGGGTTTTTAAGGAGGGCCCTTGGGAGGAAGGAGGCGATGCAAACAGTATGTGGATGAGGATGGCGACTTGCATTCGGAAGATTGCATCAGAGGAGTTTGGGGTGACCAGGGGAAGTAGAAGGGATGCTAAGGATACCTGGTGGTGGAACGTTGAGGTCCAGAAGGCTATTAAGGAGAAGAAGGATTGTTTCAGACGCCTACACTTGGACAGGAGCGCAACCAACATGGAGATATACAAGGGGGCAAAGAAGGCCGCAAAGCGAGCGGTGAGCGAGGCAAGGGGTCGGGCGTATGAGGACCTCTACCAGCGTCTAAACACGAAGGAAGGCGAAAGAGACATCTATAAGATGGCGAAGACGAGAGAAAGGAAGACGAGGGATGTCAACCAAGTCAAATGCATAAAGGACGGAGCGGATCAACTCCTCGTGAAGGACGAAGATATCAAGCGTAGATGGCGAGAGTACTTCGACGACCTGTTCAATGGAGAGAATGAGAACTCTACCATTGAGCTAGACGATTCCTCCGATGATACCAGCCGACGCTTTGTGCGGCGTATCCAGGAGGCCGAGGTTAGGGAGACTTTGAAGAGGATGAAAGGAGGCAAGGCAATGGGCCCTGATGGTATCCCCATCGAGGTGTGGAGAGGCCTTGGAGACATAGCGATAGTATGGCTAACTAAACTTTTCAACCTCATTTTTCGGTCAAACAAGATGCCCGAAGAATGGAGGCGGAGTACATTAGTGCCAATCTTCAAGAACAAGGGGGATGTTCAAAGTTGCACTAATTACCGTGGAATCAAGTTGATGAGCCATACAATGAAGCTATGGGAGAGAGTCATTGAGCACCGTTTAAGAAGATTGACAAGCGTGACCAAAAATCAATTTGGTTTCATGCCTGGGAGGTCTACCATGGAAGCCATCTTCTTGGTACGACAACTTATGGAGAGATACAGGGAGAAGAAGAAGGATCTTCATATGGTGTTCATTGACTTGGAGAAGGCGTATGATAAGATACCACGGAATGTCATGTGGTGGGCCTTGGAGAAACACAAAGTCCCAACAAAGTACATTACCCTCATTAAGGATATGTATGATAATGTTGTGACAAGTGTTCGAACAAGTGATGGCGACACCGATGACTTTCCAATTAAAATAGGACTGCACCAGGGGTCAGCTTTGAGCCCTTATCTCTTTACTTTGGTGATGGATGAGGTCACAGGGATATACAAGGAGATATCCCATGGTGTATGCTCTTTGCGGATGATGTGGTGCTAATTGATGATAGTCGGGCGGGGTTAATAGAAAGTTAGAGCTGTGGAGGCGGACTCTAGAATCGAAAGGTTTTAGGCTTAGTAGAACCAAAACTGAGTACATGAGGTGCAGTTTCAGTACTACTAGGCACGAGGAGGAAGAGGTTAGGCTTGATGGACAGGTGGTACCTGAGAAAGACACCTTCCGATATTTGGGGTCTATGCTCCAGAAGGATGGTGATATCGATGAAGATGTGAGTCATCGAATCAAAACTGGTTGGATGAAGTGGCGCCAAGCTTCTGGCGTCCTCTGTGATAGGAAAGTGCCACAAAAGCTAAAAGGCAAGTTCTATAGGACGGCGATTCGACCTGCGATGTTGTATGGCGCAGAGTGTTGGCCGACCAAGAGACGACATATCCAACAGTTAGGTGTAGCGGAGATGCGCATGTTGAGATGGATATGTGGCCACACAAGAAAGGACCGGGTTAGGAATGATGATATACGTGAGAGAGTTGGGGTAGCACCAATTGAAGAGAAGGTTGTCCAACACCGTCTAAGATGGTTTGGTCATATAGAACGTAGGCCTCTGGAAGCGCCATTGCATACCGGACGGATAAAGCGGGATGAGAATGTTAAGAGGGGTCGTGGTAGGCCAAACTTGACATGGGAGGAGTCTGTTAAGAGAGATCTGAAGGATTGGAATATCACCAAAGAACTAGCCATGGATAGGGCTGCATGGAAGTTAGCTATCCATGTGCCAGAACCATGACCTAGTTTTGAGATCTTATGGGTTTCAACTCTAGCCTACCCCAACTTGTTTGGAAAAAAAGGCTTTGTTGTCGTCGTTGTCGTTGTCATAAATAATATAGTGCAAAGTTCATATATGCATTTTACATGCATCACTGAGCTATTTGTTGGGTTGTACCCTTCTGATGAATTAATGTAAGTTTAGCTTTTGTTTCAAGTAAAAAAAAGTTTGACCAACAAAATTGAAAAGTTTGGCAACATTTATAATATGGAATTATATCACTATATGCATATTAAAATGTAGTTTCATAATATAATGATTTTATTTTATAAGAAAATACATTTTATGTGGCCGGTGTAACAAAGACAAATCCTGGGCGTTCCAAAACGATTTTGCACGAAACATTTTCTCGTCATTTTTACACCAGCCACATAATTTTTTTTTGCATGAGACATTTTTATGTGAACATACAATATTTGTATGTACATTAAAAAAATACATTTTAAATTTGGTTCAAATATATTTTCCACAGCAGGTGCATCTAGATTTCTAGACACACGAGTCAATTCAGAAAGAAAATGAAACAAATGTTGCAAGGCAAGCCCATACCAGCGAGGCGCCCCGGTTTTGGACTGGGCCAGCCCATATTTTCTGGACTCGAGCCTGCAGTATACATATTGGACCACCGAAACAGCAAGACCATTGTGAGAACACCTTCGTTTTTGTTTTCTCGTCGCCGTCTGCAGAAGACAGGGTGGAAAACAGAAGAAAAGGGCTTGAACATCTCATAGATTTGCTAGTCTATTTTAGGTTTATTTTTGTAATCGATATAACTGTGTACTCTTTGTTGGTTTAATATACGTGGAAAATTCAAAAAAAAAAGACAGGGTGAAAAACAGAAGAAAATCATCAGAACAGAGGGCGGAGAAATAATAGTGCATATTTAAGGCGACAGGTGGAAATAAATAAATACTCATACCATAGACATAATAGTACATATTTTGAGAGAGAGAGAGAAATATGGAAATGAACGCATTATGGTTGGAAATACTTTTGGTGGAATCATGTAACGACGAGCATTCAACTAGTTAACTGCTAGAGTTGCTCTTAGAGCATATCTAGCGGGAAGAAAAACTTGTCCTAGAAAATTGATGGATATACGTTTTCGATCTCTTTTATGGTCTGAAAAGTCACTGCGTATCGGCCCGGTAAGATAAAACTATCCCGGAATTTGGATGAGCATTACTATATATCAAGCACATCTCGACCATTTCTAATCTGCCGCTAGCGTTAGCTAACTCCGGCGTTAAATTAACCGGTGCCGGGCTTGATGCGGGGTCATCGTTGCCCGTCTTGGAGTACTTGGATGACGATGGCAAAATGTTATTTTGATGTGATCTAAATCCATATAAAGATAGAGACAAACTTTGGATGGAACAAAGCCAGAAGCGTCGGCTGAGGCTTGGGCCGGGTGAATCGTTACCGAGTTCGACTGCAACTGACTTATGGTTTTGCACTACCTTATATAACTTTTGTAATCCGCCGGTTGGGATAAGTCGCATGTTATAAATCACGGTGTTTGTAACCTCACCCGATCATAGTGAAGATTTGCTCGCTGACACGCGTGGTTTTTTCTTCCATTGTTGGAAGAGTTTTTCACGTTAAATCTCGTATCCTCGTTGTGTTGATTTACTTCTGATCATCATTTATTTGCCTATCGCTTATAACACAAAGAAGGGGCGCTACTCGGTAAAAGAGTGGGCTAAAGTGGTGAACGCCGATCGGCTCGCGTGCCGCCTCTGGTTAAGCGCCGATCATGCGGCGTGTGAAAGAAGGAGCGCCACAAGCACCTAATCCCACGCAGCCTCCGGGGTTCCTACGACAACCAGTGCGACGGGGCTGTTCCTTTTGATTTGTTTAGGTCCAAATCTAGGTCTAATTAAAAATCTAGCACTAAAAACTATGTTAGAATTACTAAAATTGTCTAAAATAATTTTATTTGGATACGGATATATCCATTTTCATATCCATATTTGTTTCCAAATTCAGTACCAGATTTGTTTTATATTTGTACAAAACGAATACCAATATTTGCTACTTCCATTTCTAGCTTGTTTGGATTCGAGTATTTATCACTTTCATCTTCAATATGTCGAATACGAATGTTAGATAATTTGGATTATCCGCTATCAGTTCCCAGTTCCCATCCCTAAAACCACCTGCCGATTTGGACACTCACACAGAGTGCACACGCATCGTCGGAAACAAAACCACCGTCGGATTGCCACCAAGCTTCATCGGCATCGCTCCTCCTCGAGCGAGCAAGCGACTCCGACTTCAAGCGAAGCTATACCGGTAACGGCTAGCAATCAACCTGAGCTCGCCGTCCGGTTTCCACCACTGCTGGAGCTCGTGCGCGGCCAACGACTTGTGGATGCCGTGCGCGTCTCTGTCCGTGCTCGAGTTCTTCCACAGCGTCGCGGATGGCAGGAGGTGCGGCCTCTCTTTCTCCTTGCCGAGCGCGGAGAAGAGCATGTCACGGTACGACAGCGTGGTGGCGGACTTGCAGCGCTCCTCCAGCTGCTGCCGCTGCTCGAAGTAGTGAACGAAGCCCTGACAGACGACGTCCTTGTCGTGAACGTACAGGTTTGGCGCCCACGAGGATAGCCGCTCGAACAGCTCCTCCATGCGCTTCCGGTGGGAGCTCAGGACGAGTCCGAGCCCGGCCTTGACGATGGCGCTCTTGGCGCGCAGCTCCCTCCTCAGCCCCTCGGACGGGAGCACCTTGTTGATCGCCCCAGCGGACGACACATGCGGCGGGTTGAAGAGGAAAGTCGGGAGGCTGATGCCCTGCTCTGCCATCATGGTCCGCCCCACCTCCAGCGCCAGCGACGCGCCGAGCGAGTGCCCCGCGAGCCACACGGCGCTGCTGTCGACGGTCGCGAGCAGCGTGTCCACGGCCAGGTGCGCGCGCTGGGAGCGCTTGGAGTACTGGAGGGTGTTGGCGATGATCTTCAGGTCGAGCAAAACGTCGTGCAACGCCTTGGGGTGCGCGCGGCAGCATGGTCCCTCGGAAGGCGACGATGTACTGCGGGGCGGAAGGGTTGCGGCGCCTGCCCGCCGGGGGAACATGCTCGTAGATGGCGCCGAAGATTAGCTTGTCGCACTTAAGCTGGAAGGATTCCTCCTTGAGCACGTCCACGAGGCGGAAGTGGAAGCTCTCCCACCACGGTGGAGCAAGCGCCTTCTCGTGCACCCTGCACAAGGTTCTATCGTTCTCGAGGACGTAGGTGCCTTTCACCATGCAGGCGGCCACGCACCGGCTATCCTCCTCGTTGTTCCTGTGAGTAATCCGTTAACAAATACTCCTACCTTGGACCGAGGATGAAGGATGGATCGCATATAACATACCAGTCAATCACCATGGCAGAAGAACGGCGGACGCCGGATCTAGACATGATGTGCGTCGGCCCGGAGATGTCGAAGCGGTCGGCGTGGTCAACGTTTGAAGCCATTAGCCAACGCGGCAGAGCTTGCGAGAAACTATGAACCAGATGGAGTGTGTGTTGTCCTCCGGCCTCCTGTGCTTTGCCACGGAAGTCTACGCTCAAGCCTCAAGGTGAGGTGCCCATGATATATGTACCTGTGGTCGTTTTTTTTCTTCATGTTGACATGGTCTGTTAAAATTTAGATCTACGTACGTAGTTACGTACTACTACCAAGTTGTTTCAAACTTTCAGCTAGCAGCGGCTAATGTTCCTTTCTGTAAGTTGCAACTTGCAACTGGTGCTGCTTCTTCTTTTCGCCACTTGTAATTGTTAGTACTAATAATGCAAGTCTACTAGATCTAGGTGCATAGAACAAGAGGTGCTCTTGGTAAAACAAGATTAATGTAACACGCTTTGAATATACGAGAGCCAGTAAAATGCTCGTATTTAGTCGACCTGTTCACTTTAGGTTGTTCAACGGGATACTCCACTTCTATTTGTATTGTTCTTTAAGTTGACAACGGCACTTATAAATTCTAGTTTTCTAATTGTCTCTTGAATTGTCTTTAATCCTTATCCCACGACATATAGAGAGGGACATAACATATGATTACATATTGATATGGGGTATTCCTGATCTCACGGAATGACTTAAGGGGAAAACAGGGAGGAATGCGAAGAACACGGTGGTAACACACACAAATGGAGCTAAATAGATGGATGAATATATAAGATTACCAAGTTAAACTACTGCTACGGTCAGTCACCGATCCAATAGAGACTGATAAACACACACTGTTGGTAAACACACACAAATAACACACGGCCTCCAAATTCAAAAATCTAATCCACTTAAGTATTGTTGAAACCGGTTTCTCCCATCGATCACCGATCCAATAGACCCCAAAAGGGAGATAGGCGTAGAGGATGCCTTGGAGTCAATCAATCCAGATCTCTCAAGGAAGGGCCTTGGGTGTCTTGCATTCTCGAGAATTTGGGTAGCATAGCTATAGGGTTTAGTTCATCTCTATTATGCCTAGGTTTACGTGAAAAAGGAGTATTCATATCCTAGGGGCGATGTAATTTAGAGGGAACCCGCGCGAACTCTACATGCAAACATGGCGATTGCTTCGGAGTAGAGGGGTGAGTTGTACCGGGGTCCGGTTGGACTATATATGGACCGGCATGGGTAGCCCAGCCCGAGCGAGCGACCCGGCCCGGCCCGACACCTAATTTTTGGGCCGGTCTTTAACATCGGGCCGAGCCTGGGAAATCAGCCCGAGCAGGTAGTCGGGCCGGGCCCGGGCCTGGAAAACGAGCCCGAAAATAAGCCCGGCCCGGTCTAGTACTGATGATTGCTGTCAAAATTATGTTGTCTAAATTCCGTGTTTTTTATAATAAAATTCCGTGTTTTGTTGTTTATTGCATTTTTCCTGCTGTTTTTTATTGACATAGCTTTTGTCGGGATGGGCCCGGGCTCGGGCCTGAACTGTAGACGACGTACTTTTTATGGCCCAACCCGAGCCCGGCCCGAGATGGCCCGGCCCAAGATATGGCCAGATATAGGTTGGACCAGTCCAAGAGTCGGGACAAGTTTCAGGTCTTCTAGAGAGGAGCGCACCTATGCCATCTATGGTCCAGCCCAGATGATGGCCCGATTGTTGACCTGGTTGTGCCAGAGCTCGGGCGTACCAACGAGGAGTCAGGAAAGTTTGGGGTCTTGCGGAGAAGGGTAGAATTGCGCTATCTTCATGATCAGTCTAGTTGTTGAGTCGTTAGTTGTTTCGGTTGTGCCGAGGGCTGTTTGTTCCGAGTTGTATAAAGGCAGATTGACCATATGTGTCTTGAAAATGTAGCTCATCATTTGAGGTCATGATCCGAAACATTTTCTTTGGTACTCCATGAAGTAAAGAGGCATCATGTGAAGTATCGGTGTTCTTGTGACAAGGTGTAATATGACATCTAAATGCCTACAACTTTATATTCAAGTGAAGTAAAGTTAAGGTGTTTGTTTTCTTAAAAGAATATTAGTTCATGGATTCACCTCGACCTCACTCTCATGATTCATAAGTATGATGACACGAATATACTCTAGTGAATCACGTTCTAATATAGCCTTGTACGTTAACTCTTGATGTCATAGCTTTCCTTTGAATATAATCCCTAACTGAATAGATCTTCGTAGAGTCTTGTTGTAGCACGACAGGTCCTACTGCCGGGAAGTCTTGGACGTCGTGGGTCGAAAAGTGGTATAGCCCCGTGAGGTTAAGGCCTAAACCCACTACTATCCGACAAACCCTCGATCGGTACGATTCTAGTTTTTGCCACAAATTGAGACGGAGATTGCGTGACATGATGTTCTTCGGAAGCGTCCGACGTCCGACTGGTTTAGCGTCAAAGATGGATTACATTTGGACGTAGAGATCTGTTGGATACCCACACTCTGGTCGTTTTATATTAGTATTGATGAGTTTTAGCATTTTTGGCCCACGTGGATCTAGACATGTTTTAGTGCAAGATTGTGTCTAGATTAACGTGGGAAAAATACTAGTGTGTAAAACATCATACATTTTGATACAGAGGAGGTACCAAATTATATGGAATGAATTATATAAGGTACCGTTGAATTCATCCTACAAAATCTCTTCGTTCCAAATTAGTGACATACATTTGTCTACACATGCACGCTTTTGCACATTAAACATGTTTAAATAAAATTCGTATTTTGACAAATCCAAGCATTTTAGTTTAAAAATGGAGGGAAATAAAAAAGAGTACAAGGCCGGCCCATGGTACCGAGGCTGCCCCGGTTTTGGACTCGGCCGGCCCATATTTTCTGGACTCGAGCCTGAAAACCGGGAAGACCATTGCCAGCCAGCCAACACCTTCTGCTTCCCTTCGTTTTTGTTTTCTCGTCGCCGTCTGCAGAAGACAGGGTGGAAAACAGAAGAAAGTCATCAGAACAGAGGGCGGAGAAATATAATTCCTGAGTCGCCGGAACTTGGTCGGCGGCGGTCTCGCCGGCACAGCCAGGAGGTATATCGGAGCGCGAGCGGGAGCGCGGACCTTCTCCAAGTCGCCGGAAACCCTAAATCCGGCGGAGGAGGCAGAGGGGAGGCGCGCGTGGGGCTCTTAGATGCGGACCTAGGGTTGCGTTTGGCGGGCATGGGTCGGAGCTCGGGGGGAGAGGGAGGGGCAGGGCAAGGGGATGCGGACGGCGGCGGCATCGAGGATTGCTCGCCGGGGACCATCGTGTGGGTGCGGCGGCGGAACGGCTCCTGGTGGCCCGGGAGGATACTCGGCCAGGGCGAGCTTCCGGCGTCGCAGGTGGTGTCGCCCAAGACGGGGACTCCGGTCAAGCTTCTCGGCCGCGAGGATGCAAGCATGTGAGTAGTTCTCCTGTTGTTGTTCTACCCTCCATAGTTTTTTTTGCCCTAATTTGATGTGGTGTATGGTGCTGCTTAGTCATATTGCTAGGTTAACGCTTTTACCGAGGGTTGATTGAAATCGAATGCCTCTGCTGTTGATTAGTGAAGGAGCTTTTGGTTAAGAAATAAATGGGAGTACCTACTGGGTCGCGGCTTACTAAACGCTAGGAGTAGATCAACAATGTGATGTTTCGCTAATGGCAACAAGTTCTGTTGTGGATAACTTGGCTTCCATATGTTGTTCAATAAATCATCCTTCAATTATATCGGCTGTTACTCACTGTAGATTTAGAAATAGCTTAACAAAGAGAAACTTTTCACTATTGACAGGATCACTTCTTAACCTAGTAAAGGGCTAGTGCTAGGCTGCTGCATGTGACCCGATGTGCACATCATTATATGTATGAGAGTGCGATACAAATGACATGGTTATGATTTGTCACGCTTTAAGTTATGCGAAACATGTATGTCCTTGTGGAGGGTAAATGTTCTATGTATTCAGTTTTTTTTTTGCAAGAGCACTCAAAGAATTTTAGATATGTTGTAACCTATAACGCGTGATTTGCTGTAATCATGATACATATAATACTATGCTACTCAATCTGTCATGTCAAAAGGCTTTGTTTTTGTTGTTGTACTCAATCTGTCATGTCGGTTTGAAGTAAGTGATGCTGCAGTCAGTTGAGATGCAGGCTATTTACTTTGTAGTGTTACTGGTAATTGTTTCCTCCCAACGATGATTTTCTTAGGAGTTGTGAGATGTGCTGAGAGGCCCTTTTATTGTGTGCGAAGTTAGACAGGAGGGGATGTTTGGATCCTTAATTATGATATGTACTTCTGTATTATAGCAAGCAGAAAATTTATACTCCTTACAAAAGCGCTGTTTCTAAATCTTAACAGCTATATGCCCAAAAATCATGGCCTAGTCTTACTTTGTTATCTCTGGGCTGCTGCCATGGAATGAAATGTAGCTTATTTAAGAGAAGTTTCATAGAAAACCAACATATTCAAATAAACTATGAAACAGGAAGAGGATGTGCTGATTGGGGTTCTTGTGTGCCATTCTGCGTGTTATTATTAATGAACATAGAATAAATACATTATTTTAGCCTTTTCATTTGTATGTCTGTTTGATTTGTGGTATACTAAATAGTGTGTTCTGATCAAATCCGTAAACTTCTGTTTTGAAAAAGAGATAGATAGCAGTAAACTACTGCATGTATCCTTGGTGAATTTGTTTTTCCTTCAAATATCTTTCCCCATAAGATTATGATATGGCTCAGCTTGCACTGAAACGATTTGAGGGGTAGCCTTGACCTTCTACGTAGAACGAAGTAGAGAAAAAAGGTGTTGGTGAACGAATTAGTAGACAGAAATAGAAAAACTAGATAGGCAGCAAAAAAGCAAAGAGATTATTCGACACTTTCAAAACATACAAGAAACCAAGCGTGCAGACATTCTTTCAACCAAGGTTGCTTAACCAACCTCAGAGCCCAGGTCAAAACCCTAAGTATTAGAAGGTGCGGAAGCATGTTATTTGATCACTCCTGGCATGGGTATTTTTGGGTTTACTCATAACCTCATGAATAGGCACTAACATGGCAATTATAGCTGCATAGTTAAACTCTCTAAACTTCGCCAGAAGCTGGCTGTACTTGTAAGAAAATAACAGAAATGGAGACAATCTCTAAAATAAACCTTCTTTCCTTCTACATCTCATCAAGACACGTCTGATTCCTAAAATATTAGCCCAACTCAAATAGGTACTAAAAATATCCTGGACACTTTCCTTTCAAGCACCAGTTCGTGCTTGGTGGACCCCATCAGGACATGTATTTCCACGTAAGAACCTTTGTCTTAACCATTTTGATTGGTTTGGTGGCCGTGACCATTCCAAAAGACAACAAAATCTGGTTCTATATTAACTAGCCAGATCTCGTATTTCCTTTATATAGCTGCACGCTATCTCTATCTTTCCAATTAGAAATCATTTTGTGCTTAATCTCATGCACATGCATGACTAAGCCTCTTCCCATATGCGTGGACACACTCATGTTTTATTTTTTATTATGTGGCATTATAGAGTCAAGTTCGGATTCTCTGGCTTTGGCTAATTCTGGTGACATACATAATCAGAGTCATGGGCCCGCTGGAGTTCTCCATGTCCAGCAGATTGCACTCACCCACCATCTTGACATGTATGCTCACAGGGATTACACTCGCCGACCATCTTGACATTTGTGCTCACATGGAACCATCATGTCATCACATTGCTACTAAAAAAATTCAAAAGAACCTTTGCTTGTAGACGTTCTGATTTTTAGGGTTTGCTTTTGCTCATCAACTTGCGATGACAAATAACAGGCTCATGCAAGTGCATCAACAGCAACTGTGGTTGGAGTACAAGTAGCCGTATCAGATTACATTTTCCTACAAGTTTCACTCTCCAATTTCTTGCTTAGCTGATTTTATTAATGCAGTAGTTTACCAGTCACTGTTTTTTCTACATTAGTTCGCCAGTAACTGTTGAAATGCATTGGATTCTAATTTAGTCTTTTACTTCTTATTCACTGATCCAAATCTCAGACTAGTCCTCCACCAAAGAGTACATACATAAGATGTTGAAGTAGATTTTCTAATTCACAATGATGACAGCCAAATTGCTTATTGCACATGATACTAACATTACCTCGTAATATTGATTGGCTTTAAATAGAGCCTACATTTGATTTCTGATTCCTTCTGTATAATGGTTTTTTCTTCCTCTCTTTTTCAGAGACTGGTATAACCTCGAGAAATCAAAACGTGTTAAGGAATTTAGGTGTGGGGAGTTTGATGCTTGTATTGAGAAGGCAAAGTCTTGTCAACCTGTAAAGAGAAGAGAAAAATATGCTCGTAGAGAAGATGCTATTCTTCATGCTCTTGAATTGGAGAGAAAACAGCTTGTGTCAAAGTATCAGAATCAAGGTTTCAGGGGGAGGGAGTTTGATAAATTTGCTTCAGAATATTACTCAAGAAACAATGTTCAGGAACCTCAGTTGTCCTTGGTAGATCTCAGCACTACTCGTTACAAAAGCAAAAAGGGTACCAAACGGAAAGGGAATAAACCTGTTCTCCTTGGTAAAACAAAAGAGTCTGGTTCAAAAAGAAACTTGTCAGGATCTCTTGTTTTTGAGGCTTCAGGGAACACACTCAGTAATCACGTTAATGGTTTTCCTCGTCTTGGATATAAACAAGGAGGGTCAACTGTAGAGAGCGGTGAGAAAAATGCGGCCCTGAAAAAGAGAAGTTTAGAGGAAGTTTTTTTTGAAGAATCCTTGTAAAAAAACATGATAGATGCAGGCCGCTTGCTCAAGTTGCACAGAAGCCTCGTTCTTTTCAGTGCAATGATGATTCTGGAACTGTCGGAGTTGAAGGAGGGAATGACGCTCAGCCTTTTATCTGCCAGAGCAATAGAAGTGACGCCGCATACCCCTCTACTGATTTTGGGGATGCACATAGCCATGACTCTCTACTTGCTGAGCAAACAGTTTTAACAGAAGCTCATCATGGACTGAAGTTACCCAAAGCAGCAAGATACCCTTTACCAAGGCAAACATTTCCCAATTTTGTTGAGAAGCATGAATCTGATTCTTCAGCAGGTGAATGCTCAGAAACTGAGACAGAAGACGATGCTGAACTTTTGCAAAGTAGGTGCCTCTGTTGCTACATGCCTTTTGTTTCAGTTATATTTGTAACGTAAGATGTGATATAAATAATCATATCCCTGTTTAGGTTACCAACTATTGATGCATTATATTGTAGAAATGTTTTTATTCTCCCTATAGAGTTAATTATTTATTGATCATGTAGTAATGTAGTTCTGCGTGAGGGTGGGAATATATCGTTCAATAATTCCATGCTACTTAGTGCTGTGTTCATCTCGTTAGTTTTGTTGCTGCCTTTTTTTTCTTAAGTGTTCGTTTTAAATTGTTGTTTGAGAATGCTAAGTATGCTTAATCATTTCTAAAATAGAACCCTCACGTTTGTCTAGAACTTATGATAATTGATTCCATTGACTTCTCTAACATTTGCCTGTGGATATTTTTTCCTTATTTGATCACATTTCCTTTTGATATTTGACAGGGTATGCTAGGAGACAATCCCCTGAACTGGATGCATGTGATCCTAATTCCCTCCGGGCTTCTAAAAAGTTAAGGCATGCAGATGAGATCAACGATGATGATGAGGTGTTCTTTTCTACTCACACTCCTCAACTAAATGTCTTAGAAGACGAGGATGGCCCATCTGAGTTAGGTGTCTCCCAGTGGCATATGAAAGGTAAACGCAACCAGCGCAGTGCAGTGAAGAGACCAATCGGCAAGATGGGTGAAAATGTGTCATTAGACAACTCCCATACTTTCATGAAAGGGTCACTGAAAGTGGCCAATGAAGTTGACTCTAAAATGGAGAGTATTGGTGCATCCAGCGATCAACCGTTCGGTCAAAGTTTTTTCGAGAACCAAGAGTTGGATTGTGATTTTGATGGAACAGATTTGGTTGATAAGGCTGCGAGTTATTCAGAACTGGCACATATTATGGTAATGATTATCCCTCATCTTCGAAACCTACCATAAATAATGGACACGTTTACACATTCAACGACTCTGAAATTCCCTGCAAGACTTCTCTGCTCAATAAAAATGGTGATCAGATATCCTCTCTTGGTCGGAAGGCATGCTGGGAAGGATCTTCATTGTATCAGCGAAATCATGGCTCACATCTTGGTTCCATCAGCCCGGTGTTGTTCGATGTTGAGCTAAAGGTACAGGCTAACTATCAAGGCGAGCATGTCCATTGGTTTCTCTAATGAGCAGACTGAACGGCAAAGCTATTGTTGGGCACCCTATCCAAGTCGATAAACTTAAAGAAGGTTCAGCAGACAGCCTTGTTTTGGGCAGTGATCATGTTCTTGAACAAAGAGCATCAGCTGCACCTGCTTGGCCAACAGGCAGAAGGACTGCTATGCCAAGAGTTCCACGCTGTAATTCATCACGAGCAACCTTGGATGGCGATGACGGTGGGGGTCCTTGGGAGATGAAAGCTCCCTTTGATAGGTTTCCTGCTCCTTCCAATCAGCAGGGAGTCAGGGTTGCAAATAAAAACACCTCCAGTGCCCAGAGGCCATTTTTACAGAAATCTCAAAAGAAACCTTCGGGCACAAAGAAAGGAAGCTCACCAAGCCAGAAGATTAGAGCCCTTTCATCCATTTCCATTGGAAAAAAGCATCGCAGAGAAGGTGGCCAAGGGAGGCGCAGTGATATTCTGGGCGGTTTGTTAAAGTCAGACAGAGCAATTCCGCTGGTGACATGCGTCCCTGCAAAGGTTGTGTTCAGTAGGATAATGGAAGCAGTTGGCAGGCCATCTCAAGCTCTTGCTCACCGTGTTAGGAAGGCTAGTCCTGCCATGCAGGATCCACCATAAACCTTTGGCTATGCTAGTACATATGGTTGGCATAGTTTGACCTGGCTCAGGCGTGCAACTATTCTATGTACATTCTCTGGAACCGAAGTCGCAAACTGTTCATACCTCAGAACTGCTGATCTCTGACTGTCCGTGGTTGATGTAAAAAGATGGAGAACTGTTAATGTGTTTTGTTCAGAGCGCAATCTGATGGATATCCCTTGCAGAGTCGAGCCAATCACCTCATCACCATGAAGGAGCTTCTTCAGAGGGTGACCAGCATTTGGATTTGGCTGTCTAATGTGAAGTACTGACTTCATCATTTTTATACCTGTGTCTATGCAGTAGTTAGTTTTTGTTGTTGTTGCATACATAGCCAACAGTTGACAGGTTTTGTTGTGGTGCCATGTATATAGTGGCTCATCCATGTTCAGATATTCGCCTGTATGTCTAGAAGCATATGTAGGTTACAGTTAGTCGATGTAGTAAACCAGAACAGCTACCCCAAATGTTACTATGAACAATCTAGCTTACAGTACATGTTACAGAATCTGCACTGCTGTTGTGGTTTGGCTGGCTGTCAGGGACTGATTGTGAAATAGCTGGCGTTTCTTTTGTGATCGACTGCTGCAGTTCCTGTATGTATGCTAAGTTGCTAACATCGGTATATATCCTGTTTTTTTTCTTCTTACGGAACTGGTATTGTATTTTATTTTTGTCCCTCGTGGAACCAAGAAAGTATTTTTTGTTTCCCTAAAAAAAAAGTATTTTTGTTTGGTTATACTTGTGTTTCTGTAAAGGATGGAACAGACGAGCCAGATCCCTACCTCCGAGGCTCCGACTGTATCCCGTTCAATCTCTCACCACGGTTGGGAGTTCTGGCTTTGTTTTCTTGCCGCCGTCGCCGTACCTCAGCTCGTCGTCTCCGGCGCCACTTCTCGCTGTCACTGGTCAGTGGTCACGAACATCCCTTGGTCACCTCCGTGACGGCCTCAGACGGGCCTGTGTCGGTAACATGATCCGCAACCGTGACAGTTTCCCATTAGTCCAGTTCAGCCTCATGCGTACCCGCCTCTCTCCCTACCACGGAACCCTCGCCGTCACCACGCCACACTCATCGCTTCTCCCATCACCACTTCCTCTGCCGCAATGGCAGCCACCCCGTCGGGTACCTCGGCCGCGGCCACCCTCCCGGCGCCGGCAGCCATATTCCTAGACCCACCCAACAAGCCGCCCAGCGCCCCGAGCAACACGCGCCATGGCGGTGATTGGTGAGGTAGGCTGTAGCCCTAGAATTTTCATCGCATCTGCTACTTGCTTCTCCTGCCGTCCTGCGGTCCCTGCTTGTATGGATTGCCTCGCCTGAATGGTTGGTTGACACTTGGCAGGGACAATACCACACAAAAAAAGAAAAAGAAAAATAGCAGGGACAATGGATACTAGATTAGCACTGACCAGATTCAGTCTCCACCTTTTATTTTGGTAGAGGATGCATGGTGGTTGATTAATTGTTTGGGTTCAAGCAATCATACATTGATTCGACTTGCTGAATCCAAACTACTGGGCGAAAAGATAAGCATTACTTGTAGGTCTGTATACTTTCGTCTGAATTTCAGCTGGTCTGTGGGTGGTGAAATCAATCAATCTATATCCATGAGCAGTGATCTGCATGTAGTGGTGATAATATTTTTGAAACTGCTGCTATCCGAGACGAAGACTGGTGATGCTATTTGGTTTTAGGCACCAGTATATACATGTACAGACAATACTCAATTGTTTGCCTGAACTTGGTTTCAGAAAAACAAAAGAAAAGAAAAATGGGAAATGAAACAGGGAATAGGGTCGTACTCATTGTTAGTGGGATAAATATCTCGTTGACCATGGGGAGGGGGGTCTTGCACAAGTTCCCAACTACACGTCCCATCCTTAGCTGAGACAGGCTTGCGTGGCTACCAGGATACGAGTCTGAAATCAGTCCACCTTCCACTGAAGGAAATAGGATGCAATAATGCGAGAAAAGGATACCAGTATGTTCTACAAAAAGAGAAAAAATTGGATGCCAGTGTGTAGCAATTGTTTGCTAGTGGTTACTGTTCTTAGTCTTCCCTCTTGGATAGTTGGATTCTTGGGAGACGTCTTGATAAATAAGTGTTGCAGCGTCTGCCGGCTTGCCTATTGTTTCTTTCCAAAGGACGATGGAGAAGAAATTTCTTCACTCTTCTCTCCTGCCATTGCTCCTCCTCTCATGCTTCTTCTCACCATCCTTTGTTCATTCCATGGGATCAAGTACCCCGGGCTCCTGGTGCTCCAATTCCAACATCTCGATCCCGTATCCTTTTGGTTTTTCTGGTCAAAACCCCTCCCCAGCTCAAGGATTCCAGATCACGTGTGGTTCATCTGGTCCGATGCTGCCCATCGGCAACAACGTGTTTGGTATTCTCAACATCTCGTTGCTGGATGGTTCTGTTAGCATCTTGGCTACTGCCACTTCTCGTTCTCGGCAGTGCGAAGGGAACTACACTAGCTTTAGCCTTGAGGGGACCAACTTCACGTTCTCTGATACGAGAAACAAGTTCACGGCTGTGGGCTGTAATATGGTGGCCATGCTGTTGAATGGTACAAGTGATTACAGTGGTGGCTGCGCTTCTTTTTGCTCCACAAATAATAACATCGCCAATGGTTCTTGCTCTGGTGTAGCTTGCTGCCAAGCACCAGTGCCCAAGGGTTGAAGAAGCTGTCTTTAGAGTTCACGAACATACCTGCCAGGCTCAACAAGGACAACAGTACTTCAGCATGTGAGGCTTTTATCGTGGAGCAGAACTCCTATGTTTTCTCTACTCTTGACCTGAACATCTCAACTAACAGCTCTCAGTACCGGCCTGTTACTCTTGAAAAATACCGACCTGTTGTTCTTGAGTGGTCCATAGATGGTGGAAGCTGTGATGAGGCAAACCGATCTGCATCATATGCTTGCAAGGAGAATTCTTATTGCTATAACTCGTCCAACGGAATTGGATACCGCTGCAATTGTACCGACGGATTTCAGGGAACCCGTACCTTCAGGCGCCTGGTGGATGCCAAGGTAATCAACACGCCTCTGCTTATATATATACCTCTGATTTCTTGTTACCTCACCTTTTTTTTTCTGACTTAATTGTCGGCAAGAACAATCCATATCTGATTTCTGTTTGGTTTCATGTGATGGTCGGCAAGATATTGATGAGTGCTCCACTAGAAGGCCATGCACGCATAGCTGCATCAACACCGAGGGCGGTTTCAACTGTACGTGCCCATCAGGGATGAGCGGTGATGGCCTAAAGGAGGGAAGTGGCTGCAATGGAATTGGCACACTGCAGATTTCAGTAGGCAAGTTTGTGAAGCACTATCTCTCTGTTTTCTCATGTGATGGATGGGATCATTATACAAGAGGCATGTAGAGTTAGATTAATGCTTGGCAAATAAATAATTCTCTGAGTTTTCTGGCTTCGCAGTTGTGGGACTAGCTCTGCTACTGCTTCTCCTCGTTCTCGGTTTCTGGACCCACTGGCTTGTTAAGAAGAGAAAGGTTGCGAAGAAAAGACAGAGATATTTTATGCAGAATGGTGGAATTTTGTTGAAGCAGCAGATGCTTTCTCGGAGGGCACCGCTGAGGATATTTACCTCAGTGAGCTTGACAAAGCAACCAACAGCTTCAGTGACAACAATATTGTTGGTAGAGGTGGATTCGGGACAGTCTACAAAGGTATATTATCAGATCAAATGGTCGTAGCAGTCAAAAGGTCGCAGCGAGTTGATCAGAGCCAGGTGGAACAATTCGTGAATGAGCTAGTCATTCTTTCACAAGTAACCCACACTAATGTGGTTCAGCTACTAGGATGTTGTCTCGAGGCAGAAATTCCCTTATTGGTTTATGAATTTATCACCAACGGGGCCCTTTTTCATCATCTTCACAATACATCAGTCCCGATGTCATGGGAAGATCGCCTAAGGATTGCAGTTGAAACTGCATCAGCGCTTGCATACTTGCACTTAGCTGTGAAGCCGCCAATTGTCCACAGAGATGTCAAGTCATCGAACATACTTCTTGACAAGAGGTTCACCGCAAAGGTCTCCGATTTTGGCGCCTCGAGGCCAATACCCCACAATCAGACCCATGTGACGACCTTGGTGCAGGGAACACTAGGGTACATGGACCCTGAATACTTCCAGACAAGCCAGCTGACTGAGAAAAGTGACGTTTACAGCTTCGGGTGGTGCTCATCGAGCTATTGACAAGGGAGAAACCAATATCCGATGGTCAGATGGACGAGGTGAGAAGCCTAGCAATGCATTTCAGCACGTTGTTCCATCACAACCGGCTTCTGGAAATCGTAGATTCTCAGGTGGCCGAGGAAGCTGGAATGAGGCATGTTAGAACGGTCGCGCAGCTGGCGTTAAGATGCTTAAGGTTGAAAGGTGAAGAGAGGCCAAGGATGATAGAGGTTGCAGTTGAACTTGAAGCGCTGAGAAGGCTGATGAAACAGCACTCGGTCCTGAAGGGTGAAGAAGAGCCTCTGGTTCGGGAGTCGAGGTGCCACGAGGAGATGAAGCTCCGCGCGCAATCAACCCATGATGGCATTGCCAAGGATGAAAGCATGGAAATCATTTTGCTCCCGTCCGGTGACCTCTCATGTTAGGTCTTTCATATTAATAATCTGTTCCATCTGTGGTTAGCTGCCAGTCAGATAGTTAGAAATCCATAATAGGGTTATATCAGGAACAGTAGGTGAGGTTGTCCTTGCATGTCTCCGTTCAGTCATATCTTTTCAAACTATTCATAAGTTAAGGAACTTTACTGACTCGGCTAAAGTAATACGCTTGAATTGTACCAAAACATCATATACAAAATCGGAATATTGACCATGTTATGTTCATTATAAGATATTTCACTCGCTCAAATATCACGTGTAGTTTATAATACTCATATGTATCATGTACTTCAGCTTAAAGTAAAATGGGTTCGGAAGGCGACCATGCATGAGAGCATCTGTCTACCTGATATGCTTGCATGACAATGACACTGCAACTGTTTTGGTTACCTTGTCGGGCATCTCAGGTAGTATTGTTAGCAGCCAGAAGGGATGATTCTGTCATGGGATGGATGGAGACATGCGCCATGCTTTTGTTTTTGCTGGTAATGCGTATCTCATTTATGAAATATATAAAATATAGATCAAGTTACAATGCACCTAAATACCGATCTTATAGAACTAAAAAGACAGATCTTATAGAACTAAAAAGACAGGAGAAACCTATGTGAAACACCAACGTCTATCCCTCTCCTTCGGCACTACCGTAGCAGCCACCAAAGAGAATAGAGATACATCACCTCTTCACCCAAATTTGACGCGGCTCCATCGCTGATCAGAAGATTTTCGGACCTCCAAAGTAGTTTGCCATAGGACAAACCATTGTCGTTGAAAGAATCAGAGCGGTGTAGCACGACCCAGGACATAGCCATCGAACTTCAGAACTGACATCCCCGCACGACGACGTCGGAGTAGGGAACCTTTTACGCGTACTCCTGGACAAATCTTGTCTACTCCACCATGGCACCGAAGACAACGCCGCAGTATCGGGGACAAAGCATAAGGAACGACCCATCTGATAGAATCGCCGCCGCCGCCTCGCCGACACCATCCATGAACCGTAAAGCCACCGATCTGAAGGATCGATAAGCACATGATACCACCAACTCCGAGACACCACCATGAAGGACAACGCTGGTGTGGGATTGGAGTTGAGTCAGATTTATTTGACTTGGCGCCGCTCCCACCACCCCAACGACGCACCACGCCAAAATTATCCTAACCCTAATTTCCATGCCGGAACGGAGCAAACGGGGTCCCCCCTCCCTCCCGTCGCCGGAGCAGCAAGCGGAGAGAGAGATGGGACCAGCCCCTTCGCTGGTGGAGATCGATGGAGGAAGATGGAGTCGCCCCTGCGCCTGGCAGCTAGGTTAGGGAGAAAACAATACAAATCTAGCTAAGGGAGCATGGAGCCATGCATGAACTTCAAATAAACTGACAATCCCTTAGAATCCATGGACAGACGTCAAAGAAAAACCCATCCTGACAACTGTTTGGTCTCTAGATAGGAATTACTAGGCGTGACTAACGGGTGACAAGATGCAGCGTCGACACACTGCAAGGAAAGGCCTGCTAGTTGAGTCTCCGTGCTGTGCGGGTCTGCCGAACCCGCGAACCGTCGACGCATGAGTTTGGAATCAATGCCAATTTTCCATGGACGAATGCGCGTCTTGTTGGCACTATCGTGACAGGCGGCGACGCCCGGGAAAAGATGGCACCCGCACCGGTGTGGTTGGCTAGCTCGTCGCTTTGGACGTTGCCTCGGAGGAAGGAAAAAGTCTAAAACAAACCTTGAAGCCCTGAACTTTGAATCCCCGAAATTGGCACTCTAAACTATCAAATCCCGGTCTATTTTCAACCCTAGATCTGTTTAAAGTGTGAAAAAAATGTACTAAATTGAATATTTTTTGCTGTCACTGACAAAGAAGACCCACATGTCATATCTATCTTCCACCTCCCATTCCTCTCCCCATTCTCTCTCTAATCGCCTTGCCGTCTCCCGTCTGGGGCGAGTCGTCCCCGCAAGCTCCCGTGCACTGCACGGAGGTAGAAGACGAGGGAAATATCGTATTGATTAAATCCCTGACCGGTGGGTCCGTATTGTCAATGACAGCAACATGTAATCCCGGTCAGATTCGCTGCTTTCCCGGTGCGCCAAACAGATCTAGGGTTGAAAATAGACCTGGATTTGATAGTTCAGAGTGTCAATTTCAGGGATTCAAAGTTCGGGGTTTGATTTAAATTTCAGCTATAAGTTTAAGGTTTGTTTTGGACTTTTTCCTCGGAGGAAAGATGCAACAAAAGCCGTTTCAGGTCGCTCCTTTCGTACCGGGCTAGCTCGCTTGACGCCTAGATTGCCTTTTCCCCTTTATTTCTCCCTCATGTAACCAAGAATGTCTTCTCGCTAAATTAAAAAAAAAAGAATGTCTACTCGCTTCCGGTTGTCGAAGAAAAGAAAACATTTTCGCTCACCGGGTTGCCGAATTTTAAGGCTCACGAGCCTCACCTCCATTATGGGCCCTAACTCAAACTCAGCGTCTCACCTCTGTTATGCTCCCCACTTTCAATCTGGTTGTGACACTTGGCGAACATGCATGCAACTGTTGGTACCGCGAAGGAGAAGGCAACACTTGTCAGCACGAGATGGTCCGCTGGGTTTCTTCGCAAAGGAACCTTTTTCTAGTGATTTCGAAATGATCTGCTTAATAGTCGTGACAACTTGGGCCTTTTTCTCTTCCCAGTCCACGTCGGCCCGGAGCCTCAGTCTCGATGCCCCTCAGAGCATCTCTAGCAGAACCCGCAAAAGGGACAAACCCGCATAATAACCGCCCGATGCGGATTGAAAACCGCAAAAAGGCGGAGAACAGAATCCGCAAATTTGCCCAACCCGCAAAAGATTTTGCAGGGCCCCATGAATCCGCGCCTCCAAACCGAGAAAGCTAGGTTTCCTCCCCCGACCCGCAGCCGGAACCTCATCCTCTAGTGTCATTGGCGCGAGGGAACCTTCAGCGCGCCCGTCCCCGCCGCCGCCGCAACCTCTTTCTCTTCCCCCACTCCGGCCACCACGCGCCCTGCCCCGGACCGGCCATGAGCACCGCCGACCCGTCCCTGGTGACCGTCCGCGTTGGGGATGCGCCATCGTCAGATCCAGCGGGCCGCGGAGAGCTCGGAGCCGCCGCCGCCGCCGACACCGCTGCTGCTCCATTGGCGGCGCCGAAGTGGAGAAGATTGGGCACCGCAGGCGCGGCCCAAGTTCTGCTTGCCGCGGCTGCCGTGGGCACTCCCGCCGCCGCGAAGCCTCCCGCCGCCGCGAAGCCGAAGAGGCAGGCGGGGAGGAAAATCAGGGCCAGCGCCGCCGCCGCTGCCGCTGCTGCATCCACCGCGCCCGTCCCCGGTGCCGGGACCGAAAGGTATGAACTTTCGAACTCAAAATTGAGCTTTGTTCACCGCGCCCGTCCCCGGCGAGCTGAATTCATTCATCTTGCAGCACGCAAGCGTTCATGGACATGCTTGGGTCGGTAGACATCGACTCGACTCCACTCGGCAACTACAGCTACAACGAGTTCGACGGTGTTCGACGGTGGCGTCGATGGTGGCACGGGAGAAGACGACAACGAGGCCGAGGAGGTGGACGGGGCCGGCCTGAGTCGGAGAGGTTTGAACTACACCATTTTGGAGGACCAATGCTTGATCCGTGCTTGGGAGAGTATCTCTCTCGATGCAACGGCCGACGTTGATCAAACCAAAGACCGGTATTGGCAAAGGGTGGAGGACAAATTCGGGAACAGCTGTGAAACTGGAAATCGGGAACTATAAAACAGTGCATAACGATATTCTAACACCAACTGTTGAGCAGCTCAGTTGGTTCGCACTGTGCCTGCGTTGGTTGAGGTCCCGAGTTCGAATCCTTGCAATGGAACCTGGGCCAAGCCCACGCTTCCCTTACGGCGACGCGAGGCGATATATAGGATCCGCCCGGAGCATCTCTGCCTCCCCTCCTACCGCCGCTCCCAAAAAAGAAAAAAACAACCTCATCTTCCTCCTCCTCCTCCTGTCGCGATGTCACGGCAGCCACATCGTCGCGTGCCCCAGCCACCCGCGGTGCCCTCCCGGCAGCCGCAATGCCCCCGCGCGACCTCCCTCCTCGCCACCGATTTGTCCAAGGCTAGGGGACGGACTGGACGCCGGATGGGCGACGAGGAAGCGGCTAGCCTCGGCCACGACCGTGAAGCTCGGCAGGTTGGCTTACCGTGCCGTCGCGGGCCGAGGCCCAAGGAGGTAAAATGTATTCCAGAGTAACGCGACCCTGGGAGGGGCTAGGTGGTGACGAGGCAGGAGGTTGCACAGGGAGGCCAGCCGGGGTTGGAGCCGCGCCGGAGTCGCCGTGCCTGCCTGGTGCCATGGCGGCGAGGTAAGGGTCTAAAATCCTAGGATTACGATCTATTTCAAATCAACATACTCCCTCCGATCTATATTAGTGGGCATAGCTTTGTCTAAATTCATATGTATCTAGTTAAGTATTTAGACTAGATACATGTGTATCTAGACAAAGTTGTGCCCACTAATATGGATCGGAGGGAGTACTGTCTTTGGAAACCATGGACAAGCTGCACAGTGACAACGTAATCCTGAGGGACTAATTAGGTGCGTGTGACTAGTTTTTCCTGCTCCTCATTCCTCTGGTTTTGCACATGTCGATGTCGGCCAGGCGAGAGAGGTTTTTTAATGCTCGGTTTAGATCAAAGTGAAGGAAACAATTGCTATACCATTCAAATGTGTAAATCTCGAAAGTAGAATTGGATCTGACCCACTGTTTAGATATCAAGGATTTCTCCTGATGATCGTTGACCTGAATAAGTGAGCAGTGATTAATCCGAGCTATTTTACATCATTTCTCCATAACTACATTGCATATTGTCTTTGACATTACAAGAAATATTATGAGAAGCTTCATCTTGGCATGTGAGAAGAGGCTCTCATTTGAGCCTCCATGCTCTGTTGTGTACTTCCTTCGGAGCAGTGGAGGCTAGAAATCGAGCTTGTCTCGTGTAGAAGGTTTCCTTGTACATGTTCACCTGTTCTTCTCATAGTTTGCTCCTTGGTGAATGATCTTCTTAGCGCATCTAAAACTGATGCCACTTCCTTCATAAAGGGTCGCTCTTGTCCAATCATATTTAAACATCTCACAGAGAGCTGCGCAACTGCATAAAGTTGCTCTTCACCTGCTTCTGCCAAAATGTGTGGCTCTATCTCCTTAAGTAGGCGCTCTTCATTAAATAGAATCACTATATGCATGGCTAAGTTGCACGATTCCTCTGGCCTGCCTACAGAAATAGGCTTCTGCCTTGTCAATAGCTCTGCAAGAACTACTCCAAAACTGTAGACATCACTCTTCTCTGTAAGCAGGCCGCTTTGGAAATATTCAGGATCGAGATACCCTATAGTCCCTTGAATTAGGGTGGTTACTGTCACGAAATGAACAACTATATTTCCAGGGGGCCAGAGGCCAGTACTTATACAAGTGTGATGAACAGTAAACATGAACAGTAAGTATACACATCTAACACCCCCCCTCAAACTCATGGTGGGTCAACAACACTGAGTTTGGAGAGAAAGAACCCATGCTGCGCTCGAGTCTGTGCCTTCGTGAAGAAATCCGCCAGCTGTAACTCAGAGGGCACATAGTGAAGAGCAAGAAGCTGGTCCTGCACAGCAGCACGCACAAAGGAGGCATCACACCGATGTGCTTGGTGAGCTCATGCTTCACCGGGTCACGCGCAATGCTGATAGCACCTGTACTGTCTGACAATAGAGGAGTCGGTGCAGCAGCAGAAACACCAAAATCCTCCAGTAACCATCGCAACCAAGTCACCTCAGCCGTCAACATGGCCATCGCTCTCAACTCAGCCTCTGCACTGGAGCGGGAGACGGCATCTGTTTCTTCGTCTTCCAGGCAATGAGAGATCCTCCAAGAAAAACACAATAGGCAGACAGCGAGCGGCGATCAGAAGGATCACTGGCCCACGTAGCATCAGAGTAGGCCTGGAGCTGGAGAGAGCTGGAGCGAGGAAAGAAAAGGCGGCGAGAGATCGTGCCACGAAGTATCGTAGAACACGGAGAAGGTGACTATAGTGGACAGAGCTGGGAGCTGAGACGAACTGACTCAGAATGTGGACAGGATATGAAATATCTGGACGAGTGACAGCTAGATAGACAAGACTCCCAACAAGATGGCGATAGCGTGTGGGGTCTGTGAGGGGATCACCATCAGTAGCACGAAGCTGAACATTGAGCTCCATAGGAGTCTCAGCAGTGCAGTCATCACCAAGAGCGGCGCGAGCAAGAAGATCCTGAATATATTTTTCTTGGGAGATGAAGAAGCCATCAGAAGTCGAAGAAACCTCAATCCCAAGAAAATAGCGAAGTGGACCAAGATCAGACATCAGGAACTGCTCACGGAGGCGGGCCTTAACAAAGGCAATATACTCAGAGTCATCGCCAGTAATGATCATGTCATCAACATATAGGAGGAGAGTGTCCGACCACGAGGTGAGGTGTGGACAAACAACGCGGGGTCATGGTCGCTAGGCAAACCAGCGGCAGTCACCACAGAGGCGAAACGCTCAAACCAGGCGCGAGGGGCTTGTTTAAGGCCATAGAGAGAGCGCCGAAGACGGCAGACCATACCATCAGGAACAGAGTACCCCGGTGGTGGCTGCATATAAACCTCCTCACGCAACTCCCATTGAGAAAGGCGTTCTGGACATCAAGCTGAGACACAGACCAATTACGAACAGAAGCCACAGCGAGAAGAGTGCGACAGTGGTCATGTGGGCAACGGGAGCGAACGTCTCATCATAATCGCGTCCCTGCTCCTGCTGAAAGCCACGAGCCACAAGACGAGCTTTGTAACGCTCAAGAGAACCATCGGAGCGAGTCTTGATCTTATAGACCCACTTGCATGTGATGGGACGAACACCGGGAGGAGGGGAAACAAGATCCCACGTGCCAGTGCGCTCAAGGCAGCAATCTCCTCAGCCATCGCAAGCTGCCATTCAGACTGAGCCATGGCATCACGGTAGGAAGTGGGCTCAGCAACAGCAGAAAGACCGTACTGGGAAGGAGAATAGCGATCAGGAGACCGTAATGAGGTCCGAGAACGAAGGTTATGAACCGGTGTACACGGGGAAGGTGGCGCTCCGGAAGTAGAGGCATGTCAGAGGATCATCAACACGAGGGCGACGAGTGTAGTGGAGAGGAAAGGGAGAAAGGGGAGATGTCTCGGAGAGGAAGGTGGAGAGGTGGATGACGAGGAAGGAGAGGAGGAAGGTGGGGAGGGTGGCGTCGGTGGTGTATCAGGAAGAGTGGGACTCATCGGAGGAGAGGTGGAGGAGGAGGAACATGAGGCACAGAGGGAGAGGTGTCGGGAAGAATAAGGAAGGAGATATCCTCAACCGAAAAGGTCGAGGCAGTAGGACGCGGATAGTACGAACGAGACTCATCAAAAGTCACATCACGGGAAATACGTAGCCGACGACTAACAGGATCCCAACATCGATAGCCCTTGTGCTCATCACTGTAGCCAAGAAAAACACACTCCACCGACTGAGCGGTCAATTTGGTGCGTTCGCGGGGAGCAAGGAGAACATAGCACACGCACCCAAACATGCGAAGAGCAGAGTAGTCAGGAGAACGACCAGAGAGACGCTCCATAGGAATACCACCCTGCAAAGCAGCCGAAGGCTGGATATTGATGAGATAGGTGGATGCGGAGACAGCCTCAGCCCAAAAGTGGGGTGGAAGAGAGGCGGCGATCATCATCGCACGAGCCGTCTCAAGAAGGTGACGATGCTTGCGCTCAGCAACGCCATTCTGAGCGTGAGCACCAGGACAAGAGAACTGGGCGAGAGTACCCTGTTCGGCAAGAAAACCACGCAACATCTGGGAGATATACTCACCAGCCGAGTCAGCACGAAAGACACGAATGGGCGTGGAAAACTGGGTGTGTACCATGGCAGCAAATCGCTTGTATATAGGGAGAACCTCGCTGCGAGATTTCATAAAATAGAGCCAAGTGTAGCGAGAGAAGTCATCAATAAATAGAACATAGTAGCGATGACCACCTTTCGAATCGAAGGGAGCAGGACCCCATACATCAGAATGAACTAAGTCGAAAGGACGCTGAGAGACTGACTCACTCGTAGGATAAGGTAATTGAGTCTGTTTGCCAAGTCTACAACCATTACAATGTAAAGATACATCGCCAGAGACAGCCCTAAGACACCTTGATGCACTAGCGAGGACAAGCGAGAGCCACATATATGACCAAGTCGATGATGCCACTGTTGGAAGGACGCAGAGGAGGAGGCAGCAAGAGCATGCGAGCTGGCGGGTGTGGTGGCAGCGGAAGGAACACAAAGCCAGTCAACCTCCCAAAGGCCCTGAGCCTCACGGCGCCGAGGGCCAGCTCCAACTAGAACCTGGGTGCGACGATCCTGAACAGAACAAGAGTCGGTATCAAGAATGACACGACAGCCAGAATCAGTAAGTTGAGCAGCGGAAAAGAGATTCATGGTAAGACGTGGAACATGAGAAACACTAGGAACAGAAAAAGATGGAGTAGAAAGAATGCCACGACTAGCAACAGGAAGAGGTGTGCCATCGGCAGTAAGAACATTGACAGGCGAATCAAGAGGGCGAAGAGAAGACAGAGCGGAAGCATCAGAAGACATGTGAAATGAAGCTCCAGAATCCAGAACCCACGGAGATGTACCTGACTGTGTAGGCGGCGGTGGCGGAGTAGCAGTAGTGGAAGCAGTCAGCGAGGCAACGGTGCCCGTCGAAGAAGAGCCAGAGGAAGCCAGCATACGCTTGAGCTGGGCAATATCCTGGGCAGTGAAGGACTGTGCAGACGGAGGCGCACGAACCGCAGGAGAGGAACGGCCCATGTCACGCTGCTTCTTGAAACAATCAGACTCTGGGTGGCCCGGCTTCTTGCAGTAGTCGCAGAACATGTGAGAGCGCCGACCCCCCCCTGCAGAGGGCCGCCCGCCCACCCCCCGTGAAGGAGTGGGTAGCAGCGGTGGAACAGACGACACCGGAGCACGGGCAACATCATTGCACCACTGAGTGTAAACAGACAGAGCATCCCGATAAATAGAGAGAGACTCCGAGTAATTCGATACCTGCTGGTCATAGGCTTCAACTGCAAGATCATCAGCATCCTTGGCGGCAGCACGATCAGACTCAGAAGCATCAGCGGCAAGAGCAGGTGGCACCGGTGGAGTAGGAGCCACAGGAGCAACGGGGCACGGCGGACAGGAGACCTCGCCAGAGAGAACGCCCCACAACAGGAGGCCGCGCATGTGGATGCGCATAAAGCCCACAAACTCGGCGTAGTTGGTGCCATCAAAGATCACAGAGCACCGAGGAACCGCAACATAGCCCGAGGAGGACATCGCGGGCTCTCTGAATTTTTTTTTTTTTTCGATTTTTTTTTTTTTCAACAGAAAGTCAACACTAGGAGAGAGAAACTGGATCGAACTCGTGCACTCCGGCCCGAGCTCGTGAAGGAGCCGAGCAAGCGAGGAGTGACCGCGGCGGCCGGCGGCGACCGAGCTAGGCACGAGGCCGAGGCGGTAGCAGGCCGGAGCAGGGGCGCCGGCGGCCGGGCCGGACGAGGGCGGCAGCGGCAGGCCGGGACAGAGGCTGCGGCGGCCGGGCCGGACGAGGGCGACGGCGGCCGAGCAAGGTGCAGGAGGCCGGCAGGCAGGCCGGAGCAGGGGCGGCGGCGGCCGGGCCCGACGAGGATGGCGCTGGAGACGGGAGGAGCGGGGCAAGGCCGGCCGCGACGGGCAAGGCCGGCGACGAGCACGTCCGTCCGCGGCGGCACGGCTGCGGGGTGGAACGGGGCAAGGCCGGCCGCGACGGGCAAGGCCGGTGACGGGCACGTCCGTCCGCGGCGGCACGGCTGCAAGCCGGAGGAGCAGGCTGGAGGAGCAGCCGGACGGGGCGGGGAGGCAGGTCGGGACGGCAGCGCGCAGGCCGGGGATGGGCGGCGCCAGACCAGAGACGACGGCCGGAAGCGGCGGCGGCGACGCTGCAGGCCGGTGACGGCGGCAGCGGCACGGCAGGCCGGCGACGGTGGAGTTGCTACGTGCGGGTGGGAGGAGGAGAGCAAACCGTGTGCTCTGATACCATGTCACGAAATGAACAACTATATTTCCAGGGGGCCAGAGGCCAGTACTTATACAAGTGTGATGAACAGTAAACATGAACAGTAAGTATACACATCTAACAGTTACATGAGTTTGATCAAATGGAACTGATCTTGATGCACCAAAGTCTGATATTTTAGCCACAAAGTTCTCGTCCAACAGTATGTTGCTTGATTTGATGTCTCTGTGAATGATTGGTATAGAAGATGTAGAGTGCAGATAGGCAAGTGCTTCTGCTATTTCTGCAGCTATCCTTAAGGCATCTTCCCATGTTAAGGAGCCAGGCGCACTTCTGTTGTGAATGTGCTGGAAGAGTGTTCCATTCGGTATGAACTCATACACCAACAATGGAACTTGTGTCTCTAGACAACATCCCAAAAGCTTGACAACATTCGGGTGATTGGTCTGTGATAAGATTGTAATCTCATTGACAAACTGCTCCACCTGGCTCTCATCGAACACCCTAGACTTCTTTACGGCAACCAGAGTCTCATCTGCAAGAACACCCTTATACACTGTCCCATATGCACCTCGGCCAAGGATTCGAGTCTCACTATAATTGTTAGTAGCAGTCTTGAGCTCTTCCGCACTGAATATCTTTGCTGACGAGTCTTTATCTTGAGATGTGATTGCCGAAAATCTCTGCTGCAACGGCAAGCCTCCATTCTTACGGAATAACTCAGCTCTGTTTCTTCTCACCTTTCTTCTCTTCATGCCCCAGTAGTAGCACAGAGATGTGGTAGTTATTGTAACCACAAGTGCAAAACCAACAACTGCAAATACTGGATGAAAACATGTACTATCTTGTGTAAGTTTTCGTTCTTCATGTAAAACATGTGGAAGTAATATTGTAAGCAATGCTGACAGGTGCCGAGTTACTCTTGACTATTGACTACGCCCATGCAGATGCAATATTGACGTAATCTTTTGGACAAGCATAAGTTATCACTTCTCTTTAACATTAGCGAAAATGCGTTTTGTTTTCGAGAAAACGCAAAAGGCTTTTGTGTTTCATTTCTTTGAAAAGAGGAGAAGTTGTACATCAGTTCATGCCTTGTAGAAGGCGTACATGAAAATCAAAAAAATACATTTTAATCCAGGTAGTGTTCTCTTGTAGTCGTAAATCATGAACGCTCTATATGTATACTTTTTAATTTTTTTATACCTGGTACTCACTGCTCATCCGTATAAGCCATCTTAAGATCTATACATAGGGACACAGATTTTTGGAGCTCATTGACCCTACTCTACACACTTTATTAGAACAAATGTGTTCGCAAGCTTTTCATAGAAAAAATATGTAGATGTGTGAATACTCTATGCACATTTCAATTTGGTGAAAAGAAAAGTTATTTTGTGGTCTGAACTAAAATGGGAAATGCGAGGGGCTGAAAACACAATTTTGCCATGCACCAAACTTTTCTTTTTAGAACTCTGAATTGCACAAAAATTGCATGAAGCATTGTAGGTGCACAGTGTTCGCACATATCTGCTTGTGTGAGTTTTCTCTCCAATAGAATAAGAATTAAAAGCAAGAGATAATAATCAAATTTTGTATGCTAGGTGTGTGGAGTAAGTTACCCAAAACAGTATCTATAGGAAAGTACTTTTGGTAGCCATTTCCCCTTTTCCGGCCATCGCCACTCATGCCTGGAGGACAACCGCACTGCCCATCACTGCAATAATTCGAGTACTTGCAGGGGTTCTTTTCAGGATGAGTGCACACGTCCAAACCTAATAGATACCCATGGATTGTCAGTGGCACTATTTAGTCCTCTTGTGGAACTGGTTAGAAATTCTATTTTTATCATACCTTGCGGTTGTTGCATAGGGGAACCTGCATTTGAAGAGAATGGTCATTATTAGATCTTCTGACTGTACTAACTGTAACATGGAAGTGTACATCGGTACATCAGCGCTTGTCGCTTGAGAACCTGAAGTACTTCTACCATATGATAGACATATATGGTATAAGTCTATAGATTGTAGACCAAGATGAAAGTACGTGCTTAAGAAAATGAGAAAGATAGAAGTAATTTGATATGGTGGCTGCATGAAGGGGCTAGATGAGACTCTATCTGTTTTCTTCTAGATGTCTGTTTAGGACGCATACAATCGACCTTTAAAAATTTGCAACTAAGATACAGGTAAGTATTTGGACGTTCATGTGCAAATGTGATAAGTACATCTGTCAGAAATCCTTTTAATTTCCTAACTCTTACAAAAGATAAAGGTCAAAGGTAATACATTGGAGACCGCATCCATGTCCAAAACATGTAAAAGGAAATAGTGATAGTGCAGAACAGTAGCTGAGTTGTAGCTTTTGATACTGTGTGAATTGTTAAGTACATTCAAGCCATATACATTTTGGGTGACTTTTCTAAATACAAAATTTGGCATTACTATGTTTAGCAGTTAAATTTTCCTAGACTTACCAAATGGAATGCCCAACTCTTTGCAGCCTGTCCCTGTCTTGTAGCCGTCGCCGATCTTGTTATGGGGACATGAGCAAGTAAAACTTCCTTTGGTGTTGTTGCAGCTTTCCGGAAAGCTGCAGCCATTACTGTGTTGATCTTGGCATTCGTTGATATCTAAACCAGCATTGCAACACTTCATATCAGAAATCAGATAGGCATATTTCTATTCATAAAAACAGGTACAATTTTATCCATTCCTTAGAAAGACAATCAAATTGAAGTAGTGAGCTATTCACCAAATTCATTATTTCGACAAACCAGGCTGATATTAGCAAATTGACGACCTTCATTCCAAAAAAAATCAGACATCTGAAAGTTACATAGCCTCCATGCCCCCTTTTGGGAACTTGATGGAAGAAAGCAAATAAGAAAGAATACTAGCAACAGAAGATTTCAGAAGGCGTCTCCCCCCTCTAAATGTGTAGAAACACGCAAGTTTCATGGCATATGAGATTTCCACATGCATCCACAAGCAGGCTCAATGATTCATTTCTTAGTCATCGTAATTTTGCTCTGGTTACAAACATAGATATCATTTGTGTGCTAATGTTAATGTTTTAGTGTTAATGTTAATGTTTTGCTCTGGTTACAAACATGGTGTCAAGTTTAGCTTTACTGGATTCAAAGACACTTTTGCAGTTCAACTTTCTTGCTTAGATTTCAGTCTCTTCATCAGCTTGTGCCGACAAAGATAAACATGGAACCAAGTGCAGTTTTCTAAAAAAAAACTTATTTGTTATTTGTTGATCTAGTTAGGCTAAATTACAAGATCTTACGTGAAGATTGACTTCTTTTGGACAATAGTGAAGACTGACTATTGTGTCCTGTCATATGAAATTGCAGATTTCTTTTCAATATTATAGGTCAGGGATATCTCTATGGTGGCTGAAGACATGTTTACCTGCACATCCGTCCGCAGAGTAAGGATTCCCGTCGTACCCGGCATTGCACTTGCAGAGATAGCCCACTCCACGGGGTGCGTCGATGCATCCACTCATACTGTTGCAGTACAGCGGCGCAAGATTGTTGCTTGAGGCCTGGTCGCAGTTGCCGCTCCCAATTGCCCAATCCAAGATCATCCTGCGGTCAACAGCTGGCAACAACAGGTCTTTCAGCGGCCTCTGCCCACTGCCTGTGCCACCCATGAAATCTGGGTCGTCTTGGTCAAGGAAGAAGACAGCACTGCAAGTGCCTTTCTCATCGCCAGTGACTTCACCTTCTGTCTTGTCGAACGTCAAGGTGAAATCTTTGGCGGTGTCCATCGGCATGTGGGCCTCGCAGCAGGCTATACTGTCAAGGCAATTAGCGATGTTGGAGCTTCCGCTGCAGTAGGAGGAGCAGGTTACCGGTTGCCGGGTGTTGATACCGGTTACCGAGTCACTGAAGTTAGCAACTAGCTTGTAGTTGCATCCAGTGAGCACCAGCTTATTGTGCTTGGAGAAGGAGAAGGGTGTCCCTTCCAAGCTGATATTGCCGATTCCGCTGGCCTGTGTCGGCTTACCGTTGCGGTCATAGCACACTTGGCGAATCGGTCCGGCCAAGATGACAACGAAGCTTCCGGGCACCGACACATCGTCGATTTTGTAGCTATGGTCACCGATCTGCAGCATGGATTCATTGCTTCCACCGCATGTTACCTCAAAGCCAGGTACGTATGCGGATGTGTCCCTTACGCCAAATGGATACGGGACATCGTTGCACGTCATGTTCCGCTTCTGCGGCGAAGGCAGTGGCGGCAGCGGCAGTCCCCTGAGAGCGCTCCATGGGGCATCACCGAGAATAGGAAGAGCACGAGCGGGCGGAGCTGCCATCTAGCTACGGCAGCCACACCTGGTTTGCTCCCTCTTCCGCACGGCATAGCGCCTCTACAGCTTCTGGTTGTGCACAGGTGTGGGAGGGACCTTGGCGAGCTTGCTTATCCTTTGTTCAAGGGTCGACTTTTGTTTGTAGTTTTCCTGCTATTCCCGACCTCATGTAGTTTTCCTGCTATCCCTGACCTCACCTTCTCTAGGAGATTTTGTACAAAAACCCCTCGAATTTATGTGTCTTTGATCTGATGAAATGTGAATTAAGCATGCATGTAATTTTCCTGCTATTCCACGTTGCTATGAGATCAGTGCAAAAAACCCCTAGACTTTATGTGCTTTCGTCCTGATGAATGTGAATTAAGCATGCATATAGTTTGATGGCTCATCTCTCACGCTTCCCTACTTTTGAATAATTTCGATCTGCGAGTGCTGTTTTGCATTTTCTACTCTCTCTACAGAAGAGATGTCTCTTTACAATCATTTTCAGTTGGAATATTATCACAGCCGCGGCACGGGGTAAGACGACCTGGCTCGTGTAAGTCGACGCATAATGTCGAAATCAACGTCAATTTTCATAGGCTTGGGAAAAGATGGCACCCACAACCGGATGAGGTCCACCACGGCTGGCTGGATGCTCTCTCATAATCAGTGGCTGGCCGGACCCTGTAGAAAATGGCTTGACCTTGGACGACGCATATACGTGAACACGCCGCTCCGGCACATCGCACCCGCACACACGCTCAGGTTATTAGTGCATCTCTTTGACAAACACAACACCTAGGACATTCTAGTGAAGGCTGGATTCCCAGGAAGTAGAAGTAATGGGCGCCGGGGATGAACTGACGGATCTTGCAAAGGTTGTACGGGATCGCATGCGATATGAGGATCCTTGTGCTCGAAGGCGTACGCACACAACTCTGCTTTTAAGATAGTTCTGATCTTAAGGGACTAGAACTTCAGAAAACTAATTCCACACAGGGCTGAAACAGGCCCGCGCCCGCGTCGCTCCAGGGGCGGCTCGGGCAAAATCCTAGAGCCGCCGCCCCTGAGCGCGCCTCTCCTCCCGCCCGCCCGCTGCCGGAGGAGACCGCTGGGCATATAGTTTGAATGAGATGAATCATGAATGTGAATGAAGCATGCATATAGTTTGAGACTTTGAGAGCTCATCTCTCACGTTCCCTACTTTTCATAATCTTGATCTGCGTGTGCTGTTGTGCATTGTTGTACTATCTAAAAAGAAGTCTATTACGAACCCACTTCACTAGTCACTCAACAACACCAGATTACAAGGATTCAAGTTATTGATTTGGAGGATACAAGTAGCAGCAGGAGATTGGGGAATAGAGAAGAGAGTCTAGGGCAGAGAGGAGAGGAGTTCGGGGGAGGAAGAAGCCGTCGTTCTGTTCGTGATCCAACTGGATGGTCTCTTCGCTGAATCCTGATGAGTATGTATAGCGAGGCTAGCTCTTGGCGGGTCGGACCGAACCCGTCGTCCCTAGCCCATGACAATGGCCCAGCTTGTGGTACATAGGCCAGGGTCATGACATTCCTCCCTTCTTGAAACTCGGCTTGTCCCCAAGCCGATGTCTTCGAAGGGTAACTAAACACTGTTGTGCCGGGATCCCATGGAGCGTGCACTTCCTTGATGTTGTTGGCATCGCAGAGGTGGTGATCTTCATGGTAGTAGATCAGATCGTTACAGATTGTGTCGGAGGAGTACACGTGGTCGGAGCAGTAGTCGGAGCCGATGGCCATCTTGTTGACGAAGGTGATGTAGTAGTTGTGGCCGACAAAGACTAAGTTGGAGATGACGGCTTGGTTTGTGCCATTCCTCCCTTCTTGAGAAGGTGCTTGCCCATAACCAGAAGAGAGTTTCAAGTCATCCCCAGCCCATGCTACCAACCAGATTCTAGATGCATATGCAAGCAACAACGATAACCGCCAGAATTGATCAGGACAATATAAAGCAGTGGGTTTTGCAGTATTCCTGAGTAAATGGCACTGGCAGTCACTGAACTCGTCGAGTGGGTGCACTTAAGTCACCGTTTTCAAAAATCTTCTGAACCCGTCGCTCAAGTCGATATCTATGTGCACCACTGGTCACTCGGCCGGTTTTTGACCGGTTTTTGACCGAGAGTGACAGGAACTTTTACAGAGAACCCCTCCATTTTATTTCTTTCTTTCATTTTGGTGTACATAAAGTCAACTAGAGGCCAAGCAAAGCGGAGACATGGAGACCGCGAACGTCTCCGGCGATGAACTGAGACACGGCGGCGCTCGCGTCCTCCTGGTGCCGCTGCCGGCGCAGGGCCACATGAACCCTCGCCCTCACTCGCTTCGTTCTCTCCACCGGACCGCCCCCCGGCGACCCCTTCCGCGTCACGGCCATCTCCGACGGCTTCGACGCCGGCGGCATGGGCTCGTGCGAGGACCCGGTCGAGTACTGCCGCAAGGCTGAGTCCGTCGGGTCCGAGATGCTGGTTCAGGTCATCGCCGCCGAGGTGAGCGCCGGGTACCACTCCGGCTTGGCCACGAACGGCGGGACATCCTCGGGCCCAAGGTCCACGCTGAGCACGCCCCGGCGACGCAGCGCGCTCCCGTCCGCCATGGGCAGCTGCACGCGGCCGGAAAATGCCTCGCCGTAGACCACGTCGACCGCGCACATCTGAGTCATGAACGCGGCCGCGACTACGCCGGCGTCCCGCGCTACCCGCGCCGACGGGCACGTTGCGGAGCGCGCCGCCGGCTGCTGCCGCTGCTGGTGCCCGTGTTGCTGCAGGTGCCGGCCGCGGCCGGCGGAGGCAACGGGGGCTGCAAGCGGAGCTGCGGGGCCATGACCCTGCCGTACCCATTCGGCTTCTCCAGCGGCTGCACGATACAGCTCGGCTGCGACGCCAACGGCACCGCGTGGCTCGGGGACGCGCGCGAGCTCGGCATGCTCGTGCGCAACGTCACGCCGCGCGCGCTCATCCTCGCTCTCGCCTACGCGCCCGCCTCCGGGAACACGCTCGTCGTCAGCTCGTGCCGCTCCGACGCCGCCCACATACAAAATTGCAGCAGCGAGCCGCCTGATAAATACATGGACATGGATTCATCCCGCTGCACCGCCAGCGAGTCCATCCGCTGCATCCTGCCGCCTCAGCGCAACAACAACAGCGGCCGCCATTTTCTGCACAGGGCAGAGGTGCTCAGCTCCGGATGTGCCGGGCTGGTGTCGGCGGTGAGCTATTCGGATGCGATTGCGCAGGGGCCGTCACTGCTGCTGGGAAAGCTGGAGCTGGATTGGTGGTTGCCGGGGCTCTGCCGCTTGGGATCGTGGGCCCCTGCCACCGCTACTGGACCGCCGGCGGCGCGCTCCGCAACGTGCCCGTCGGCGCCGGCCGCCGCAAGAACTGCCCGCTCAGCCCCATCGCCAAGGCCGTCGCCGGCCCGTCGGCGCCGGCGCCGCAAGAACTGCCCGCTCGGCCCCATCGCCACGGCCTTCGCCGGCTACCACCAGCACCAGCACCACCGCGCGGCCGCCGGCTTCGTCCTCGGCTTCCCCAGCCCGACTTCTTCCTGGTCAAAATATCTAAATGTACTGATTTGAGCGAGAGAAAGAAATCGGAGGGGTTTTTTGCAAAGTTCCTGGTAAAAAACCGGTCAAAACCGGTGGAGTGTCCAGTGGTGCACACGGATACTGAGTTGAGTGACCGGTTCAGAAGATTTTTGAAAATGGTGACTTAAGTGCACCCACTCGACGAGTTCAGTGACCGCTAATGCCATTTACTCAGTATTCCTCAACTCACAGTTGCACAGAGCAAGCAGGCAACCTCCAGGATCACACAGAGTCCTCCAGTGTGGATTAGCTTTGTCAACCAAGTCCATAGGCACCACGAAAATTACTGTCGTCGCAACTGGAAGGCCCGCCTTACTTATCGGATAATGTCCACTAATACTGGATATATCTGAACCATACATGTTGATGGCAAAACACTCGACCAAGAGATAGCTGGCCAGACATGGAAACAGTTCATTACTGCCCATAGACCCCTCCATGTTGATGTCAGTGCACACTGTAAGTACACATGTCAAGCAGATTTCAAACGGAATTTTCTTCCTGGGAGGTAATACATGTATACTGCATGTGTATCTGGCAAGTCCTTTTTCCTGATAGAATCTAGAAAAGGAAGCGACACCACCAAGATCCCTCTTGATAGCACACTGAAATGCATCAGAAGTATTAAGCTCAGCGACTGGAAAAGATAGCCGCTCCACCCTGAAACTGCTTCCCTCCTTCGGCTGAAACATCAGAAAACTGGTTGCAGCAAGGATGATTTTTGAATTCAGTGTAGTCACTTTGCTATGTGGCTGCAATCCTCCTTCATCAACAACTTTGTAGACTTTGGTCAGAATAAAAACCCATGAGGGCTTTGGCAGCAGGAACAAACAAAAACTCTTCCCAGGTTGTGTAATAAGTTGATGCATATTGGCAGCTTTCGACTGCAACAACCTATGATGTACCTGTCCATCTTCCGAATAAAACAACAGCTGCTCTTGCTCATATGCCCATAGTAGGCAGCAGATCGCACTACCCCCTTGATAACCTGTGGAAATCCATTTGC
This sequence comes from Poa pratensis, assembly GCA_947311845.1. Taxonomy (NCBI): domain Eukaryota; kingdom Viridiplantae; phylum Streptophyta; class Magnoliopsida; order Poales; family Poaceae; genus Poa; species Poa pratensis. The sequence goes on from CAMZMU010000063.1 coordinate 50,975,385, forward strand.
AGAGAGGATCTCCAGCGGGCTGTGCCAACAATTTAATTCTACCATGTACTTGTTGCCAGGAGAACGTGCAAACGATTTGAGTCTTGCATATGTACCAAGTGAAGACTGAACCATGTGTGACAGTGAGGATACTCCTTCCAGATTGCACTTGGTCAGCGGTAATTGCCTTGGCCTGAATATGTCTCTTTACACACTTCAAGCTGTTGCCATCCTCTAGGAAATTTTCCATAATAAGAACATGTGCAAAACAACTCGACAACAATTTCAGTGCTGAGCATGTACCAAAGATTTGTATAGGAATTCCAGGGACACAACTCCAAGAGCCAACAGAAGTATCCAGAAACACACTGACTTGCTGCACCTCTTTAACATTTGAGCACCATTGCTTAACACTTGAAATCTCATCATCACAGTACCGCGTCCTACTAGTACTGTACTGGTCCTTGGCAATGCTACAAGTAGGAGAGGTCCAGAAGTTGCCTACTAACCGTGGCATATGTGGATCTGGAGCCGGAAAAATAGTTTCTATGTGGCCAGTGAGATTACATTGCTTGAACCTCTACCAGATATGATGTCTTACACGAGTGCCCCTGCTAACCAATGTGACTGATGGCCATGGTGGCTTCAACTGCAGGCGCTGGGACCATGCTTCCCCTTCAAATTTTATTTGCGGTGGCCTTTCCTCAAACAGCTTGTGTGTATCAACCTTCAAGCAGGTGGCCTGAATCGCTGAAGCGCTGCTGATGGCTTCGCGGCCTAGGGCTCCATCGCCTGCTGCAGTTGCAACAAACACAGAGATGAAGTCGAGGGTGGCCGAGGGCGCCGTTGCTGAGTCGAAAGCAGGCCTCGACTCGATGGCGCCGCAGCTCGGGCTTTCCGTCGAACACCTGGTCGGCAGCGGAGCTCCAAGGCTGGTGGTGTCCATGGCGAGGACAAGCCTGGCGTCGGGGACGACCGGGGACGCGCCTGATGTTCCGGACGAGCCTGGACCGGAGCTTGGGCTGCCAACACCGAGTGCCGGTGCAGCCGCGGTGATGTCGGACCTGATGGTGTTGACAGCGAGCTTGATCGCCTGCATCTCCTGTGCCATCCGCTTCTCGGATCCCTCGATCATGCTCATGAGTTTGTCGAACTTGGCGTCCCAATCCCGAGCAGGACCAAGTTCACCCTCGGTGGTGATGGAGATCATGGTGGAGGTGGTGGAAGCATGGGGAGATGGCTCTGATACCATAATGTTACGAACCCACTTCACTAGTCACTCAACAACACCAGATTACAAGGATTCAAGTTATTGATTTGGAGGATACAAGTAGCAGCAGGAGATCGGGGAATAGAGAAGAGAGTCTAGGCCAGAGAGGAGAGGAGTTCGGGGGAGGAAGAAGCCGTCGTTCTGTTCGTGATCCAACTGGATGGTCTCTTCGCTGAATCCTGATGAGTATGTATGGCGAGGCTAGCTCTTGGCGGGTCGGCCCAAACCCGTCGTCCCTAGCCCATGACAATGGCCCAGCTTGTGGTACATAGGCCAGGGTCATGACACTGTCACTCGGAAGGAGAGGGTGTCATTTGTAAATTGGATCACAACCTAGGGTAAGACCGACCTGCAGGTTCGTGAGAGTCGATGCATGAGGTTGAAATCCACTGTCAATTTTCCATAGACGAATAACTCAGTGGGATGTTATTGTTCAGGTCCACCACGGCTGGCTCGATGCCTACTTGCAGTAGCTTTGGAGAGGCGGCGCCACGAACTCTATACAAAGTTTGATCCTCGTGGTCGAAGTCGTACGCACACACAACACAGCTCTGCTACTTTTTAAGGTGGGATCTCTTGATGGACTCACTCAAGTCCAGCACGCGATGGCTTGGTGGTGGCATTGCACCTGCCGTGGCACTCAGGGCGATTGAACAGAGGCAACCACCACTGCATGCCGGCAACATGGCAATATACTCAGGAAGTGATCGATCGCCCAGCTAGCCTGCCAGTCAAGTTGTGATTTCTTTCTTTCTTCCTTTCGTGGAGTGACAGAATCGTTTTTGCAGATGCGGTGAACCCGGCAGATCCAACGCATTTCTCTTCGTCGTGCAGTTTATGTTACCGTCTAGCAGACTGTTGGGCCATGTCCCTCCACATGGAGGTGTGTTGGCAGCCCAACATCAGCCCAGGAAGTCCAACACGTTTCAACCGTTGATCGAGGTTCGCATCCAACGGCTGAGCTGCCTCCAAGAGAGGTAAGAGAAGAAGGAAGCCAAGCCATCCTTGGTGGCGTGAGTAGCAAGTAGAAGTAAGCAACCAGGACGTTGCTGCTGCTCAGTGCAAAGGAAAAGAGTGAGAGAACACACAAGAACACAACCAACCCAGTGAGAAGAGAGGAAGAAGAAGGAGAGGCGATTTCTGTCAGGATTTGGTGAATCTGACCGGTCTGCCTTCAAGCCGGTGATTGGAGGGTCAAACGTGCTTGGATCGACTCCATACTTGGTGAGCTCGTTCTTACTTTGAGTACTTCGATCTGGATAGCTGGTTTGAGTTTTGGGTCAGAGGAGCATCAGATTTGAGAGAGGTTTCGTCAGTTCGGACTGCTGCAGTTTCAGCACAGAACAGTTTGGTAGAAGAACAGTTTGGGCAGGCAAACGGTGTCCGATTGAGCTCATCTTTGGTGAGTATGTTGGGGACACATATGTCTGTTTGTCTACTGAGTTTGGTGCTGATTGGATCTGCGGTTTAAGAGCAGTTTGCTGATTACGAAGGGGACAGAATCTGTGATACTCTGCTTTGTGATATCTTGCCTCTTGTGGTTGTTGTTGTTATTGTTGCCGGTGGGCAACGAGTTGGTGTGTGTTGTTATCTCCAGAGGTTCTGGAGAAGACTCTTGCTCATAGTGAAGCTTGTGTGGACCGGTTGGTCCACAACCGTGGTTTTTCCTCCTCACGTTGAGGAGGTTTTCCACGTAAATCCTTGTGTCACCTGTGTGTGCGATTGTGTCTATATTTCCGCTGTTATTGCTGTTGGTTGAACCTATCCTCGAAGTTCATTGCAGGCTGGGAGGTTGTTGGAGTTGTGTATCTTCTCCCCTCACCTCCCAACACAGACATCGTGCGGTTGCCACTTACATGGACCAAAATATTAAACATATGCACTAGCCAATTATCTCAAAATTCCGAACTGATAGAAAGGGTTAGACTTTATATTTAGCATCCCCTCACGTTTAGGCTGTAGACGTACATGAGGACCCTCATACGTGGGATCGATGACATATGCAACTATTTTTAGATAATAGTGCGTTGGTCGGGTCTTGAACTTGACACTTCTTGACTCTAATACCATATTGAACCGATGCACTAGCCAATTATCTTAAAAGTCTGAACTGATGAAAGGGCTAGACTCTATATTTAACACAAAGATATGTGAAATTTTCTTGCTTGGATCCGGTAGATATGATTTTCAGGTTCGTATTGTCCGACGGCTTCACTTATCTTACCCCAAGTGTCTGCTTGGATCCGATGTGGTATGAAGCATGTCCGGTAGTGGTTCATTAGAGCATCTCTAGCGAATCTCTTATAAGTGCCATTCTTCTAAACCCAGGGGCGACTTGAGTGACTTTTTTTTTCTGCTAGTAATCATCATTGAGAGTTTGAGACCCCCCTTCCAAAAAACCAAATCATCGAGATTTGATGGCTATAACGATTAGAGATTCGAACTAGCCTATCAAGGATGATTGACTCACAACTCAAGTACAACAAAGTAATACTCCCTCTGGTTCGGTGTATAAGTCTCCCTCGACTTAAGTAAATAGATTTTATATGACACCAAAAAATAGACTCTTTGATGTGTATTCGAAAGAAGTTTCCAGTGGTAAAATATTGTGGCATATGACAGATATTTTGTTGCTCAAAATTAATCATGGTCAATGTTTGGTTTGGAATTTGAGGAGGACTTACACACTGAACAAGGGAGTAGATTTTTTTGACAGGAAAATAATGGATCGTGATGAAGCACCCTTTTGGATTGATTAATTGCAAACACTCTTCTTCAATCACCTTCTTTACCTCTTTTTTCACTTGACCCTCCCTTTTCTTTTTTCTTTTTTTTTTGAAACGAAGGCAAAAGCTTTGCCTTTTATATTGATATAGGAGAAACAAACATGATACGGTCGAGACCAAAAATAAAAAAGTCATACATGGCAGGGCCTACTAAAAGAAGTAGCCCCGCGAGTATCCAAATCAACCTACTCCATCTATTCTCTCAGAAAGATATATCGTCATATCTTCAAAACGCTACTCCACGGCGCGATCAAGGGATCGGGAAGCAGATCAAGCGGAGACGTCCTGCATCATGGGTGGCGGGAAATCGCTTCCCCCTGGGCCAGCAAAACCAATCAAAGCTTCATCCGCTGCCGTCATGGATGACAAGTTCAGTCTGAAGAGGGTTCTCAACCCGTTGATTGCCGAATCCGAGAACGGAGCCTTCTTGTAGGTGTTCGCGAATTCTTTTGTAGCCTCCACCAGGGGCATATCTTCAAAGTCGAGCCCCAGTTTCTTGTGGAGGACACGCCGCGCTTTGGCGACCACTGGGAGTTGTGGCTTTGCCGCGAGCCTGCTGCTGTGACGGTCGGGGGCGGGCAGGGCCGCAGGAGCACGTGGCACTGACGGAATAGGCGTGGCCAGCAGCGGCACAGCCGGCAAGCTGAACAGATCCACGACACAGCGTATCGCGATGCCTGATGAGTGAGCGTCATCAGTATCGTCAGCGAGGAGGTTCCCAATCGTCGCAGCCTCCGCATCAGCGTCAATGACGTCCGCGATGGGCTGAAACTCCCTCCTCGCCAAGTTGATGTCGTTATCAAGGCCGTCATCGTACGCCACCTCCTCGCCGTCCAGCAGCAACACCTGTTGATCCAGCTCGGCGAGGCATGGCAGAAGTTGCTCCATCTTCCCGTCTTCATCCTCATCCTCATCATCCTCACTAGAAAATCCTCCGTCGCGCAACGCGTCGCCACCTCCGCCGACCATGGAACCCAAGGCGGTCGGAGGATCGTCAGGAGTGGCCGCGACGATGCGCTCGGCCGAGATCGGAGCGTGTCGTGGCGTGGATGGGGAGTGTGGCGTCCCTCCTTTGTTCCAGCCCTCGTCGATGTCCAGGCGGGCCAGCAGGCCCATTGCCTCAGCTTGACTGGTCGTGTCGGCTAGGCCAAAGGGGCCATCAGCCGCCGTCGTAGCGGGGCGTGTCGGTGTTGAGCCCGACGCTTGACTCCGACTTGGCGAGGAGGACCCCGAGGCCTTAAACAGGAGCACAGACGCCCTCGTGTTCCAGTCGCGCAGTGCCGCCGATTCGGCGAGCAGAGGCTTGACAGCCGTGTCGAGGCAGGCTTGGAGCTCCGTGCGGAGAGACGCAGCTTCATCGGCAATAATGGCGCGGACGTCGTCGGCCGTGATCACATCGCAAGGAGGCGGCTGCACCATAGGCGCGGTCGCTGGCATGATCTCCACCCCAGCCAGAGGGGTTGAAAGGGTTTATTTCCATCATTCTTGGTGTTTGTTAGTGGGATATGTTTTTTTAACAGTTTGGATAGTTAATATAGTGAAATAAACCCCAATCAGTCACATGAACGGTCCAAAATAATATTCCCCTCCACGCCACAAAAAATGGGACGCCATGTACATAGTTTTGTTGCATTTAAATTTTATCACCATATTTTTTAACATGTTTTCATTGGATGTGTAAACATATTATTTTTTTTAAAATATTAAATATGTATCATATTTCAGTAAAAATTAATGGCCAGAGTTATTGAAGTCTAAGGGGTGCCAAAGTTTCATGCATGGCCCGGGACCCCTTGTGGCCTTTCTCGCTTGTTGGGCCTTACTCAGGCTAAAGACATCCCACCCTTCCTCAACGAGGATCCCAGCATATTTTCCTCAACAACAAAAAAAAGATCCCAGCATATATCCAACTTATAGATTCAGCAGGCAGGATATTGCGTGTTCCTTTTTATGCAGTGTGCACAAGCTGTCGTATCTCCTTATAACTTGTTTGAAGTTTATACGTTCAAGCATGCTTGTTGTGCATGTATGAGTATTTTCTTAGAATTTCTAGAGGCATAATAACACAACTCAAAAATTGAACTTGAGTGTACCAAATCCACTCTAATTAAGCATATCAATATTGTAGTTGTAATATTGTGTTCTTTACTTATTCTATATTGTTCTTGTGGAAATCGTTGATTTTTTTTGTGACCTAGGTTTGTTACTGGGCACTTGTAATACGGAGGATCAAAAGATCCTCGTTAGGTGGCTATGCATGTCGACCGGCAAACAACTATTTCTAAACCATGTGAGAAAATTTCCTAGCCTCATCTATAGTCGTATTAATGATTTTGTAGATGTATCATATCAAAGATCCATTTTAAACAATTTTGCGAGGCAAATGAATATACTATGCTCACATTTATTTCTCTGTCGAAATAGTGGCAAACACAAAAATTTGTCCAAATAATGTTGTCGTGATTGTTCGGTTAGAGTCCGTCTGTGTCGCTCTCTTGCGAAGCTAATGCGTATCATTTCGGCAAAACGAAAAAGAAAACAAAAGAATTAGTGCATAAACGATGTTATGAACTTGACAACGTGAAACCTACCATGCTCGTATATCTTCATATGCTGAGTTAAACTGCTATTCATAAGCTGATTATAACACCTCTCTCCTAAATCATGAACATCCCAATACTTTAGTTGAACCCTTCAGGAAACATACCGTGGTATAACAATCAAATCTTACGAGGACGAAGATCAAAGTAACAAAATTTTCATCATCCTGTCGACACAGTCCAAGTGCATATCTAACAGAATTTTCTTATTGCCAAAGTGATGCGCTCATTCTTCTCGGCGCGGTCCCTTATTATTGGTGATCGAGAATATGGCTGACACTCGTGCGGTTTCATTTCAACTTTCCGAGGAAAAGACAGTCGTGCGAATTGTACGTGGGTCAAAGATTCGCGATGTGGCGCCCAGCTCTAGCTTTCATGAGACAAGGACGTAGCCGTATGAAGTTGGTGGAGGAAGCAGGCAGCATCACGTGCAAGCTCATCACTTGGCACATCGTCTCACAACTCGGAACACAAACAAAAAGTACTAAAGTACTCCGGCTAGCTTGTACTCCTAGTGGTAACGAATATCGATCATCTCAAAGTAATTTGGAGTAGATCCACACATTTGTCATTTTTATGTACATCTGGATGTAAAATATTTCAAATTGAGATTTTGCATATTAATGGGATACATCATTAACCATATGCAGGATTTTTTCATATTTTTGAAAACTTGTAAATATGATTTTGGATTTATTTTTTAATAAAGAGATCACGAGGTATTGGGAGCCAGAAATCAATATGCCGGGTGAAAAAAATTCCTTCCGAAAACAACAAATTTTCACCATTTATGCACTCGGAAAAGATGATTTTTTTTTTCTCTCTCTGTTGTGGCGCTCGTAGCCACCCGGCCTCGTGTTCAATACTCTAGCTCCTCCACTACTCCCGGCACCGCGAGCGGCCATGGGGTGGGAGGATCGCATCTGCACAACACCAGGACACTAAGCTTAATTGGTTTCATCTTGCGCGACCATGACGAGCCATCGAGGTGAGTGCGACGAGCTAACTGTGCATGGTCGGAGTGTTTGTCGGTTATTGGTGCTACCGTGCAGATACTCCATTAGCAATCCATTGAACGCAAACTTTTACATTTTGTCGCTGATGGATGATGGATTGGGCAGCGGGATCAAACTCGTTCCAGTTCGTGAGCGTCGGTGCACTGAAGATTGAATTCATACATCTGCTTCGCCAAGTAAACCTGCTGATTCCGATGCATATCACACATGCGTATCGAAGTTCAATTGCTTCTGCCTCTCTTCTCCTACAACACCAGGGCAGGTCTATTATGGCCCTATGCCCCTATGCGTACCCAAGTGCAAAATCATGTCTCTTTTCTACTAAATGGCACTTAATCGGACATTAAGCTAATATATTTTCGATATTTCAAACTATATATACTTAGATCCACACTTTTGTCATTTTTATATACGCATGGGTATAAAATATTTCAAATTGAGAATTTGCATATTAATGGGATACATCATTGACAATATGCAGGATTTTTTTCACATTTTTAAGAACTTGTAAATACGATTTTAGATTTTTTAAATAAAGAGATCACCAGATATCAGGAGCCAGAATTCTCAATAAAGAGATCACCGCGAGGGGCCATGGGGTGGGAGGATCGCATCTGCACACCACCAGGACACCAAGGGGCTGTTTGGTTACCTGCAGTCACTCATGCAACCATTTTACACCCTAGGGTCAGGCCCCCTAGAGCCTGGCCCGTCGAGTTGAAACCAAACACCGGGTAAATTTGAGAGCTCCTAGAAAAGTAGGTGGGAGTTGAGAGATTTGCATGCACGGTTGTGGCGGCGCGTTGCGTCTGAGAAAACGACCGATTCAGGCGTTTCTTCAGGGCCAGGCACATGGTTGCTTTAAGATTTGTGTCATGCGACATTTCGAGACTCATCGATAACCAAACAACGTGTCTGACTAAAGATTCTGTTTTATATGAGAGTACCAACTTCTGCCGATTTTCAGACGAACCAAACAACCCCTAAGCTTGGTTTCATCTTGCGCGACCACGACGAGCCATCGTGGTGACTGGTGAGTGCGACGAGCTAACTGTGCATGGTCGGAGTGTTTGTCGGTCATTGGTGCTACCGTGCTAGTAGTACTCGATTAGCAATCCAGTGAACGCAAGCTTTTACGTTTTGTCGTTGATGGATGATGGACTGGGCAGCCGAGATCAAACTCGTTCCAGTTCGTGAGCTTCGGTGCACTGAACACCGAGTGCACACATCTGCTTCGCCAAGTAGACCTGCTGATTCCGATGTTCAATTGCTTCTGCATCTCTTCTCCTACATGCCTACACGGCTACACTTCTCGATCATAGGGGCCATGGCCATTGACACCAAAACTGCCAAAGGAACCAATAACCAGCGGGAGCTCCGCTGGATTCAGTTGGAGATATTTACAAACACCAGGGCAGCGCAGCAGATGCCCGTCAGTCCTCACGTGGGCGTGGCCCCGCCTCGAGAGCGGAGCTCGCAGCAGCACAACTGGTACAGCCAGCCGGAGCCGGAGACGGAGCAGATAGATAGGCTGCTCCCGTCCTCGCTGATGCCGGCCGCATGGCGAGCGACGCAACCGGACAAGCATTGTTCACGGCTAAGCTGCCATTGATGGGGCAGTTGATCGAAGTGAGAGTAGGAGCCAGTCAAATTGCACCGTCCTGTGAATCATGTATGTGTACTCAGCACTGGCCGGCTGTCCCGGGGATCAGTCATCAGTCCACGAACACTATGCTCGCGTCTTGTGCGCGGGGAGCCAGGAGAGACAGAGGAAAAAGCCTGGATCGGTTTAGCCTGCTTGCATGCACTTGTCCATGTGGATGCCTTCAAGTTTTGCAGTTTTTTCACAACTTGAATGATCTCGTGTTTTACTTTCAGTTGCCGGATTCACTCGTAGTCAGGGTTGTCTCTATGAATTGCGTTGACCGTGGCCGTCTCGCTGACGCGTCGGGCCCACCCGTCAGGAAACGACTCGGAGCGCGTTGCCGGCGCGCTCGGTTGCGTCCCTAGAAGCTAGGCATAAAGCGGGGTTACCGGACGCTCTATTGGGACGTGCCGGCAACTTTTTCTCTATTGGGCGCTGCTGGGGGACGGTTTCGTGTCGGCGCGCCCAAAACGTCTATTGGGAGCAGAGTTGGGCACGCCGGTGGAGATGCTCTAAGTCTTGATATTTAACTGTAACTAGAAAATTCCAGCACGTTGTTGCGGCAGTTCATGTTTTGTGTATATTTATTGTCTACTCTAGACATTTGTGAGCCAAACAGTGGACATCATGAGCCAAACAGTGGCGGCGGTCCGATGGTGTAGGTCGTGATGGGTGGCCTCTAATTTTGTAAGGCCACCTCCAACGGGCCACCCCAAACCGGACACATTTGGTGTCCGGTTTGGTCCGTTTAGGGCGGCCCACGGACACAAATAAGTCTCGTGTCCGCCTTTTGTTCGTTTGGTGTGGGGGGCAAATCTTGCAGCCCACCATATTTTTTCAGGTCCAAGGGTGCCCCTTTTTTTTGGCTCATTTCCAATGTATTGCAACTTCAGTAAATGAAAATAATAGCAAATATACATCACGTAGTTCAAATGAGAAATAGTTTAGAGGCGACATAGTTCAAATGATGTATAGTTCAAATGAGATAAAATAAAGGAAAGACCGAGATGATCACGCATCTCGTTCACGGATCATCTTTTGCTTCTCGATGAACCAAGCACGTTGCTCCAATGCTCCGGGTCCATGATGCTCAAATCGGCCATCATGATGCGGTTCTCCTTGGTCATCAATGTGGGTTTCGCCCGGCTGTCCTTGGCCTTGATGCGGTTCTCCTCAGTCATCAACACGAGCTTCACCCGGTTCCCCTCGGCCTTGAAACGGTTCTCCTCGCCTTCATCGCAAGCTCCATATCCTTGGCCTTGTTTGTGCATTGGCCTCATCAAACTCTAATTTTTTTCTTGGCCATCTCAAGGAAGTTGGTTGATGCGTTTTCTTTGTCTCGATGTTTGCCCTCATCTCTTTTCGCACTTGACTCCTCCTTGCCGGTGATCAACCCTTTCAACGTCCACTCGGCCCAAGCCTCGGGCGACGGGCATCGCTCCTCTCGTCAGAAGTTAGTCTTTATCTTTGTATGGATTTGGATCACCATAAAATAACAAGTGCACATATTATCAACATGGTGTTCGAATATCCTCCTAATGTGGGTTACGATGGACAATATAAGATTTTTTGGGCAGCCAAACAAAAGACCACCACACATTAGGGTTATGTACTATTGGTATGTTGAATTTGCACATGAGGTAAGGTGGTCGTTAAGCCTGACATCCAGGCATCGCCAAGAGTACTTCAAATGTGGCACTAATAGATTCAAATTGTATAAGAGAAAGTTATCATACCAATTGTTTGGCCTGTTTGGCATAGACTTCCTTAAGCGCATGAAAGGCTCGATTATATCATCTCCATCCACTTCTAAAATATCCCACTCAATGTATGTGACTAGACACTCATCCAAGAGACCATCACCCATCTTAATTCTTAACATTGTTCTTATTGAAGTCATTGCATAAACATATCCTTACACTTAACATCGCCGCCAATAGAAGTAATACCATTTTGAAAAGCAAGTAAAACCTAGCATGCACGTTTACTCCTCTATGTTTCAGAAAGTTTACCGATTGGTCAACAAGATTCTATAGACCTTAAAACTACCGTCTTATCTCATGTCACCAAGTTGCAATTCAAGATTTAACAAATAATTGTTGGAGAACTCATTAGGGTAGAACTCAGCTAGTCTATGATGATTAACAGTATATATGGCACATGGTACAAAACTCACATGCGATGATGGAATCCGTTCTAGATAATGTAATCTCTTTATTATATAAATAAATAAAACACGATCATAGAATATATTTTCATTGTTGATTGGACTTTAACTATTAATATTTGTTTTGATGGTGTATGTATATTTATAACTTTAGAAATTCGATAAAAACTAGCCACAAGGATGATTACTATGGAAGATGTGTGCGGATGCGAGTGTTGCCATCGATTGCCATGAACTCGTGGTGGTAGGAAGAGCGATTAGGCAATTAGTTTGCCATGCGGTGCGCCGACGTTAATTTTGTCGTGGTCTCATGGTAGTGGGCTTCTGATAGCCGACGAAGAGCGATTGTGCAAAGTGATGTTGGTTGTGTTAGCGTGGGCTCCCAGCGCACTACATGCAACGTCCAGGTCTACCGAACCATGCATAGTATTAGGATCTTGCACGAATCCTTTCACGCAATCTATGACAAATGCATCTGCATATACTCCCTCTATCAATAATTACCCCCAGGCCCGGACGGCTTCACCGCGGCTTTCTTTTCCTCTTGCTGGGAAGTAATTCACCTGGACCTTATGCGACTGATTGACGCCTTCTCCGAGCTGACGGTGAACAACTTCCATGTCATCAACTCCCCCAACATCGCCCTCCAGCCTAAGAAAGAGGGAGCTGACTCGATTTCGGACTTTCGTCCTATCAGTCTGATTCACATCATCCCGAAGATCCTGGCAAAGGCAATGGCTCGCCGGCTCAGCCCCAAGATGAACGACTTGGTCTCTCATTGTCAGAGCGCTTTCATTAAATCAAGAAGCATCCACGACAACTTCATGTATGTCAGAAACACTGCCAGACGGCTTCACCGAGCGCGATCACCGACACTTCTTCTGAAGCTTGACATTGCCAAGGCCTTTGATTCTATGCGTTGGGACTATCTGCTCGATGTCATGCGGCGCCGAGGTTTCCCCCTAGATGGAGAGCATGGGTCTGCATCCTATTCTCCACCGCCTCATCACGGATCATGTTAAACGGCATCCCTGGTCTCGACATCATTCATGGCCGGGGTCTTAGGCAAGGTGACCCTTTGTCCCCTCTGCTCTTCGACATCGGCATTGACCCTCTGAACCGAACTCTTGAGCTGGCCACTGAAGGACTCCTCCAACCTCTACCTGACCGTTTGGCAACCTTGCGGGTCTCCTGTACGCTGATGACGCGGCCATCTTTCTGGTGCCAACCGCAAACGACATCTCCAACCTCGCATACACGTTGCAGAATTTTGGAGAAGCAACCGGTCTCGTCACGAACATCGCCAAGAGTTCTATCTCTCCAATTCGCTGTGAGGGCATGGACATGACCACTATGATGGCGGATTTTCAGGCGGCGATAGCGCCATTTCCCATCAAGTACCTGGGGCTCCCCCTCTCTCTTGGCAGGCTGCGACGAGCTGATATTCAACCTTATATTGACAAAGCTGCATCTCGTTTGCAACCTTGGAAAGGGAAGTTCTTCAATCGGGCCGGCTGTTTGGTGATTGTCAAATCTGTGCTATCCTCTATGCCAATTTTTCTGCTCGCAGCAATCAAGGCCGACAAGCGGACGCTCAAAGCTTTTGACAAGCTCAGAAGGGGTATGTTATGGAATCGCAGCGACAAAGTTAGCGCGGGAAAGTGCAAGGTCAGCTGGGACAAAGTGTGTCGTCCAAAGGTTCTAGGCGGACTTGGAATTCTCAACCTTGAGAAATTCTCGAGGGCTCTAAGATTAAGGTGGCTATGGCACGAGTGGGCTTCTCCTGATAAGCCTTGGGTGGGCTCAAAAACTGAAAGGACATTTCTTAATCCCTTGTGTTTTGTGTGTTAGGCAACAACACTAGTGAGGATTTAATGTGTGAATCAAGTGATGCAGGTTTTATCATGTTTAAAACACCTTTGCATCAAATCCAAAAAGGAAGTTGAAAAGAGCTTATTGCTGAAATATGTGCATCGGATTATCCGGTCCAGGGTGACCCGGAATATCTGATCTTCAAAGTTGAGTCGATTTCTGCTAAGGAATTGAGAAGAAACGGTACTGGTGTTATTCGGAATATCCGATACAGAAGGAACCGGATTATCCGAATATGTCGGAATATCCGATGCTCAGTTGAACCGGATTATCCGACTGTCAAGACTTTGCTCGAATTTGTCTAAGGACCTGAAGCAATCAAGTACTGGAGTTACTCGGAATTTCCGGTTGGTGTTGGATCGGAATATCCAGTGGTTCGGAATATCCGATACTCACTTATACCGGAATATCCGATTGAGCTGTCTGCAACGGTTACTTTTCTGGGAGGGGTATAAAAACCCCTCCACCTACCTCCAGCAGCTGAGCTCGCCTACATTTGAAGAACACCATTGTTGCAAGCTCAAGAAACATTAGATCTCCCAATCCCTCCACCCAAACTTGTTGATCTTTGGAGGATTGAAGGAGAAGGCCCGGATCTACATCTTCACCAAGCAGTTCTTCATTTCCCCCTCATTCACTTGAGGGATTTGAGCCTAGGGTTTCCACTAGGAAAACCTAGGCATCTTGTTGTAATTACTTGCTTGCTACTTTTGTGTAGCAAAGTTGTGGTGCTTGGGAGCTCCCAATCCTTTTGTGGGTTGTGCTCCAAGCTTGTTGTAAGGGCTCCGGATTCCGCCTTGAAGGACTCCGATAGTGGAAGGTGGACCGAGCTTTTGTGTGAGGTTCATCGGAGAATAGGGTGAGGCCATTTGTGGCGTCTTGAGTTTGAAACTCACACCCCTCCAACGAGACGTACTCCCCTAAAAAGGAGGAACTCGGGAATACATCCTTGTCTCCGCGTGCTTCCCGATCGGTTACTCCTTTCTTGTTATTTACTACTTGTATCTTATCTTGTTTAGACTTAACTTGTCATATAGGTAAATTCATCTTAGTTGCATATCTAGAGAATTTACCTTTGTGTCAAGCCTTAATCGAAAAAGAATTAAAAATTGGAGTAGCACCTATTCACCCCCCCCCCTCTAGGTGGCCATACGATCCTTTCAATTGGTATCAGAGCCTAGGCTCTCTATTCGGGCTTAACCGCCTAAGAGAAGTATGGCCCTCAACGAGCATGGGGAAGAGGTGCCCGATGACCCATCGTTCCCACTTCGGTTTCCGTGGAGGACTTCACTTCCTTGAAGTCCTCTATGGAAACTCAAATGGAAGAGTTGCGCAAAATGTTAGCGCAACTCATGGGGGCAAAGGGTATCGAATCCCCCTAACTCTGGAGGCTCCTCCTAAGGAGCCCTCGGATGAAGGTGTTGATGGGAAAACGGAGGTGGACTTAAATAAAAATGAATCCCCATCTAAAACACCTAATGGGAAGGGAGAACATGCTAGAGTTCCTTTTGCATACTCTCCCGACCTACCTGTCCCTCATCCTCCTATACACTTAAGAGGAGCTCCACCTAGTCTTAATGCATCCTCTTTTACCCATTGGCAATCTTCTATGAAATCTCACTTGAAAAGTGGTTGCATAGGTCTTTGGAAGATCATTGTAGATGGATACAAGGCGGTGGATGAAAATGATTTGACAAGGCGAGAAGAAGTTGAAGCTCAACTAAATGCCACCGCTCTTGATGTGATCCGTGTTGCCGTGGGTGAGAAGAACATTCATCACATTGAAGATTGCACCACCGCCAAGGAAGCATGGAACACTCTCACGGAGGTGTTCGTTGGAAATGATAGCATGAGGAGAAATAGATATGAAGCCATGAGCAATCAAATTGAAGGCTTCTACAAGAAAGATGATGAAACTCATGAGGAGATGTATCAAAGGCTCAAGGCTCTTGCTTCCGCATATAGAGACCTTGGTGCTAAACATGTGGATGATACTTACATCAAGAGGAAGTATGTGAATGCCCTCATGCCGTTTGAAGAGGCCGACTTGAAGAGTCTCCAAGGAAAGCACAACTATGACACCTTGACCTCAAATGAAGTCATGCAAGAGATGCAATCTTACAAGGTCCAAGCCCAAATTGCTAGAGACTCTCGTGCCCGAGCTCTTGGAATGGCCCAAAGTTCCTCACTTGCTTTGAAGGCCAAGGTGGTGGAACAAGATGAAGACCAAGATCATGAAGAGGGAAGTTACTTGGCACCCGAGGAACTCATGAGTGCTCATAGAGATTATGTGGCTCTAGCGGCAAAGACCTTTTGGAAGAATCCATCTAAAGCTAAAGCTCATGTGGATCAAAGTACAAATCAATTGGTTACAAGGAGGGCAACCCAAAAATGAAGACTTGCTTCAATTGTCAAGATAAATTTCACTATGTTGCCCAATGCCCTTATGAGAACCGTGAAGAACATGGAGGAAGACTCATTCTCAAGGAAGCTTCAAGGTCTTCTCCCATGAAGCCCTACTTCAAGAAGTTCATCTCCAACAAGAAGCCACCTTCCAAGATTGTGTTGGTGGCAAGAGAAGAATATATGTCCGGGGAGGAGAGTGATGAAGAAGAAACAACCACAAGTGGAGTGGCCGCTTTAGCCATTGCTTCATCGACAACCCCTTCTCTCTTTGAATCCCCCAATGATAATGTCACCACCAAATCCGCTACGTGTCTCATGGCCAAACTCTCCGAGGTATCATCTTCCCTCCTTCTAAGACTATGAATGAAATACATGAACTTATGAGTCTTAGAGTTAAGGAAGAAAATGTTGCTTTGGATTTCTTGTTGACTAACTTGCAAGGTGAATGCAAGATTCGGCTTGAGATTCTTATGAATCAATATGGCATGGCACAAGATCTCCTTGAAGAAAAGGGGAGACTTGAAAGAGAAATGCTAATGAGATCGCTTCCCTTACCATGGCTATTGAGGAAGAGCATGAGCTTCGAGTTTCTCTTGAAGAGAAGCTTGAGAATTTTGATGAATCTCAAAATGAAACTCTTTCTCAAATCATTAAAGAACGTGACCATGCTATTGCTAAATACAAAGTTTTAGAGAAACAAAAGTCGTATTTGGTGTTGGTCATAATAGACTAACCGATGAGCTAGAGAAGCTCACCAAGGCTCACAAGGCCTTGGAGAGTGAACACTCTACTCTCACCAAGTCTTTTGAACAACTTCAAATACAATCTACTAAAATTGATGCACCTAGCTCCTCTACTTCTTCTTGTGATCATGCAAATGTCATTGAGGAAAATGCTAGGTTGAAGATGAGCTTGCCAAGGCCTCTAGCCCTCAAGGTGAGAAACCTCTTTATGAGCTCTTGCAAGCGCAAAAGCCACACATAGGGAAAGAGGGCCTTGGTTATGTTGCCAAGAAGAAAAAGAAGAACAAGAACAAGAAGAAGGCCAAGCCCGCACAAGCAAAGGAGACTACCATTGCGAGTAGTGATGCCACAAGGGGCAACCACTAATGACTTTGCGGGAAATGCTAACCCCAACTATATTCTTTATGTTGATTATTATGGGTGTTTTTGCAAAATATGTTGGTCCCTATGATGGTTTCATTGCTTATGCTATTTGGGTTCCAAAGACCCTTGTTGCTAACAAAAGAGGACCCATTGCAAAATGGGTACCTAAAACAATTGATTTCTTGTAGGACTTTTCTTCCGGTGGATCTTCATGGCTCATTGATAGTGGGTGTTCATCTCACATGACCGGAAGCAAAGAATTAGTAAAGGGCCTATTGAAACAATTACTCACATTCTCTCATGTCACCGTCGGGAACGATGCAAGACTTAAGGTATTGGGATATGGCAAGGTAGTGATCACTCCGGAGTTATCCATTGAGAAGGTCCTTCTTGTTGAATCCCTTTCATATAATTTACTTTCCGTTGGTCAATTATGCAATGTCGGTTACACCGTTATCTTTAATAAACACCACGTGACCATCCTCTTCACTCAATCTCTTAAAGTAGCCTTTGTTGGATTTCGTGAAAACGGTTTGTATGTGGTCGATTTCTCGAAAGAGACCACTCAAATTGCCACGTGTCTAATGGCTAAATCCGACAAGGGTTGGCTTTGGCATCGCCGGCTAGGCCATGTCGGTATGAGAAATTTGCAAACTCTTGTGAAGGGTGGACACGTGGTAGGACTAACCGATGTTAATTTTTCCAAAGATCGTCCTTGTAGTGCTTGCATAGCCGGAAAGATGCATGAAAAGAATCACCCCAAGAAGAGCATTATCTCCACTAAGAGGCCTTTGGAGCTCCTTCATATGGATCTCTTTGGGCCTCCCACATATGATAGTCTTGGTGGCAAGAAATATTGTTTGGTGATTGTGGATGATTATACAAGATATTGTTGGACTTTCTACATCAAGAGGAAGAGTGAAACTCAAAAGATATTCATTGACTTTGCAACCTTAGTTCAACGCCAATATGACTCCAAGATTTTGGCAATAAGAAGTGACAATGGTACGGAGTTCAAGAATTACACTATGGATGATTTCCTAAGTGGGGAGGGCATTCAACACCAATATTCCGCTGCTTATACTCCCCAACAAAATGGTGTCGCCGAAAGGAAGAACCGCACTCTTATTGATATGGCAAGAACTATGAATTTCATTCCCCATACAACTTTTGGGCCGAAGCCATCAATACCGCTTGCCACTACTCAAACCGGCTCTTCTTTCGTCCTCTCATGAAAAAGACACCATATGAACTCCTTACCGGTAAAAAGCCAAATGTCTCTTACTTTCGCGTATTTGGATGCAAATGCCATGTTTACATTAAAGGTTGCCCAATTGCTAAATTTGAATCTAGAACTTTTGATGGTTTTTGTTGGATATGCCGCAAACTCCCATACTTATAGGGTCTACAACATATCCACCGGATGTGTTGAAGAATCTATGAATGTGGAGTTTGTCGAGGATAATGGCTCCCAAGCGGAGCATATTGATCATGATGATGTAGGTGATGTACCTCCATCTCAAGCCATAAGAACTATGGGCATAGGGGAACTTATTCCTATTGAAGAACCTATTATGACACTCAAGAAGAAGGAACAAGTTCTACTCAAGTTGAACCATCCACCTCAACAATTGATCAACAAGCTATACAAGAACAAGATCATGATATTCATCCACATGAGCAAGATAATGGTCAAGACCCACCCAACTCTAGTGGAGAACAAGAACATGATGAACCCCCATCTCCAAGAACTCCACTTCGGGTTGACCATGAACAAGATGAAGGAAATGATGAAGATGTTCGTTGTAACACCCCGAAATTTAGACCGGATTTAAATTTATTTTTGGACGCCGGAAAAACTTTTTCAGGTTTCTAAATGTTTTCTTCGGACCCGTTGGTCTTTGATTTGACCTTGGTTTCGATCTCTCAGAAAATTCCCAATAATCCTCGACCTTTGTCGACCTCCACCATAATTCCAGGATATTGTTTTATCTGCTAAACATTGGTTCCATCTGATTATTGCAAAAACCCTTCTGCCTGTCCTCCTAAAGCCTCCACCGCAATCTCAGCTTGGAATAAAATCTACCAAACTACCATATGGTTTCCCCACACATATACATCACTCCCATGGGAAAATATTTCCTAGTCCCATGCAATATTCCAAGGATTATTCATATTCTCTTTTATGGCGTTTTCGATCCAGATATTATCCTGGCACCTTCCACTCCTCCAAAAATTATGCAATTCTGGGGAGATGCTTAAATCAACCTCCTGAACATTTCACTCCACTGTACCAACCTCATTTGAGCAATATTTGAGGTACTTCCTTTATAGTGCTCTTTTCTTGCCTATTAGCAAATTCCAAGGAACCCCTCCTTGTAGGTCTCCAAAAATTCTACAGAAATTCAGGGATGATCCCTATGCAACATGTAACCCATATATGTGAAAATATCCCATACCTTGTTGAGGAAATATTGGACCTTCTCCCTGTTTTCATTCCTGCTCAAAATTTCAATAATTTTGGGAGCATATAAAAGCCTTTCCCTTTTCAGGAAAACTCCCAAAATGGGTGCACATGACCAGCACCTGTCTCTGGGATTTATTTTGGCCCAATCCCATTTACTTTAGAACCCCTAAACCTGTTTTTGCTTTTTGACCAGTACTGTTTTTCAAAAGTTCTAGTCGCACAAAGTTTTGAATTTGCAAAAACATTAGTCACCAAAGTTGTAGAGTTTTGATTTTTGCTTGCAGTGGTGAAAACCCCGTCGCGTTTGGAGCTCCGAGTCGCCGGGAACACGACGATGCCGCCCGTGTCACACTCTAGACGCCGCTTTCGCTTGACCTAAACGTTGCTTAGCCCTAAATCCTGCCTAAACCCAGAGCCGCAGTGCAACCACGTGCACTACTGTGAGTCAGCGTGACCTCCTTATCCAACCCCCTCCCCGTTCCTATCCACCCCATCAATTTTTGGAGCCAAGCCGTTGCACCGGCAACCGGTGACATTGAAGCGCCGCACACTGCTTCCGCTCTCCCTCCGGCTATATAAGGAGCCTCGAGCCTGCACAAGCACCACACCCGAGCCTCTCCTCTCACTCACCTCCACTCCCAGCCCCTCTGTATGCCTTGAACCAGCAAAGGAGAGGAAAGGCCGTGCGGCCTCCCGCCATTACCGAGAGCTTCGTGCTCGTGCACGTCGCGCCCGTAGCCTCCCCCTCCTTGCCGAGCTCTTTCCCGGACGCGGTGGAGGTCGGTGACCGTCCCCGCGGTCGCTGGCCGTCCTCGCCGGGCCCCCGTCGCCAGCACCGACGAGCCCCCCGAGCCCCGTGCGGCCGCCGTGGCCGTGCCGAGCTCGCGGGCGACGCGCCCGTCGCCTCCTCTCCCGCCCGAGGCCGTCCCCGAGTGCGGAACAGCGTCCGCACCTCTTCTCCGTCCTCGGCTGGCTCCGCCGAGCTGCCTGTCGCCGGGGCCGGCCACCTCCCGTGCCGTTCCGTGCGTGCCGCGCACGCAGCAAGAAGACGACGACGACGCGCCGAGCCGCCCCTGCCTGTGGCCCTGGACCGTCACCGCGGGTGCGGCATGGCACCACGGCTCCACCCTGGTCGCCGGTCTCCATCCTCGTGTGGTGGGTCGCCGGCGGCTGCCGCCTCCCAGCCTCCCGTGCTCTCCCGTGCGTCTCACGTACGTGAGCAAGCTAGCAGAAAAGCTAGCCAGAGAGGTGCACAGTCTACTGATCGGCGTATTCTCTGTTTTACGCTTTCCTCAAGCCAAAGCGTACTCTCGGTTTTCCGCTTTCCTGCTCAGAAAACGTATTCTCTGGAAAGACACGACCCAGCCAGCTCAGCCAACCCGAGCTGCTTATCTGCCGCACTGGGCAGAGGATAGCTATCCTTCGCCCGCTCGTTTCTCTCAAACCGTAACTCCGATTGAGGTGATTCAAATTTGTAAATTCGTAGTTTTAAAAGCTCTGTCCAGTAGAATAGGTTTCATATTTTTGTAAAATACTTGTATGCTCAGCACCTTGTATGCATGCATAGGGTATCCCGCGGTACCGGCCGATCGAAACCCTGAACCGTGACGTGTCTGTGACCCTCCAAGCCAAATGGTGTCGATCTTTGAAGGCAAGCTAAACCCTTGCTATGAGCCATCCTGCAATGCTTGTTTGTTTGATTGCTTAATACCATGCCGGGTGTATGTCTGTCTTCTGTTATGGATATATCTGTCTGCTATTATCGTTGCATGTCTGTTTATTGTCTGTACTTTACATGAGCCTTGTACTGTTGTATGCATATCATGTTGCATCTTAAATTGTTGTATTACCTCATGATTGCTATCTGTGCATCACTCACATTCCCGAGACAATGGCCGGTGCTACCGCCTCAGTCAAAGGAATGGGGAAATTATTACAACTGTGCGTCTCGCGTTTGCGGGGCTTTGTTTGGTTCTTTCCTCTTCGCCGAGGTGAGGAGCGGACGAATGTCGTCTTATGATCCTCGGGGTTGGGGGCATTTGCCAAAAGAGTTAGTTGCCTTGTCCCCTCCGTCAAATATGGTTGGCATAGACCAACCGGACTGCGACGCTGGGAGCTGACTTTTCCGTGGTTCTTTTGCCGAGATTGCTGACACCACGTCAGGGTAACCCTCGAGTGGAATGGATGCTCTCTCACTTTTATGAGTGCTTTTCGGTTCATTCTTTTACGGTGACACCGGCCGGGTCTCCCGCCACCGTCATCCGTTTGAAATATTATGCTATTATTCTGTGAACACTAACCCCCGAGTGACACCGGCAGGGTTGCCCGCCACAGTCACCCGGGTATTATTATTATCGTTATGTTGTTATCTATGCATGCAAGTATTATGTTGCCAATGCCTTGTTGTTGTTGATATATGATATTGATATCGTGATTATTATGCTGGACTAATCCCTGTTGTTTGGACTTGTTGTGATGAACTTGATTAAATGAAACACCCCTCCAAACTTCGATAGGGTCAGTCCATAGTGCCACTAATCTGAACATCGAAAGCACTGCCACTGTCGCTCACATGGGCGGGCCTTGGCCTACGTAACCTATTGAGCCTCCTTTGATGCCACCCTTTTGGCAAGTCTAGTCGGTTACCATAGTTGGTCGGGGCTAGTCTTGTGAAGGTTCCGGAGCTAGGCGTCGCTCATCTGTTGGGGACGTGCCGGATTCACTTCTGCATAAGGCATAGAGTTATGTCGGTGGCTATACAGGGAGTGTCTTGGTAGCGTGAACGGTCGGGTGAGTGTATCTTGCTGAGTTCGCCTTAAGGATGTTGTCCTAAAGTACCGGCTCAGTGTGGTGCACTTAGGTGGGTGGTATCTGCAACCTCTCGAGAGTGTCTAATCTGGATGTCTAGCCTCGTTCCAAGGTTATGGAACAACAGTTCAGTGTCGGTCACACTATTGTCTTTGTCGAGTCAGGAGGTTAAACATAAGTTCTGTTTGAAAGTAAGATGAACAACCGATTTCATTAAATGAACAGTAAGATGATGCAGGGAATGTTATTTGAGATGTGATTGTGAACCAGATTTAGGGATGGCGGTGTGACGCGTTGGGAAGCCTATAGTTAGGCCAGAGCCCACATCAACCGTGCATGCCCAGAGTGAAATGATGAGGCCAGTGGCCTAGCAGTGATCACAGGTGATGTTGTGTATTATTTGGTACCCACTGGGTACACCCGTCTTCTCGTCACAGGTAAGCCCTTTGTATGATTGCGGTGCACGATCCAACCCCACCTGGCTTGGACTCTGTACTGGTGATACCCCCGTTGCTTGCTTGCGACATGTTTGGTTGTCAATGCCATGCTACTTTTATATCATGTATCTAGATTACACCTTGCCATGTTGTAGGATTTTATTTTCAGTGTATACCTTGTTGCCTGATTGTTGGATTGTTTGTGGTGAGTGGCGATTCTTGCTGAGTGCATATTAATGTACTCACGGGCCTTGTGATTGTGGCCAGGTTTTGTCGAGGATTCATCTTCCACCTTGGTAAGGAATTGAAGCAAGAGCGTGCTAGGATCAGTAGCCCAGCCAGAACCTGTGGAGTGGAGCCGCTCCAAGCCGTAGCCTCTCATATGTCTTCCGCTGCCAGTTAAAACTCTATATCGTGCCATACTGGGATTGATATTTCGTCATTCCTTGGTGGCCTTGTAAACCATTTGTAGCACGGATGTGCCTGATTGTGTAATGATTTCCATTATGTTACACTGTTGTGACGTGCGGCCAGTTATCTTGGGATGGCGCACGGGACGACTGCCTCTCTGGTGATATGTGTCAGGGAGGGGTGTCACAGACATGGTATCAGAGCACCAGGCTGGCTGTAGACTACCCTAGCATGGAAAGCTCAACCGTACTATTTGCCGACAAGGAGCCCGATGGATTTGACCCATCTCCGCCTAACCGGCATGGCTATTGTTGGTCAACAGTATGGTGCAGTAGGACTTGTCCCAATCCCCGAGTGAGGCTCGCCAGTTTCTTCCACGAGAAGAAATTGACACTAACCCTTAGAAATGAGACCCAGTCCTAGCTTCCAGACATCCCCACCTTCGCCTTCTACCCTTGGCAACCCAACTCTATTGAAGCAAGATTTCCGCTAAGGTATCCCGCGTTCTTACCTCACCCATAGCCCTGAAGCCTGCACTAGTTTAGATGGCACCCACCTTCTATATGGAGACCACTGCCGACCATTGCCCCGGCTTCCCCCTTTTCCTTTGGGAGGTCGTCCGTGATGCTCTTGGTGCATCGACCCGTCCTCAGTATGTGGTGTTCAGAAGCGAAGACTCACCTGCCGGGCAGGAGTTTCAGGCTGTTGTGAGTATCAAGCCGCATCCCGACCGCAAGAAGAAACCCTATGAGTTTAGTGGCAGGTTAATGCCTACACTTGAGCTAGCTTTCCAGGTAACCGCCTTTGAAAGCCTTGCCCGTCTCAGATGGATGGAGCCGGCATTTGTGCGGTGTAGAGCCTACTTCTTTTTCCCAGCTATGCCTCGGTCTGGTCCCCGGATAATCTGGGCCAACACCGAAAATGAAGTCGATTCAGCTATAGTGCACTTGGTCTCCTACCTCGCTGCAATGGAAAGCCTGAACCATTCACTCATGGCCGAGCTCCGAGTCGCCAGGCAAAGTCTTGGCCCTGCACTCCTGCAGCATGCTTCCATGAGGAATCCAATCTCAGCCACACAGGACCAAGCTCAAACCCAGCAAGGAAAACCCCAGATTCCAGACCCTGGTCCATCCCACAAAGGCTCCGTGCCAGATCGACTTCAGTGGGCACTACAGATACCTGAACAGATGGCACCCTATGTTGGTCCTTCTGTTCTTGAGGAAGCCATGGCCCGAGTTCGGCAGCAACCCCAAGAACCAGGTGTTGTCCTTGAAGGCAGGCCGGTGATTTCCCACCCATCGGAAGATGCAGATGTGGACACCACTCTTCGTCTTGGCACCGCTCCACCGACCCCCAGAGGCCGTCAAGCGGAATAGAGCCCCTGTTTGTTTAGTCTGAGTGACGCTCGTATGTTGGTAGGTGAGAAGCCGTGAGCTTGTTTGTTTTGTTGTTTGTTTTCCTTGTGTTGGTTGTAATGCAAGTTTGTTGTCTGTTTCTTGGTTCATGTCGAATCAGCCGGAATAAAACTTGGTGTTCTTATCCCCTGGTTGACCACTTGGTTGACACATGATGGAACGTCATGCCCTTTCTTCAGTTAAAGGTTTTGAAGAAACGACAGATCACTTAAAACAGGGACAGTATATGTGAACCCAGACGCATATACCCACCTGTGAGTTAATGCAAACTTTGAATGGGATTATTTTGTAGTATGCAAATTATTTTGTGTGTGTTGCACAAGTTTAACTATTAAGTGGAAGTACTTGATGAGACACTGTAACCACGGTGTCCCGCTCACTTAATGTTGGCTCGCGCATAGGTTTGAAAAACTCCTACATGTAGTACCCCAAGGTTCCTCACCCCATATGAACCTTGTGACAACCCATGTGAAAGTAAGGTCCCGAGCCCTCCACGATGACCCTCCATCACAAGCTTTAGTATGCTTGTTGAGTGTCCCACATCGTTGGAACACAAAAGGATTTCTGGTAGAGTGTTTTGTTAGCTTGTTTGTAGACTTGCTTGCTTTTGCCATGGTTCTGTTGTTTATGTGTGCCCTGCCGTGTGAATATTTGAGCAAAAAAAAACCATAGTTTGTATTTATATACCATGGTGGTAGATCCTATTTGAATGATTGTATGAGCCCCTGCCATGCCATCCCTAGAATGCATTGAGTGCGATAAAAATACCGAGCCTTGAAGATACCCAGTTTTAGGAAAAATCCCGTTGAGTGTGGATCTTTCTTTGCGTTTCCAACTATAGTCGTGGTAGTAAAAGTTTTGAAAAAGTTTTAAATATAGGGGTATATTAAACCATACAAGAAATATCTTGTAAAACCCCGGGAATCTCTATAAGTCTCCGAATCTCGGGACGAGATTCTTTTTAAGGGGGGAAGGTTTGTAACACCCCGAAAATTTAGACCGGATTTTAAATTTATTTTTGGACGCCGGAAAAACTTTTTCAGGTTTCTAAATGTTTTCTTCGGACCCGTTGGTCTTTGATTTGACCTTGGTTTCGATCTCTCAGAAAATTCCCAATAATCCTCGACCTTTGTCGACCTCCACCATAATTCCAGGATATTGTTTTATCTGCTAAACATTGGTTCCATCTGATTATTGCAAAAACCCTTCTGCCTGTCCTCCTAAAGCCTCCACCGCAATCTCAGCTTGGAATAAAATCTACCAAACTACCATATGGTTTCCCCACACATATACATCACTCCCATGGGAAAATATTTCCTAGTCCCATGCAATACTCCAAGGATTATTCATATTCTCTTTTATGGCGTTTTCGATCCAGATATTATCCTGGCACCTTCCACTCCTCCAAAAATTATGCAATTCTGGGGAGATGCTTAAATCAACCTCCTGAACATTTCACTCCACTGTACCAACCTCATTTGAGCAATATTTGAGGTACTTCCTTTATAGTGCTCTTTTCTTGCCTATTAGCAAATTCCCAAGGAACCCCTCCTTGTAGGTCTCCAAAAATTCTACAGAAATTCAGGGATGATCCCTATGCAACATGTAACCCATATATGTGAAAATATCCCATACCTTGTTGAGGAAATATTGGACCTTCTCCCTGTTTTCATTCCTGCTCAAAATTTCAATAATTTTGGGAGCATATAAAAGCCTTTCCCCTTTTCAGGAAAACTCCCAAAATGGGTGCACATGACCAGCACCTGTCTCTGGGATTTATTTTGGCCCAATCCCATTTACTTTAGAACCCCTAAACCTGTTTTTGCTTTTTGACCAGTACTGTTTTTCAAAAGTTCTAGTCGCACAAAGTTTTGAATTTGCAAAAACATTAGTCACCAAAGTTGTAGAGTTTTGATTTTTGCTTGCAGTGGTGAAAACCCCGTCGCGTTTGGAGCTCCGAGTCGCCGGGAACACGACGATGCCGCCCGTGTCACACTCTAGACGCCGCTTTCGCTTGACCTAAACGTTGCTTAGCCCTAAACCCTGCCTAAACCCAGAGCCGCAGTGCAACCACGTGCACTACTGTGAGTCCAGCGTGACCTCCTTATCCAACCCCCTCCCCGTTCCTATCCACCCCATCAATTTTTGGCGCCAAGCCGTTGCACCGGCAACCGGTGACATTGAAGCGCCGCACACTGCTTCCGCTCTCCCTCCGGCTATATAAGGAGCCTCGAGCCTGCACAAGCACCACACCCCGAGCCTCTCCTCTCACTCACCCTCCACTCCCAGCCCCTCTGTATGCCTTGAACCAGCAAAGGAGAGGAAAGGCCGTGCGGCCTCCCGCCATTACCGAGAGCTTCGTGCTCGTGCACGTCGCGCCCGTAGCCTCCCCCTCCTTGCCGAGCTCTTTCCCGGACGCGGTGGAGGTCGGTGACCGTCCCCGCGGTCGCTGGCCGTCCTCGCCGGGCCCCCGTCGCCAGCACCGACGAGCCCCCCCCGAGCCCGTGCGGCCGCCGTGGCCGTGCCGAGCTCGCGGGCGACGCGCCCGTCGCCTCCCTCTCCCGCCCGAGGCCGTCCCCGAGTGCGGAACAGCGTCCGCACCTCTTCTCCGTCCTCGGCTGGCTCCGCCGAGCTGCCTGTCGCCGGGGCCGGCCACCTCCCGTGCCGTTCCGTGCGTGCCGCGCACGCAGCAAGAAGACGACGACGACGCGCCGAGCCGCCCCTGCCTGTGGCCCTGGACCGTCACCGCGGGTGCGGCATGGCACCACGGCTCCACCCTGGTCGCCGGTCTCCATCCTCGTGTGGTGGGTCGCCAGCGGCTGCCGCCTCCCAGCCTCCCGTGCTCTCCCGTGCGTCTCACGTACGTGAGCAAGCTAGCAGAAAAGCTAGCCAGAGAGGTGCACAGTCTACTGATCGGCGTATTCTCTGTTTTACGCTTTCCTCAAGCCAAAGCGTACTCTCGGTTTTCCGCTTTCCTGCTCAGAAAACGTATTCTCTGGAAAGACACGACCCAGCCAGCTCAGCCAACCCGAGCTGCTTATCTGCCGCACTGGGCAGAGGATAGCTATCCTTCGCCCGCTCGTTTCTCTCAAACCGTAACTCCGATTGAGGTGATTCAAATTTGTAAATTCGTAGTTTTAAAAGCTCTGTCCAGTAGAATAGGTTTCATATTTTTGTAAAATACTTGTATGCTCAGCACCTTGTATGCATGCATAGGGTATCCCGCGGTACCGGCCGATCGAAACCCTGAACCGTGACGTGTCTGTGACCCTCCAAGCCAAATGGTGTCGATCTTCGAAGGCAAGCTAAACCCTTGCTATGAGCCATCCTGCAATGCTTGTTTGTTTGATTGCTTAATACCATGTCGGGTGTATGTCTGTCTTCTGTTATGGATATATCTGTCTGCTATTATCGTTGCATGTCTGTTTATTGTCTGTACTTTACATGAGCCTTGTACTGTTGTATGCATATCATGTTGCATCTTAAATTGTTGTATTACCTCATGATTGCTATCTGTGCTTCACTCACATTCCCGAGACAATGGCCGGTGCTACCGCCTCAGTCAAAGGAATGGGGGAAATTATTACAACTGTGCGTCTCGCGTTTGCGGGGCTTTGTTTGGTTCTTTCCTCTTCGCCGAGGTGAGGAGCGGACGAATGTCGTCTTATGATCCTCGGGGTTGGGGGCATTTGCCAAAAGAGTTAGTTGCCTTGTCCCCTCCGTCAAATATGGTTGGCATAGACCAACCGGACTGCGACGCTGGGGAGCTGACTTTTCCGTGGTTCTTTTGCCGAGATTGCTGACACCACGTCAGGGTAACCCTCGAGTGGAATGGATGCTCTCTCACTTTTATGAGTGATTTTCGGTTCATTCTTTTATGGTGACACCGGCCGGGTCTCCCGCCACCGTCATCCGTTTGAAATATTATGCTATTATTCTGTGAACACTAACCCCCGAGTGACACCGGCAGGGTTGCCCGCCACAGTCACCCGGGTATTATTATTATCGTTATGTTGTTATCTATGCATGCAAGTATTATGTTGCCAATGCCTTGTTGTTGTTGATATATGATATTGATATCGTGATTATTATGCTGGACTAATCCCCTGTTGTTTGGACTTGTTGTGATGAACTTGATTAAATGAAACACCCCTCCAAACTTCGATAGGGTCAGTCCATAGTGCCACTAATCTGAACATCGAAAGCACTGCCACTGTCGCTCACATGGGCGGGCCTTGGCCTACGTAACCTATTGAGCCTCCTTTGACGCCACCCTTTTGGCAAGTCTAGTCGGTTACCATAGTTGGTCGGGGCTAGTCTTGTGAAGGTTCCGGAGCTAGGCGTCGCTCATCTGTTGGGGACGTGCCGGATTCACTTCTGCATAAGGCATAGAGTTATGTCGGTGGCTATACAGGGAGTGTCTTGGTAGCGTGAACGGTCGGGTGAGTGTATCTTGCTGAGTTCGCCTTAAGGATGTTGTCCTAAAGTACCGGCTCAGTGTGGTGCAATTAGGTGGGTGGTATCTGCAACCTCTCGAGAGTGTCTAATCTGGATGTCTAGCCTCGTTCCAAGGTTATGGAACAACAGTTCAGTGTCGGTCACACTATTGTCTTTGTCGAGTCAGGAGGTTAAACATAAGTTCTGTTTGAAAGTAAGATGAACAACCCGATTTCATTAAATGAACAGTAAGATGATGCAGGGAATGTTATTTGAGATGTGATTGTGAACCAGATTTAGGGATGGCGGTGTGACGCGTTGGGAAGCCTATAGTTAGGCCAGAGCCCACATCAACCGTGCATGCCCAGAGTGAAATGATGAGGCCAGTGGCCTAGCAGTGATCACAGGTGATGTTGTGTATTATTTGGTACCCACTGGGTACACCCGTCTTCTCGTCACAGGTAAGCCCTTTGTATGATTGCCGGTGCACGATCCAACCCCACCTGGCTTGGACTCTGTACTGGTGATACCCCCGTTGCTTGCTTGCGACATGTTTGGTTGTCAATGCCATGCTACTTTTATATCATGTATCTAGATTACACCTTGCCATGTTGTAGGATTTTATTTTCAGTGTATACCTTGTTGCCTGATTGTTGGATTGTTTGTGGTGAGTGGCGATTCTTGCTGAGTGCATATTAATGTACTCACGGGCCTTGTGATTGTGGCCAGGTTTTGTCGAGGATTCATCTTCCACCTTGGTAAGGAATTGAAGCAAGAGCGTGCTAGGATCAGTAGCCCAGCCAGAACCTGTGGAGTGGAGCCGCTCCAAGCCGTAGCCTCTCATATGTCTTCCGCTGCCAGTTAAAACTCTATATCGTGCCATACTGGGATTGATATTTCGTCATTCCTTGGTGGCCTTATAAACCATTTGTAGCACGGATGTGCCTGATTGTGTAATGATTTCCATTATGTTACACTGTTGTGACGTGCGGCCAGTTATCTTGGGATGGCGCACGGGACGACTGCCTCTCTGGTGATATGTGTCAGGGAGGGGTGTCACATTCGTGTTGGTGAAACAATTGGTCAAGCCATAGAACGCCGAGTCATTCGGCGTGCATCAACATTGGATCATCTACAACACTTCAAAGAGAATATCCTTGGGAGTATTCGTAAGGGTGTGTCCACACGTAATCAATTATCTAACTTTTGTGGTCATGTCTCTTGTTTGTCTAGCTTAGAACCTCTCAAGGTTATGATGCTCTTGAAGACATGGATTGGGTTGCGGCCATGCATGAAGAATTGAACAATTTCGAGCGCAACAAAGTATGGTCATTAGTTGAAAGACCCAAAGACACATCACATAATGTCATTGGAACCAAGTGGATATTCAAGAACAAGCAAGACTCACATGGTCAAGTCATTCGCAACAAAGCAAGATTGGTTGCACAAGGCTACACCCAAATCGAAGGAGTCGACTACGGTGAAACTTATGCCCCCGTTGCTAGACTTGAATCTATTCGTTTATTAATTGCCTATGCATCTACTCATAACATTACCTTATATCAAATGGATGTTAAAAGTGCTTTTCTAAATGGTCCACTAAATGAATTAGTGTATGTGAAACAACCTCCGGGTTTTGAAGACCCTAAATTTCCTAACCATGTCTACTTACTACATAAGGCTCTTTATGGGCTCAAGCAAGCTCCACGTGCTTGGTATGATCATCTCAAGGAGTTCTTAGTAGACCGTGGTTTTGAAATTGGGGTAATCGATCCCACCCTTTTTACAAAAAGGATAAATGGAGAGTTTTTCGTATGCCAAATATATGTTGATGATATTATCTTTGGTTCTACTAACCATGAATTTAGTGATCAATTCTCTAAGCTAATGACCAAGGAATTTGAGATGTCCATGATGGGAGAATTGAAGTATTTTCTTGGCTTTGAAATCCACCAATGGAGAGAAGGAACATTCTTATGTCAAGCCAAGTATATTCAAGACATGCTCAAGAAATTTGATATGAACAATGCCAAGCCATATAAGTTTCCCATGGACTCCAAGGCGGATCTACACTTAGATCCGGAGGGTAAGGAAGTTGATCCCAAGCTTTATCGTTCTATGATTGGATCTTTACTTTACCTTTGTGCATCTAGACCGGATATTATGTTTAGTGTGGGTATGTGTGCAAGATTCCAATCAAGTCCTAAGGAAAGTCATGAAACCGCGGTTAAAAGGATTCTAAGATACTTGATGGATACTCCTAACTATGGTCTTTGGTACCCCCATGGGACAAGCTTTGATCTTGTAGGTTATTCGGATGCGGATTGGGCGGGTTGCAAAATGGATAGAAAATCAACTTCGGGTACTTGCCAATTCCTTGGTAGGTCTCTTGTGAGTTGGTCTTCCAAGAAGCAAAATTGTGTGGCCTCGTCCTCCACCGAAGCCGAATACATTGCCGCCGGAAGTTGTTGTGCACAATTATTATGGATGAGGCAAACTTTAAAGGATTATGGTGTCATTTGTGACAAAGTGCCTCTTTTATGTGACAATGAAAGTGCCATCAAAATTGCTCACAATCCGGTACTTCATGGGAAGACCAAGCATATTGAGATCCGGTATCATTTTATTCGAGATCATGTTGAGAAGGGTGATATTGCAATCAAGTATGTCAACACCAAGCATCAACTCGCCGATATGTTCACAAAGCCTCTTGGTGAAGCAAGATTCAAGGAGTTGAGAGGAGAACTAAATGTGGTGGACATAAGCAATTGGACTTAGTGGACTTCTTGCATACCTACCCATATTAGACAATAGTAATTTGGTTTGGATGTAGGCATGGACATAGGGGGAGTGCGGTCCTAATCCATTGGACTATCCCTCCCCCCATTATGCCGATAGTAAGAACTCATTTTGTCTCTATATTTTCATTTCATGAATTGTGAGCTTAAATGACGAGTAGTGGCCGTGAACCCAAGATACATCTTCGCGGTGTCACACCACAAACTCATACATGGTGGCCTAGGCCACCGCACTCTTTTTTTGAAGAGTTGGTTCTTTTGGGTCTTAATTGCAAATCATTTGGATTTTTTGGTCTTTATGTTGGTTTTATGGAAAACATACTCAAACTTGGCATTTCCTTGTTCGATTCTTGCAAGCTTGAGTGTGAAGTACCAATGACAGTTTGGCAATCTTATCCCAAGCCTATCCTACCTTAAAACATTCTATCTTACACACAAGTCATTTTTGAAACTGAGGAGAAAGGGTTCAGCAGGCCAGAAAGTCTGTTTTCAACAGAAATTCTGTCAGTCGGAATATCCGGTGCCTGACGGGATCGGATTATCCGATGTCGGATTATCCGGTCCAAGTCAGACCCGGAATATCCGACTCCGCGGCTAGTCGTTTTTTAAGAGGAGAGGCCGGGGTGAAGGGCTCTTTCGAGCTCTTTGCCCACCCCGACCTCCTCTCTCCTCCAGCGCCGCCGCCTGCTGTCCCCGCGCCGCCCCGGCGACTCCGGCCGTCCCCATCTCCGGCATTTGGCTGGATCTGGTCCTCCTCCTCCCCGGGAACCTCTCCCTCCAAGCATTGTCCTCAATGGATGAGGGTAACTTCTTCTCTCTCTTGCCCTAGGTGTTCTTCACCTAGATTCTTAGAAGAAGTTATTTTTGCTGTTTCCTTCGAGGGTAGTGGTTCCCATTGATGCTAAGTACACTAGGCTAGCACTCCTACTTGTCGATCTACTGTTAGACCTTGGATTGGAATCGATTTGTTGCTGAAATTTTCAGGTCGGATATTCCGAGTCAGTCTGAGCCGGATATTCCGACCCGTCGGATTATCCGGTTCCTGACTGACCCGGATATTCCGAATTTTCACAGTACTGTTTTTCAGCAATGTTTCGATTTGTCCAGGACTGAGTAGTTTCAACTTAGGGTTGCTCTCCTATTGTACCTTGTATCATTCCATGATCTGTGGCTTGTGTGTACTTATCCCTGCTATCCATCTATTGCTTTATCTCACAGGTGGTTCGAGTCAGAGTCCTCCGAAGAAGCAAGCCAGAAAAGGCAAACAGGCAGCCAAGAAGTCAGTGAAGAAAGTTGCCACTAAGCCTAAGAGGAAGGGCAAGGAAACTCGCCCCACTACTTTGAAATGGACAGTGTTGACTATGCCAAAGTTCGTCAGTCCAACTGGTATACGAGTATGCCCAGAGATCAAGAGATTGAAGATCCATACTTTTGGTGCATGGAGCAGAGTTATATTTACCAGGACATCTATCTGCGTTACAACAATCCTATTCGTCCAATGCAGCCCTACAGATTGTCAGATATCAAGGCCAAGCCCAGTTATGCTGATGCTGCATTTGTGCTTGAAGAGATGGGCATGGTTTCTCTCATGGAGAAGCAGTGTCCGTACAATGTGCCACTTATTTTGCAGTTTTTCTCCACCTTGGTGATCGAGGGTGACCATATCAAGACCATGAAGTGGATGTCTGGTACCACTCAGTGTACATCCTCTTTTGATCGGTTTGCTACTATCCTTGGCTATACTTTCAGCAGCCATCCTCCTGTTGGTTACCGTATGCATTCAATGACAAGCCCAATAAAAGCATTATGAAGGACATGTATGGGGCTGGTGCAACTATTGGCGGAAAACATGGCCTCCTGCCCCTCTATGATCAGCTTGCGATCATCTTCCGCTCGATTATTGCTCCTAGTGGTGGTAACAATGACAACATTGTCGGTCCCCTTGCCAACCTGCTTTGCCTTGCTAAGAGGATTATTGAGAATCAAGACCCTGCTGCTGATTTCAAGGTGGATGTGATGCATTTCATCTATCGCGAGTTGTGGGACTCTATGGTCAGTGGGCTCACTATTCCGTATGGTCCGTACATCATGCTGCTCATCAAGGACACCTTGGAGGACCACGACTTCACGAACTATTCTATGCAGCCACATATCTACAAGAAGGTTTATCAGAAAAGGAAAGAGGTTGTTCGATCTACTTCCACTGCTGCTCCTGCCCGAGGTTCTTTCATGGGTGATGCTCGTCGTGGCGCCACCGGTTCTTTCATGGGTGATGCACGTCGTGGCGCCACCGGTCAGGCCGGTTCCTTCCTTTGCACCGCCCAAGAAACTGAATTGGTTCCAACGGAACATCCTGTGTATGAATGCGGACATCCGTAGGGGGCAGTATGAGAGTTATCTTAGGCAGGAGGACATTCTCAAGCGCCTTCCTCGCCTTCCAGAGGACCCCCCTGCACGGCCTGCTCCTCTTTCTTATGCTCAGTGGAACAAGGACTGTCAGTTTCCATGGACTCAGCTTGAGAGTTCTTCTAGAGACAGCTTCTGCAGGACCTTCCCGGCCTTCCTTCACTCCTGCTCCAGAGTATGAGTATGCAGAGGACTCTGATGATGATGATGATGATGATGAAGATGCTGATGATGATGATGAAGATGCTGACGATGCCTCTGACTCGGGTGATCTCCTTGGGACGTAGCATCGCTCTTTTCCCTTTTTGGCGTTTCGATGCCAAAGGGGGAGAAGTAGTTCTAGTAGGTTCTCCGTGGGATTTGCATGGGTTCGGGCACAAGCATATGCGTTTATCATTCTTATTGCGCTTGTGTCCGTGTTTATCTCTTTGTCGAACTTATTTGCTTTTTGTGAGTGTTGAACTATGTGGATGTTATGTTTTATGTTCTATGTGAGAGACATATGGATTTCTAATTATGTATGGTTGAGACTACATTATTGTGCTATGATCTCTATGGATTATTATTTTTCATCTATATGCACAAGGTATGATCTTCATCTCAAGTCTCAACCTAGTGTGTGTTTTGTCTCTTGTTCACCTTTATTGTGATCTATATCATATATTGGAAATTGTTCCTTTCTATATGTGTATCTGCATTCCAAGGCAAACTAATTATATGCACACATCTAGGGGGAGTTCTTTCCATACTTTGTTGAAAAACATGTTCGAGTTGTGGAATTCTATTGCAAATCCGAGTGTTGTCATCTAACACCAAAAAGGGGGAGATTGAAAGGACATTTCTTAATCCCTTGTGTTTTGTGTGTTAGGCAACAACACTAGTGAGGATTTAATGTGTGAATCAAGTGATGCAGGTTTTATCATGTTTAAAACACCTTTGCATCAAATCCAAAAAGGAAGTTGAAAAGAGCTTATTGCTGAAATATGTGCATCGGATTATCCGGTCCAGGGTGACCCGGAATATCCGATCTTCAGAGTTGAGTCGATTTCTGCTAAGGAATTGAGAAGAAACGGTACTGGTGTTATTCGGAATATCCTATACAGAAGGAACCGGATTATCCGAATATGTCGGAATATCCGATGCTCAGTTGAACTGGATTATCCGACTGTCAAGACTTTGCTCGAATTTGTCTAAGGACCTGAAGCAATCAAGTACTGGAGTTACTCAGAATTTCCGGTTGGTGTTGGATCGGAATATCCGGTGGTTCGGAATATCCGATACTCACTTATACCGGAATATCCGATTGAGCAGTCTGCAACGGTTACTTTTCTGGGAGGGGTATAAAAACCCCTCCACCTACCTCCAGCAGCTGAGCTCGCCTACATTTGAAGAACACCATTGTTGCAAGCTCAAGAAACATTAGATCTCCCAATCCCTCCACCCAAACTTGTTGATCTTTGGAGGATTGAAGGAGAAGGCCCGGATCGACATCTTCACCAAGCAGTTCTTCATTTCCCCCTCATTCACTTGAGGGATTTGAGCCTAGGGTTTCCACTAGGAAAACCTAGTCATCTTGTTGTACTTACTTGCTTGCTACTTTTGTGTAGCGAAGTTGTGGTGCTTGGGAGCTCCCAATCCTTTTGTGGGTTGTGCTCCAAGCTTGTTGTAAGGGCTCCGGATTCCGCCTTGAAGGACTCCGATAGTGGAAGGTGGACCGAGCTTTTGTGCGAGGTTCATCGGAGAATAGGGTGAGGCCATTTGTGGCGTCTTGAGTTTGAAACTCACACCCCTCCAATGAGACGTACTCCCCTAAAAAGGAGGAACTCGGGAATACATCCTTGTCTCCGCGTGCTTCCCGGTCGGTTACTCCTTTCTTGTTATTTACTACTTGTATCTTATCTTGTTTAGACTTAACTTGTCATATAGGTAAATTCATCTTAGTTGCATATCTAGAGAATTTACCTTTGTGTCAAGCCTTAATCGAAAAAGAATTAAAAATTGGAGTAGCACCTATTCACCCCCCCCCCCCTCTAGGTGGCCATACGATCCTTTCAAAAACTCCAAATGACTGCACCGATAGAAGCCTCTTTAATGCAGCAACAAAAGTTACAGTGGGAGGCGGTATGAAGGCTTCGTTCTGGGGGTCGTCTTGGCTCGATGGTCTTGCTCCCGAAGTGATCGCTCCAAGCCTTTTTGAGGTCTCCAAACGTAAAAAACGAAACGTTCATGATGCGCTCACGGACGACAAGTGGATAGCGGACCTCGACGTGAGCAACTTTACGGTACAACACATCTTCCAGTTCGTCCAGCTCCGAGAGCTCATTCAGGGGGTGCCGCTGACCCCGGGCACGGACGACACAATCACCTGGACCCTATCGACCTCGGGGGTTTACTCGGCCAAATCCGCTTACAAAGCTCAGTTCTTTGGTGTCTCCTCCTGCTCCTTCATGGCGGTCGTCTGGAACACCTGGGCCCCTCCGAAATGCTCCTTCTTCGCCTGGCTTGCGGTGCAGAATAGGCTCTGGACGTCTGACCGCCTTGCCATTAGGGGTTGGCCTCATCAGCCCGTCTGTCAATTATGCAGAGGACAGCCGGAGACGGCAAGACGCATTCTGTTTGAATGCCGGTACTCAAAAAGGATTTGGATGGAGGCGTCCTCGTGGCTAAAACGCCCAACTCTCATGCAGAGTCTTGGTTCTTCAAAGCCCACTGTTTTAGCATACTGGAAGGACTTGGCCGCCACGACGTCGGCCTCCCGCATGGCTGAAAACGGTAATCATCCTAATCACGTGGGAAATTTGGAAGGAAAGGAATGTGAGGGTCTTCAACAACACCTTTGCAATGCCCTCCACCCTTTTCCAGCGCATCAGGACCGAAGGCAACAACTGGATCCTTTCTTGGGCAAAGAAGTTGGCGGAAATCGTCGGGTGATTTCTGTGATGTAATCTAGTTTTTTTTACCGTCTTACCCTTTTTTTTGGGCCTTGTCCTTGGTGTCTTTGCTCCTACTATATCAATATAAAAGGCAAACCTTTTGCCTTATTTCAGGGAATAATTACCCCCGTTCTAGGTTTGGTCAAAGGCAAAAAAGAAAAGTTTGACCAAACATGTAGAAAAATATATCATATCTATAATAGGAAATGCATATAGTATTTTTTGGATGATTCTACAAATATTTTTTATATTATAGATATCGACATTTTTTCCTATATTCTTATTCAAAGTTTACAATATTTGACTTTGAATAACCCAGTACGCAGGGTCATTCCGGGCGTGAGGGAGTATATCCCCTTTCAACAAAGTCTCGAGAAAAGTGAGCAGTAGATTTCACCACGAAAACCCAAGAAACGAGCAGTCAAGTTATTTTAGTACAAATTACTTTGCAGACATGTCACCTCGTCCCAAGGCATGTGGCTTTCCCTTTTTTTGTGTTTTAGTTTTGACCTATAATACAAGTGTCATTTGTTACAAAATTATACCATTAGAAACTTTATTTTACTATGAATTCAGTTATATAAGTTTTGTGAAATACAATATATATTTTGTTGGTCAAAATTGACGGTCAAACTTAGACGAAGGAAAACATGTGCGCCAACTAAATGGAGATGGAGGGAGTATGATACACTATAAATTATTTATATTTAGATGGATAACCATACACTCTAGAAATGTGTGTCAATATATATATTTTTAGACACTTATATTTCAAAACTCCTTGTGATGAGATACAATGTGAAAGAGGACACATATAAAAAGTTGCAGTACATCTGAGTGAAATGAACTAATTGACAAAAAAACTTGTGTATTTCTTTAACACTTGGGCCATTTAGTAAGTAGTATATGAACTATTAAACGACAATGTATCAAACTAGAACTTTGCCTCCAAAAAAAAAAACTTTGGAACCAACATACTTTTTGCAAATAGGTTACAATCCAGCACACGTGTTAGAAGTGTACAACAAAGCTAAAGAGCAATGTTATGTGATTATTTGCCATGTCTAATAAAATATGTACTTGTTAAGATCTCTTCTCTTATAGACAAGATGTTAGAGGTAAAAGTGTCTAATATAAATATGCATAAGTTATTAAGTTTAACTCTTCTTTAGCCCTTAATGGTGTGATGTGCTGCAATTTAGTTAAACTTTCTGGCATATGCATGATTACATAAGAACAATTCACAATGGCTAGATCAATAATACTAGCATAAGCACAAAGAACAATGTGACAACCAAGGGATTACTATAAAGATTGGATCGGTGGTTGTGTCACACTTGTAAGTAATCAAAGATAATATGTCATCGCAATCTTTCTCCAACTCTTCCAAAAACTGCTTGCTCATTAAACCAAGCCGTAATCAGTTACTCCCTCCGTTCCAAATTAATTGACTTCCATTTGTCCAAATGTGGATGTATCTATACTTGTAACATGTCTAGGTACATTCACATGTGGGCAAATGGAAGTCAATTAATTTGGAACGAAGGGAGTTGTTGTTCTGCCCACAAAAAGATCAGATTGCTAGTTTTCCTAAAAGAGTAGAGTATACGTCCTCCCTAAACTTACACTTCTCCCATTTATTCCGAAACTATAATTGGGTGTTATCAAGTTAAATTATGGTTCAGAACAACAAAAATAAAATCACTCTTAATTCTGTATTTTTGTTCCCACAATGTCTAGACAACTAAGTATAAAAATTCCAAATTTTCTTAAATTCTATACACTTCCTCAGACTTCGTATCAAGAGATATCACACAAGAAACCACAGATAAGCCATAATATAAGGATAATTGAAAGGAGCAGACAACAAGAAGAAAAGGGGGAGATGGACGGTGAGTGCTCACATGAACATGAACAGAACTATAAGATTATGGCTTATAGTGATATTTGAAAGATTTTTATAAGAAATAGGAAAGGGAAAACTCAACAAAGGAAATAAACTAATTACTCGGCAAGTGTTCATACGCAATTGTGTCACAAAAGTATCTTGATACTCGGCAAATGCATGATCATTGTAGTACTTTCACGGGAAGTAATTAGCCCAATTGTTCAACTAAGAGAGTAAGGCAAGGCGTTTATCAAGCCCGCAACTACGCTTGTCATGTACGCAGCACGCTCCACCCAAACCATGGTTTCAAGATAGTCTAATTTATCGGTTGCTAAGGTAAACAACTAAACAAGGCAGAGAAAACAATAACATATCTAGATAAAGAACAAGTGTCACGTAGATCCATGTATATATAGTGCCTAAAAACCATTTGTTGCCAAACGTGTTTTATCTTACGTAGAACAGAAGTCCGCCGCCTCTGCTTTTTCAAATATTTCAAAACCAAACATAGGTCAAGTATGGCACACCGAATTGACCATGACCATGGATACAACTGTTCGCAGATCTTTGAGTTGGAGATTGATATGTCTCAAACGTATATATAAATTTTGTATGATTCATACTATATTGCTATTAATTACGTACACTTTGGGTATTATTTGTATCAATTTTTATTGACCTAAGATATTCAAGTGCCCAGTAAGAGTTCTGGTTCTTCTTTTATTTATTTTCAGGATTGTACCCAAAAAAGTCCAAAGAAAGTAGAGCAAAAAATCATTCGTTAAGTATCGCGACACGAGAAGACCCAGGAGACAAAGCCCTGCAACAAGGATCACCGCACTTCCTAGGAGTCTCGTGTAGGCGCCCGGCCTAAGGCCTGAGACGCCTACAGGGGGAGCCCCTGTGGGGCTCTCTGGCTGGTCTCCGGTGTGTACTACTCCATATATACCCTCATTTGCTCACCTAATTATTGAGGTGATCTTCGTTTTCATCACCGACCCAGAACTCTGCCGGAGGGGGAAGCCATCTCCAGCTTCACCAACATCCATCCTCGTGCTCAAAATGAATTGTGAGTAGTGCACCCCTGGACTACGCGTTCATGACAGTATCCAAAGTGTAATATCTCCACTACATGTTTTTCGTTGATTAGTTATAAAGCATGAATCTTCTAGTACTTGTATGGTTAATCTGATGAACTTTTAGCGGTGATATTGATCATGTGGTGGATTGTCCTATTATGTTCATATTGTGAACGACATTATGTTTGATCATAGATCCATATTTCTATCTTGTTGCTTGTTAAATCTTGACCATTCTAGATAAGTAATCAATAAAGGTATTAGTGTGCATTTGTTGGGTTCAATCATGCAAATAATCTACCCTGTAGAGAGAATGTGGAAAAGGCTTGTATTGAATTGTTGCCAGTAAGGGTTAAGATTTAGTAGAGAATTCATTGTAATCCCTTAAACATGACTGAAACTAGCGGATGTCACCAAGAGGGGATGAATAGGCAATTTAAACCAAGTTATGGGCTTAAATAAATGCGGAACAAAATCATAGTTTAATTTATCAAGCACAAAACCTAAATATGCTAGGCTCAACTATGTATACCATCAACTTATACTAAACAAGATAAACCACTCTAATGTGATAAAAAACTATAGAATTCAAGTACAAAGGCTATCACAAAATAAATACATAAGTAGTGGAGCTTGGATCAGAGATAACAGAGGCGACATGTGGAGTCCAAGATGTAATTCCCGAAGTTCCTTCTCAATGAAAATACATCTTCGTTGGAGAGGTGTGTTGCTA
This sequence comes from Poa pratensis, assembly GCA_947311845.1. Taxonomy (NCBI): domain Eukaryota; kingdom Viridiplantae; phylum Streptophyta; class Magnoliopsida; order Poales; family Poaceae; genus Poa; species Poa pratensis. The sequence continues at coordinate 51,016,044 of CAMZMU010000063.1, forward strand.
TTCTCTGTGAGCTCTCCCACAAAGGAAGAACTCACAATCCAATTTGAGTTCTTGTTTGATTAAGGCGTAAATCTATACTATATATCAAAGCCGACGGTTTCAGCGAGCTCTCGCGCTGCCCACGTCGACGCGCACTGTAGAAGCGCGTTTCTACAGTGCGCGGCCGGCTCCGCGCCGTCGATCGCCGATCCGACGGCCCGCGCGCCGGTTTTTTGCGAAAAAGCCCCCGCGTTTTCCAACAACTGTAAATCGGTCCGGCCCACACGCAGGCCCACACATTTTTGCAGAAAAGCCCCGCGTTTTCCAAAAGTTCTGAATTTCCCGGAAAGACCCTCACATCTCCCAAAAATTACGATTCACACTCCTTTTCACGATAATATCTACATGAAATATGTGTGCGACGACGAGTAGGTTCCGTTCCCGTGATCGGTTTCGAGTTTGGTCGACTCTAACTCCTTAATTTTGGATCCAAGCTCGCAAAAACATCTGACGAATTTTGTCAAATTCGTCGCGCTCAGACATCCGTTTGAATTTTCCTTTCACGAGTAGATGGATACCACCCTTCCAAACAACTTTCATGTTTTACCCTTTTTATTTCCACGGACATATACATATTTCTCTTTAATCTTCAATTTCGTTGTATTTTTGCCTGCGCAAAAAAGACAAATTTTGACGGATTTGAAAATTTTGAATCACAACGGGCGCGGCGGTCGACGCACTGTAGAAGCGCATTTCTACAGTGCGCGGCCGACTCCGCGTCGTCGGTCGCCGATCCGACGGCCCGCGCGCCGTTTTTTTTGCGAAAAAGCCCCCGCGTCTTCGAACAACTGTAAATCCGACTGGCCCACACGTGGGCCCACATGTTTTTGCAGAAAAGCCCCGCGTTTTCCAAAAGTTCTGAATTTCCCGGAAAGACCCTCACATCTCCCAAAAATTACGATTCACTCTCCTTTTCACGATAATATCTACATGAAATATGTGCGCGACGACGAGTAAGTTCCATTCCCGTGATCGGTTTCGAGTTTGGTCGACTCTTAACTCCTTAATTTTGGATCCAAGCTCGCAAAAACATCTGACGAATTTTGTCAAATTCGTCGTGCTCGGACATCCGTTTGAATTTTCCTTTCACGAGTAGATGGATACCACCCTTCCAAACAATTTTCATGTTTTACCCTTTTTATTTCCACGGACATATACATGTTTCTCTTTAATCTTTAAATTCGTTGTATTTTTGCCTGCGCAAAAAAGACAAATTTTGACTGATTTCAAAATTTTGAATCACAACGGGCGCGGCGTGCCGCCGCGCAACATTTCCTAGTAATCCTTTACAAATTGCTTGGGGCGATATCCACAATTTAATTGGAGATTCCCGAAACTTGTCAGAATCTTCACACCAAGGTTGATCAACGGGACAACGTCAACCGTTTAGGATACACAATGCACCCAAGAGTAACACTAACAAGGTCGTAAATATTCACTTCTACGAATCATCATGGAAAGCTAAAACTAATGCAACTAATGCAATGACAAGAACAAAAAAGGCTCATGCCTTTCACTCCCAAATATCACCAAAGTAACAAATGTTGCAGAAGTATGAAAGGACGAACTAGGTGATCAAAATCAACAAATGAATCTCAGTCCAGATACACTAGCCTTTTCTTTTTTTAAAGAGTATGCCAAAGGCATACCTCAGATTTATAGAAGGAGAGCAAAACAAATTACAAGATGTTGAACCCCCAGTGCGAACATAAGGGGCAGCAGAACTCCGCACTCACACACTAGCAACTCTCTCGCGTCATTATAATGACATCTCCCTCTAGCCTGTTGCCATAGCTGAAGCTCATCTCCAATCCTACTCAAGAGTTGCTGGACATTGCATGATCACGGGCACGGTCGAACACGCGCGCATGCATTTCTCTGCTTCCACAACATCCAAGCAACCAGAATGACCAGCGTGTCAAACTGCCTTCTATCCCGTTTCTGAATTCCGTCTGACACCTCAAGCCACCAAGACTCCAGAGTGGTGTTAGGACTCGGCACTTGGATCTGCAGCCCTACTTTGAGCAGGCAGCCCAGCCAAACTTCTCTCGCAAACACACATTGCACTAGGATTTGATTGACGTTGTCTTCGTCTTGCAGGCAAGTGTAGCAGACATTGGGGTGTTCTTGCATCCCATGTCTCGCCCTCCTATCTGAAGTCCACATGCGATACTTCATGGCTAGCCACCCGAAGATTTTGCACTTCGGCGTCGCAAAGGACCTCCATAGTGGCTTGGCGACGGCACTCCTCACTTGCCCCTGGCACAAAGCGTCATAGGTCTCTCTGGCTGAATAGGCACCCGAGCTTGCACACACCCATCTGAAGGCGTCATGACTTTGCTCATCACGGTCCACCGTGTTCACCTCAAACCACAACCTTGACAGTGAGACCCTCTTCTGTCAGCTCATCTGAAATATCCAACATCCAGCTGTTGTCGGCCATGCCTTGTGCCACTGTTCTTGGTGAAAACGTAGATCTAAATCTGATATCTCTTTTTTCCTGAAAAATGAGCAAAAATCGTTGGAGGGAGATTGAAAAACTTTAAACGTCAAGAAAAACGGGCTCCAAAATTTGGGAATCATTGCCTGAAGAATCCATGAATAGGGCCCACCAAAACTAACCGTATGTCTTTTTTGAGATAACAACTGATGGAATTTCAACAATGGCGAAACCGACTACAAACGACTCCACAAAAAACGGAAAATACAATATGGACCCAGAAGACCACACACCGTACTTCCAAATCGCAATCAAGCCCATCGTCCTCATCGTCACCAACCAAGTACAGGGACCGGACCCAGAAGCAGCACATCTTCAGACACCATCGAGTCACCGCCGCCACATTCGCCACATTGGGCTTTGAACACCGCAGGAGTGCCCACCCTGCAGGGTGAGAGCTAAGAACCTTTTCCAGACCATCGGGCAGGCAGGAGATGGGGAAGACCAGGCAGTACCTCCAATCCAAGATCCCCGAGCAGTAGGTCCCAACCATCGACGCCACGTCGAGCCGTCTCCTCCCCTCGCCACCATGGCCGGCCGGAAGAAGCTTCAAGACGAGACAGTCGCATCTCAAAAAAAAGACCATAAACAACCCTAACGAGGAAGGCGGTTGTACCATCCCCTTCCACTCCCTCGCCACCACGGCCGGCCGAGGGGAAGACAATAGCATCAGCAGCCCTCCGACTCCCGAAAGACTCCCGAAGCTCCACGGCAGAGTCGAAAAAACGACCGCGCCCGGAGAGACCATCCTCTCCAAATCCGCAGATCTGAGAGGAAACCAGGCCAACAGCTCGCCGGCGCCGCCACAAGTGGCCTTGCCGAGATGGGGATCGAGCTCCAACACCCTTATTCCGACGCGACGCCGCCTCCACCATCCGGACGGCGTCTCCAGCATCCCTAGCAGATCTCAATCCTCCACCACCGGCGATCCGACGAAGCCCCGCCGCCTCCATGGGATCCCCGCCGATTGAGAAGAAAACCCTCCGCCGCCGGCCGCCCAGGCTTTACCCAGGCGTCTTCGCCGGCGGCGGCGGAGGGGAGGGGGAGGCGGGGGCGGCCTTGGGCAGGGGGGCGGCGGCGCCCGCACGGGAGCGGTTAGGGTTGGGGAACGAAAGAGATTTTATCAAAACTAACCGTATGTCGGTATGTGTAGAAATAGGGACGGAACTACCGGACGCCAGATAGCAAAGAAAATCCGTTAATCCTGTGCAAAATTCAAATAAATGCTCTCAAGCAATCCATGAGCCAGCCTAATAATGGTAGGAGCTTAAGTTTAAATCACAAATCTAGGTAGAATCTCGAAGAGGACAGGGATTGCAGAAGAAAGCAGCAAAAGGCGGAGATCTTTGGGACGAACTTTGCGACGTGCACAGCACAGCACAGTGATGCACGCACGCACGCCGTGATAGGACTACACAGCGTGTGCTGGTGTATTATTAGGTTTACCGTGTCTTCTTTTTATGTGCCAGCACGTAATAGGCGCTAGAATCTACAGTGTCAAATCGCCGGAGAGAGATGGAGACGCAGTTTTCTACAGGACTAGTCGTTATCACGGAGGCAGCGGCAGCGGCAGCAGCAGCTAGCTGCCATAGCCATAGCTCGCTCGCTCGCTTCAAGCATTGGCCAAACGACAGAGCATGAATAAATGAAGATAGATAGATATACCATCTGATCGAAGCAACAGTGTAGGATTTGTCAAGTCAACCTGGTTGCATGCATGCAAGCACGCAGGACGCAGCAGATCCAGTGATCCACTACACTGGTTTGGGCTTTATATATGGCGAGCCCCGATGCGATGCACGGCCACGAGCGGCAACGGCAGAGCACGAGAAAGGAAGAGAATAAGCGCCAAAAACAAGAGGAGTCTCGTTCCTTCTCGTGTCGTGCGTGCATGGATCCCCACGACGCCTTCTTGGCCGCGCACCCGTTCCGGTGGGACCTCGGCCCGCCGGCTGCGGCTGCCGTGCCTCCGCCTCCTCCTCCGCCGCCGCAGCTGCCGCTGCCTCCGGCGAACGCGCCGAGGGAGCTGGAGGACCTCGTGGCCGGGTACGGCGTGCGCGCGTCCACGGTGGCGCGGATTTCGGAGCTCGGGTTCACGGCCAGCACGCTCCTGGTCATGACGGACCGCGAGCTGGACGACATGACCGCCGCGCTCGCCGGGCTCTTCCGCTGGGACCTGCTCATCGGCGAGCGGTTCGGCCTGCGCGCCGCCCTGCGGGCTGAGCGCGGCCGCCTGGTGTCACTGCACGGCGGCCGCCACCTCGGTCTCCAGTCCGGCAGCACCCTCGACGGCGCCTCCCAAGAAGGTGATTACTGTCGTCCACGCACCATGCATATCCATGCAAAAATGAAGCAAATCTGCATGTCTTAACTAGTGTCTTGTGTCTGCGCGTACGATCGAACAGTGCTGTCCAACGAGCGGGATGGGGTGGCGAGCGGCGACATCGGCGAGGAGGACGCCGGCAGGATGATGGTATCGGGCAAGAAGCAGAAGAATGGATCGGCGGCGAGGAAGGCCAAGAAGGCGAGGAGGAAGAAGGTGGACGGGCTGCGGCTGGATCACATGGAGGAGGACGAGCGAGAGGACGGCAATGGCCGGTCAGAGTCGACGGAGTCGTCGGCAGGCGGAGGAGCAGGCGGCGGGGGCGGGGAGCGGCAGCGGGAGCACCCGTTCGTGGTGACGGAGCCCGGGGAGGTGGCGAGGGCCAAGAAGAATGGGCTGGACTACCTGTTCCATCTCTACGAGCAGTGCCGCCTCTTCCTGCTGCAGGTGCAGTCCATGGCCAAGCTGCATGGCCACAAGTCTCCAACCAAGGTACTCCATCTCTACCTACGCTACGTTCTTTTAGGGCCTACACGCTCAAGTTTATGTTACATGAGCATGCGTATATTATATGTAAATTTACTGCTCTGAATCTGAATATCTGCCAGCTACTGATCAGCTCAAAGTGACTACTCAAACTAGTAGTATTGATTACTGACATAGTGACAGTTCTGCTCATTTGTACTGCGTGCTGCTATCTTATAGATTTCAGTAGAGACTCAAAAAAGATTGCAAGCAAAGATTTCATGCATGTTAGTTTAGATTACCCAGGTTAACATATGTAGTACTTGCTCACTACATGTGTCAGTGACAGCCAAATAGTAGTGCTAATATTAAACTGAGATCAATTTGAAGGAAATTTTATGCTCCGCGTAACGTACTGCGACAAAAAAAACGATAAGTTTCGGCTCTCAAACTAGTTTTACAGCGCTGCCACTTACGATTCTGGAAATCATTTGCAAGTTGCTGCATGGCCTCGTAATCAGGTGCGTACTTATGTGACTAAAGCTTCAAATAGGGTTTTACGAGCGAGCGACGAAAACGTATGTAGTCCAAGTCCAACCTGTGTAAGCAGCAGCCAGCAGGGTTTAGGGTTTGCTTAAGCAGTTGGGTCAACTGCCTTCCCGTTCCGACTATTCAGTAGGAAAATGATTTTGAATAGACTTAGCTAAAGATCACATCTGCTGATCTGCCTAAGAAGGGAACTTGCTTAGTTTGTACTTAACCATGCAAACCCTAATAGCCTGTGATTTTTTTCCTGCAAAAACAAATTTAGTGAAAGGGCAACCAACACAATTACAGCCACCAGTTTGAGAATCTAAGTTATTTAGGAGTCAATATGACTTGGGCATACTTGAGCCCAACACTTTAGGGATTCTTTAAGCACAATTCCAAATCAGGAAACTAAGAAGATATAGAAGATCATAATGACATGTCCTCTTGAACCATACATGACTGAAAATAGTGCTAGCGATAAACACCAAAGTGTTTGATAACACCAAAAAGAAGCATATGGGATATTTTTTTTGTTAGACGCATGCATTTCTTGCAAGAATTGGACATAATGGGATTTTTCTTTTGGAAGTGTGTGCAAACGACTTGTAGGAGGAATTTCTAAGAATGAAATTCAATGCAAACTCAAATCTATGCGATGGCCAATGTGTCAAAGAAACGTGGAATCTATTTTGCAAGTTAATAATACCATACGTGTGCCTTCAATTTTGCTGACCATAATTTTGTGGCAAATACCGTGTCACTTAAGCTTAGCTATAAACTCGTGGTGAGGACGCGTATCTAGCGCGATGGTTGGCAGTGCCGGTGTGCACTCCACCCGCCCGGGTTCGACTCCAGGAAGGAGCGAATTTTGGGTGTCTCACGGGTTTTAGCAGCCAGGCACTGGCTTGCTCCCAGGAATCTCTTCTGCCTCACGTCTATGTGCCACAGGTGAGATCGACGTGCCCGTCAGTCACCGAAGCACTGGTCTTCGGCCAAGTCTCTCAGGACGTAGTTCTGGGTTATAGGGTGTAGGTCTAATTTAGACACATAGGTGGGGTGTGCGTGTGTGTGGTGTGCGTGTGGTGTGCGTCCCGTGTGTCCGAACAGGTGCTACAACTTGTAATCCCAGAGAGGCTCTCAAAAAAAAAAAGCTATAAACTCGTGGTTTTCACTGCTTCCATGGAGGTCAAAGTAGTAATAGTGTTACCGGTCGTGCTAGTTGCACGTAAAACAAACGTAAGTGCAGTATCCCTGCGTTAGACACGCACGCCAATGCGCAGTAGAGCCCTGAAAAAGATCCCCGACGTGTCAGTTATCCATAGGCTCCGAAAGCCTGCCCGGCGTGTGTTGTCTTGTCGGCGGCCCCTAGCTGAGCATCACATAGGCGTGCAGCCGTTCATGACACGGCGGCATGCAGGGGGGGTCCGTCGTCGTCCTCGGGTGCCTGCCTGAGCCTCACCTCCCTGCCATGTACGAAACCCATGTGATCTCTCCGACGAGCTCACTGTGCTCCGCATGACAACATTGCAGGTGACGAACCAGGTGTTCAGGTACGCGAGCAAGGTGGGGGCGAGCTACATCAACAAGCCCAAGATGCGGCACTACGTCCACTGCTACGCGCTGCACTGCCTCGACGAGGAGGCCTCCGACGCGCTCCGCCGGAGCTACAAGGCCCGCGGCGAGAACGTCGGCGCCTGGAGGCAGGCGTGCTACGCGCCGCTCGTGGACATCGCCGCCAGGCACGGCTTCGACGTCGACGCCGTCTTCGCCGCGCACCCGCGACTCGCCGTCTGGTACGTGCCCACCAGGCTCCGCCAGCTCTGCCACCAGGCCAGGAGCGCGCACGAGGCCGCCGCCAACGCCAATGCTAACGGGGCCATGCCGCCGCCGCCGCCCATGTTCTAGCTTTGCTGCTCGTGGGTTGAAGTGTGTGTCTTTCCTCGTTGTAGACAGGCGACTGCGCTAGGATGGTGTCCGCTGTTGCTTGGGCCAGAGTTTGTGTGAGATGCCATTTCGTGCGACCTGTTTGTAATATGGATGTTTAACTCTAGGATTTGAAATGTGATGAATGTTATGAACTGTCCCGTTCTATCATCATATGGCGAGTTAGAACGATGATCTCTGCGCACCATATGCGTGGAATTCAGAGGCGTTCCAGAATAACAGAAGATCAAAGGAAGTTTGCTTGCTTTCCAAATTCTAACGGTAGTGGAGCCACAACAGTCAAACAGTGTTGTAGCTGAGTGTTCCAGAAGTTGACCGCCTCCGGCTCCAGGCAGTCCATCTCCATTGCCGAAGGCTCTGATCTTGGCAAAGATCAGAGCTCCAATGAAAGCACTTATAAGTTAAAATGACTATCTCTGCGCAATGTTCCAGTGATGGCAATAAAGTTACAATGATATCGACTGCGATGGTCTTGTATTCGGCCTCGTCCGCGTGTGTTTCCTCGTAGACAGGCGACTGGGCTAGAATGTTGTGTGTTGTTGCTTGGCCTGTTTGTGATATGGCTGTTTAAATCTAGGATTTTGAATGATCTGAGGGGCGGAGCTGGTGTAAAACAGTTGGGTTCAAATGAAACCGATGGAAATGCCAAATCATTCACTATTTTAGTATGTATCATTGCTAATTTAGTGAAATATTACACCTATACGAATCGATCTTCTAGCTTCGCCACATTGTGCATTTTATTGAGAGAGCTTTACTCAACAAAAGCGTTCCTCGATAACATGCTGAATAACAGAGGACTCACTCAACAGAAGCACATGCTGAATAACAGAGGACTCACTCAACAGAAGATTTCCAATGGTAGTGGAGCCACAACAGTGTTGTGGCTAGTGTTTCTTATCTTTGCAAAGATGGCTATGTCAACCAAAATGAGATTCAGCGAAGAGAGAAGGCATTGAAGTACTCTCAAGCTCCCAAAACGGGTTTTAGATTTACTCCAAGCTCCAATGAAGGCACTGAAGTCAAAATGAATATCTCTGTGAAGATCGAATGATGGGATACTGGAATTATCTCTGCGCAAAATGGTTTGTAGTACTGATGTAAGGGAACTAGCAGAAACTCTTCAACAGAGAACGGAACAATTTTGGAAAAAACAAATGGCAAATATGACAATCGCCAATACGATAGAAGTTTCAAATTTTGTTACTACCAAAGTAGTAGTGATTAACTGCGAGGCACCATGCATTTAACTGAACCTAACAGAACCAAGTCAGAAAAATGGAACCATAAACATTTAACCACACCAAGGCCAAAGAGATGAAACATTCCACCAAACCGAATGGTGATTAAGTTGTCCATTGCACAAACTACATAGCAAAGACCAAATATGCAGAGTAGTAACAACAAGGTCTCACAGGATTACTACTACTGAAGCAAGACAAAAATAGGAGGGGTATCACATCGTTTGGGAGGTACATAAGCAACATTTCGAACAGCTCACGATTTCTGTATCACCAGATGATCACCTCGATATCAAGGCCTGCATGGAAAAATTAATCGAACAGGTGAGATGTAATCAGGTTTTCACATCATTTCTAAGTAAGCAAGAAACTAAGCAGGAATTAGGTCCTTGTAAGCATCAATTATATTCACCGGTCATAATTAGATAGCAATTACAGTAGAACATATGAGTATTCAGATAACTAGTCAGATAGACGATTCACGATTCTACAGTCTATCAAATACTAACTGATCAGACAGATAACTTATGTCTCAGACTCACAATACACTAACACAAAAATAAGGTATACCGGATTGATTCTATTTTAATCATACATTTAAACATTATAGAAAATCTAATGTCTCGACAAACAATGACACTGTTGAGAACCAGGAAAAGATCCATAACCAAACATTGAATATCAGATAATTTAAATCAATATCATGACAATGATGAAACTAAAGAAAAAACACATTATACAATTCACCTAATAGAATTTTTCAAACAATCAACTAAACGATGTATGCCATATATATCATTCGATTCAGCCAAAAACTAAAGGGATGGAAACATTACGGCGCAAGTCATAACTTAGCACTCAATTTATATCACAACAGTAAAGATGTAGTTACCACATTCGCTTCAGAAGGCATGGAAGTTTGCACATAACTCAATAAATCATGAAGCAGTGTAATAGCAGGCCTTGCTAATAAAAAACAGTACTGTTACTCGCTTCCAAGAGAACTGATAAACTATTATGGAGACAAAAACTCTACTCAGAACTTGTTACATGGTAAATACCTAAACAGATAGCTATAACTACAAGAGATATTTGTAGGAATAACAAAAGAACATTGCAATATAGACCTGATTATTACAACAATCACGTGTACACAATGCTTTGTGAAAAAAAATACCCTTAGGCAAATTAATTGTACTAGGTTTGCTTTCTACTTAGAAAGCCTTAAAACAAGGACTGGGTCATAGATCAATCTTAGCACACAATATCAGACTCGTATCATCAAAGTTATAACAATCCAGCAATTGCACTGCAGCAGGAGTAATAAAAGAAGCACCCTTTCGTACCTTAAGCGGATGGGATCTCGACCTCGCCGTCGTCGATCTCCGTCTGCAGGTCCTTGGGGTCCTTGCCGTCGACGGTGCAGCCAACGCTGACGCAGGTGCCGAGGATCTCCTTGACGGTCCCGGTGATCTCCTTGGCCATGGACCTGGGCGCCATGATCTTAGCGATCTCGATGACGTCGTCGAGGCTGATGTTGCCGCTGTGCTTGATGTTCTTCACTTTCTTCCTGTCCCTCTCGGGCTCCTTCAGGGCCTTGATGACGAGAGCCGCCGCGGACGGGACGACGGAGACCTTGGCCTGACGGTTCTGGACAGTGAGCTTGACGGTGACGCGGAGGCCCTTCCAGTCCTTGGCCGTCTCCTTGGCGATGTCCTCACCGATCTTCTTGGGGGAGACCGAGGGGACCGATCTTGGGGGCAAGCGACGACGCCGCGCCGACCTCGCCTCCGGTCACCCGCACGTACACCTCCACCACCTGCGACGGGTCGAGCTTGGGCGGCATGGCTGCGGCTCGGTTGGGGGCGGCGGCGGCGGTGGGAGGGTTTGGGAGAGGGAGAGGCTTTGGAAGAGCAGTAGGGTTCGGCACGGAGAGTTACGCGAGCATTATATAGCACCTTCGTTTGCCATTCGGTTTGGGCTTTATGTAATCCATTCTGAGGCCCATTTTGAGTTCAAATTCAAGGGGGTGTATAGAAAAACACGACTATACCCTCTCCAAAAAAAAAAACACACAACTACGAACCGAACCGTGACGTACTTCCAAATTAATTGACTTTTATTTGCCCACATGTAGATGTATCTAGACATGTTACAAGTATAGATACGTCCACATTTGAATAAATGGAAGTCAATTAATATGGAACAGAGGAAGTACAAAACAAGACTATGAACAACGTTTTATCAAAAAAAGAAGACTATGACCGAAACACAATGAGAATAGAGAGGAAAAATTGCGGGGAGTTCATTCCGTGTGTTCCAAAAAATGTGAAAAGATTCAGATCTGCTTAGGATAAATTAGTGTAGCCGCTGATATTTAGCTCTAGGTTTTTTTACTCCTCTTTCAAGGACCGTTCATATTTAGCTCAAGGTTTTTACACTTATTTCAAGGATCACGAGTGGCCATTCTTTTAAATAGAAATATGTGGGCGTACATGATAGAACATAATATATATTGGTGGTGAAATGGTTGTGTGGGGGTAAAGGCGGAAGTAATTTTTTTATCGGGCAAAGCAGCGACAATGCATGTACGGCGGCTAGTCGCTGCGGAGCCGGGTTGGTGTTCGGTCTAGAGGACGGAAGTGGCAATATGAGGCTGTGCGCGGGGACTGGCGGCTGGGTGCGGCGGGCACGAGCGACGAGAACACAGCGGGCAAGGAGAGCTCCGACCGCGGGAGAGCACGGTCTGCAGCAGGGAGTAGCGCGCGGTGGCCGTAGCACCGATGCCTGGTTGGACGGTGGCCGAAAACCCTAACTCAAATTGGTGTCGGGAGAGAGAAAAAGACCACGGGAGTTAAGAGGTGTTTTTTTTTTGTGAGGATGGTTTTTGACTTTAAGGGGCTGCGATGGTAGTAGGCCGCTGCAGCGGTGGCCCACATGGCATACACACAAATCGCCACATGCTTTGAGAATGCTTGTAGCTAGTCGGGTTTAAAACTTTAGTTAATCCATGACTCTTTTTTTTGATTCTTGTCTGAACTCTAAATTCCACATTCCACTTCCACATGTGATACATCCGTAAAAAAATCACATTTGATAGAAATAAATGCAGTTATAATTTTTCAGTTATGAAAAACAGAGAAAGTTATTGTAAAATGCAAAATTATGCCATAAACTATGATCGAGGGTACTCTTAACCTCCTATTTTTTTTATCTAAGTCCCTTAAAAACTATTTTTTATCTAATAAACATGATGTAATCGAATAAGATAAACTCTCTTAGCAAGCTTCACTAATATAGAAAGTTTTATTGGTCGATCTTCTGTTCCTTGCCAATGGCAGAGCTTCAATATAATGGACATTTATATAATGCTTAGTGTATAAATTAGAAAAACGACGACACTCAGTTGATATGCGAGTGTGTGCATGTGCCTGCGCTCAGTTTTTTCAAAAAGAAAAATCCACCTTTGTGTGGTACTCTAGCTTGATTTGCACATGCACTTGCAAGAGGAGAAGATAAATTCAGTTCAGTGGGATAAACTGTGTTCTGCTCGTTTTCGAAAGAGAAAAAAAAAAAGATGCATGCTTATTTTCAGAAGTGTGGCTAGTGGCCTTTTTTTCTTCTTCTTTAGAGAACTGTGTGGCTAGTGGCTTGTTGGTAGCCTTGTTGCGTGGGCCTGTTTTCGAAACCGAAATTTGCCATTTGCCGCCTCGTGCAGCGTTTCTCTGGGGCCAGCGGGTGATCCGGCACACCCGAATGAGCTGGCAATGAGGCCCAGAACAAGTAATACGTACTCCACGAGACGAATGAGCCAGGCGGTCGCTGCAAACCTCGGCGAGATTTCTACCAACTCAGCTCTGCCGGCCCATCCAACGCAGCCAGCTCTACCAAAAATGTGAAGTGCGAAAGTTGAACAGGGAACGTCTGTCGACGGTCTGAAGTAACAAAAGCAGGTGGACCAATAATCCAATCCGCAGATTTCCATTTTTCTAATGAAATTTCACAGTCAGACGGAGTACGTGCGATGGCTGGTCACGGACGGTGGCACGACCCGGCAAGTAGCAGCATTCTCGCTTTGTCCGTGCCATTCAGATCGAGCGTCGACAAACAAAAGGTCGCGGATGGATGACGGAGCGTCAGATCACGACCAGAATCTTATCTTTGGTTTTCCGGGGGCGCACTAGCAGTACACCGTTGCATCGTGCTGGAGGCATCATCTACAACTACAGCAAGTAGGACCAAAGAAGACAGGGACGCGTCGTCGTCCTGGACTAGAGTGTGGCACGGCACGGAAGGGACCCGCTGTACGTCTCGTCTGCGCACGGATGGAACGCGACGTGACAGCGTCGAGTGGTAGCTAGGGTTCCCTCCCGCTTTGGAATGGTTGGCTAAACAAGCGCGCGCGATGGTTTCCATCGGAGGAATTTGATTCCCGATCGAATAGTCTGGTTGCTAGAGGATGGAACTGGTTCTGGTGGAGGTTACGGGCAAGGACGATCGTACGTTGGGAAGCCGTACCGGATCAACACTCCAGAAGCTCCGATTTGCTCGCCATCCCATGTCGCCGGTGCTCCTTTTTTTTGTTGTCGGTTACTACTTTAGTTGGCAAAACTTTTTTTTTTTGCGAAATTACTTGGCAAAACTTCACTGGAGGGAGATGCACGTGTAAAGGCTTTACCGTCAAACTTGGCTGGAGGAAGTAACACGTTGACGTGCCCGGTCGTGGTGGGTTAATTAAAATTGTTTCCGGGAGGTGCTACGTACGTACCCCGGGTCGCACCGGCCAGTAGCCACCGCCTCTGCTCCTCCGTCACTCGTGACCGATACTCCCGTTGAACGGAACGCGATCGGGTGGCGGGCCGTATCCCGTACACGCCGCATCTGGTTCCGCTCCCATCCCATCCCGTCGAACCGCACGCGGCGAGGACTCGTCCATAGAGCGCTACCACGTCCAAGCAAGTACGCATCGCAATTACGCAACCACCCAGATCAATCGATTCGCTCCCTCCATTATTGCAACCAGATAGACGAGGCATGGGCCGGGGAAGCGCACCGGGAAATGGTCACGTCGTCTCGGGTCGACACGACACGGCTTTGCATCGTCTACCTGCACGTAATGAAATGGCGGCTCCAACCAACTGCCCGCGCGGGACCGTGACGCGACGACCGAGATGGACGTTTCCGTGCGTGCGCGACTTGCCATGGACGGGCGCGTATCTATCTCTTCCGGTGGTGGTGGCATCAAATGGGAAAAAGTCCAAAACAAACCTCGAACTCATAGGCAAAAGCTAAATCGAACCCTAAACTTACAATCCCCGAAATCGGCACTCTGAATTCTGCAATCCCGATCATTTTGAACCCTATGCATGTTTGGCACACCGGGGAAGCAATAATCCTGACCGGGATTGCAGGTAGTGTCACTGACATGTGGGACCCACATGTCATAATAAAAAAAATCATTTTTGTTTTCTAAATCTGTGATACCGGGAGGAAGGGGACGGATGCCGGCCGCCGTGCGCACCGTCGCCGCCCCACCTCGCCCCTCACGCGCGCCGCCTCGCCGGGAGCAGTGTAATATTGAATTTACGATTTTTTTTTATTTTTTACGAGTAAACCGGGTCTAGGGTTTAAAATGATCGGGATTGCAGAGTTCAGTGTGCCGATTTCAGGGATTGCAAGTTCAGGGTTCGATTTAGCTTTTGCCTACGAGTTCAAGGTTTATTTTGGACTTTTTCCCATCAAATGTGAGCGCGAATTTCCAACGAACCGAACCAACCACGGCAGGCTGCTCCAGATCGATCGGCTGACGACGACGATGCCAGAAACTTGGAGGAGAACGCTTCGCCGTTCTCGGCCAAACTCAAGCGTACGTATGCCAGAAACTTGGAGGACACATGCACCCCACGTTGCACATGCACATGCACCGCTGTCGCCGGGCGTCCCGCACTGCACGAGCACGAGGGTTGGACTGGCCACGTCTGGATCAAGTGCACGTTGCGCGACTGCAGGATGCATGCACCACGCGCCGACGCGGGGTCAAGCGACAGGACGTACCGACCAGTCTGGGCTTACGCTTAACCTTGATCCGCATCTTGGGAGGGAGGGAGGTGGCATATTCCGATGCCAATATGATACCACTGCCCCCCGCACAGGATGATACCACGTACGAGCTGAAGCAGCCGGGAGGAGGCCAGATCTAGGAAGCCTCATTTTTCTTAACCATACAAGGCTCATTGTTTGCGTACAGACCAAAGGGACATTTGAATGGTTTTGCGTGTGAGGGGCAAAACATGGAAATAAAATGCAACATGAATATCTTCCTTAGAGCATCTCCACTCGCGGCGCCCAAAGGCCGTTCGGACAGGCCCTTTGGGCGTCGTCCGGACTATCTTGTCCATTTGGACGTCGTCGCTGCTCCTTGCGCCGCCGGTCCACGCTTAAAATTCGGTGATTTTCATTTGGACTCGCGATGCCCAAATATTTTTTGTAAACTTAAAATTCGGTGATTTTCATTCAAACTTTAGGAAATTTTACAGATTCGAATGAAATTTTAAAAAACTAAACCTAATCTACTGTCCCCGGTAGCGGCGCCTGAAGGCGTAGTAGGGGTCCTCTTCCTCCTCCTCCTCCTCCTTCACCTCCTCCTTCACACCGCCGCTGCTCCCTGCGCCGCCGGTCCACGCGTCGTCGTCCTCCTCCTTGACGCGGCTCGGTCCTGGGCCGTCGTCGACGGTGAGCTCGAAGAAGGGCACGCCCTTCTCCTTGGCGGTGTCGCGCGCCGACCAGGCGCAGGCCGAGGGGCCGTCGAGCGGCGGCACGTCGTCCATCGACGCGGCCTCGACGGCCGCCGCAATGGCGTCGTCGTCCGTCCCCGCCTGCGCCACTATGAGCTCCGCCATGAACGGCGAGAGCTCCGGCTCCGCCTTCACCTTCATCAGCTCCGACTTCGGCGTTAGCAGAGAGGAGGCGCGGGAGCGAAATGAGGACGAGCGCGAGGACGACGCCCGCGACGAGGACGGCGTCGCGCGCGGCGCCCACTGGTTGGCCGGAGGTGGCGGTGGTGCCCAGGCGGCCGGAGCAGGGGCGGGCGCCGCCGTCAGGAGCGAGCCACCGTTCGCGATGTGGTCCATCACGAACTGGAGCGTGCGCCCGGGCACGCTCCAGAACGCCTCGCGCCCGGCGACGTTCTTGTCCGTCGGCGCCGGGCCGGGGCCGTCCCAGCGGTTGAATTCCTCCTCGTAGGCGCGCTGGAACGCCGCCTCGTACCGGCCATGGTTGGACGGGTTCCGCGGATCCCAACGCGTGTCCTGACGCTGCTCCGGCGTTAGATCACGCCAGTAGTGCGTGTTAACCGCGGCGGTGAAGCCGCGGTTCGCCCGCGTCAGGGGCTTCATCACCGGCACGCCGTTGACGCCGATGACGAACCCGTGGCAAACACGCATATTCGGCGGCACCGGATAGCCATTGTCGCGCAGCGCCTCCCTTGATCCTTGAGCAGGGTGCGCGGCGCGAAGCCGTTGGCCGCGGCGCCGCCGGTGCGCCTCCAGGTGCCGGCCATGGAGAAAGAGAGCGGCGGTGGTTTTCGAGTGGAGAAGGAGCGGCGAGGTGAGGGAGAGAGAACGGCGAGGGCGAGAGTGGCGATGAGTGGAGGCCGGCGCGCACATTTTATGGCGGCCGGAGAGCGGTGGCATTAACGCCGCTCGCCTCGAAAGGGCGCGCCGCATTCACTCCGGCGAGCAGAGGACGCGACGGCTCACTGGCCGCCCGCCAGCCGTGAAAACGAGGAGTCGCCACGCGGCACGCGCCTTTGACGACGCCTTTGACCACGGCGGGGCGTGGCCGTGTCACTGCCAGGCGTGGCCCGCGCGTCGGAGGCGTGTGTTTCCTTCCGTCCGGGGCCGCCCCAAGCCTCCCCAAGTTGAGGGCGTGGGCTGGGCGTGTCGGACACAAAACTGGGCCGCGCCGGACCGAATTCGCGTTTGGGCGCCGCGAGTGGGGGCGATTTTGTGTCCGGCACGCCCCAAACGGCTTTGGGCGGCCGTTTGGGTGCCCCGACTGGAGATGCTCTTACGTGCATTTGCAGCATATAGTAAAATAATCAGGAAGGTTCATTGTCACTCTTCGAGAGAAAAAAAAAAGGGAGACTCACTGTCACTTTGGCATGGTATGACATATTGACATGAATAATTGAATTTATGATTTTTAAAGTACTCCCTCTGTATCGAAATTTAAGATGTTTTATCATTTTTTTGACCCACATGTATCTAGACATGTTCATGTGTAAGATTCATGTGGGTCCAAAAATGCTAATACATCTTACATTTTGATACGGAGGGAGTACGTGCTAAAGGTATGTTTGAATAGCATATGTGTGTGCAACACTTGGAAACATAAATATCTCGCTAACATGGTTACCGATAATATAAGAAATAGGCTTATTAGGATAAGGTTTCAAGCGAAGCTGGTACACATGTTGGGAATTATAAGATAAATGTTAAACACATAATTTGACGATAAATAAATGGACGGTGCGTCCTTATAACATCGGGACCGTACTAACACGTTCTTCCGCATCGAATTATCCAAGTTTGGCCATATATATTCTCTCTTCGCGGGGTGCCCTCTCTTATTAAG
This sequence comes from Poa pratensis, assembly GCA_947311845.1. Taxonomy (NCBI): domain Eukaryota; kingdom Viridiplantae; phylum Streptophyta; class Magnoliopsida; order Poales; family Poaceae; genus Poa; species Poa pratensis. The sequence goes on from CAMZMU010000063.1 coordinate 51,033,721, forward strand.
GATTTGTTAGACGAACGATTTAGCGTGTAATGACATCAATATTGCCCACGGAGAATTAGTTCTGAGTATTGAACTGGTCTTACAATCACCAAGGAATAAGATAAATAGAACATTCACCCGTTGGTGTTTTTACTAGTGATTAGTAGCAGAATGAGGGGTAATAAAAGAAATTTAGAATATCTAGTTTAACCGAAGATAAAAATGAGTATAAAATACACTCATCAAAGCCCCCAAGCTTATAACTCGAACTCATTGACAAGAAACAAAAACCATAAGAAAACCAGAGTTTAAACCAGAAAATGGGAAGACCCTATCAAAACGCCACTCATTTATAGGACGATTGTATATTAATGTGGAGATTCTTAGTAGCAATAATAGTGGAGATTGTGAGATCTTCATTGCATTACTTCAATATGTATTGTTGTGAATGGTGAAACTGCTTCAATTGTGGCTTGGAGTCCCTCTTTATATAAACCCTAGCAAGGCAACTTCGCCATATGCCCTAAAATCGGAGGATAGGGAGAGCTATTGTAATGAACACATGGAAGATAACAAATCTGGCAGGATTGTGCTTATAAGCTAGAGAACGACCAAACACAAGACAAAATATGAGAAATTGAGCATAGTATGGATAGAAGTAGGAGGCATCAGGATGATGGAAAATCCAAATAGTGAGACGAGATGTACCACCGAAGCATGAGTGAGAACATCCATCGTGCCAGGAGTTGTCACCGGATGTGCATTGGTGCCGTAGGTTAATTAATCTTCCTGACGCGTGGAACCTCGTGGTAAAGCATGGAGGTGCTTCCCGAGTGAAACGCCTGACAGATGTGCAATGCGATACGATGTAACTGAATTGTGTGTTCTGAACGCATCCACCCTGTTGATTCTCGCTTGGTAGTCTAGATAGCCGACTGCTTCTTTCACATGAAAATTTAGCATATCTAAAGCAGCGAGAAGGTCATTATGCAGGCTTTGTTACGCCAATACGGCACACAACAAAACTATTATTAGCAAAGATAGTTGGTTGACCAAAATTTATTCTAATTCTTCTAGCTAACACAAGAAAGATTTATTATAATAAAAAGGTTTAATTTAGAGTACAAGAGCATGGCCAAAAGAGAGCATAGCATTAGAGTATCCCGTTAACTCCCACATCATCATTACATGCCTCTCTAGTTCCCCTTCTTCTATTGTTGTATAGAATTTCAAACTTTTAGCAATGAGAGCATGCCAAAGGGAGTAGTATATGCTAAAGTGTACTATTGTTCATTCTATGGACGGTGAAGTATCCGGGTAAAATTTTCCGATGCTACTCCCTCCGTTTTTTAATATAAGATGATTTAGGTGGTATCCATGTTGTCTATATGCACACTAAAATGAGTGAACATACACCCAAAAATATGTCTACATACATTTGTATGCATGTGCATGTGGACAAAATCTAAAACATCTCATATTAAAAAACGGAGGGAGTACTACTGTACTTGGCAAAACTTCACCAGAGGGAGATGCACGTGTAAAGGTTTTACCGTCAACCTTCACCGGAGTAAGTAACACGTTGATGTACTATCAAAAGAAAATGTAACACATTGACGTGCGCCGGTCGTAGCAGGTTAAATAAATACTGTATTTCTGAGAGGTGAAGATGATACTCCGGGTCGACACTAACAGTCAAATCTGTGGTTTAAACTCTGGTAAGCTAGGATACAACCCCTCCGGTGCTACTACTTTACTTGGCAAAACTTCCCTGGAGGGAGATGCACGTGTAAAGGTTTTACCGTCAACCTTCACCGGAGTAAGTAACACGTTGACGTACTATCAAAACAAAATGTAACACGTTGGCGTGCCCGGTCGTAGCGGGTTAAATAAATATTTCGGGGAGGTGATTCTCCGGGTCGCACCGGCCAGTATCCACCGCCTCTAGCCCTCCGTCACTACTGACCGATACTCCCGTTGAACGGAAGGCGATCGACCGACGGGCGGGCCGTATCCCGTACACGCCGCATCTGTTCAGCTCCGCTCCCGTCCCGTCGCACTGCACGCGGCGGGGACACGTCCAATCAACGCAACGCAATCTCGGGTCGATCGACACGACACGCCGTTGCATCTGGACATTAGAGCCGGTGCGTGTCGTCTATCTACATTTGTAGTACTGTGTTTCAAAAAAAAAAACCCCGTCTAGGGTGACGCGACGAGCGAAATGGACGTGACTTGCCATGGACGGGTGCCCGCTGCCGGCGCGTATCTATCCATCTAGTACTGTCTATCCAGTGGTACTTAGCACATGCTTGCAAATGGGCGACGCGGAGTATAAATTGCCACAAACTTGGAGGCGCATTAGGCTTAGCCGATCCGCCTTTTTCTGCTTCGTCAAATGTATGTGATGAAAAATAGTTCCCTCCGTTCGGATTTAATTGACACATATTTCGTTATACATGAATGTATCTAGACACAAAACAAGTATAGATATATCCATATTTGGACAAGATCAAGTCAATTAATTTGGGCGGAGGGAGTACGTACCATGGGTAAAGTCATTTGCAAGTTTGATCTGATTAATTTAACCTGCTTCAGGCATGGAACCAAGAGAACACCGACCGAGTCGTCTACGAATTAATTTGATCTTGAATAATCATATGCGCGCCACGACTGCACATGCACCTAAGGCTGCGCGTTCGGTTAATATGATTAATTCGGTTGGGTTTATTTGGTTTTTTATTTATACGATTTCAATACTTCGATAAATACGGTTTTATACGAGAATACGGTTCGGTTTCGGTAATAACCATTTAATTTCGTTTCGGTTTCGGTAATAACCAAATTAACCTAAGTTGACGCGAATTTTAAAATGACAATTTCTTTTTGTGGCCATATATTACAAAATAACGGAATAGACTATAAAATTAATAGGCATAGATCCAAAGTAACCAAATAACCCATAAAGTTAATAAAAGTCTATACAAGTAGCAAATCACATGCTAAAAGTAACCCGTAAAGTTAATAAAAGTCAATAAAAGTAGCAAATTAATAAAAGTTAATAGGCATTTCGTTTTTTTGGTTAACCATTCGGTTTTCGGTTATTAACCGTATTAACCGCAAGGCATATACTAACCGTAACCTTAACCGGAAACCAAAATAACCACAATTTCGGTTCGGTTTCGGTTTTTACAGTTCGGTTTCTCGGTTTTCGGTTAACCGTGCGCAGCCTGACATGCACCCCACGTTACACATGCACTCGTACGTGTCATTCGTCGTTTCATTCACGTGCAGCACCGCTGTCGCCGTTATCCATGGCGTCCGCACGAACACGAGGGATGGACTGGACGTCTGGAACGGCGGGTCAAGTGCACGTTGCAGCGACTGGAGGATGCATGACGCCGGATCAAGACTGGACGGTCCAGTCTGTGTGCTTAATCTTAGAGCATCTCCAACCGGCTCCCCCAAAGGCCGCCCAAACGTCCGGGCGGACAACCCGGATGACTTTTGGCCCAAAAACCATCACCCAAACGCACTCCCCATAGTCTGCCCAAACGACCGGGCGGTCCGGCACACCCCCAACCCAGCCCATATCTGGGGCGGGTTTGGGGCCGCCCGGACGCGCCAGGACGCGTCCGTCCCTTGGTCGATGACAGGGCAGACCCACGCTTTGACCGCCCTCCCACGCGGTTTAGATAGCTTGACCGGCGTCGGCATTCATGGCGCACCGGCCGGCATTCATGGCACACCGATCACCTTCGACTATAAGTGGAGGTGCCGGAGCAAACCCTAGCGCTCACACTCATCCGCCGCCGTTCTCTTCTAGCCGCCGCCCTCTTCTCCTCCACATCCACCACTGGCGAGCCCCATCCTCCATATCCACCACCATGCCTCGCCGCCTTCCCACCACCTGCGCCAAGCTCACGCCGGAGAGGTGGGCGGAAATCCACCGCGAAATGGAGGCGGCGGAATCGCATGCGGCCACAGATGAGGAGGCGGCGGAGGTCTCCGACATCGTCGAAATGACGAGTTCGGAGTTCATTCGGCAGATGGACGAAACACATCGCGCACAGTCGGAGGCGGCGGCGGAACAATGCATAGCTCAGGCGGAGGCGGAGCAGGCAAGGATACAGGCGGAGAAGGCAAGGATACGTGCGGAGGAGCACACAAAGGTCAAGGCGAAGCACCGTGCGGCCGAGGAACAGATCAAGGCCGAGATGGCTGACCGAATCCTCATCGGTCAGATGACGAACAGGCTCGGATTCGTCGACAAGCAGATGAAGGCGGAGGCAGCGATTCGTGAAGGCCGCCTCTGCGAGCCAGAATCGTCTGGATCTCTCTCCTTCTTCTCCGACTCCGACCAGCAGGGGTCTTCTCCGGCTCCTCCACCTGATGCGGCACAAGGCGCCTCCGGCAGCGGCGCAGCGGCCACGGTCATCGTCCTATCCGACGAGGAGTAGAATAGGATAGATATCCGGCGGCATCTAGTGCACGTAGTAGCAAATTGTGCACGTTGCATGCTCTTGTAGTATTTTGCTATCTATGTTTGAGGTATGTGGTTGTAGAAGCTTGTTTTTAGGGGTTGTCCGGTCACTGTCCGCGGACGCGTCCGGACGCGTCCGCGGACAGTTTGAGGGCCGGATTTGGGGGCTCCGTCCGGACGCGTCCGCGGACAGTTTGAGGGCCGGATTTGGGGGCTCCGCTTGGAGATGCTCTTAATCCGCATCGCTGGGTGGCATATTCCCTGGTGGCAGTACGTCCTCTGCGAGCCAGAATTCGGTGCTCAAAACTGACTTTTTACTAGACATGTTTTTGTCTTTTTACACAGGGCAAAAAATGCCTTTTTGACGAAAATTTGCAGGCCTTCGTAAAATGTCTATGTGTACACTTGAATTTATTTTCAGAATAGGAAATATGTTTTTTCATAATGGGAGCTCTAGTCCCACAAGCCGAAATGGATTCCCGAATCACATGGTTATCAATAATAAAGAAATACGATAGGGTAAGGTTTCAAGTGCTTGTTTGGTGGACATGAAAAGTGCGGAGATAATATAGGAATGGGAAATTTCCACGGTGACACTATTCACAATCGAGCAAAGAGAAAACACATGTTTTTCTTTAATCTCAGTTTGGAAGGAAAAGATGCATGAATTTAAAAATCCACTTGAACATCTTTTTTTCTTCAAAATCCAACGCACGAAGAATGAGACCAAAGTCTATAGTGGCGTAATAACATGCTAATTATACTTTCTCAAATGGGTTGACTCTGATTTGACCATGTTTATTAGTATCTGGTGAACCAAACAAATAAGTTATCAAAATTCATTTGTTTTTGAATCCTTTGTTGCATATGCATTTTTATATTCCAGGGTTTTCAATCTTCCGTTGCATATGCATTTTTATATTCCAAAACATTTTTGTCACTCCACTTCAAATGCCCTTGTTGGTTTCTTTTGTGGCAGCCTTGTTGTCCAATCACATATGCCCGTTCACCATGTCATTTTCACCTCGACTAATTTTTTTGAAAGTAATGTTAACATAGCATGTCGCAATTTGCACGACAATTGCTTGGCTGGTACGGTTAGAAAAGTAAAGTACTTTGGCGCATATAACAAAGCTCATTGTTCCGTGAAAGTGGTAAAACTTAGAAACTTGGGTCTTGATCGCATATAAAACAACAAATTGGCACTCAGTCAAGAAAAATAAGAACAACTTGGCTCGGAAGGAATTGTGAATTCACCCGGTGCAGCCCTGACGGAATCCTCAAGACGGAGATGCGTCAGGGACAGCGATGCGTCTGCGGTCGGTACGGGATCCCCTGACATGGCCAGTCCTGCCTTTGAGTGTCTGACATTTGGGGCCTACCAACGCGAGGCCCACTTGTCAGTGACCTAACCGAGAGGCAGGCTAAGGCAGGAATCATTACGTGAGAGGATCCATGTCCACACGGTAGTGGACAATTGGAATATCCATCGTTATCGCGCTTGCAGCCGTATTTCATTGGCCAAAGTACATGGGGGGGTGGGGAAACCACCTGCAGGCTGGTTGAGATGTGCCAAGATCTCACGATCAGGACAACTAGCAATATATATAGGAGTAATGTATCTTCGTTGAGGAGCTGCCCGTGATCTTCTGTGGAGGCTAATATTTATATGAACGCAGGTACCACATAGAAAACGGTTATTAATTGCAATCGTTTCCTTTGCTTTTATACCACTAACAGAGTAGACCTACTTACAGATACTCTAAATTACATATGAACGCACATACCACATAGGAAACGGTAATGAACCATATAGGATACATATATTAATAATAAAGATGACCAAACTACATACGGATATTAGTAATATGGTAAACGATTACATATGCTACTACTAGCTGTTGCTGATGATGACTCGGGCTCGTCGTCGCTGTACACCAGGGCCTCCCTCCGGCATAAAGTACCGCTGAAGACCTTGATGAAGAACCCGTTGTCGCCGTCGAACTCACAAAAAGTGCCCCTGCTCAAGCTTGTACGCTTGGGCGAAAGACTTTCATCCCCGGTTGAAGTACAAATTCCCCCCTGCACTCACGGCCGTCTTCACCGCCCAGCTGCCGTTCTCGCAGTCCTCCATCTTCAGATGCATGGTACTTGGCACCATGCCTTGGAGCTTCTCTGCGAACACCCTCGGGAGCCACAGGCGCCCCTTGATGCCCTTGTACATGATAACCCAGAAGTCAAAGCCGCGCAGCTCCGGGGCTAGGTCTTCAGCAGAATGTGAAGGCGACACCAACGGCGTGGCATTGCCGCTACGCCCCCTACCACGGCCGCGCCCTCGTCCATGGCCACGATCGCTGCCGGTACCTCTCGCCATGGATTTGGACGGAGGGGATCTGGAGTAGATTGGAAAACGGGAGGCGATGGACTGGGGCTTCAAAGAGACCGCTGCTGGTACCTCTCGCCATTTATACTCGCGAGTCTGCTCCGCCCACCTCCCCATCTGCCCCTTCGTTAGTCTCCACGTGTCAACATTTTCAACGGTTGGAAAAATCTATCCGTTACCATAGAGGCAACTATTGGAAACGGGTCATTTAAAGGACCGTTGCCAATATAATGAGTGACAGAGAAAGGAAACGGTCCGTTGCCAATGTTGGCGGGTCAGCCGTGTCCCAGGTCAGGTTTGTACAAACCGGCCGCGCGGAAAGCACGATTTTCCGTCGCCTATCTCGTGCCGTTACCATAGAGGGATATCCGATGTGTCGTTCTGTACTAGTGAGGAGGCGTTCTGGTGGAATCCATCTTGACACGCATAGATGCAAACTTAATAAAAACTAGTTATTATTTGTAGACTATCTGATCATTCCTAGCTTACATGCATTGGTTGCTTGTATGACCTCCAAGTTCATACATTTTTTTGTTCAGGGTGAGCCACACCCCTATCGACTCTGGTAGCGAAGCACTTCACGAAAGTGGTGGAGTAGAAGTACAAGATCAAGCTGAGGGCAGAGAGACAGCCATCTGGAAGTAAGCAGATAATTGGTATCTTTGCGAACATCATAGCTTGTAGACCACATGCGTGCAATAGTTTTGCTGGCACTGTACTCTCCTTAGTCCACCTTGCTCTAGTATCTATGTATGTTGGCTTTGTTGCCAATGGTGGAATCATATATATAAATGCAAATTTTTAGTTTCCATATTAATTGTCCATATTTAGCAAACATATAGATTTTTTTAATGCAAGTCAAACTCATGATATCATTTTATTTTTATTCCAATTTCCCATATATATACAATCTAAATGGAATTTTCTTCTAAAAAACAAATTCTGCAAGATGTTTGATTCGTGTTCCATGAGTTAGGATGTACTTCCTCTCTAACTAAATATAAGAACTTTTGGTAGCTAAGTCTGACCTACCAAAACGTCTTATATTAAGATACAGAGGGAGTATTTTTCATAGAGAGTCTACTCACTTGTAATCTTGTAATAAGTTATCTATATTAAATTATTCAAAAGTCCCCATTGTTTTACTATTGTTTTAGTTCATATAGAGTTTATAAACCACGTCAATCTCATTTAATATTTTGTTCTGAATTTTGTATGAAAAATAAAACCATGAGATGATTTTTTTCTTCCTCTATTGGTACCACTTAATTGCCCTTGTAAAACTGTAATAATATATATGTTACCCGTACAAAACATGATTTTTTTACATGATGTATCAATTGTTTGGTGTATGCATCTTTATGTACATATTAGTAAATCTAGTTTATATGTATCTTGGCTTTGTTGCTAACGGCGGAATCGTATATATAAATAAAGAATTTTAGTTTCCATATTAATTGTCCACAATTTAGCGAGATATTTTTCCTGTAAGTCAAATTGATTGTATCATTTTATTGTTATTCCAATTTCTCACACATATATTTCAATCTAAATATATATTTTCCTCTAGTAGTAACGCTTAATTGTTGTTGTCAAACTAGAATAATATATACGTTTCCAGTACAAAAAAACATGATTTTTTTGACAATGGATGACTTGTTTGGTGTATGCATCTTTCTGTATATAACACTAAATATTCATGTTCATATTTCTATCGTCAGATTGATGAATATCCACCATTATTTTTCTTTTGCTTAATTAATATTTATAGTACATTCACAAAGGATGGTGATCGATTGAATGCCTAACCTAACAATGCATGCATATGTGGTTGGTGGACTGGTTAGATCCTACCCCCATTCACTATGTATATGGTGAAGATATAGCTCAAGGCACGATGTGTGTCGAGTTTGGTTCTGGTATGCGAGAATAACATCATGTCACGGTGGTCCTTTTAGGAGGGAGAGATTAAGACCGAGACAATGGAACTATTATCGTCGAGAAAACAATTACGATTTGTGAATTTTCGGATTGGGTGGTAGATGCTTATTTCTGCAATTATTGCGATAATATCAACCAGCACATCGTGGTGTACAAGCAATTCAACTTCTTCACCTTCAAACAGCAAAGTTTCTTATTATTTTATTTTTATTACAGTTTCCCATAATTTATTCCAGTTTCCCATTCTAACATACACATAGATTTGTAATGTCTAAACAACCTTCATATTAAACCTTATTTTGAACGTAAACGTCATTCTGACATACCCATTAATTATTTATAGTGAACGTTTTTACTTGTTTATAATTAAATAAATCTCTAAATTCCTAATGTTATTATCCATACAACAAACGAATAAATTGATGCAATCGCGTTCACTCACAGATTGAGCCACTTATGTGTATCATCGTGCATTCATATATAGTATCTTGAAACATCTTGGAAAGTATCTTATAAATACCCTAATATAGATTTGTAGAGTACACTTCTCTAGATTGCCCATGCCTTTGCGCCTTATCAGTCCCAATACACCACAGAAGGCCAAATTGTTTCCCAGAGAAGGGTCCCTCAGGGATATATGGGTCATTGCGAGATTACATGAAGATCCAACGGTCTGAAACGTAGGAAGAGGGAGATCAGACGGCCAAAATCATCCAGGTAGTGAGAGTAGTGTGGGAGGACTCCTCTTTGGCCAAGTTTTAATATCCCTAATTTCATAAAAATAAAAGTAAAGACGGTGGATATGCGGTGTCAAGGGAGGGCAAGGACGCTACAACTAAAAATCATAAATGCAAATTCGTACATACCACATCACGATTTGGGTGGATATTTGGTGTCCCGACTAAGGGCGGTACATGGATCGGATACCTTTGGCCTGGCCACATAATAAAGGAGTACGATGAGTTACATAATCGATAATAAGGCTAAAATACACTTGTCGGTAAAGTAGCGCCTCTACAGAGTGTATAGAATAGCGCCAAGTCACTAGTTCAGGGCAAAAACTAGGATTATTGTGGGAAAGGAACCAACAAAGGTTCTAATAACCTGTGAACCCTCAAAACATAGTTCTTCTAAATACAATAAACCTTTTGACGAAATGGTCAAAACCAGCATCGCACATATCTACTATCTGAAATTTCTAAACATGGTAAGCTCATCCATAATATTTCCAAACCCCTTGCTTAGCCTTGTGAGAGTATCAAGGAGGACAAACAAGAAATCCAACCAGAAGAAGAGGAGGTCTAATCGAGGAACCATACCTTTCTGGCGGAGTTAAGGGGTGGGCTACTACATCGCCTACGACACCAAAGGCTACGAGTATAACTCGAAATCTTAGATTAGGATCCATGTATGATAGTAAGCCAATCAATAGTAGCGGAGAAGCGGACCTTTCTTGCGGAGTTGAGGGGTGGACTACTATATCGCCTACGAGAACGAAGGCAACAAGGATAATTCATAAATTTAGATTAGGATTCATGTATATATAGCCAATCAATAGTAGTGGAGCACGAGCTATCATGGTGTTTAGTATTGTATTCGAGTAGCTAGAACTAGGCAGAGGCCTAGTGGTAGGAGTCACAGTGGTGTATCCTGCTGGCCAGAGTTCGAATCCTGTCAGGAGCGAATATTTGACATCTCACCCGGGTGAGATTCTTCTATAAAATTAAGCCACCATGGCTAGTCTTGGCTGATCTCATAATTCAAGTAGCTATTTCGTTGCATAAGTTACTACCTGAGTTTTCTCGGTAGTCTATGTAAGACGTTAAGACTTTTATACGCCTTTAGCTTGTACTAATAATAAATATGTATCAGTACTACTCTGACGGATGTAGTAATATTTTGAAATAGTGTTTCATAAGTGTTAATTATACCAACAACTGATGAAATACAACATGAAATCCAGGAACCACTTGCTCCCCATACATACATAGATACATACAGTACATATCGGCGTGGATGGAGTCGCCCAATAATTCCATCCATCACTGACAGGGATGCCTTGGCCTATGCTTGGGTGCAGCAGGTGTGTACGCGGTTGTGTAGCAAGCACCACGGTTAGCCGTCAGCGACGTTGCCGTCAGTCCGAATACTAGTAGGCCGTAGCTCCCCCGTTCCGAAGATGGATGGTGTTACCGGCAGCATCGCATTCCCTGCGCCCTGTGCCGGGCGCCGCTATAAGTAGCCGCGGGAGCGGTGTGGAGCAGAGGAACTGAAAACCCACACACCCTTCCTCTCCCCCCAGCAGCAGCACATACGGTACCTGCCTCTCTCCCTCCCCACCCTTTCGCCTCCTCTCGCTTCGGTCGACTTTGCATGGCAGCAGCAGTGGTTGGCTCCAAGGGGCGGGCGATCGCTGGGAACCTCGTCGCGCGCGTCCTCGCCGGCAAGGCCGCCTCCCCGAGGTATGCTCACGCACTGCCTGTGAGCTGATAAAGAAGAGGAAACATAGTGTTTGTTTTCTCTTTCGAAAAGGGAAACAGAGTATTTGTGAGTTTATTAGAGCTAGGCACGGTGCCTCCAGGATCTTGTTCTTGTGGGCGAGCATGCTTCCCCCCCTCAGCTGTATCTTTGCTTTCTGGTTAATTAAACCAGCATGTTACAACTTCACTTTTCTCAAATTTTTGTTTAAAAACTTGGCAAGATCGCCTCTTTTCATGGTCAAGATGTCACCCTCGCCGCTTCGCTTTGGAGAGATCGCAGGCCTTGTTCAGATCTCCTGCCCTTTCCTGTGTGCGACCAGTCTGTAGCGCCACTAGAACTCCTCTGCAATTCATTCAAGCCCAGATCCATGGAGTTTTTTCTTGGTCTTCCTCCTCGGAGTCTGTCACCACTGTCCTATCCAACTCGGACCGCGGAAAAAGCCAAATCCCAACTAGAGCTAGAGCCTGAAGCTGTGACGCACCCACCCACCCGCACAAAGAAGACGAAGATCAGCAGATAGATATTTATTTCATGTAATTGTAGTACACTCCAGTTCACAGGTCACACAGTGCGTGCGTGCACGCAGCCGAGAACTGCCGGTGGCACTTTTTCTTTCTTTCACCATCTTTTGACGACAGCGAATGGGTGGACGGTTTGGTGCGCGGTGGTTGTCGCCGTCCATCCACCGTCTGCCGGCGCTTCCCTTGGTTTTCACTCCGAGGGACTGGTGGGGTTAGCTGTGGCCATGGGCCCCATCGCAAAGCTGCCTTCAGATCCAGGAGCCCCAGGCCCGGTCGGGCCCGCCTGGATCAGGCCCGTACGGTTCCCTTTACCTTTCGTGCCGCCAAACAAAACAAAAAAACTTCCTCCGTGCTCCCGATCTGAACTATCCAACCAGGACCCTTCTCGATTGGTCCTAGGCGTACTCGGGGTACGAGCGGGTGGGTGCACGTACACGATAGAGTGGGTAGGATGCTGACTCCGATCTTATCCATGGGGAGACCCACCCTCCACCCACCGACGCCTACGCCTCCGTTGGCCGCCGTGCCCCTCCACGTTCTCCCCTTGACATTTCTTCTCAGCTGACCCCATCTGGGAGGTGGAGTCCGGGTGCTAGCTCAAACGGCGTGCTTCCTGCGGCCTCCATCACGGCCAAAACAAAGCAACTGAAAACAGGTGGACAAGCACCTGCGCTCTTTGATGAGCTTCAAGAAACACGCCCAAAAGACCGGGTTAATTTACCAATACAAACTTAACAAGAGGTGAAGGAGAGAAATGAAACTTGAAGGGCACATAGACATCGAGGATTTGAATGTTCACTCGTTTCATGTCGCTATTGCGAGCAGTAGAACTTGCAACATCACTGTTCCTTCTTCATGTCATGATCAAATTTTGGATCTAATTATCTTGTTGGTGCGTTACTGTCAAGTCAACGTGGTACCATTACAAGCTAACCACTCCAACAACCTCACTTAACATTCCGTCTGTTCTTCTTCGCAGGAGGGCGGTGCACGAATCGGCCTACGACAAGAACCTGGACGAGCACGTGCGCCCGGCGTTCGTGCCGGACGATGTGATCGGCGGGCCCAGCAGCCCGGACAAGTACTGGGGCCCGCACCCGACCACCGGCGTCTTCGGCCCCGCAGTTCTCGACGGCAAGCTGGCCGCCGGCGCGCCCGTCGCCGCCGCGGATGGTACCGGCTCCGTGCTCGACCAGAAGGTGTGGTTCCGCCCGCTCGAGGTCGAGAAGGCGCCACCCGTCGCCTGATCGACCAAGACGACGAGCCCTAGCTCTGCGACTCTATCATTCTCTTTAGCTGTGGGCTCATCCGCTTAACTACCGTACTGCTGCTTAATTATTATCTGTAGTGGTGTGCTTGTGCTATAGTACAGACATGGCATGCACCCGTAGTAGTAATGTGGTGTTGCTGCCTGCTGGAATAAGGTCGAGCAGAAGATGTGTGATGACGATGACAATGCTGTTGGTGGCTGTGCTGATGTACTCCCGTCTTAAACCAGTAATATTATTACTTCAGGTATTTGGTAACCGGTGGTGTGTCTTTGCGAGCTTTGATAGATGTTGCAAATTCTAGTTCCTGGTTGTGCTCGTTGGGGTTGGTTTTGGGTTTCAGATCGGTATCTGTCAGGCATTCAGTGTAGACAGGGACCTGAATCAAGAGACCCATCTGCTATCCAATGTTGTCTGGTCGAGACCCATATGCCGGGCATCATCTCTGGAAAAGAGATGGTGTTCATGATTCAGCAGTGTGGGGATGCAACGACTTTGACAGTCACGTGTGGATTCAGTAGATTCTTGGGAGGGGTTCACCAGTTTGGCTCTCAGTTCAGAAGAGTTGCATATCCACCAGTTAAAATTACTCCTGTCATCTTCACCACCCAGGAGGTTCTGAACCCATCTCCGTTCGCAAAGTAGTGGAAGTCGAGCAGCAGGTCTCCGATGGAGTCAATGAACTTCATTACAGATATTTCCTCCAATCCTTATAAGATGTTTTAGAGATTGGAATGGGTAAACATCTTATATTTAGGAACGGAGGGAGTACTAAATAAGTTTATTTTCCAACACAATAAGCATATTTCTGGTACAAAATCAATTATTTAACAATGTCACAAATATGTAATGGATGTATTTACACAAAGACACATTGATAACACAACACTCTTAATTCAGCTAAACAACAGAAGATGAGATTTGAACAGATCGTGCAAATCAGCTACAAACACTAATATAAACATTCAATTTACGCAAGGTCCCATTGCCGCTAGACCATGCGTCTTTGGGGATTCGTCAAAGATTGGGTTGGGTTTCAAAACCTTGACATCTTCAACGTTGGTGGCAATATATGTTAGTCGGCTCATCCGTGGAAAATATGGAACGAGCGCAATGCTCGGGTTTTTAAAACAAGCACACACCCCCCCCCCCCCCCCCCCCCCCCCCCCCCCACGATCATCCTAGAGAATATTAAGAGGGAAGTTCGCCTTTGGGTGACCGAGGGTGCAAAGCAGGTGAGTAGTTTTTTGCCGGGAGATTAGAGGCTGGTTGTACTCTTCTTTTACTTTCTTGTAAAACTCCTTAATGAATTGTTTGGGGGCAAATCATTTGCCTCCATTTTTCAAAAATAGGCGAGGTCAAAGCACTAACAGATCAGTGGAGAAATCTCAGCTAAAACAACAATTATATCTGAGCAGATCAGGCAAATATACTACACAAATTGAGAACTGGATACAAGTGCACAACCACTCAGATCTCCACAAGGTTCTAAATCAATCCATGATATTTGTTCTGAAAGTAGTGGAAGAAGAGCAACCTTTCTCAAGGAATCACTGAACGTCATCGGAGATAAGAAAAACGGGTTTGTTTGCCGATACAACGAGCTGATGTCGTGATAATTAACTATTAACATCGACATGAATATTTCATTGATGGATTGGTACAACGACACAGCACTAACACACCCCTTATAAATCAGCTAAACAACAGGTTATCAGATGTGAACATATCGTGCAAATCAGCTACATATACTCTAATATAAACATGATTGACGTAAGGTCAGAACGCTAAGAAACCACACAGAAATTAGTCTTACATTGTGTAACGGGTGCTTGATGTTGCAAACTGAATATCTTCCGTTTCATATTCTTTTGAGGATCTTGGCTATGCTGGGGTTGGTTTGAGAACATTTTTTTTAGCACATTCAGTATTGATAGGAACTGGCAGTATTTCTGAAAAAGAGATGGTGTTCATGATTCAGCAGTGTGGGGCGCCTCGACGTCGACAGTCATGTATATTCTTGCTTCTTTTCGATGGGTATCCAGTGTTGAGATTCTTCTTAGAAGAGTGCTTTTTTAGTTTTGGGAGGACTTCCTACATCTGCCAGGTAAAATTTTGTCGTGTCAGGCGCAAGGGTTCTGAAGGAATCACTGAAATTATCATTGCAGAGAAAGAAAAATGTTTTATTGGCCAATGCAGTGAGCAGCTGTCTTGCTAATCAATTGTAAACGCTGTCATGAACATGTCACTGACGGATTTGACGCAGCCACAGGGCACACATATATGTTCTAAATAGGTTCCTAAACAACATGGTATGAGATATTAACAGTGCAAATCAACTACAGATACTCGAATATAAACACCTAACCGCAATGTTCAAACACTAACAAACCAGTCAGACTTCAATAGTACATGTGTTCGGTAGCCGGTAATCTTTTGCAGCTTGATAATGCAAATTGAAGATATCCGGTTTCATTTTTATTTTTGAAAGATCTTAGCTATACTGGGGCGTTGGTTTGAGACTTCGAGGCCAGCCTTTGGTCACACATTCTGACAGGGACTTGAATTCTTTGTCACTGAATTGCATTGGCCAGTGTGTGGTCTACGTGTCTTATTACACCACCTTCTGAATGGTCTGTTGGACAGCTTCCTGAGTAAAGATGGTGTTCGCAATCAGGAATGTTGGAAAACCTCGACATCGACGGTCATGTGGATTCATACCTATTACAAGAGCAATGCTAATAATGAGTTGATGAGGACTTGGTATATGGACATGTAACTGACACGATGCTCTTTTTCGTTGCAAATTGATGTTCTTGGCTATGCTCTTTTGGGGTTGGTTTTGGTCGAGACTAGTGTCTGTCAGACATTTAGTGCTGACAGGGACTTGAATAATACCTTGTGACTGAATCGCATCTGGCCAGCATTTGATCAACGTGTCTCATGCTCTCATTGCTGCGTGGTCGAGACCCATTTGCCAGGCAGCATTCCTGAATAAAATCAGTATTCATGATTCAGCGGCAAGGGGTGTCTCGACATCGACACAGATGTGTATTCATGCATCTTTTCAGTGGAAATGCAGTGTCATTTTAGATATGCCAAAAGAAGAGATTTATTTTAGAAGCAAAGTGAACTTTGTATAATTTTGATGAAGGTTCAAAATCCAACCTGCCATAGGTACAAAAGCATGTTTTCGTTGGCAGGTCAATGAGCAGAGTTTAGCTTGTGCCAATGAATTATAAACACTGTGCTGAACAAGCAATCCATGGATTTGATACAGCGACACTGATGTGGATTCATGCATCTTTTCGGTGGGAATGCAGAGTCATTTTAGATATACCAAAAGAAGAGATTTATTTGAGAAGAGTGTCAGCAAAGTGAACTTTGTTTAATTTGGAAGAAGATTCAAAATCCAACCCGCTATAGGAGATACAAAAGCATGTTTTTTTGGCAGGATAATGAGCAGAGTTTAACTTGTGCCAATGAATTATAAACACTGTGACGAACAAGCAATTCACGGATTTGATACAGCGACACAGTACTCATAAATCAGTTAAACAACAGCCACTGTTATAATTATTTAACTGACGCAAGGTCAGAGCACAAACTACTCATAAATCACAGCTAAAACAACAGGTGCCTCGACAACAACACTGATGTGGATTTATGCATCTCTTCGGTGGGAATGCAGTGTCATTTTAGATATACCAAAAGAAGAGATTTATTTTAGAAGAGTGTCAGCAAAGTGAACTTTGTTTAATTTTGAAGAAGATTCAAAATCCAACCTGCCATAGGAGATACAAAAGCATGTTTTTTTGGCAGACAATGAGCAGAGTTTAACTTGTGCCAATGAATTATAAACACTGTGATGCAATTCACAGATTTGATACAGCGACACAGTGCTCATAAATCAGTTAAACAACAGCCACTGTTATAATTATTTAACTGACGCAAGGTCAGAGCACAAACTACTCATAAATCACAGCTAAAACAACAGGTGCCTCGACAACAACACTGATGTGGATTTATGCATCTCTTCGGTGGGAATGCAGTGTCATTTTAGATATACCAAAAGAAGAGATTTATTTTAGAAGAGTGTCAGCAAGGTGAACTTTGTTTAATTTTGAAGAAGATTCAAAATCCAACCTGCCATAGGAGATACAAAAGCATGTTTTTTTTTGGCAGAACAATGAGCAGAGTTTAGCTTGTGCCAATGAATTATAAACACTGTGATGCAATTCACAGATTTGATACAGCGACACAGTGCTCATAAATCAGTTAAACAACAGCCACTGTTATAATTATTTAACTGACGCAAGGTCAGAGCACAAACTACTCATAAATCACAGCTAAAACAACAGGTACTGATTGTAAGCAGATCTGGCAAATCTGCTACAAGCATTCAACTGAAACAAGTTAAGAACAGTAACAAACCACTCGTAATTAACCAGCCAAGAGCTGGAGAGCTGACTACGATGAGAAGTGACTAGAAATACAGCCAAATCTTCCCACGGTCTACAGTCAAACGTGCAAAGTAGTAGAATTACGCACAAAGATAAGTTAGACAAGGGGTTGGAGAAACCATGGTTTCACAACCTGTGAGCCTCTCACACGAAGTACTGGAGTTCAGAGCTTCTCCTGGTTAGCACTACTGAGATACATTGATCCGCTGTTGTTGCCCGTTGATGTTTGAATCAGTACGCATTCTCGTCCAGCCTGCCAAGGGGCACCCTTGTGGGTTCTCCGTTCTGCAATTTAGTGAGGCAAGATTAGTACTGAAAATCACACAGTAGATTGTACAATTAGATATGGAGGTGAAATGTTCAGTTTACCTTCTGGTTCTGGGCGTTCAGCGTCTCCTTGAGCTTCAGCCTAAGCTGCCTTAGGCTAAGCGCGTCCAGCGGCACGGATGATTTCTTGCTTTCCTTGACCCCGTTCTCTTGTGCCACTGCCACAATTTCATTGAACTCCGTCCTAAGCTTCCTTAGGCTGAGGCTGTCCAGTGCTTCAGATTGGTTGTTTTCCTTCACATCATTTTCACCAGCACTGTTACTGTATATGCACAGCGGCGCATCATCAGCCTTGAACTTCATTTTAAGGCTTTGACGGCTAAGGCTACCCAATGCTTCAGGTTTCTTGGCTACCTTCACTTGCACTGACATAGGTTCAGTAATCTTCATCTTACGATCACTCTGACTGTACACACACGGTGGAACATCAGCATGTTCAGATACCGCTGGCTTAGCGGTGACGGAGTCCATGGACAGGTACTTGGTGGCATCCTCAAACACGTTTGCAGACAGCGGCGATGCGACGTGATCACTGGAGTCTCTGGCAGTGTCGAACGCCGGCTGGAGGTCACCGGTGACACCACTCTCCTTGGTTCGCGACAGGTTCTCAAGCCAAGCACTCAATGTGACTGCCCATTCGTCATCTGTTACTGTGGCCTGCGACAGGTTCTCGACGGTGACCACCTCCTCAACATTCTCGTCCTTTGTGGCTGTGCTGTGTAGCATCTCGTCGGCGGCCACCGCACCCTCATCTTCTGTCAAGGTGGCCTGCGACAGGTTCTCAAGGATGAGCACTTCCTGAACACACTCGTCAACTGTGGCTGACATCTGTGTCATCTCGTCGGCGGCCACCGCCTCTTCAACGGACACATCCATGAGGTCACCAGTGAAACCATTCTGCTTGGCTGCACACTCATCATCTGTCACGGTGGTTTGCCACAGGTTGTCGACAGTGACCATCCTGAACCGTGGCATGCGACAGGTTCTCAAGGATGAGCACGTCCAGTGTGGCTGGGCTCTGTGTCATCTCGTCGTCGGCCACCACTCCCTCCTCCTCAACAGACACATCAGCAAGGTCAAAGCTGAAATCACTCTCCTTGACTGTACCCTCGTCGTCTGTTATTGTGGCTTGCAACAGGTTGTCGACGGTGTCGACTTCAACAACACCCACGTCCATTGCCTCTGACCTCTGTGGCATCTCATCGGTGGCAACCAGTGTCTCCTCTTCGGCAGCCACATCTGTGTTATTGGTCACCTCATCAGCAGCTACGTCTTCTTTCTCCTCACTTGCTTTGGCTGCGCTCTGAAGCATCTCTTCATAGGTTGGTAGTACTTCATTCTGCTCATTGGCATCGCTGGTGAAATGAACTTCCTCAGTGACCTCACCAGATTTCAGAGTAGCCTGCAGCACCTCGTTGACGTGCACCATTTCTGTATCTTCACCAGCAAGATGAACATCCTCGGTGGCCTCACACTGCTGAACATCTTCTGCCACTGGTAGTTCTTCAACTGTGCAATTTTCACTGGCAAGCTGAATCTCTTCGGTGGCCTCACACTGCTGGACTTCGACCGGTAGCTCTTGTACTGATGAATCAACATCATCTGCCACTGGTGTTTCTTCTTCAACGTGCAATCTTCATTCTCCTCACTGTCATGATCGGCATCGCTGGTGTGGTCAGCTTCCTGTGTGGCTTCATCGGATGTATGAGCAGCCTGCGGCACCTCGTCGACGGGCACCATTTCGCATCTTCACTTGCAAGATGAATCTCCTCGGTGGCCTCGCACTGCTGGACATCGACCAGCGGCTCTTGCACTGATGAATCAACATGTTCTTCCACTTGTGGTTCTTTTCTGCTGTGCAATCTTCATTCTCCTCACTGGCATGATCAGCATCGCTGATGAAATCAGCTTCCACTGTGGCTTGACGCACCTCGTTAACAGGCACCTCGTTAACAGTCGCCTCACTGTCATGATCGGCATCGCTGGTGTGGTCAGCTTCCTGTGTGGCTTCATCGGATGTATGAGCAGCCTGCGGCACCTCGTCGACGGGCACCATTTCGGCATCTTCACTTGCAAGATGAATCTCCTCGGTGGCCTCGCACTGCTGGACATCGACCAGCGGCTCTTGCACTGATGAATCAACATGTTCTTCCACTTGTGGTTCTTCTTCTGCTGTGCAATCTTCATTCTCCTCACTGGCATGATCAGCATCGCTGATGAAATCAGCTTCCACTGTGGCTTGACGCACCTCGTTAACAGGCACCTCGTTAACAGTCGCCTGACGCACCTCGTTAACAGGCACCATCTCGGCATCTTCACTGGCAACCAGAATCTCCTCGGTGGCCTCACACTGCTGGACATCGACCAGATGCTCTTGTACTGATGAATCAACATGTTCTGCCACTGCTGGTTCTTCTTCGGCATCTTCATTTTCCTCACTGGCATCGCTGGTGAAATCATCTTCCTCGGCAGGCACCATTTCCTTATCTTCACTGGAATGCTGGATCTCCTCGCTGGAAACAGTGTCAGTTTGCTCTTCTACTGAGGAATCAACGCGCAATCTTCAGCAACTGGTTCTTCTTCTTTCAGTAGTGGTGTTCTATCCGCAACAACCCCTGCAATTTCAGAGAGAGAATCAGACACATAACTCGGGACATTGCAGGCACAGTAAACGTGGAACACGCATCGAATTTCAAGTTGCTACTGAAGTCAGACTTGTCTCACCTTCATCTTCCTCACTCTGTTCCTCAACTAGCTCGTTTTGCTCCTTGTTCTGAGGTTCCATGTCCGCTTCAGTTTCTTCAGCACCGTCGCCTCCCTCGTCCGAGGAAACCGGTGCAGGCACAACAGCTTCCACATCAGAGGCATTATCTGATTCACGCAGCAAATAAAAATCTGAACCTAAGATGAGAAATCGAGCAGTGCCAGTAAATTGAGTTAAAATCAAACTGTTCTACCTTGCTGCTGCTGGCCCTGCACTTTCTCTTCCTGCATCGTAGCAGTCCTCTTCGACGTCCGTCTTGCCTTGGGGGCCTCCTCCACAGCTACTGACACCACTGTCCTCTGCCTCCGTCTTGCCTTGGGGGCCTCCTCCACAGCTACTGACACCACTGTCCTCTGCCTCCGAGCGCGTGTGGCCCGAGCCGGCACGGCCTCCACAACAGCAAATTGCTCCTCCTTGTGAGCGTCAATGGTCGCTTCAATTTCCTCAGCACCGTCACCTCCCTCGTCTGAGGAAGCAGGTGCAGACACAGCAGCTCCCATATCAGAGACGTCACCTGAATCATAGCAAACGAAATTCACATCAGTCAAGACACTGAAACAGTGCCAGCAAATTGATTTGGAAGCAAACTGTACTTACCCTGTGTCACATTTTCTTCCTCTTCCTGCTCCGTGCTAGTCTTCTTCACCACGGCCCTCCTCGACGTCCGTCTAGACTTGGGCGCCTCTTCGTCCGCAAACGACACCGTCCTCTTGCTCCGAGTGCGAGTTGTCCGCGCCGGCACGGCAATCTCTGGTTCAGCCCTCACTGGTTCCTCAACTGCCTCGTTTTGCTCCTCGTTGTGAGCATCTACAGCAACCTCCATAGCACCATCGCCTCGCTCGTCTGAGGCAGCCGGTGCAGGCGCAGCAATTTCCATATCAGAGACATCACCTGATTCCCAGCAGCAAAAGAAAATTGTCGTCAGGCAAGAAATCAAACAGAGCAAGCAAATTGATTTGAAGCAAACCATTCTTACCATTTGCCCTCCTCGACGTCCGTCTCGTCTTGGGTGCCGCCTCCTCAGCGAAGGACACAACCGTCCTCCGTCTCCCAGCTCGTGTGGCCCGAGCCGGCACGGCCTCAGCAGACGCATCCCTTTTCTCGGCCTTGGAAGCCGCAAATTGCTCCTCGTTCTGAACATCCATGGCCGCTTCCATTTTCGCAGCGCCATCATCTCCCTCGTCTGAGGAAGCCGGTGCAGGCACAGCAGCTTCCACTTCAGAAACGCCAGCTGATTCCGGGCCGCAGCAAACAAAATTCACATCAGGCATTCAGGCTAGAACTTGAACAGAGCAAGCAGATTGATTTGAAGCGAACTGTTCTTTACCTTGAGTCCCATTTTCTTGTTCTTCCTGCTCCGTGCTAGTGTTCCTAGCCACGGCCCTCCTCGTCGTCCGTCTCGCCTTGGGCACCTCCTCCTCAGCCACCGTCCTCTGGCTCCGACCGCGAGTGGCCCGAGCCAGGACGGCCTCCGCAGCCGCGTCCCCTTTCTCCGTCTTTCTTGCCGCTGCCCTTTTGCTAGCGGCCGGCGGAGCCGCCACAGGCTCGACCGGAGCACGCCGGGTGGCACGGCGCCGCCCCACGTCAAGGGCCGGCGCCGGCGCCTTCTCCTCCTCCTCTTCGCTGTCATCCAGTGCGATGACCTCGTCGGGAGTAAGGGCGACGCGTTCTTCTTTCTCCGCCGCCTCCTCCAGCTCCTCATCCGGCGCCTTTTTGTCCTCCTCCGCGACCGCCTGAACCGCCGGCTTGGTCGCAGACGCCGGCTCGACGACGGCCTGCTGGACGTACTCCTCGATCCCATCGACCTTTAAAGAAAAAAACGCGAAATTCAGTCAGCAGTCGACAGATCTGTCTCGGGACGGCGATTCAAACGAGCGAGGCCTTACCGTGGGGAGCGCGGCGAGGGCGTCTGCCATGGCGGCGTTGGTCTGGTTGGCCTTGATGCCGTTGCGCTTGGACAGCGCCTGGAGGTCGCGGCGGGAGAGCGCGTTGAAGTCCATGCTCGCCGGCGATCTGGTCCGTCTCCTACACTAGAGCCTCTCACCTCTGCTTTGGTCTGGATCAGAGCTGAAATTCTTTGCGGAACAGGTGTGGGAATTGTGCGGTGAGGAAACCGGAGAACGGGAGCGTCGGGGTCAGATTTAAAGGCCGTTTGCATTTGAATTCGAGGGAGCTGACCGTTGGAGCAGGAGCGTCTCTCCCGACCGTTGGAGCGTCTCGTGGCGGACCACGTTGCTTGCTTTATCCCACTTGCTGCTCCAGTTGGCCCATTTATGTCCGGGCCACCAGACGGGCCGTATATGTAACACTAGGCCCATACGAAGCCCAGATGCTGGTCCAATTATACCCGAGCCCAGCCGAACTCTACCATTGTCCCTGACGTGATTCCGCTTCGGTAAACCCTACTGTTTTCACCGAGCGATCGATCTGCTATATCCTTTCCCTAAAACAAAAAGAAGATCGATACGCTATTCGGGAGGTCGAGCCGCAGGTCATTGTCGGCGCATCGAAATCGCCGCTCTCCGGCCATGATCCCCGCCGACGCCTCGAGCGATGATGCATCTCCGTGGGCGTCTCTGCATGCAGACCTCGCTGGCCTGGTCGGTTGGCGGGTGCTGGCCGGCGACCTGCTCGACTACGTCCGCCTCCGCGCCGTCTGCTCGCACTGGCGATCCAGCACCGTCTCTCCGCGTGGCCGCGGCATCGCCGACCCACGATTCCACCCTCGCCGCTGGATGCTGCTGCCGCAGGGCCATGGCTTTTGCTCTAGCGACGGCAAGCGAGGTTTCTTTAATCTTTCTACGGGAGTCTTTGTCCACAGCTCGCCCTTGCTCCTCAGTGATCACTGTGTCATTGACTCGCTCGACGGACTACTTCTCATCCAACACCAACTTATTGAGGACAAACCTATCGGCCTCCTCCATCCTTTCACCGGCGACTTTGCGGAGCTGCCACCGCTCACACACCCTGCAAGAGACTATTTTAACCTCCGCAAGGATCGGAGATTATCGGTCAGCGATGTTATCTCCCTGGGTGTCAGTGCAGATGGAGTTGTTATGGTCATGATCACACTGTTTGCTTTCTCGTGTGTAGTCTTTGCTACCATCAAAGACCAACAATGGAGTACCTCCAAGTGGAGTCTCTCAAACATTTGGATGCCAGCAGTATCATCGCAGGGAAAAGTATACGCCTTTCGCCATTACAATGGAGTGCAAATTTATCAGATCGACCTACCCATTTTGGGCATGGGTACTTCGTCTTCATCACTGTCCCCAAAGTTGGTTGCCACCTGTCCAGTGAAAATCCGTCACCCTTTTCACCTAGTAGAATGTGACTCGCAGATTCTATTGATCGGTCTTAGTATTGGACTATATCCGAACATGCTTGTTTATAGATTAGACGATCTCATTCAGAAAAGGGTTATCGCAACGACAAGTATTGGAAGCAATGCTCTCTTTCTTGATGTCACAAGGAGTCGAAGTGAAAGTTGCAGTACGGTGCCTAGCATTATTGCAGGTGACACCATCGTCTTCCGCCACCCTCCCGGACGCTGTTATCCTCTAAGGTATCACCTTAATCGCAATGGAGGCACATGGTTGTCACTAGCAGGGGCAAGTGTCAACAGACATGGTCCTGTGTCGAGGCCTTGTAATCTCATTAACTGTCTCTACGACTATTGCGGTTGCAAACAGGTTAGCTATAGCTTCGATCTGTGATTATTTGTTCGTCGACTAAAGGTTTTGGCTACTAGTCGAACTAACTTATTTCCAACATGCAGCCACATTTTACCAAGTTGAAGAGAAAGCGGTGAGATGCACAGACGCCGATGGAGCAAGACTTTGACCTGTAATGCTTAATTAACGGCAAGTTCTTCCAATTAGTACAGAATAACTAACTAGAGTATATTACTCTAGAGTTCGTTATTTTTTTTAGGGGAGTTTCGTTATTTTTGGGATCATGTGCCTTTTGCAATTTGGGAGCTAATTAGTAGTAAGAGTACTACTTAACAAACCACTCCCCAAACCTTAGCTTGATTATTAGGGCGATTTTGCACCTCTGCGGTTTTTGAAGACACCGAAAAAAGCCTCACCATATGGAACATTTCCAAATTCATGTACTCTTATCTTCTTGAAGTCCTGCAACAACTTGGGTTTGGGCCGCGCGCTACCCTGGGTCTGTACATCGCTGGGTTCTCTTCCAGAGTGATCCTCAAATGTAATCCCGGAGCTGCTTTCGCCGATCTCCCGAGGCTTAGGCAAGGCAACACGCACTTTCCGATGCTCTTCGATGCTACAATTGACGCCCCCTAGTAAATCCTTAAATTCGCCCCTTGAAGCTGGATGGTACGTCTAGGAATGCATGACTGATACGTTTGGTTGCCCCCTTCATCACAGATGGCCTTTGGTCTAATGGTCGAACCTCGATAAACCGTGGGTCAAGTCCCTTGTGATGAATCAAACATGACCCTCTTTCGGACGTACATCAAGATATCCATAGGGAGACTAGAAGAATGTGTTGTTTTGTCAAGTTAACTGGGTTGGTGACGGGTCTTCACAAGTTGGCCCCCGAGATTTATAAGATTTCTTCCTTGAAGTTTTGATTGGTCAGCGAGGAGCTTGAAAACGTCAACTGTATAATCTCTGTTGCACGGTTGAATATTGTAGCCCAACTATGTGACCTCATCCTTGGTAAATTTATCTGCCGATGCCTCGTGGCCCGACTCAATTTTGTGGCTTCATACTACCGACATGTCTTAATTGGCAAGCTCGGCCTAGAATTCTCAATTCCTAGGATCCGACTCCAACTTCACTTCGAATAAGATATGGAGGGACTTTGTTGAACCCAAGTGTACGGTGTTCTATTTGCTTGTCCTCAATTGCAAGATCCCCATAGCTGAGTCCTAGGGATGTAAATGGTCACCTAAACGGCGCCACCCAATCCCACTTAATGAGTTCAACGGTTCAAAAAGTTGTCTGATTCGTGAGAAAATGAGATAGGATGCATGCATACGGGATTATCTGGCGCCACATATCGCGCCATTTACATCCCTACAGCTGACAGGCTGACAGTCACGGTTGCCACATGACCACTCTTGTCAGCTATTTCTTTGCTGCTAACTACCTCTGTAATGATTGCCTCTTCAATATGCAGAATTCGAAGCTGGTGCATGCGTGGTCTCTCGACGTATTTCTTAGGGCCCTCAAGCCTATCACCACTCTTCTCTCACCGATAGGCCATGCTAGTTGGGATATCAAGAAAACAAGCGCAATAGCATCGGTTGGCTTCTCTACGTAATTTGGAATGTTTGGTAGGATAATAACATGAGAATCATTAATGAACATGCCTGGCCTACGTTAAGGTGGACCCCACTTGGGAACAAAGACATTCAGCAGCGGGCTCTTGTTTTTTTACGCCACCGCATAGGATGTGTCACCTAACTACTGGGTTGTTGGTCTCGTTTTATGGGCCGGGGTTTCCTGAGAATGCTCCTTTGTAAATAAAAACACAGTGTATTGCGCTATTTTTTTCTAAAATAAATCCATGTATGATTTCCTTTCCATTTCGTTTCATCTTGACAAATCATCCTATCAAGTTGCTTGGTCACATAGGTTTACCTCGTTTAGTTAACCATTTGACCCGATCTTTCTCTACTTGTGTTGTAGGTCTAAATGATCGTTTTTTCTCCCGGACATGATAAGTAAAGGGGCCTGGATCATCGAAATATTTTTTATTTGTTTCCTTGTGGCCGGTGTGACTGGTTTATCACACGGTTGTAATGTATACCTTTATGCTACTTTCGCTCCATAATATTTGACAAAAATTTCTCATCTTCGACTCTTGATGAACAAATCATTGTTATTGGCCAATTGAAAACGATATCATCATATTTTCATAAAAAATACTCAATAACTTTGTGAATTTGGGAAAAGGAAAGAATCATATAAATGAACTCAAACCGCAGGGGCCATAATATATCATACATGAACTTTCCAAAACATATTAGGCTTAACCTTAACCTAGTTTGAATTGTGTTATCGAATTAAAATTGTGATTAGAATTATGGGTGCAACGAATGTTCTAAAATTATAATCCACATTTCGAGGTGACATGAACCTCATACATTATTGGGCTAGTAAAAACATCTGCTTGTTGCCCAAATTGGTGATCACATTCCAGATCTACACGCGGGCGAGGTGGTTGTCCCCATAATTGTTGGAGTCTCTACTAGCAGGGCTACTTGAGGTGGAGTAGAGGATTGCATAAGCTCAACCATGGTGTCGCCAGCGGGTGTCGCTCTCCTCCCCAGAGGCATCGTGGAGGAACCACTAATTAAGTTGGCTCTACCAGCGATGATTTTATGGGTGTGGATTGGGTTCTGCTTAAAGCTCTGCACTGATGTTTGTCAGTTCCGGCAGTGACGATGCATCTGGGTGTCGTTTTATTCCCTGAAAGAGTCATCATGATCACCCATCCCCTTTACAGCACTGGTCGTCGGAGATAGATGTGCTTGGCAAGCTCCCGTCTTTGTGTTGTCTTATGCGACCTCATGAAGGGCTAAGAACTCTGGTCCCCCGTCTTGTGGATTGACACACTTTCACGGATGTTGGTCTCCATTAGTCGAGGCCTTTGAGGATGTACAAGGTTGTGTCGCCTCACATAGCGCCATAGTTGCTTATTTGGTGATGGCTCTCGATTTCGAGGCCCAGAGCAGGTTTGGTGGTCATGTCGGTGGAGCATTACCCTTCAGTAGGATTGAAGGCTCTCTCGCGACGTGACCCCAGCTTCGTATGGTGTAGAATTATTACCGGCAAAGCGAGGGATGGTTCTATGCATTCTCTACTATGTGATTTCTTTTGACTGGTCCAACAACAATCCTTCTAGCTCTTCTCGGTATGTCCTGACGATCATGTGGGGTTGGGTGCTAAATATAAGGCTTGGTGGTGGTGTTTAGGAGTTTGAATCGTTTCCTGGGTTTCTTTTGTCATTCTCTTTTCTTTCTTGTTAGTGTCTTGTGCTACTATGTATAGAACTATTGTCGTGTCAGATTCTTTGATTTAACTAAATGGTTCGGTGTGGACTGATAGTACGCCAAAAATTGATTTCCGTGAAAAGTAGCCCTTCATGATCATGCTTTGATGAAAACATCACTTGTACCATCCTTTCAGCACAATTTTAAAACTTCTCCGTTTTTCTATTGAAACAAGTTCAAAACCAACATAGGCCAAGTAAGGTCAACCAACTCTTCAGGACCGTGAACCCGGCTATTTGAATAGTTTTATACTCTGCATCTTGGAGTTCTCTTGCATTCAACAAGCACCCTTGTCTATCGACTAGGTTCCTAGTCAACAGCTAGAGAGAGTAAATAAGACGTTCAAAGGGTGAAGCCAACACTTCCCTGGCCACTTGGGAGTCACCAATGTCTCTGCAGCCATGCCTTCAAACTGATCACCCTCCTCTACCCATTCATCATTCCCATTCATTAGTTTACAGACACAAGTCTTTTTCCCGCGGTCGCGTTGAGGCATATGAGTGAAAATAGGTTGCATTCTGATCACGCTCAGGGTGTGTTTGTTTGGGCTGTGGCTGGCTGGCTGTGGCTGGCTGTGGAGCTGTGCAGGGAAAGCTGCTTTTCTGAATATCACTGTTTGGCGACTTGGCTGTCTGTCTAGCTGTGTGTTGAGCATTTGTCGGAAATACCCTCACAGAGTTCCGAGTACATATTTATTTACTGATTCGAGTATAAATCGTATTTGTCTATCAGTAATACATACCTTAAACATAATAGAATATAGATTTGTACAAAATACATATCGTACTATTACACAAATAGGATATTGTTCATAATTAATATATATGAATCTAAACTACATATCAATGACGTCAAACATAATAACTAGCTAGCATCGAGTAGATCATCTTCTTCTCGCATTGAACAATGCGGTAGCAATGCTTTCACGCCTTGCTTTCATGTCATCGGTGTTTGTTCCACTCGGGGCAGCATCACCGGGTAGTGTTGTTGACCGCCTTTGGACATTAGGGACGTAATTCTCATCTTCATCACATCGATCAAACTGTTTGTCACGCATCTGTGAGTCCCTAATGAAATTGTGAAGTGCAATGCAAGCAAGGATAATTCTCTTTTGTGTATCCAGCTCGTAAGAAGGAATATACTTCAATATGCGCCATTTGTTTTTCAAGATACCAAAAACACGCTCAATAGCATTCCGAAGCGATGAATGTAGATAGTTGAAAATCTCTTCCCTTTTTGTTGGTTGCCCTTCTCGACGAAAATCTGGTATATGGTACGTGTTGTTCTTGAAGGGAGATAGGAATCCCTTCCTATTTGGATAACCTGAATCAACAAGGTAGTACGTATCTGGGCATAAAATGAAATGTGGATAATCAGAATCAAACAAAGTCACAACAAATGAACAAGGCAGTAGGTATATTGGCATAAAAAGAATATTACCACCAGGAGGGGTCGGGAATTCGACCGGATACTTTTCGATGCTCCGTTGGAGAATGCGTGTATCATGTACTGAACCAGGCCATCCAGCAACAGCAAATGTGAATCTCAGGTCGAAGTCACATATCGCCAACAGATTTTGTGATCTACTGGCATTCAACAGATGACATGTCTCTAGTTGATTCTAACTCATAGCTAGAAACTAGAAGGTTGTGAAGTGCATGGAACACATCTGGGTACATCCTGAACATCTTGTAGGATCTTTTTCTATCTCCAAGATGTTCATTAACCCATTCTAGCCCAGTTTGTTGTGGAATTCTCTTAGGTGCCTTATTCAAATACTTCTCGCTATAGAGATTACCATAGTAGCCCAACACAGCCATGTCGCGCACCAATCCAAGAAGATGACGCGTCCTTTCAATTTCTTCATCACGATCAGTGCCACCATCATCCATCTACACAAGAAGAAAGCAGTAGTACACACATTAGTACAGAAGCAATAACCATAAAGCAGTAGTACACAATGGTTACAGCAATGTCTATATTTACTATGCACTGATATAGAAAGAACATCACAATTTTGAGCTCAACAAATTGAAATAAGGAACAGTCTAAATTTCTACCAAGATTACAGCAATGTCTATATTTATACTATGCACTGATATAGGAAAGAACATCACAATTTTGAGCTACAAATTGAAATAAGGCATGGTGCCGTACCTTCTGTTCGACGGCGATGGTGCAGCGGCAGGGAGGTGGTGCAGCGGCGAGCTAGGACGGCGGGGATGAGGTGAGTTGGTGAGCCTGCGGCGTACGACGACGGCGGGGAGAAGCTTGGCGACGGGGACGGCGAGGACGGCGAGGACGGCGGCGGAGGGATGGGGAGAAGCTTGGCGGCGGGGACGGGAGCGGAGTGAGCAGATCCGACGCGGGGAGGAGGTTGGGCGTGGGAGGCGAGCTGGC
The DNA here is from genome assembly GCA_947311845.1 of Poa pratensis. Lineage (NCBI taxonomy): Eukaryota > Viridiplantae > Streptophyta > Magnoliopsida > Poales > Poaceae > Poa > Poa pratensis. The sequence goes on from CAMZMU010000063.1 coordinate 51,063,761, forward strand.
GGCGCCGGCGGGAGGAGGGCAAGTTGGCGGCGCCGGCGGGAGGAGGGCGAGCTGGCGGCGGGGACGGCGTGGAACCCTAGCTCGCCCAGCACGCTTCGGTCGGGGTGGGGAGAGCAGCACGCTTCGGTCGGGGTCGGGGTTGGTGGGGATTGGGGAATATGCGATGGAGGATGACTACGCGGTGGCATTGCTTGTAATTCCAGCGAACAACATGTCTATTTACGAAAACGGTTCGTCTCACTTTGCGGGAAGCGGCGGAAAGCACCTCCGGAGGTGCTTTCTCTCCGCAGTGCAAACGCGAGTGCGGCTTTGTCAAAGCTCGCAGCGCAGCCAGTGCGTTTGGTTGGTTTCATCCGCTTATTTCCGTGGGAAGCAGCCCGAAGCTGAAACAAACACGCCCTCACAAGTGTTGGCGCCACGCAAGAAAAGTCAAACTTTTTATTTTTTCCTTCAAATTTTGCATCGACTTAGCAAAACCAACTAATAAAACATCACTTAAATTTGGCAGCAGCACTCAAGAAGATTCCACCATCAGCTTAACAATTTTTTTGAGGTCAGGGCAGTCGTTCCGCTGCTCGATTAGATAGAATAGAATGTTATTTACATAGCTTAACAATGCAACATGTCTTTTGATGTTTAGTCCAATTAAAAATGTGCTAAAACTCAGACCACAGAAAACCTTTCATGAAGATAACTGAGCAAATAGTCGGCATTAATTCTCTGAATGTATGTTAGCAAGATGCATTTCAATATTTTTTTCAAGTGAAAGATACATTCCCAGTGTTATGAAACATTATCTTGAAACGTCACTTTCTTGAAAATGAAAGAAAGGGAGTGTTTATCAGAACATGGCACTTGGTAGTGCCACATCTGGCTGGACGTCCAGCCCGAGCTTTTGGGCTCGGCCCGAGCTTTAGAGGCTCGCCCCGAGTTCAGCTCGGCCCGCGAAAGAAATGGACCGAGCCGAGCCCCTCTTCCTGGACCACGGCGAGCTTAGGCCGAGCCAGGCTCGGCTCGGTCCAGCTCGTTTGGCTCGTTCTTTTTTTTCCAAATTCATTTTCTGTCCGGCCCAAAGAAGCAAGCAACGATTTCTGGCCCGTTAGGTTAGCGAGGAGGTCGTCTCGTTGTCGTTCGGTCGTTCCCCATCGAGCACAGCACGCCGCCGTCGTTCCCCAGAGAAGCGAGGCCACAACTCCACGCGATGCTGCCGCCGCCGCCGTTGGCCACGCCGCGCCCCCAGGCCACCACGGTCCTGTAGCTCCGCCTCGAGCCCCCCGACCTTCTCCTGCTTCCCCGCATCTCACTCCTCGCGACCTGCTGCCCCTCACCGCCGTCACCGGTTCCAGCCACCGCGGATGTTGCCTCCGCCGCTGCCGGGGAAGACGGCCCCACCCGTTAGTGACCAGCCACCGACAGGCTCGCGAGCTGCACCGAGCTGCCCGAGCTAGTGGCAAGCTCGGGCCGAGCTCCATTTGGCGGCTCGCCGGCCGTCGCGAGCCGGCTCAGGCTCGGCAACTTCGGACCGAGCTTTTTGCAGGCTCGCCCCGAGCTGGACCGAGTTGGCTCGCGTCCAGCCAGAGCCACAGCCCAGAGGAATGCACCGGCCAGAGCAGAAGTGCCCGGCCTCCAAAAGAAAAGAAAAAGGAAGAAAGAAAATCCCAACGGATGATGGCCAGTCAAATTTGGAGAACCCTGAAAGCCCAGACCCTGGCCATCCCCTATAAATAGCGTCTTTCCACTAACAACAGATCGAAGCTAAGCAACACACCCTGGAGTACACCTGTGCTGATCTAGCAGCTGCTAGCTTCCTCCTCACCCCTCCCCTCTCAAGCATCACGAAGTTCTTTCACCCAGATACCACGGATGGACTTCGATATGCTGAATTCGAACCCGGAAGCGCAGCTGGAGCTGATGAACGCAATGATGCAGCTGGAGCAGCTGACCGCGCTCCCTGACCACGCCATGCCGGTGTCCGCCACTCCCCCTTCATCCTGCATGCAAGCACCTCGCCATCAGTTCTCCTCGGCGATTCACATGCCGGGAACCAACGGCGGCAGGGCCTACCACGACTCATATTTACAGCCGCCGGCTCCTGCCGCCTACGACCATCGCTCGGAGTACACAGCCACGTCGCAGCCTGCTGCCGGAGGCGGCGCCGACAACAGCAGCGGCGCCGTGGGTCCGGCGGCGATGCGGGAGATGATCTTCCGCGTCGCGGCGCTGCAGCCGGTGAACATCGACCCGGACACGGTGCGGCCGCCAAAGCGCCGCAACGTGCGCATCTCGACGGACCCGCAGAGCGTGGCGGCGAGGATGCGGCGGGAGCGCATCAGCGAGCGCATCCGCATCCTGCAGCGGCTCGTCCCGGGCGGGACCAAGATGGACACAGCGTCCATGCTGGACGAGGCCATCCACTACGTTAAGTTCCTCAAGACGCAGGTGCAGTCGCTGGAGCGAGCTGCCGCCGCCAACGGCCAACGGGCGTCGCCCAACGGCGCTGCAGCGGCGTACCAGGGCCTGAACGGGGCCTGGTAAGATGAGATTACGCCCGCCGCCGACATGCATGGCCATGAAAATTTGTATTAATCTCCGTTGTGCCTGGAGCCCTGGAGCATATGCATGCACCTGTACGGCGACGATGAATGCGCGTGTTGGTACGTAGCATTTTGTACGGTCATGTCTGTAAATTAAGATGTATACTACTGTAGGTGTTCTTCTAGCTTGTGACTACCTAGGAGTAATTGTGTTACTGAGCATGTTTGTGACGGAACTCGATCTCGATCGATATCCGGTCGCAGCTCATGCACCTCTGCACAAGCTATCTCGATCAGCCTTGTACCTCCTTTACTTTTATTTTTATGAATGCTTGCACATCCACCTGTCTTATACTCTACACGAGTATTCTACTCCGTAGCATTTTCGTCCCTTGCAACATCATAGCGATCGTTTCCCTGGCCCGGCAATACCATGTTGTGGTGCTAGGAATTTTCAAAACCTAGGAGCATATACAGTTAAACATATATAGGTCCTACTTTCTCAAACTTAGTATACACATCACTAAGCTGGGGAAAAATATTGTAAATCATGCATACTTCCTCTTGTATACTTTCTCGAGTGCCATAAACTTGTTGTGTTGGACAGGGGAAAATCTTTAGAAACTTTGAATGCATGTATCCCTAAATATATTTTAAGTGGATACTCGAAAATGATATTATCGTGCTAGTCTAATTTCATTGAGTTTCATGCATACACTGCAGCAAAATTAGTGATCATACTTACATTTTAGGACTGTGTCAATGTCCAGAACAACCACTTTCAGATCACCGAAGAGAGATGCCCGCAAATGGACTGAAATGGTGAACCTTTTCGTGGAACAACTCACACGGCATGTTTCTATAAATTGTATATAATCTCAAACAACAGAGTTACGCATTTTGTAAGCTAGAAATATGTTATGGTTTGTGATAACTTATTTGGAGGTGAAAATCACACCGACTTCATCATGGTGGATGATGGCGGCGTCTTTGACGTTGTTTCCTTGTCGAGGCATCGTCGTTGCAATCTACGTCACCTCGCTCAGGCTCCTCCCGGGTCAGATGATGGTGGCACCGTTGGTGCCATTCTCTCTCCAAGGGCATCGTTTTGGGTCATACGTTGTCGGGAGGGACAATGAGGTGGAGCGGCACTTCGTCTACCACATCGACGACGGCGGGTCTCGGTGTTGGACGCGTGATGATGGACGTGCATAACGGTGGTGTTGTTTGGTCGTGGCGGCGTCGACGACACGCGTATTCTGGAGCGTGCACATGTTATGTCCGCTGAGAGTTTGTTGGACCGGTTTGTGCTCCGGACCCGCCGTCAGATGACTTGGTTGAGGTCTCCGGGTTTGTATGATATGTGTTGGCGTGAGGCCTGGGTTAATCATGTCCACACCGCTCATCATTTTTTTTGTTTTAGGGAACACCCCGTTCATCAAGTTGGTAGAACTAGTGATAGATGTTGCAAGAAAGGTGATACTTCATGACTTATTGATGTGAATTAATTTGTAAGGTTTTGTTAAATAATTAATAAACCAAAGTTGTGTGCATCGATTCGATACAGAGGCCGGCTATTTAAACCTCCATTTCGAAAAAAAATCACTTAACAGCTTGGATTGGAAAACGATGGCTGTACATCAGTGGTAAGAGGGGATGCAAAACCGAACCGGCTTTCAGTGCGCAGGACATGTTTATGCAGCAACGAGCAAAACACCATTCGCGTTCCATGCATGATTCCCTCCTATACGACCGAATGTGCCCCTGTTGACCCTTAAAATCAAAGACTATTGGAGCCATTGTTTGCACGCGCGCCCGTGCCCCTGGCGAGGGCTCGAATGGAGAAGCCTGGCGACGCCTTGGACGGCGCAACCGCGCGGCCGCTCGCCCCGCCCTCGTCAAGTCCTACGTTGGCGCACAGCACCGGCGCTGTGCGCGCACAGCCGAGCTCTAGTGCCCTGTCGGCCAGGCCAGGCGATGGCTCGAGCAGATGAGAACTGGGAGGCGCGCGGCCGTCCCGGAGTGGTGCGGGCGCGGTCTTGCTTTCCAAGGCTCATCTCTAGTTCCGGTATGCGTCCGTTTTTGGCGCAAGCTTGATGCATGTGCCCGTGTCCTTGCTGATACTGATATGATGTTGCAAGTGAAGATCAGTTAGAACCGTCCAATACTTCCTTTCTCCTCTCCGTCACCTCACCCTGATCCGAAAATCGGCTTAAAATACATCTCACGACTCTCTCTTGTCAGAAGAAACTGGGTCGACCTCACCCTGCACCGCCGGCCATGTGGGACAGCTTGTACGTACCCTCTCGGTGGTCTCGTTCCTGCTACGGCTTGTGATATGGATAGGGTTTAGTCAGTTCCGTTATAGTAGTAGCAGCTAGGGCGCTGATCTGATCGATCGGAGTGTACGCCTGTGTCCGTTTCTCAAGCTCAGCTGCAAGCATGATGCATGTGCCCGTGTCCGGCTGTTGTTATTATTAATGGCTGATTGGCTGGGCAATTCTTGTATTTTTGCTACAAGGTTTTCAGCATTACAGAATGTAAATGCAAAATGTCTTAGCACAAACAAAGAGCCAAAACATATAGAGAAACTAAAGACACGGCAATGCCCAACTCCTTTCCCAGCATTAGCAAGGCCCAAACACAGACATTAGGCATGAAACCTATCCCCTCTCTAGCCTTCGGCATGTTGGTGTCGATCCTCTCGATATGCTGAAGATTTCCCAGAGCAACATCTTCAATACTTCAGTTCCTCGCCATAGCGGCTTGCTAACTTTTGGTTACTCCAGTTCACGCCAATAGTTAATCCAGTGATAAATTATATATAAAATATCACCGGGATCATTAGCCTGAGTATATCACACATATATGGAAATTCAGGTGGGACTTTGCATTGTCCCCCGTTGAAAAATTCAAAAAAAAAACTTGCTTTTTTCGTTGTGTTCCAAATGGACCAAAACACAACAGCCAAACAAATTTTGACTGCCGCAATTCTCATGTCCTTAATTTGAATTTCAGAACCCACCCTCCCAGCTCAGTCATAGAAAAAGGCAGAGTTGGAGTGTTAAAGGCACATGGAAAAAATACCAAACATGGGACAACGAAATAATAGATGATCTATATTCTATACTCTCATTAGTAGCATTGAACATACATTGTCCATAATCATCCCACCCTCTTTTTTTTTTGGATTATCCTTCATGCGCTGACCACTATTCCAAAAGACCGATCTAATGGAAAGGGCCAGACAATCCACTTATACACTCAACACCCCTCCTCACATGTGAGGGGAAGAAAGAGGCCAACATGTGTAAACTCAGAGGTAGGCGCATGAAGAGAAATGAGCCTTGTACGTGGATGGAGGGGGCATCATCAATTTTTTAGAAAATTGCGCCACACATGACTCGAACTCGAGACCTTGACTCTGATACCATGTCAATCTTCATGCGCTAACCACTATTGCAAAAGACCGATTTGATGGAAAGGGACAGACAACCCACTTATACACTCAACAGATATATCCCAGATAATGAGCCACAAGAAGAATATATTTTTTCCAGGTAACTTCAAACACCACCATTGTTTGAAAACCTTCCCAATTGCAACACATTGTACAAGAATTAACTGTAAACCCTTTTTGACCCAGTTTACAAGTAACTCCGTCATCTCCCTATCTAAGCGCTCAACATTAAAAATAATGTCCAACAACCTATTCCATTCCACAGCCAGGTCCCCACATAAACTCCTTCTAAAGATCAAGCCGGCTCCATAAGTCCACATTAGTTTATCCACTCTAATATTTTTAATTAAAGGACATTTCATACAATCTAGGAAAAGCAGGTGGCAAAGCAATCTTCTTATACCACAAATCCTCTTAAAATCTAGTCTTATTCCCAGACATCAAAACCCTGTCACAAAAGTTATATAATATGGGCTTCACTTTCATTGGTCAGGACCAGAAGTGTGAAACCCCAGATTTATCACAAGATTGGGACACGGTCTCTTCCTGAAGATATTATTTATTCACCAACACTTGCCAAGCTCCATGCATCTCCACAAAAATCAACGCTGATGATAATGTTAGCGATGAAAAAAATCCGAGGTACGATCAAATCAAGCCAAGTAAATCCAAATATTTCATACATGTGCTGCATGCGATCGCGCGGCCATGCATGCATGTGCCTATGTGGTCTACGTACCACACCACCCTTTTCGACAAATAGGGCTTCTGAAACCGACGTCTTTGATATCCATCCATACGAATCTAGAGCCTAGATGCTACATAGACTTTCGCTGCAGCCCCGGACTCCTTTCCTTATTAATTACCTTCACAAAAGTCTTCTCAACTTGACCGTACACCTCTGGGCTGTCGGCAACGACCTCACGTAGCTCCACAGATACAACTACTACGTACTGTACTTTGTTTCTTTGAACCGTCATGTTACTACTCTACTTTCTCCAGTACAAAGGAGATTGATAGGATCCTATCAACGTTCAGATTAGAAAATTCCATTGTAGTATCATTTAATGGCATGGTTTGGAAAACGGCACGCAATGGAAACTCCAACGGATGACCCAAAACACATGAAATGTGTCCGTTTCAATCCGTTTGGGTGACACTGCGTGCTGGCGCCTGGCCCATGTTCTCCCAGACCAGACCATGCCACCCAACGGCGCGCCCCCATTTAATCTGGACCCTGTTCTTTTTTTTTCATTTCCACCATTTGGCCATTTGTTTAGATTTCAAATTTAGATAATTAGGCATATGACTTAAAACTAAGATAAACTAAACCACGGAACTAGGTTTATCCTACTAGGACACCAAAATAAAATTAATCTAGATAAACCATAGAACTAGGGTTTCCCTACTAGAGTACTAGTCGTCATCTGAGTCAAGTTTGGAAACGATCGGCGCGGTGGTGGAGTTGCTGGCTGTGCTACCGCGGCCCGGGTGCTGCTGCAGCCGCACAAGAAGCCCATAGGGACCAAAGTTTCCATTGTGTGTACGACGCGGGTGGTGGAGTTCCCTGCTCATCCTCCTCCGACTCCTACGAGGCCGTGTAGAGTACATAGTTCAAATTTATGTTCACCTTTTGTTTAAATCCTTCTACTATTTTTTAGTATGAATAAAGTTTGCTGCCACTGACGGGCGGGTCCAATGGATAACAAGCAGGATAGCCCAGCCGTCCGCAGCGTGTCCGAGCAGGCTCGGACCCAAATCCAGCTCAATTTGGTTGGAAATGGCTACGAATGGACACCAAAATGTACACCCTCCGAAACAAAGAAAAAGGTGCGTGCCGCACTCACGTACGAGGGACTGCCAGTGGCTCGCCGTGCTGCCTTGCCTGTTATCCGTGCGGATACAAAGAGATGTGGTGCGCCAAATGGGTCACTTCGTTGATGTTGCCCTAACAGTGAGTGCAAAACTGAACCGATCCGTTTGGCTCGCCGTGCTGCCTTGTCTGTTATCCGCGCGGATACGAATGGACGCTAGAGCGCCAAATGGGTCACCCCCCGTTGAAATTGCCCTAAGAGTGAGTGCAAAACCGAACCGGCTTTCAGTGCGCAGGACATGTTTATGCAACAAGGAGCAAAACACCACTCAGCGTTCCATGATTCCTTCCTATACGACCGATGATTGAATCAAATGAGCCCAGTGGCGGAGGCAGGGGGGGACCAGCAGGGGCCCTGGCCCCCCTATCACGGTTGATTTGCTCTTAATTTCTTGTGAACAGTGCAGCTAATTGGAAATTTTCTTCTAACTGGCCCCCTCAATCTCCATAATTAGTGAATCCTGCCTCCGCCACTGAATGAGCCCCTGTTGACAAAGACTGTTCCATGGATCTTGGCCGTGCCCCTGGCGACGGCTCCAATGGAGAAGCCTGGCGACGCCTTGGAGGGCGCAACCGCGCGCCCGTTTGCCCCGCCCTCGTCAAGTCCTACGTTGGCGCACAGCACCGCCGCTGTGCGCTCTGTCGGACAGTCCAGGAGATGCATGGCTCCAGCAGATGGGAACTGGGATCGGAGGCGGCCATGGCCATGCATGTTCTCCAGCACAAGTAAATCCAAATATTTCATACATGTGCTGCATGCGCCGCGCGCGGCCATGCATGTGCCGGCAGAAATCCCTTATTTGTCCAACACATGCCACCCTCTTTGTTCGACAAATAAGGCTTCTGAAACCGACGTCTTTCGCTAGCTATCCATGGATACGAGTCTAGAGTCTAGATCCTAGCTAGACTTTCGCTACTGAGTACTGACTCGACCTCCTCTCCTTAATTAGTTACCTTCAGAAGAGTCTTTTCAACTTGACCGTACACATCTCGCCTGTCAGCAAGCAATTAGCAACAACCGTACGTAGCTCCGAAGATACAACTACTACGTACTGTACTTTGTTTCTTTGAACTGTGATGTTACGGAGTGAAAGATTCCTGCCTCCCCAGCTGCAGGGATTTATTTATTAAATATTTTAAAATTATTTCTTTATTAACTGTCATGTTACGGGGTGAAGATTTCTGACTCCCAAGATCCAGTCATTCCTTTATTAAAAAAATTAAAAGTCATATTTAGTATAAGTTTTTAAAATCATGAAAACAATCAATTTGAAACTACACACTTCTAAATCTCTGAAATATACAAGATATTTTTCATTTTTGTATAGCCCATAATACCAAAAAGAATGTATTGTGATTTTGCATGCTTGTATAGGATACATCATTGACTATATCTAGATTTTTCTTTCAGAGTTTTAAAAACTTATTAAATATAGTTTTTGAATTAAAAAAATGAAGGGTCACTGGAGTTCGGGAGACAAAATGACTTTTCGCTCTCCAACAAAAAGAAGACCGGTTATGGGTGGTACCATGAGAAATGACTTTCTACCGTGCATTGCTACGTTTCACCATGTTTCATATTGTGTCAATCCGTGGAGTTTTCTAAAACGCGACAAAACTTGGTGAAACATATATTCTAGCATGAATCTCAAAGGACCAAATCAACATGTAAAACATGCATCGTGCATGGTAGAAACGCCGCATTAGTGGAAGCATGTGTGACGATGCCGTCAGTGAGAAAATGGTGGTGCGTCCACCCACCACGGGGAGGGAGCTCCGGTCACCGGCCCACATGGGGCGCCAAGATTTGGGTAGATTCTGAACGCGTATATGCCGATCATGATCACATGATATAAAACTAAAAATGGTGTCGACCTGATTGTTTCCCCCTCTTTAATCCTTGGACCTCCACACCTTTCCCAAATGATTGTTGTTTAATTGGTTGCTTCTTTTTTTCCACTATTTGTTCATCACGATCCTCGCCTTGAAGGATTCAGTTCTACTGCCCACGAAGGCTCGATATCTTGTCAGTGAGGCACAGTCTGTAAGGAAAATGGTTGATATATGTACCCATCTGCGTTGTATCATGTGCGTAATCTATTTGATTGGAACGTGTCATGACATAAAATTATTATCGACTCAGGGCGTGTTTAACAACAAAGTATGTTTAAGTATTATGAGAATACCATAGTTTCTATAAACACCACGGTTTAAAAATATTTTGATGTGTTTGGTTCCGGTTGAAAATGTAGTTTTGTATTTCCCAGGGCATTGGAAAATGTAGTATATTGCAATACCAAGTTTTCTAAAACACGCTCCTTCAAAGATGCGTAGTTTCCTGTCGAAAGAAACGTGTGGCGGTTCTAGCGAACACGAGAGAGACCATTTGAAAGTGCATGTGGTGACCCGTGACAAAACCTCGTCGACGAAATCACGACACACCTCCCCTATGTATATACATCTGGCGGCCAATCACTACCAGATGCAGCTTGCTTGCCGTCACGAGCCTTCTAACTGGAGCCGCGGAGCCCAGATTCGGGAGATCCATGCGGCAAATGATCCTGTCTCGTCAGCGTCAAGCTTACGGTCTCCAGACAAAAACAACAATCTGACAGGACATGTTCGTTACATCGGACAGATTAGATGGCATTTTCGTGATCAGTGACAGGACACAGAACGCCCGACGTTGCATGGCCAACACACGCGCACGTACAGCCAAATCACGACGATATCATACGCAGGAGATTAATTACACATCTGGACGCCATCCCATTGCACAGGGTCTCACCTGCTGATAGTGATAGGTACAATGAAAGTGAAGATTTGTTAGAACCGTCCAATGCTTCCTTTCTCTCCTCTTCGTCTCCTCACCTGGTCCGAAAATCAGCTCAAAATACATCTCAAGCTTCTCGCTGACATGACACGAATACGCTGAAAGGGGTTTCTCACTGACATGACACGAATACGCTGAAAGCGGTTTCTCTCACAGGGTCTCACCTGCTGATATGTACACTGAAAGTGAAGATTTTTGTTAGAACCATCTAATAATTCCTTCCTCCTCTTCATCACCTCACCTGGTCCGAAAATCAGCTTAAAATGCATCTCTCGCCTCTCTTGTCGGCCTCAACGGGTTTCTCCACTGACATAACACGGCTACCCTGAGACAGGCCGCCGCGCTGCACCGCCATGTGGGAGAGCTTGTACATACGCTCTCAGACTGTAGGTGGGCATGTCCACCGGTTAGCCACATGTTGTCGAGATGAGTTTAACTGGATGTCTGCTTTTGCTCATTTAAACTGTCCAGGTTACACGGCACACACATTGCCCACTTAAATCCACTTAATTTCTGCAGTCTAATAAAAGTTTGCCAGGCAACAATACTAGCTGCTGTGCCACTGCTATGAACCAACCAGCGCCCGCAATGTGTCGCATGTGTACATGCCTGCTATGCTTTGTCCAGGTTCCACAATCATGCAAGCTATAGCTGATTAGTACTACAACCAGCAATAATTCAAACGTTCCAAATATTACAAGAACAGCAGAACTACAAAAACAAGTGACCAGATGATCCACGCTATCATTCAAACAAGTGACATCCAAATTTCAGGGCAATACAAAAATAAATATTACAGGAACCAATCTCCAGAAATTTTGATCTAGTGTTTTTCTCATGGCAGCTGCTTGTACTGCACATACATATCTTGTGTAGCAGAGGGCATGACTCAAAACTGAAACTATCAACCCGATCATCTGTCATCCTGCAGGACATGCAAAGCTACCACCAAATAACATACCAAGTAAAATAAGTGGTCAGTACTACTATATGTTTCTGACGTGCTGGGCACAAAATTTAAGACAACACAAAATAATATGGTCACTGACACTGTAATTATTATAAGTAATCACAAAGATGATACATGAGCAGAAAGGGAATGAACGGAAAAGTCCATATTCAATTTGGTGCCCACCATGTATGTTCAGTTAATCAATTGTCTTTTTCGCCAAAATATAAACATTACTATTCCCAGTGAAGACAACAGTAGAATTAACATCAGGTACTAGTATTTCGTACTGTCAATCTACTGCGCCTGCATCCGGTAAATGAGTTCTTGGAACTGTTACTCGCGACACTACTATCTATACTTTTTCAACAAAACAAGGGGCGATTTTTTTTTCAGGCCACCTACTTTGATAAGAAGATTTGATATCATCCCGGCTGCCCCAGCAATGTTCACTAGTTTCTTCCAGGACTTGGTCTTCTCATCCTGCGTTCCATTTGACAAGAGGAGCACAGATTAATACAAGAAACTCTGCATCAGTTAAGGGCATATAACTAACCATATACATCGAGTCAGCGAGTGTTTATTTTTCTTTGAAAATAGGTTACTTTGAACGGATATAACCCGACATTATCTGTAACACCCCAAATAAGTACTGGAAAAGTCATATACATCAATTGTCTTTTTCGCCAAAATATAAACATGAGTTATGCTACTGGTTCAACTAAATCAATTTCATCTACTACATGTACTGGAATGACAAGGGATGGTGTTTGGTTACTCAATAGGTCATCTAAATACTACTGCCAGATAAAGGAAGTAACCTGCTGATTAACTTATGTGAATAACCAAGCATGCATGATGTTTTGTTCGCGATAGGAACTAGTTGCTGCAAACTGATGTAATTTATCAACCTGAAGTGATAAGTACAGGACATGGCTCATTCGGTTTGTATTCCAACTAAAGATTGTGCGACACTCGCGATTACATCGCTGTGTACCCTGAAGGTTTCATGGAGTTAAATTCCGTTGTCAGAAACCAATTATATGCTACAAGGTTCTTTGAATATTAGTTGCCCAGTGCAACTAAATTGTGGCACAGAGGTCTACTACTCTTAAATCTGAACACTACAAGCCTTGGTTTGATTCCTGATGGATTACAATTGATAAAGGATCAGTTTAGAATTTATTAGTACAGCAAGGTTGGCCTTCTATTCAGATTTGTAAGCAATCAGCAAGGCATGCACACACAGAGCAAGCTACAGCAGTTTCGGCCTTCAGGACATGACCTACTGTATTTTCAGAGGTATAGACATGTATGTCACTTGTTAAGCAGAAATAAGAGTATGCTGGGATATGCCTTCAGCAAATACACAGAACCACACACCCAATACTCAGTTTTAACCCAAATCTATCATCCCACTAATGTATTAATTCTCCAACCATTTGTAATAAGAAATAAGGTACTCAGATGCATTCTCTGTGTGCTGAAACTAAAAGTGCAGAGTTTGTGTCTGAGCATGTACGTGTACATAACCAAACAGATTTGAGAGAGCACATACAAGAACCCCGGATACCCAGCGAAAATAGAAGTTGATAAATCTATTCCCCAATCAAAATATTCTCTATCTCACCCATATAACCGACCATATACATAGCAGAGATCATGGTATTCAATAGCCCTTTACCTAGTTGCTTCGGATGTCAAAACTCCCCAATCTTGTTTGCTTGGTCACTCAATCTGCTGCTACTACTGCTCCTCTCTAGGATGGAATGGTCGCCCAGCTTCCCCTGTGCCCCCTTGCCCGCCGATGCTTAGTCTCCTAGGTCACCGCCATGGCACCCGAGCTCAAGTTTCAGTGGAGAACTGCTACAGGAAAGAAGAGGAAGAGGCCTGGAGCTGCTACAGTGGAGAAGGATTTAGTCCTCCTGCAGGACATGCAAAGCTACCACTAAATAACATACAAAGTAAAATAACTGATCAGTACTACTATGTGTTTCTGACGTGCTGGTCACAAAATTGAAGACAGCACAAAGTAATCACAAAGATGGTACATGAGCAGAAAGGGAAGGAACGCAAAACTCATAATCAATTTGGTGCCCAACATGTATTTTCAGTTAATCAAATTGTCTTTTTCGCCAAAATATAAACATGACTATTCCTAGTGACAACAGTAGAATTAACATCAGGCACTAGTATTTCGTACTATCAATCTACTGCGCCTGCATCTGGTAAATGAGGTCTTGGAAACTGTTACTCGCGACACTACTACTTATGCTTTTTCAACAAAACAATGGGTGATTTTTTTTCCCAGGCCACTTACTTTGATAAAGAGATGATTTGATATCATCCCGGCTGCCCCAGCAATGTTCACTACTTTCTTCCAGGACTTGGTCTTCTCATCCTGCGTTCCATTTGACAAGAGGAGCACAGATAATACAAGAAACTCTGCATCAGTTAAGGGCATATAACTAACCATATACATCGAGTCAGAGAGTGTTTATTTTTCTTTGAAAAGAGGTTACTTTGAATGAACACGACCCGACATGCCTGTAACACACTCGATATCAACCCTATCTGGCAATGCTACACATACTTCCCAAGAAAGGGACAAAACTATAAATTTTAGCAGAGTCTCCTTTGTTTATAGGGACATCCATGACAACAAAATAAGCTTACACCTCAGAAATTATCCATACAACGGCTAACAGGTTCATCAAGACCAAGATAAATTTCAAATCTAAGATGTCCTACAAAGACCAACCCAGTAGCGACATTATATAAGCCAAACCCCATAATAACGAATAAGTGAGGAGCAATCTTAAGCGTGGTTATACCAATCTACGTAGAGAAAGTTGTAATGTGTGATAGCGTGTTGAAATATGTCGAGGTGCTACTCCCGGTACCATGCAAGGTATGCTCAGTGGTACCTATAAACATAGAAGAAACAAGGGTGAGTACAAAGTACTCAGCAAGAACATGAAGAAATAATAGTACTCAGCAAGAACATGAAGAAGCAAGGGTGAGTACAAACGCTTGTATTATGTCACATGTTTACTTTAACACTTGTATTATGTCACATGTTTACTTTAACCATTCTCAGAACACAAACGCTATTGTCACAGGGTCGAAACACCTATCAAAATCGTCCAAATAAAGTTTGCACCGCAATCCAACATATCTAGTTTCATCCGTGTATCAACAACTTGACCATTGTTTGTGTATCAACAACTTGACCATTGTTTACCTTCCACCTAATCCAACCCTTATCCAAAATTCATGCTGAAGTAGTTTCTATACATCCCACAAAGAATTTACTAAATCACGAAATCCAATCATCATTCCTCCATTAAATCATCACATTATGCATAAATCCAAATATAATCATGCCCACTCAGATTCAGGTACCGATGCAATCGTCGTCCTGCCACCGTTGTAACACAAATATATACAATCAAAGTATCCGATAGGATATCAAACACTTGTCGCTACAATGGACTAGCCTAACAAATCTATCTGAATTAACTTTTAACTACATATTCTCAATCGATTCTTTATAAAACCCAAGAAACAAGGTTACCCAAATATATACCTGATACTTTCCATGAGTCTAAAATCATCACATGAAACCTATAAATTTAGAAAGCCACTATACATATTCTCAATCGATTCTTTATAAAACCCAAGAAACAAGGTTACCCAAATATATACCTGATACTTTCCATGAGACTAAAATCATCACATGAAACCTATAAATTTAGAAAGCCAACTAAATCCACCAATAACGATGCAACTTTTTTTGAATCCATCAAACTTATACAGAAGACTTCCAACTTATCACACTCAAATCCATAATACCTCTCATATACTACGCAAGTATCCTCCAAGAAAACTAATATCTATCTATTGTGCAATCCAAAATAGATAGATGATCAACCTTACCTAACCTATCAATCAAAGTCAACAAAATATCCTACATAAGCCGATTTGAAATGACAAATTCAAAATATGACATAAAGCTTTCATCAATTACCTAATCATTCCATAGGATCATTTTCCACTATTAACAATCCAATAGTTGAACTAACTTGACCACAATTTTATCCACAGCTCATCATACTATCACTTTAACATCATCAAGCTCAATCTAACATCATCCGACTAACTCAACTTTAGCTCACGAACATGAGAAGATTGATCACGATTTGTTATCATCTATACTATAGCTCTCCATATTTTATCATCAATTCCAATCCTAAAATTCAGGAACACATCACATCTACGCTCCAACAAGGTTATCATAACCCACAAGATCCAAGTTACTAACTCTGTTGCTTACTGAGCAACATTCATCTAGTAAAACACAACTTAAGTATGCTAAACGCACACTCTGAAAAAAGGCTTCGAGAAACCGATGTCATCACGATAAAGAAATCAGGATTTATTCCAAATCCAAGAAATGAAATAAGCATTCCAACGAATAAGGTAACAAGACCCAACCCAGATTTTAATCATTGTTTCTTTATCAACATTATAAAAGTATAAAACAAACAAGCATGTGAAGCTATTTAACAATGCAAGAAAAAAAAGGCTTCAAGAAACCGATGTCATCGCAATAAAAAAATCGGAATCTATTCCAAATCCAAGAAAATCAAATAAACACTCCAACAAATAAGGTAATAATACCCAACCCAAATTTTAATCCTGGCCTTCTGTATCAAATATACAACTCAAACAAGCACAAGTTTAACCATTATCGGTATTTAAGAACGTCAATAATGACAAGAACAAGAGTTTACATCCATGTATTTCCTCACATGTTTACATTAACCATTCCAGAACACAAACCCTTATGTCACAGGGTCAAAACACCCATCAAAGTCATCCAAATGAAGTTTAAATCGCAATCCGTGTATCAACAACTTAACAATTGTTTACCTTCTGCATAATCTGACCTTTATGCAAAATTCATGCTGAAGAGTTTCTATACATTCCACAAAGAATTTCTAAATCATGAAATTCAATCATCATTAGCTCCCGTAAATCGTCGCAATATGCATAAAATCCAAATATAGTCATGCCACTCAGATTCACACGTACCGATCATCCTCCTACCACCATTGTAACCAAATATATACCATCAAAAGTATCCGATTGGATATCAAACACTTGTCGCTACAATGGACTAGCCTAACAGATCTATCTGAATTATGTTTTAAATACATATCCTTAATCAGTTCTTCATAAAACCCAAGAAATAAGGTTACGCAAATATATACTCGATACTTTCCATGGGACTAAATCATCACATCAACACGTCAGCAATTACCAAATCTCGAACCAAAGGCTTTCAGAAACCTATGTCATCACGATAAAGAAATCGGGATATATGCTTACAGTGGCGTTGACGCGGAGGGCTTCGGTGCCGGTGGCGTTATCGGCTGCGGAGGCAACAAACAAATCTTTCGTTGGATTGGTATTGGCTAGGGAAAAAATATGACGGTGGCCTCCAACCTGATGCCCTTTATGCGGGCAGCGAAACTAGGCAGCACGAGCCCCCCCATGGGTAAGAGTAGTCCAGCCAGCCCGTTATGTTCTTATGTTCTATCCTTTTTTGTTTAAGGTGACCTAGTAGATCAGCCTGCCCAGCGCTAGATGAGCACTAAACCGTTGAACAGAAAGCAGCCCAACTTCAAATTCACTTTCAACTGCCATCAAACAGTTTGAAGGCTCCTCTACATTTTCTTATTCTTTCTCCTAACGATCTATCATACATCCACTTACACTATAAACTATTTAATTTCACTAACACTTTATTCTGTAAATAATTAATATAGCATCCACTTTGTATTACGGAGTATTTTGGGATATTACGTTATCGGATCATCTGCTCTGCTGATTGTTCTAATAATATAGGGTATATGTCAACATTTCATCTTTAACCAGAAAATGGCCAATAAACAAAAGACTGATGTCCCTTTTGTCAACAAAAAGATTCAAAAGTTGTAGCAAGTGACCCAAGTAACAATTAGCTATCTAGATTCAACTCTTTGTACAGAAGATACCATGCAGGGCCATCTATAAACATAGGAATTGAGGTTCTAGTATGTCCCAAAGGTCATTATACGATAAAAACGGCAAATGCAAGCACCTGGTTTATTTCAGTCCATGTTATCTTCTTGCTTCAACACTATACTTCCCCATCCATATCTTGCTTCAACACCTGGTCATTATACCATAATATCATGAATTCTTGCTTCAACACTATACTTCCCCATCCACGTCTCTAATAATCATCATCAGGCATGTCAAACGTAATTAATAATAAACCACCAGGGAACTAGCATGAATTTCCAAGGGAATACTTTCAAACTCTTCTCGGATGATGGCAGTGACATGGGGGCCTCACTACCGTCACGCTGCTCGCAATGAGTATCGCTGATAACTTGCTGCTTCCCACGGGATCGCCGGACCACTGTGACAGCCATATTATCCTCGTTGGGACACACACTATACTATCCACTAAGCAACTTGTGTTTGAAAAAGAAATATACTATCCACTAAGCAACATTCAGAGAAAACAGTATTAACAATCTCATTCTTGGTTTCAGGTTCACGGTTCAAAACATGCAGTAGAAAATACACCATGTTAAGAAATAGGAAGTCAAAATTCCATGCTTGCTAGGTTTGTGATAATATTTTAAGACAAGAATAAATTGTAGTTTGCGCTGATATTTGAGAAAACGGTGATACAAATAGTGAGAGGTCCATCCTAACACCAGACAAGTCATCTTTTAGTACCACTGATCGCTAATATGAGACAATATAAGGGCATGGAAAGCACACACACGTCCGCTGCTGCCGTTCCCATATATTGTATAGAAGCCTCAAGAAAGTGGATGAATCGAGAGAGAGGGTTGAAGGCGTGAGGTGAGAAGGAAAGATATGCAATGCCTTCAAATCAGAGAATTTGTTGGGAACGCAACGAAGTGCCGTCACCGTCAGGAGCTCGGGGGGCGTGGTTGCCGGAATACGACGGCATCAGCTCCGGTTTGACTGCTGGCAGCAGAGGAAGGGGCAAGAGACCACTGGAGATGGGGAACGAGGAGATGGAGGGGGGCACGTGGCGTACCGACTAGCCGGGATCCTGCGCAGTCCAGGATTCCTCGTGGGAGCAGTGCTTCAGCAGTTTATCGCCATGGAATCGGTATAAGAGGAGGTGGTGGTGTCGGGGCGGTGGTCCGCGGCGCGAGGAGCCACCGGAGCTAGCCGGAATCGACCGGCGAGAGCAGCAGTAAAGGAAAAGCAAAAGAGTCAAGATGAATGCATGATTAGCATTTAAATATACTCCATGGGAACAAGCAAAAGAAAAGATATAATTTCTAATACCTAGCTAATTGATTTCAAATCTAGTTATGTACCTACATAATAAGATCAACATGAATATCAAAATTTGTATGATTTAATATGATCACGTGGTTTTGCAATTCGTAGTGCGTACAGGAAAGAGATACCATTTGGATGATTATTAGCATTATATGTATGTTAAGTGTTATGTGCAGTTTTGCCGATAAACAATTGAAATACAAAGGTGTTTTATCTAAACCTCCATCAATGAGTGTTAACAAAATTCAGCGTTAACACAGCATTAGCATTGCAAACGGAAGTACACAAAAGTGTTATGGCTATGCACTAGCACTAGCACTAGCACTAGCATGGAACAAACCATGTACTGTGACTCAAAAGTGAACCCCCAAACCATGTACTACGACTCAAGGACCACGCTGTGCTAACTACACTACAAGTTCCAAACAATGTCTTATAACCTTTCCTATCTCTTGAAGTGAAAAATGGTTAATGGCATTTTCAGACTTTCAATGGAGTTAAAGTATTAAACATGTCTTCTGGATTTCTAGTAGTCTCTGTGTAGTGGGATATGGTAAAAGTTTCAGATGTATTAACAAAACAAAGGAGACTCTAAATTTCCCTGGCATTTTGAAATATCAATCATATTATTAAGAATACAACAAGATCACATATATTGAAGGAGTCGTTTACCCCTGCTTGACCCGGACTTTAGACAAAAAAGGCCAAGCACTTGGAACTCCCAAGTCACCAGGGACAAAATGAATTGAGGTGCTATATCAGAAACTTCACGGCAGAAACAGAACAAAGCAAGCAGGAAAAGGAACTTTGTTACGAACTATGCTGACAACGAGTAGGCGCAAGCACTTTGACAAGAACTTGGAACTATGCTGATAACGAGTAGCAACTCCATCACATCGTTTTGCAAGTCACGGCGGAGCAAATTATCAAACACCTGCAGTGCATGGAAAGCACGCACATTTCCGCTGCTGCCGTTCCCATATATTTTTTTGTATAGAAGCCTCAAGAAAGTGGATGAATCGAGAGAGATAGAAGGCGTGAAAGAGATGCAATACCTTGGAATCGGAGAATTTGTTGGGGACGCAACGAAGTGCCGTCACCGTCAGGTGCTCGAAGGCGTGGTCGCCGGAAGACTTCGGCATAAGATCCGGCTGGACTGCTGGCAGTGGCAGCAGCTGCCGGGGCAAGAGACCACCAGTCACCAGAGATGGGGAACGAGGGGGCACGTGGCGGCACCGAATAGCCGGGATCCTGCGTGTCTAGGGTTCCTCGTGGGAGCAGTGCTTCCGCGGTTTCTCGCCGTGGAATCGGTATAGGAGGATGTGGTGGTGTCAGGGCGGTGGTCAGCGGCGCGAGGAGCCGCCGGAGCTAGCCGGAATCGACCGGCGACGTGAGCAGCAGCGGTTAAGTGGATCGTCGGAGGGGCAATTGATGATAACCCCAGTTCGCGCGCCTTCTATCACATCCCTCTTGTGTCACTGACATGTGCCCACATGTCAGTGACACAAGAGGGATGTGATAGAAGGCGCGCGAAGTAGATTTTGCCATCGGAGGAGGCGGTGTTTTGGCATAACGGTCAAATTTGACCTGATAACAGGCAAATTATTATTATTTTGTTTTAGGGAACGGCAAATTACTTTTTTTTTTAGCACAAGGAACGTCAAATTACTGGATGCGCTAGCACTCTCCTGGGCCAAGCCCATTTATCTTTAAGGCCCAGCTGAGGTTTTTCTTCGGTTTTGTATATGTTGTTTTCTTTCTGTTTTGTTCCCGTTTCAATTTTCTTTTCGTGGTACATGGTTTCTTTTTGTTCTTTATTTAACTTTATTTTTTCAATTCTGACTTTATTTATTTTGGGGGAAAGAAAGGAAAAATTGTTCATGTTTTTGAAAAAAAATGTTCACTCTTGAAAAAAATATTCATGGGAGTTCGAAAAATTGTTCCGAGAGTTCAAAAAACTATTCACGGGGTTAAAAAAATTACATTCATGGATTCAAAAAATTAGCATAAATGTTCATGACGTTCCAACTAGGATAGCTAGGTGTTGCGGCAGCGGCGGTATGAACAAGAATGGTTGCCCATTTCGGTGAGTAGGAGGGAGGTGTGCGGAGGTACAGACGAAATTCTCACCCGCCTTCATACAGTGCTAGCGCCGACGCCTTCCGTGGGTGTTTTTATCCTCCCTTGAGGTGTCACCGAGGTCCGTCAGTATTTCCCTCACTCTCACTTCATGGTGGTTGATGTCTACAGGCAAAAGCCTATATTTGGTGTTTGATCAGCGTGATGGCAGCATTCTCGACGTCGTCCCTCCGTTGGGATCATCACATTTGACACACGGCTTGGAGTTCTTTTGGTTCTTTCCTCTCGGCTCGCCATTTTCCAAGATTGATACTTAGGGGCGCAACGTACGCTATCGGTGAGAAGTCCCAAGACGATGTCTTTCTCGGGACCAACCAGGTCCCGCCATTCATCTGCCACCAGCATTACGGCATCAAGATTGTATGGTGCATCGACAAGGAGAGTTATGTGGGAGATTTTGATCTTCAGAGGTGACCGGCGTCAGTCGAGACGCGTCTTTGTTGCTTAGCTTAGGACAGGCTCGCTTCCGTTGAAATTGTAATGTTGCGGGTGGCTGTCTTAGGACTATCCGGTGTGAAGTTCGTACCAGGCTCGTTGTTAGCAGTGAGTTGTAGTTTTGTTATACTTGAAATTCTGCCGTCTATAAAAATATCTTTTGGCATACTCTCGAAAAAATCTTATGATTTTTGTGTACGCTGACAAGCATAAGAAACAATCACGCATTGTTGGGTCCTAGTATGATTGATGATTCTTTTTTATTATTAATATACAATCGTCGGAGAGTTCTGTTAGTTTCTAGGAGCACCCGCACCCCATCGTCGGATGCCCCACTTCGGAGTTTCCAAAAATTGTGAAATAAATCATGAAAATAGAATATGTTGTGTCTTATGCTCCCATAAATTTTCATAAAAAAATATGTCTATGTGTGACCTGTGAAAAAAAGACAAATATAGTGTGAATAGCCCATGATACTATTCATTCGGGTCTTTTTCTTTTTTACACATGTCTGGCCGGAAATTCGTTTTGGTTCTCATGTCCAGATACTCCCTCAATCTTTTTTTTGGATTTTTCATACTTGTATTCATACGTAGAGGAAGACATAACAAGGCCAGATACAAGCACAGAAAAAAAGGAGAATACAGAGGACGTCGCTGCTGCGACACGCCGTCTTCAACCTCGAGCAACTCCGGCACGCCCGTCCACCACCGCCAGCGACGACGACGAACGCGACCGCCCAGAGCCCTCCACCAAGGATCGAAAGAGCTCCTAGCCCAAAGGCGATGAAGGGCCGCAAGAAACTCCAGCTCCGACGAGCTGGATCCGACGACGAAGAACGAACATCGGCCGGGGACGGGCCCCGAGCATCTTCCGCTCCCGATCTGGGGCAAACGCCACACCACCTCCACGGAGGCGACCAGATCCAGACCAGCACACCACACGCCCAAGCAGCAACCACCTCGCACCTCCCCCTCCGACCTCCTGTACACCAGTCACTCGTCTGCCGCCGACGCCGGAGAAAACTGCGACAGATCAAGGACGCACCTGCAGCCCGGGAGCACCGTCGAAGACGACGCCGAGGAAGGGAGGCTGCAGAACAGCAAAACGACGACGCCGGCCACCCCTCCTCAGCCACGCCGCCGCGAGACCCCTTATCTACACGCCGGAGCGTAGATCTGGGGATTCCCCATCCTCCCGCCGCCGGAGCGGCCGGCGGAGGGTGGGGAATCCCACAGACACGCCGGCGGCCGCGGGAGAAGCCGAGATCGCCTCCGATTCGCCTCTAGCACTGTAGCAAGGGGGAGGGTTCCAGAAAAAGGTGGACTGGTCGTTTTTTTTTTTTTTTTCTCCCTCAATCTTGACCGCTCACGTTTGTTGTGATTCGTGCTCCCCAGTGTATTCCCGCATGTATTGTTATTTACGTCTCCATTTATGAACAGTTGCCGTCCTGCCTTTTTAGGACCATTTAATGCGGGCCGCGCCGTTTCTGCCCAACCGCGCGCGACGGATACAATTCTCTACCGTGACCGTAAAGTCCAACCACCCACCATTAATTTCTCCATCTCCTTCCTGTCGCCCACCTCGCCCCACTTCTCCGCCTCCCTCACCCGCATCAATCCCCAATCCTGGCCTTGTGAAACTCTAGATTTTCTCTTTCACTAAACATGGCCCCGTCGATCTCCTTCTTAACAACGGGTTTCGGTGTTCCACCCGGTCACTCCCACGCTGCCTTCGTCACGGGCCGGCCGATCATGGCTGGGTAGAGCTAGAGCACCTTGGAGAGTGACTCCTTGAGCGGCTCCTGGTCAACCCCAGTTGGGCAGGAGGTGTACGGCCTGCCGCTCCATGGCGTTGTCCAGTGAGAGCGCGTGCGTCTTGACGAGGCGCGCCGGCGAGCGGCGACCAAGGTGGTTGTCACCAAATGGTAAGGGAACAGCGGGAGGCGACCGGGAGGCAGGGACGACAGGCGAGAGCACGAGCAGCCGGCCGGAGATGGAGCAGATGCAGGCGTCCCGGGCGGCAACTCCTTGACCGCCCCATTTTTTGTACGCCGGTCAACCACGTCGTGGCAGCAACATCCACCGAAGCGAGCAGCTGGAGATCAAGGTGCAACACGCCCACGCTCATTCAGATCTAATGTTCTTACGCCTGCCTGCACCGATGCTCCTGATCCGGTGTCCTTTTTTTTTTTTTTTTCCTGATCCGGTGTCCTCGATCCAACATACTCCGAACTTCCAAGGTATAGTAGCTGCTCCAGGTCTGGTGCGTGCTCTCCTACTCAAAGTACTGCTGTACACAAAGCCACATGCCGGCAGGTCGGCGTCCCCAACGCATGTCTTCTCCAGTTCCGTTTTGGTGGTGGTGCTGTAGTTCCAGGATCTTAATTTTTCGGCCTTCTCCACTTTCATTTCTGAAATCTTGTTAAGTTTGGAAAGCCTGGTTAGTGATTTTTTTTTCAATTTTATGTATGTGAAAACATGTGGAAAGTTATCTGAAGCGAATGTGAAAATTTGTGCAAGTTCTCTTAAATCTATGTGAAAATCTTTGCAGTCATGTGAAACTCGTTCATGATTGTATTGAAACCATAATAAATTTGCTGAAAGTTGAGGGAAATATGTCTCCAAAAATGGAAGTTGAGACCGATGTGAAATTAAATGTATGTTCTGTGAAACCATGGCCTGGAACAGTCTTATGACGTCGAAGTTCTCCATCCTGCATGCCGTTAGTGCCGTTATGTCCTAACTCCTACTCAGTGCTCACGCAGGCCCGGAGGACTTCAATACAGAATACAGAGCTCCTTTTCCCGCTTTATCTGCAGACCGTATATCACATAGAATATAGTTTGGCACAGATCTCAGCGTCAGTTTGGTTGGTCCAGATATAGGGATCATCTGGACCCGGGTGCCAAAACTCCATCCCCATGTCTGGCCTTATTTTTTGATGAAACTTTGTGGGTGTTTAAGACACAACATTGTAACATCCCAAGTTTTTCAAAATTTTAAAAAATTAGAAAAATCAAAAAGACTTTTGAAAACTATTTGTACTTTGTTTAAAAAAATATAAAATCATGCATTGCACGCATCATCTGCATTTGGTTGTGCATTTCCTTTAAAAGTGTATTAGTTTAAATCGAACAAACAATGTTTATGTACAATATAAGTACAAAACTATTTTTTTTTCACAAGCTAACTGTGCTAAGTATTGTTATCTTTTAAATTACAACTCACAGGAATTTTCCTGTATTTTAGTTTGCTCTTTTTGGAGTTGTTTTGATATTTCAAATAGAGGAAACAAATAAAACAGAACAAAAAACAAAAGTAGAAACGAACCAGCCAGCCTGCCATGGCCCAAGAAGGTGGCCAGCCCAACACCAACTCCAGCCCATTTTCACCACCACGTACATCACGTACCTGGAAGAACTCCAGAACGAACACGGAGTTCGTTCGTGTCTCGAACAGCCCCGCAAAATCCTCGATTCCTCCCAATCTTCTTATCCGTTTGCCATGAAACTTCGTCTATATAACCCCCAAAACCCTACGCATCTTTTCCCCCTAATCGATCTACTGCCGTCGCTGCCATTGACGAGGTTCGAGGATGTTAGCCGTCGACTCGCAAAACTCTAGCATCTCTAGCCCTGCAAATCCTTTCACCCTCTTTGATCCGCATCTTCTAAACTTTTTCTTGTTGGAAACGGTGGAGCAGAGCACTCGCTATCGTCGCCGGAGCACCGCCGGTACAGGAGCTCGGAGAGCAGTCGCTGCCATCGTTTGGAGCAGCCGAGGACGTCGCCGAGTACGCCGTTGAGTCCGCCGATTTCTACCGTTGCCACGCCTGGAAGAGCAGCAGCTCGTCATCTACAACCGCGCCAAGCTTCAGTTCGTCGTTGTCGTTGTCTTCTCCGGTGAGCACCGTGCTCAGCCATGGCTTTTTGTTTTTGTCTGTCGGATCGACGATCAACGGTCCAGATTAGAGGCATTAGTTGAAGGGGTACTGGCGAATCGGATGCCGCCGTGTGGCACGAGTCCAGTCAGCGACCAGTCAAGGCGAACAGCCAATCACGTTGCGACACGTGTCTCGTTTTTTTCTGTAAATTCGTATTTTCAAAACAGAGAATATGTTTATCTTGTAAAATTCATAACTTGAGTTCTACTTATCCAAAAATTACGTTCTTTATACCAAAATTCTCAGAACTTTATGTAGAATACAGTGGGCACAAAAGTTTGCACTTTCGCATCATGCATATTAGCGTTACATACAGATGTTTAAAAACTAGTATTTAGCTAATCAAAATTGTTTTAATTTGCTAAACATATTAAAATTGGTCATGAGCATCATGCATATAGTTTATACCAGAGAACTAAAATAATATTTATTGCTTGACTTGAAATTGTGGCACCTCTGCATTTTGTCATGCATACATTATTTTTTGTAATGCTATTTGTGAATTGTATTGAATTTGTGTTTGTTGTTTGTTTAGATTGTGAAGAGTGCCGATCGTGCTGCAGCAACCCGAACTACTACGAAGGCAAGTGAATAACTTGCACACGCATAAATGACCTACTATTTTGTTTTATAGCATTTGTAGATATTTTAGTAGTATGCATGATAGATACTTCTATATTATATTATGCTAAGCAAACCTTGTAGGATAGCCATATGACCACCTTGGTAGTGACCTATGATAATTTAGTGGAAGTACATGCTGCGAAAATGATTGTTTTATTGTAGATGTGTTATTTGAAAACTCCACTAAATTAATTTACTACCTGGGTGGATTGGTTTTGATAGAGGATGATGTGAGTGGAGTGGCTATTCATGGGTCATGTCTATGGCTGTCTTGTTTACGCTCACTTGTGGATTGCCACCCAGGGTATCGAGATTTAATTCACTTCATGTTTGTTGCTGATGCGTGCAACCACTAGTCATATGGGCTCTGTCTTGACGGAGTATGTTGTGTGGACCTGGGTCAGTGAGATCTGAAGATGTAGAGGGATAGTTGGGCGGTGATCTCGCTAGTAGTACCATGGGAAAATACTTCTGAAAAGTCTCGTCTCGATCTTCTTCTTTTCCTTATCACTAAATGAGTGTAAAGGATAGTTTGGGTTGATCGGGTCTAGTGGTGAAAGTGCACCAGCTCTGCAGAGTGTGTCAAACTAAGATCTTAGCCGTGTCCCCGGTTATGGACAATGCGTATCTTCGAACATTGTAGTGTATGGAAAAATCTCATCATTCCAATTTCATAATTAAAACTTGATGGGTGAACACGGGTTAATTGAGACACTGGATGCGTCCAGGGTTGTGTCTCATGTTGATGTTGAGAAATAAAAATGCTTATGAAAAGTAGGACAAAATTTGCTTTATGCAATAGCCTTGAACTCCACTAGCCATATAAGCATGTAGAAATAGTCTTGCCATTTTATATTCCACCAGTATTCACTTGCCCGCCAGTCGAACGGCATCTGACCCAAACATTCTGGGCTGCAACTTACATGTTGCATGTTCGTCCGATCAGGAGTGACGTCGTCTGTCTTCGAGCTTACAACCAACATGTTCACCAGTGGCGCATGGAGATGATGGAGCTCCGTGTTATATTTATTTTGCGTGTGAACTCTGAATAAATGTTGAACTTTATTTGTTTCAAGCTAGCCTTGGCTATGCGCAGTTGTAATAAATTACTATATTTTGGATCATTCATGCGTGCGTTGTAATAATTTTGACATTTCATGTGATACTACATTTTATTGGAAAGTGCAAGTCTTATATGATCCAAGTCTTCCGCACATTTCATGTACGCCTATGCTTTGTTAAGCAAGGGTGCTACAAACATCATTCATGTCCATGATTTATTTCACAATTTTTAAAAACTCCGAAGTGGGACATCCGATAATGAGGTGCGGGTGAAACTAGTAGTAAAATATTCACACCCGTTATAGTGCGGCTAAACGAAAGAAAGTTATAGTGGGCCGAACTATCCGACCTTTAGTGACCGTACGATCCAATTCTAGGCGCTCAACCAATTTGCCCGGAGCCCAGCCAAACTCTAGAATTTGAAAGCCTTTGCCGTGATTACCGTTCGTTCCGCTCGGCAAAGCTTCAATCGAATCTGTCTCGTTTTCCCAGAGCAAATCGATCTGCTATCCGGTAGACTGGGCGACATGCCATTGTGGACGCATCGAAAGCTGGCCATGACCGACGGTGACACCTCGATTGATGCATCTCCGTGGGCGTCCCTAAACGCAGACATGCTGCGCCTGGTCGGGCGGCGGGTGTTGGTCAGTGACCTGCAAGACTACGTCCGCCTCCGAGCCGTGTGCCGGCACTGGCGGTCCACCGCCGTTAGCCCGCGAGGCCGTGGCATCATCGACGCGCGGTATCACCCTCGTCGGTGGATGATGCTGCCTCATGGGCATGGGCTTCACCCGAGCGACCGAGTGCTACGCTTCTTCAATCTCTCAAGGGGAACCTTCATGGACACCCGGCTCTTGCTTCTTATTGATTACCATGTCCTCGACTCAATCGACGGGATCCTCCTCCTCCGACATCGTCATTGTGACAAGAAGCCTATGCGCCTCCTCAACCCTCTCACCGGCGACATTGCGGAGCTCCCCCCACCCATGGGTTTTGTGGGATACTATTTTAATTAACTGGCCTGCCAAGGATCGAGAGCACGCTGCCTCCCTGAATGCCAACGCGGATGGAGTCGTCACAGTCGTGATCGCGGTATTCAGCTTGTCGCGCATACTGTGTGCTACCACCAAAGACCAGCGATGGAGGGACCCGCCATGGAACCCCCAATGCACTGGGATGTCAGATTTTTCTACGGATCATGCATTGGGGGTGCCATCGGCTTCTTTCCGAATTCCGAGGTAAGGTATACGTCTTGCGGAGCTCCACACATTGGCTTAAGAATAAGAGAATGATAGAGATTTTTCAGATCGAGCCACCCATCTTGCGGCCAGGAGGTTTGTCCTCGTTGTTGCCGTCCCCGAAGTTGACTGCGGCATGTACAATGGACGAAATCAATGACTCCTTTGATCTGGTAGAGTGTGACTCACAAGTCCTAGTGGTACTGTCAAAATATACCAAGAGTTGTTCCAATAATATACTAGTGTACAAATTATCCGACCTTATTCTAGATAGGGTTGTCCCGGTGACAAGCATAGGAGGCAGTGCTCTCTTCATTGATATCAAAAGGAGTCTGAGTATGAGTTGCGGAGCGCGGTGCCTAGCATTACAGGTGACTCCATTGTACGTAGTCATCCCAAATATGGTTATCTTCAAGTGTACCAACTCCGTAGAGGTACAGGCTCAGAACTACAAGGGGATATTTCTGGTGCTTGTAGCATGATTTACCATCTGTACGGCCGGTGCAATTGTCCAGTTGCAAGCGGTTGAGCTAGTAGTTGTCCCTGGTTTATTTCTTCACATTATAGAGGTTTTTGCTACTTGCTGAACTGTTTCGTTTCCTATATATGCATGAGAAAACAACAAATTGGTGGCTTAGTGATCAAGAATCAGGTCAAAGTTATTTGTTTGCAGGAAACTATTTGTGGACAGGTGTCGAGAAAAGCGATGCGCATGATGGGTGGGGTTTTTTCTTATGACTGGAATATTAAGGCAGCAAATGGGCATTCGGGTGGGCTCCTTATT
The DNA here is from genome assembly GCA_947311845.1 of Poa pratensis. Classification (NCBI taxonomy): domain Eukaryota; kingdom Viridiplantae; phylum Streptophyta; class Magnoliopsida; order Poales; family Poaceae; genus Poa; species Poa pratensis. The sequence goes on from CAMZMU010000063.1 coordinate 51,093,020, forward strand.
GCAATCAGAAGTGACTGTTTTGAGGTCTTGAATCAAGATCAGGGTGATTTCTTTGTTAGCTCTCAGATAAGATGTAGGTCTTCTGGGTTTGTGTGGGAAATTGTAAAGGTTTATGGACCTGTGAAATATGATTTGAAGGATGCTTTCCTGGCTGAACTGACAGATAAAGTTCTGAGCACGAAGGTGCCGGTTGTTGTGTGTGGGGATTTTAACATGATACGGTTTGACCATGAGAAATCAAAAGGTGTGCTTCGTAGAGCAACAATGTACAAGTTTAACATGATGATCAATTTACTATCACTACGGGAGCTGTTCCGTAGTGGTTGTAAATACACTTGGACAAACAAACAGGCGGATCCTACTATGGAGGTCTTGGACAGGGTTCTTATGTCGAGCTCCTGGGAAGCGGCGTTCCCTCTGGCCTCGGCATATTCTGAAATCAGGGCGGGTTCTGACCACACGCCAATCTTGGTAGACTTAGGGGACAAGGTTGTGTTTAAGCCTAGAAGATTTCGTATGGAATCTTCGTGGTTTGTGCACAGTGATTTCAAGTCGCTAGTCTTGAACAAGTGGCCACCACGTAGGTGGGGCTATGTTCTGGACCATTGGAAATACCAACAAATTGAACTCGCGAAGTGGATGAAAGGGTGGGCTGCGAATCGAAAAGGGGAAACTCGTAGAACTAAAAAGCAGATTGAAGCTGAACTTAAGTAGCTAGATGAAAAAGGGGACCTGGGAGAGCTCTGTGAGTTAGACTGGTCCAGGAGATATAGCTTGGAGGAAGTTCTGTCCAGAATGAACGCTGAAGAAGAGATGTATTGGCAGCGCAGAGGTGGTGAGCACTGGATCCTAAAAGGAGATAACACAACACCTCTTTTTTTCATTCGGTGGCGAATGGAAGAAGGAGGAAAACCGCCATTCTTTCTTTGGAGGAAGAAGGGATTCTCATTGAAGACCCGGAACTTCTAAAGATACATATTACTGAATTTTACAAAGATTTGTTTGGGAAAGTACCAACGTCTAAAGTGAGATTACATCCAGAGCTGTGGAGGAATAGTGGCAGAGTGTCAGCAGAAGACTGTGCGGACTTGGTTAGACCGTTCACGTTGGACGAAGTGAAGATTGCGGTGTTGGAAATGAAATTGAATACGGCGCCTGGTCCAGATGGCTTTCCAGTTATTTTCTACAAAGAATTCTGGCCCAGGTTACAATGTTTGGTGAAAGAAATGATGGATGATCTACATGCAGGGAAGCTGGACCTTGGGAGACTGAATTATGGGGCAATCACTCTCATTCCTAAGGTTAAAAATGCGAATGTGATTAAACAGTACAGACCCATCTGCCTCCTGAACGTCATCTTTAAGATTATTACAAGGATGTTGATGAGCAGGCTTACTTAAGTAGTTGAGAAGGTGGTTCATATCACTCAAACTGCTTTTATTCCTGGGAGGCACATCTTTGAAGGTGTGGTTGTGCTGAGTGAGGTTATTCACGAGTTAAAAAGAACTAATGCGATTGGCATTGTTCTTTAGCTCGACTTCGAGAAAGCTTACGACAAGGTGCAGTGGCCTTTTTTGATGGATGTCTTGCAGAAGAAAGGTTTCTGTGAACAATGGATCAGTTGGATTGCTCTAGCGGTGGAAACAGGCAAAGTCTGCATTAACATAAATGGAGAAGATGGTCAATATTTTAGAACTTACTGCGGCTTCGTCAAGGGGATCCGTTGTCCCCGATCGTGTTTGATATTGTGGGTGATGCTCTTGGGGCTATGATTTCAAATGCAAAGAATTCTGGGCATTTGAGAGGTCTTGTTCCTCATCTGGTTGATGGAGGACTAACCCACTTGCAATATGCTGACTACACTGTGCTTTTTATTGCCAATGTGGAAAGTTCGATTGCAACGATGAAACTCTTGCTGTTGTACTATGAGGCTATGTCTGGTTTAAGAGTGAACTACCAGAAAAGTGAAATCTTAGTGCTGGGTGTTGATCAGGACGAGCAGCGTAGGGTTGCTAACCTGTTTAACTGCGAAATAAGCTCTTTCCCAATGAAATATTTGGGCATGCCGGTTTCGGATAAAAAATTGCTCATTTCGGATTTTGAGTTTGTGTTGGAAAAAATTAAGAAAAAGCTGGGAGGATGGCAGCCGGTCTCCTCTGGAGGGAGGAAGATCCTGATTGATTCATGCCTTAGTAACATGGTAACTTATATCATGGGCTTTTACTTGTTACCTGATGGTATCCACAAAACGGCCGACATGGCGAGGGCTAATTTTTTCTGGGAAGACAAGGAAGAAAAACATAAATACCATATGGTTAAATGGGATGTTATGAGTAAACCAAAAGAGTTTGGAGGTTTGGGTTTTGCTGACAGTAAAACTAGAAACATTTCTCTTTTTGGCTAAGTGGATCATAAAGCTGGAACGCGGAGACCAAGATTTGAATTGTCAAATCCTGCGTAGGAAATATTTGGGTGAAGGGAGTTTTTTCCAGTCAGACCTGTCTGGAGGTTCGCAGTTCTGGAAAGGTTTGCATGCCATTAAAAAGTTTGTGAAGAGAGGTATTGAGTACAAAATAGGGAACGGGAAAAAGATCAATTTCTAGAAAGATGTTTGGCTGGGACAGGTCCCGTTGGGGATCTGCTTTCCTACTCTGTTTTCTCATAGGTCGAATCAGGATGTGCTGGTTGCAGACGTAATAAGACCAGATGGTATACACCTTGACTTTAGAAGATCTTTTGGACCAAACGAAATTGGAGAGTGGGAGGATGACAGGGATATACCTATCGGGTACCCTACCGTGAGGGTACCTGGTGCACGTATCGACTAGGCCCAACTATCAAGAGCCTATGTGAAGCCCATGAAGGAAGGCCCATGAAGAAGGAGTATCCTCCAAGTTAGGCGAAGCCATAGTCAGTTTAGACTTTCCTTACCTGTAATCCGGGTTGGTTGGGAACTCCCGAGACCTAGCCTATTATATAAAGGCTGGGAGGGCTGCCGATCCAGGACACGCACTTTCAGAACCACCGAAACCCTAGCGAGATCAGCATCTCGCCGGGATCCCCTTGTAATCAGCATATACTCTCAGATCAATAACAGACAGGCAGGACGTAGGGGTGTTACCTCCACACGAGGGCCCTGAACCTGGGTAAAAACCTTATCTTGCTTGTCAGCCGACGATACTACCAGCTCTACCACGTTCTCTCCCCCATATTCATAACCCAAGGTCCTTAACCATGGGACTTGATGAGTCTACCCCTCGTCAAGTGGCGCCGTCTGTGGGAAAGAATAGTGCTGGACTCACAGTTTCGCCGGTTCCATCAGAAAACGGCAACTCTCCGACCGCATCTGCAAACGGCAACTCGTCAGCTACATCCACAAACCACAACTCGCCGACTCAGGCGACACACGGCAACTCGCCGACTCGCTCGAAAAGTGGCAGTCCGCCGGCTTCACCAGCAAAAAACGCATCGGTTCCTCTGATGCACTTCGATCCGCACTCACCAGAGCTTCGAGAGACGTTTTCTGGTCTCGAGTCAGGTTTGGATTTAACTGTTGGAGCATTCAATTTTTTCGTAAACAATCTTGGTACACAGGACTTGGCAGATCCACGACAACTCGCGCTGGCCGCACCCGGGGCTCCATCAACTGCGTCCGCCCCGTTGTCGGTTCTCGAAGCCTCCTCACCTGCAACAACCATGTCAACTGGAGAAATCAACGAGTACATGACAAAAGAACTCCAAGGTGAGGAAGCCCAATCAGCGTACCGCAAAAACGATCTCGAGTTTGATCTTCCACTCGACGAGAACTTCGACTTCGGGATCTCCCTCGACGACTTCTACGAACCTGCAATTCATAACGGCAGCAACGTCGACTCTGAGATCTGCACCAACAACAACCTCGACTTTGAGATCCATAACAGTTTCGCTGACACCGAGATGAGCATAGTCGATGAGCACATCAACGACGAGATCCGTCTCGAAGATCTACTCGGCGGGCATACTGACTCTGACATGAGCCTTGATGAAGACGTCGAGTCCATGACGGGAATCGACAGCACATACACGTGCCCGTGGGTAACCCCCATCAGGTTTACGTGGCCATCTCTGCAGAATCATCCGCAGCCGCAGCCTGCCGCAGGCCTACACAATTCCCATGTACGGTAACCATGCCGGATGGGGTCACAACCTTGACAATCACTGCAGAGATGGCGGCAAAAGTAGACAAAGTCATCAAGGAGTGCACAATGATGCCAGCAGATTCAACTCCAGAGGAGATGTTAACCTTTCAGTATTTCAACTGGCAGGAATCGATTCGACTACAAAACTACCGAGCTACACTCGAAGAACGCAAAAGGCAAGCCAGCCTGTCGAGTGCACGAAGGAGACAGCTGTCCCTTAGCTCCACAAGGCAACCAAGCCCAAGACCCAGATCAAGGCTGGCACGTCTCCCAGAAGATGAGAGAGCAGCAATTACTCGCAACTTGTCATTCATGACACACGATGCCGATGGAATCCCGGTACCCGATGGAATCCCGGTACCCAAAACAGCTGAGGGTGCTTTGATCTCCGTGGGTGCTTACCTTAAGGAAATGCAGCCTCCGGCGGACGATCCCAACGCCGCTCTGCATCGCCAACAGATCAAATCACTGGCCCTAGCGGCGAAGGCCATACAGACGGATGCACACTCCAGGAGGGAGTCGAGATCGCCAGATAGCAAGCCCGCGACATGCAACACACGATCGTAGTGGTCGCAGTCGCCCTATAGGGGAAACAAAGGAGAAGCACACGCCGACACAGGTCCAGCAGAAGCAGATCTCGAAGGTCTTCCAGCAGTGACTCATATTCCGACCGGGAACCGGAGCCATGTGGAGCCTTGTGTTTCACTCGACGCATCCGCGAGACACGGATGCCCAAAGGGTTCAAGTTAACATCTGAACAACCCAAGTACAACGGTCGACAGGAACCTTCAGGATGGCTGGAAGACTACAGACTCGCCGTCTCGTGCCAGCGTGGCACGAATACCACGGCAATGCAATACATACGACTCATGCTCGAAAGAACAGCCCGCGACTGGCTCAAGGCGCTACCCCCCGTCGTCATACGACTTGTGGGATCATTTCCGTAGAGACTTCATCAAAAACTTCGAACCTCTCTGTGAGCGACCGAAAACATTCGAAGAACTGAGAGCTTGCACTCAATGATCAGACGAATCGCTGAGATCATACATACGGCAATGGACCGAGATACACAACTCAGTCGGTCCAATATCGGAAGATAGGGCCATGGACGACTTCATCATGGGTCTCGCCAGACGAGATTTCAAAGAAGCACTTGGTCGCGAAAAGCCAACCTCCATGGCGAATCTCATAAAAATCGCGACTGAGTGGGCAGACGGAGAGGACTCTGTGCGAGCATCCCGCGCTTCTCCACCACGCGACAGTCATGACAGCGGTAGTCGAGGCCGTAGAGACTCAAACAGAGATGATCGCGGGCGCAAACGTTCAAAACGCCATTACGACGATGACAGACCCGAGTTCATGGCGGCTAGATACACACAACCCCGTGACGATCAGGACAGAAGCAACCGGAGGCCGGATGATCGACGGGATAGTCGAGACCGCGAACAACGAAGTAGCAGTTACAAAAGGCAAGAGTGGCGAAAGCCGCGTTCCGGTAGCGAGCGCTCATTCGAGGACAAGATGGATGATTATTGCAGATTCCACCTGTTCAAAGGGGATGACGGAAAATTACGCTCCAATCACTCGTTGAGAAACTGCAGAGAATTCGACCAATTGGCGTCTGAGTACATGAATCTCAGAAAGGCGCTAGCCACACCCGCACCTCAGCCAAACCCTGTACCTGCCATAATGGCACCGCAACCACCACCGCAGCCTGGCACAGGCGCACATATTGCGGGTGCAATACAACCTATACATCGGATGGAGGATGATGGGTATATACCCTCAGCCTCAAGGGCAGATATACATGATACAGAAGGGTCGCCCCTCCAACAGGCAGCAGAAACTACTCACTCGACAGGTGAACATGGCTGTCATGGCACCTCCTGCTGTGCCGGAATTTCTGAAGGGATCTGAGACCACTATAAGCTTCAGTCGGGAGGACCATCCCCCAGCTGTAGTTCGACCCAGGCACGCTGCTCTGGTACTCGACGCGCAAATTGGAGGCTACGCCATGACCAAGGTCTTCATGGACGGAGGCAGCGGCATAAACATCATCTTCGCGGACACACTCCGTAAAATGAACAAGTCGGTCAAAAATCTCCCGAAATCCTCAAATACCTTCCACGGTATCGTTCCTGGCAGAGCAGTCAGCCCAGAAGGCACAATACAACTCGACGTCACGTTCGGGGACAAAAGCCACTTCAGGACGGAATCGATTGAGTCCGAGGTCGTCGACTGGAAGTCACAATACCATGCTATCCTTGGACGCCCAACGTTTGCTCGATTCATGGCAGTGCCACATTACGCGTACCTCAAGTTAAAGATGCCAGGACCAAAAGGAGTCATCACTGTCAGTGGGAACTTTCAAAGGTCCGATGCTTGCGACCGCGAGTTTAGCAAAATCTCTGAGACGTTCGGCATGGAAGAGACACTCGCCAATTTGGCGATCTCCAATGATCGCACACTCATGCCGGAACATAAAAAGCTGGCAGTCGACAGATCGTTCAATGCAACAAATGACACAAGGTCACATCAGGTGCACCCGACTGATCCGTCCAAGACAGTCAATATATCGTCGAGTCTGCCTATCGCATAGGAAGGCGCGCTCGTCGAATTCCTCCGTGAGAACTGGGAAATATTTGCGTGGTGTCCAGCCGACATGCCAGGTATTCCCAGGAAGTTCGCCGAGCACTCTCTCCAATTGTTTCCAGATGCCAAGCCAGTCAAGCAAACAATGCACCGAATCTTCGGCCCAAAACAAACCGCCGTCGAGTCTGAGGTTGACAGGCTACTCGCGGCAGGGTTCATCAGAGAAATCAAGAAATCACAATGGGTGGCCAACCCCGTACTTGTAGAGAAGAAGCACACGGATATACTCCGAATGTGCGTGGACTTCACGGCCCTCAACAAATACTGTCCAAAGGATCACTTTCCACAACCTCGAATCGACCAGATCGTCGACTCCACCGCCGGATGCGCATGACTATCCTTCCTGGATGCTTACTCAGGTTACCACCAGATAAGGATGAAGGAAGAAGATGAAGAAAAAACGGCGTTCATAACCCCACTCGGGGTCTACTGCTACACAACCATGCCCTTTGGGCTCAAAAACACGGGTGCAACATACCAGCGCATGATGCAAGATTGACTCAAAAAGCAGATCGGACGAAACGTCCAAGTCTACGTGGACGACATTGTTATCACAACAAGGGAAGAAAATACACTACTCGATGACCTGAGAGAGACGTTCGCTAACCTCAATCGTTTCCACATCAAGCTCAATCCTAAGAAGTGTACGTTCGGCGTACCAGCTGGGCAGCTCTTGGGGTATCTAGTTTCCGCTCGTGGAATAGAAGCAGACCCGGAGAAAATACAGGCCATCCTGACAATGCAAAGGCCTTCAAAGCTTCATGATGTGCAAAAGTTAGCAGGTCGAGTGGCCGCACTCAGCCGCTTCATCAGCAAACTAGGCGAAAAAACACTGCTGTTCTATCGACTGATGAAGAAAGCAGACAAGTTCGAGTGGACCCCGGAAGCCGAAGCAGCCTTCACGGATCTCAAGCGAATCCTCACAAGCCCTCCGGTCCTCGTCGCACCTAAAGAACGGGAACCGCTATACCTATATGTCTGGCTACAAACAGGGTGGTGAGTACCGTACTGGTGGTCGAACGCATGGAGGAGGGACACGCCCAAAGCATACAGCGCCCAGTTTATTACTTGAGCGAGGTCCTCTCCACATCAAAACAGCGATACCCGCATTATCAAAAGCTGGCTTACGCCGTCTTCATTTCATCAAGGAAATTGACGCACTACTTCGCAGAACACCCGATTACTGTGGTGAGTAACTCAGCAATCAGAGATATTCTCTAAAATCCCAACGCAACTGGGAGAGTCGCAAAATGGCCTATCGAGCTAGCACCAAGGGACATCCGGTACGAACACCCGAAAGCCATCAAAGCACAAGTCTTACCCGACTTCACAACCGAGTGGATAGAAGCTCAATTGCCTGGAGCGCCAGATGTGTCCAACTCATGGACCATGTACTTCGATGGGTCCAAGAAAAATGAAGGTGCAGGCGCAGAAGTCATCCTCATATCACCAAAATGAGACAAGCTCCGCTATGTCCTGCAAATGGGATTAAAGTCACCATCAAACAATGAAGCCGAGTACGAGGCCTTGATCCATGGCATGCGGATGGCCAAAGCACTCGGGTGCACTCGACTTATGATCTACGGTGACTCGAATCTGGTGGTACAGCAAACAATGAAGGCCTGCGATGCCATAGCAGACAACATGATCGCCTACCGTGACCTGTACAACACACTGGAGGGCAGCTTCGATGGCTGCGAGTTACGGCACATAGGAAGAGAAAGCAACGAAGAAGCAGACATGCTAGCCAACTTAGGCTCCACTGGCGCGCAAGTTCCACCTGGTGTCTTCCTCGAGCGCATTGGGCACAGATCCATCAAGGAAAAACGAGCACCACCTGCATCGACTGCACCAGCCAAGAGCAAAATACCCAGCATAGAGGACCCGCCAGTCGTGTCGTGGGTTTGTCACGTCAGGTGTCATAGATGACTTCGTAGGTGTGGGATTACGCGAGTCAAGCATCTCCGAGCTTGGGATCGCAGGAACAAAGATCAACACAGATTTACCCAGGTTCGGCCCCCTCAATGTGAGGTAAAAGACCTACTTCCTGCCTACCCTAGATTGGTATTGATATGATAATCGAGGTGTTACAATGGAGGCGATCCGATCTGGTACTCGCCGTATGAGCTAGGGTTTAGGGCTTGATAGCTTGACCCCGTCTAAGTCCTGCGAGTCCTCTTTATATACACAGAGGCTCGTCAGGTTACAAGAGTTCTACACGAAGCCTGATTATCTTTCTTGTCTTCCAAGGCAAGTTTGCACCGACCTTCTGGAACTTTCCTTTATGGAGTCGCGATGCGAGATTGGCCCATCTTTCACGTGGCCCAACAATGATAGCGCAGCCTTAAGTCGCGGGTTAATCATTCCCCCGACATTAGCCCCCAAGCGTGGCCTGAACTTCATAGTATTTCTTGATCTTGAATGTTTAGGCCGCGCTTTTCCTTATTTCGCGACTTATAATTGTGCAGGATTGGCCTTGACTCGCACCTGGAAGATCATCTGACTTCGTGAGCTTCTTTGTTAGAGTAGCCTGATAGCTTCAGAACTTGATGACGATCCATCTTCAAATTTTTGATGATAATATGATGTAGCCCCCAAGGATTGAGAGGATGTAACGTGGTAATCATCTCAATTCTTCTCAGAGAATTCTGAAGGTCATCACCTGTAACTTGATATCATGAATAAAACAATTGTTAAGATACAAGTAATTGTAATTGGTGTTGCCGTACTATAAGCAGTACATCGACCTCTAGTTAGGCCATCTGAATCCTTAAGTGGGCACTCGCGCGACTCAGTATTTCCTAGGAACATGTGTGTTCAGGGTCGAGAGCGGCCATGATAGGCAATCAAGCTCGATTGACGCCACACCCCAGTACTTTGGCCACATAATGCGAGTAGCAATCCAACTTAAGGTAAATTTGATAATTGCCAATAAATTGGCTGTTTCAGGGTAACAAAGACCCCAAGAAACATAATGATATTGCCATGATAGGCTAAGCTATGATAAGCTTTGATTATGATGACACATAAGGTCGCGCCTTGGTGGCAACCGAGTGTTATACATAGGGTTGGATCGCGCGTAGGTGGCGATCCATGGTGATACATGGGGTCGGTCGCGCCTAGGTGGCGACCAGAATGATACAAAGTTTACGGCCGCGCCTAGGTGGCAGCCGGTTTCTGATACAAGGGTCGATCGCGCCTGGGTGGCGATCAGATGTTGCATAGGTCGCGCCTAGGTGGCGACCAAAGTTGAAGTTCTAGCCCTGAGTGGCTGTGATGATACTCAGCTATAAAGCTGGAAAGGATGATGCTTGGCTCTGATTAGCCTTTTCTTATGTATAGTACGGTCGCAGGTGTGCGACGTTCCAAGGGCGAGGTGCCTCGAGACGATCCTCGAAATCATGGCGTTCGCTGCTTTCTTCCCTTACATCCAGCAGATAGTACGACCCATTGTTTAGCTTCTTGCTGATGATGTAGGGTCCTTCCCATGGAGAGGACAGCTTATGCATTCCCTTGTGATCTTGTTTAAGTCGCAGTACTAGGTCGCCTTCTTGAAAGGTGCGGGTTTTGATGCGTCTGGCATGATAGCGTCGCAAGTCTTGTTGATATACCGCTGACCTTGATGCTGCCAAGTCTCTAACCTCTTCTAATGTGTCCACCGAGTCTTGCCGAGCTATCTCATTATCTGTCTCGATGTAAGCCGCAACTCTTGGTGAATCATGTATGATGTCGCTGGGCATGACTGCTTCTGCTCCATAGACCATGAAATATGGTGTAAATCCTGTGGATCTGTTAGGGGTTGTTCTTAAGCTCCACAGTACTGCTGGCAATTCTTCCACCCAACATCCTGGAGATGCTTCGACCTTTTCAATAAGGCGCGGCTTAATTCCATGGAGAATTTCCTGGTTAGCTCGCTCAGCTTGTCCATTGCTCTGCGGGTGTGCTACTGACGTGAGGTCCAATCTTATCCCATTGTCTGCGCAAAATATCTGTGTAGCCCCTTCAGAGGTGTTGCTCCCATTGTCTGTAATGATACTATGGGGGTACCCGAAGCGGAATATGACCTTCTTCAAGAACTTGACTGCTGTTTCAGCCTCGCAATCTCCCACAGGTTCTGCTTCTATCCACTTTGTGAATTTGTCCACCATGACCAGGAGGTGAGTTTTTCCGTTTGAAGACCGTCTGAAGGGCCCTACCATGTCAAAACCCCATACGGCAAAAGGCCATGTGATGGGTATTGTGCGAAGTGCTTGAGCTGGCATATGATCTTGCCTAGCGTATCTTTGACATCCGTCGCACACTCTGACAATTTGCTCTGCATCTGCTAATGCTGTTAACCAGAAGAATCCATGTCGGAACGCCTTTGCCACCAAAGATCTTGACGAAGCATGATGGCCACAATCGCCTGAATGAATTTCGTGCAAGATTTTTCGTCCCTCTTCTGGTGAGACACATCTTTGGAATGCTCCTGACACGCTGCGCTTGTATAATTCGTTGTTGATGATTGTATAGGCCTTTGATCGTCGTATGATTTTGCGCGCCTCAATCTCATCGTCTGGCAGCACTCCGCGACTTAAATATGCCATGTATGGCTCTGTCCATCCTGGCTGTTCATGCAGGGCTGCGACTAAAGTTGAATCGTCCTCTGGCTCTGCAATGTCAATCTCTGCTGGAGGTTTGACTGATGGATTGTGCAGTTCATCCAGGAAAACATTGGGTGGGACTGACTGTCTGTTGGATCCAAGCCGAGACAGGGCATCTGCAGCTTCGTTTTGTCTCCGATCAATATGTTCAACTTGGTATCCAGTGAAATGTCCAGCAATTCTGTCCACCTCTCTTCTATATGCAGCCATGTTCGCATCCTTGCTGTCCCACGTTCCAGAGACCTGCTGTGCCACCAAGTCTGAATCGCCAAAACAGCGTATGCGACTGATGTTCATCTCCTTTGCTATACGTAGACCATGAAGCAGTGCCTCGTACTCCGCCACGTTATTTGTGCAGTTGAAGTGTATCTGTAGCACATACCGCAGCTTGTCTCCCTTGGGAGATGTTAGAACAACTCCAGCCCCCGAGCCTTGCAACTGTCTTGACCCATCAAAATGCATGGTCCAGTATTTGGTTTCTGCCATGCTAGGAGCGACTTGGATTTCTGTCCAATCGTTAATAAAATCTGCAAGGGCTTGCGACTTAATTGATGTGCGCGGCTCGTAGCTGATGTGATGTGGTCCCAACTCGATCGCCCACTTAGCGACTCTTCCAGTAGCTTCTCGATTACGGATGATATCTGCCAACGGTGCTGAACTAACCACAGTTATTGGATGTTCTTGGAAGTAGTGCTTCAGCTTGCGACTCGCCATGAACACTCCAAACACCAACTTCTGCCACTGTGGGTAACGCTGTTTGGAAGCTGTGAGGACTTCGCTCACGTAATATACTGGTCTCTGGACAGGGTATTCCTTTCCGGGTTCTTGTCTCTCCACAACCATGACAGCGCTCACAGCACGGGAATTTGCCGCTATGTATAGTAGCATGGGCTCTTTATCCTTTGGAGCCGCCAGAACTGGAGCATTTGTCAATTGATGTTTCAAGGCTGTCAGAGCTTCGTCGGCCTCTGCGTCCCAAACGAAGGTGTCTGATTTTTTCAACAGTCTGTACAAAGGTAGTGCTTTCTCTCCCAATCTTGATATAAAGCGACTCAAAGCTGCTACGCATCCGGTAAGTCGCTGCACATCTTTTATCTTTTCTGGTTTTTGGAGATCCATCACTGCCTTTATCTTATCAGGGTTGGCCTCAATGCCTCTTTCTGATACTATGAATCCTAATAGCTTTCCTGCTGGTACTCCAAAGACGCACTTTGTGGGGTTGAGCTTCATGTTGTATTTTCTGAGATTTGTGAATGTCTCTGCCAGATCACTAATAAGATCCTGGCTAACTTGCGACTTAACCACAATATCATCCACGTAGGCGTGAACGTTGCGACCTATTTGCTCATGTAGACAATTCTGAATGCATCTTTGGTAAGTCGCACCTGCGTTCTTCAACCCAAAGGGCATGCTGACATAACAAAAAGCTCCAAAGGGTGTGATGAAGGACGTCTTTTCTTGGTCCTCCCTCTTCATCTTGATTTGATGGTAGCCTGAATAGGCGTCCAAAAAGCATAACAGCTCGCACCCAGCAGTTGAATCAATCACTTGGTCGATTCGCGGCAAAGCAAATGGATCCTTTGGACAAGCTTTGTTAAGACTGGTGTAATCAACGCACATTCGCCACGTACCGTTCTTTTTCATAACCAATACTGGGTTTGCCACCCATTCCGGATGGTATACCTCCGTGATGAATCCTGCAGCCAGCAAGCGAGCTATTTCCTCTCCTATTGCCTTTCTCCTATCATCGTGGAAACGCCGTAGTGGCTGCTTCACTGGTTTAGCCGCAGGGTTCACTTTGAGGCTATGTTCTGCTAATTCTCTTGGTACCCCTGGCATATCTGACGGCTTCCATGCGAAGATGTCCTTATTTTCCTGGAGAAAAGCGACGAGGGCCTTCTCCTGCTCTTCTTCCATGTGTGCTCCAATGCTGGTTTGCTTGGATGAGTCGCCAGGAACAAGATTTATCTGCTTAGTGTCCTGGGCCGCTTTGAATTTCATTGGTGGCTCGGCAGATGGCGTGGTAACTACACTCATGTCGTTTGGGTCCACCTGCGACTTATAACCTTTTAGCTCTTCCGCGGCACAGGCGGATTCTGCGAAGGCCGCATCTCCCTTTTCACATTCTATCGCTTTTTCTCTATCTCCGTACACTGTGATGACCCCTTTTGGTCCTGGTATCTTCAACTGTAGGTACACGTAGCATGGCCTGGCCATAAACTTAGCAAAGGCCGTTCTTCCAAACAAGGCGTGATATGGGCTTTGGAATTTTACCACTTCGAAGCATAGGAATTCGCTTCTAAAGTTCTCTTCTGTCCCAAAAGTTACCCCTAGGGTTATTTTCCCCGCTGGCCGTGCGGACCTTCCTGGGACAATGCCGTGAAACACTGTTGACGTGGGCTGCAGGCTGGAATCCTTGAGTCCTAGACGCTGGAACGTATCGTAGTACAAGATATTAATGCTGCTTCCTCCATCCATAAGCACTTTGGTCAGCTTGTATCCTGCAACGTACGGTGCCACAACCAGCGCCAACTTGCCAGGTTCCCGTACTTGTGGCGGGTGATCGTCGCGACTCCAGGTTACTGTTTCTGACCACCTTAACCAATTGGGTGTTGCTGGTATCACGGCGTTCACCTGCTGACTTCTGCGGCTCAATTTCTCTTCCCTTTTGGAGGTATCGATAACTATTGTGTGATACTGCCCCGTTTGCCTGGGGTTACTCGCGCCGTGCTGCCCAATATTTGTGTTATGAGCCGCACTAGGGTTTCCTTCATGGGAATTCCCCCCGTTGTGTTGGCTCTCTTCTTTCCACTTCTTGTAATAGTGGCATTGCGCCTTGGTATGGTCCGCTGGCCGTCCATCACCTGTCGCATGAAGGTCGCATGGCCGGTTGAAAACTTCTTGCATATTGATTGGACGGGAGCCGTATCCTCGACCCCTTCCACGCTGGCCTCTGAATCCTCCACGCGCATTGGCGACGAGCCCTGAGTGACCATCTTCGTTTTTGCGTTTGTTTTGATTCGCGTTGTTGTGGCTTGTTTGCTGCTGCTGGGGCTTGTTGGAGTTTTTCTTTCCTTTGGCAGCAACCTCCTCTTCTTCTCCGTCTGACGCGTCTCTGGTTTTATCTGAGCCGGCATATTTGTTAGCCGCAGCCATCACCTCGCTGAGGCTCTTGACTTTATCCTTCATGCGACCCAGCTTATGAATCAGCGGCTCGAACTTGCAGTTTTTCTCCATCACCAGGACGGCTGAGCTTGGTGGTATATTATCTGAGGAGTGTATTATTTCTGCCACCCTTTTCATCCAATGGCGACTTGACTCGCCTTCCTTCTGGACACAACGCTCTAGATCTTCTATATTGCAGAGTCGTTTGCAAGTTCCTTGGAAGTTCTTAACGAAGGCATCCTTCAGTTCCTCCCAAGTATTTATAGAGTTGGGAGGCAAATTTTGCAGCCATATGTGCGCTGCACCTTCTAGCATCATGTTGAGGTACCTTGCACATATTTCCTCTGAGGCGTTCAAAATGCTCATCCCCATCTCGTAATTGTTCAGCCAGGTGGTTGGATCCATGCTGGCGTTGTAGTTTGCCACCTTGCGTGGCCCTTTGAAATCTTCAGGAAAAGGTTCCGATCTGATCCTTTCAGTGAAACACCGGTCCCTTGAGTCGCGAGGACAGGGCTGTGGGCGCGCCCGCGGGGTTATCTGCGGGCCGCGTTTGCACCACTGGCATATTCGCCTGCGCTTCTGCGACTTGCTCCTGCTGCCTCTGTGCGACTCCTGATACGTTCTCTGGTGGCCTGCTTTGGACGCTTCTTTCTGCTGCAATCCTGTGATTGGCTGGTACGAGGGGCAGCTGTGCTTCGGCTTCCGCCCTATTGGCTTGTTGCAGGACTGCCGTACTTAGCATCTGAATCGCGCGCCGCGCCTCAGCATTGACCGGGTCATCGCCTGTTGGTACCATCTGAGTCAAGATATTAGCCGCAGCATACATATTATCGACAGGGTTCTGGTAATGGCCCTGCGGGGTGTGAAACCTCCTTGGTTGTTGCTGGGTCTCTTGATTTGGTGGTACCCTTCCTTCCGCAGTCGTCTGGATTCCCGTTCCCGCGGCTGGAGTGAGCGGGATTTCCACTGTTGGTTGAGTCGCGCGCAGTTGTGTTTGCGGGTCAACCTGTCGTTGAGTCGCAGCCAGCGCGGCTACTCTCTGCCGCTCCTGTTGGATTCCTTGGTTTATCTGATCGAGCCTGCGGCGCTCTTCTTCCATCCTTCGAACCTCATACAGGAGCTCGGCCCTGGCGGCCTCAATTTCTGTTGCACGGAGGGCGGCGTTCGTGGCTGACACGGGGACAAGAAGTGGGTTGCTTGGGGGTGCCGATGCCTCGGTTTCTCCAGCAGTTCCTGATGCGCCTGCTCCTCCGGTCGTGTAAACCGCGACTTGCGCCGTCTCTCGATCTGGTGATAATGCGATTTCTGGTGGGTAACCCCAGCAACTTTCTTCAAAGGCAGGTATAATGGACCCAAACTCTTGCGAGTCCATGCTTTCACGGATTCTTCCCCATCATCGGCGACTTCTTCTACTGAATCGCCTTCTTGGACCGAGCTAATGGACCTGCCACCGATGAAGACGAAGACGTTGATGGATCCAAACGGGATGACGTGGCCGGTCTCCAAGTAATCTGCTTCCGGCCCCCAGCTTGAATCGTCGATGAGGGGTGTGCCATTGACCGTGATGATACGGCCAACAACAAGATCTTCAGCTCCCTTCATGGATCCTGCGCGGAACGTGACGCTCTTGACCGCAGGCCCCACGGTGGGCGCCAACTGTCGTGGGTTTGTCACGTCAGGTGTCATAGATGACTTCGTAGGTGTGGGATTACGCGAGTCAAGCATCTCCGAGCTTGGGATCGCAGGAACAAAGATCAACACAGATTTACCCAGGTTCGGCCCCCTCAATGTGAGGTAAAAGACCTACTTCCTGCCTACCCTAGATTGGTATTGATATGATAATCGAGGTGTTACAATGGAGGCGATCCGATCTGGTCCTCGCCGTATGAGCTAGGGTTTAGGGCTTGATAGCTTGACCCCGTCTAAGTCCTACGAGTCCTCTTTATATACATAGAGGCTCGTCAGGTTACAAGAGTTCTACACGAAGCCTGATTATCTTCTTGTCTTCCAAGGCAAGTTTGCACCGACCTTCTGGAACTTTCCTTTATGGAGTCGCGATGCGAGATTGGCCCATCTTTCACGTGGCCCAACAATGATAGCGCAGCCTTAAGTCGTGGGTTAATCATTCCCCCGAGAAGTCGAGTTACTCCTCATCGAGCCAACTTGGACTCAACCTTTTCTGGCGTACATACTCCGCAACGAGCTACCAGACGACATAACCGAGACCCAGCGCGTCACTCGACGGTCCAAAGCATACACCGTCATCAACGGCGAGTTATACAAATGCAGCATATCAGGTATGTTCCAACGGTGCATCGCATTCGAAGATGGCCAAGCCATACTTCGAGATATTCATGCAGGTACTTGCGGGCATCACGCCAGCAGTCGATCACTCGTAGCCAAAGCCTTTCAGGCAGGTTTTTACTGGCCCACAACACTCAAGGATGCAGAGGACATAGTCAAAAGGTGCATTGGCTGTCAAAAATTCGCAATAAAGCCACACGCACCCGCATCAGCATTGAAGACCATACCGTTGGCCTGGCCTTTCGCCCAATGGGGGCTCGATATGGTTGGGCCACTCAAAAAATCTTCGCATGGCGGGTACACTCACCTCCCGGTGGCAATCGACAAGTTCACGAAGTGGATCGAGGCAGTCCCCATCACAAATTCGACTGCTACTACGACAGTTAACTTCATAAAGACCATCATCTACCGCTTTGGTGTCCCAAACAGTATCATCACTGACAACGGCACAAACTTCACGGCTGAAGAGTTCTGTTCCTTCTGCAAAGAGCAAAGTATCACGCTCAACTATGCATCCGTGGCACACCCGCAGTCCAATGGCCAAGTCAAAAAAGCCAATGGGCTCGTGTGCAGCGGAATCAAGAAACGCCTCCTGGTGCCACTCAAAAGAGCGCGGGTGCTTGGGTCGAAGAGCTTCCGTCGGTACTTTGGAGCTTGCGTACAACTCCTAATGCCTCAACACAATTCGCACCATTTTTTATGGTCTATGGCGCAGAGACAATCCTGCCATCCGACGTGAAGTTCGACACACCAAGGGTGGCAGCATACAACGAAGACAATGCAGAAGAAGCACTCGAAGATGCAGTCGACTTGCTCGAAGAAGCACGCAATACGGCCCTCGCCCGCACAGCTGTTTACCAGCAGGATCTCCGCAACTACCACAGCCGTCGACTGCGCACCAGGTCCTTCGTGGTTGACGACTTGGTACTACGGCTAAAACAGAAGAAGGTGCACAAGCTCGCCTCCCATGGGTGGGACCCTTCATCATCACCGAAGTCCTCGGCAGTGGCGCATACAGACTGAAGCACGCGAAGACAGGCGAACTTTCGCACAATCTTGGAACGTTGCGCACCTGCGCCGTTGCTATGCTAAGAGTGCTCATAGTCATACAATGTAATAGGCGATATGTCGGATGGCTGCAGGTTTCAGACGCGCTCTTTTCCTTACCAGGGTACCTAAGGGGACTGGAAGGTTTTTAATGAGGCGGCCTGCAGCTTAACATTCAAAAGTGGAATATAATCAATGTTCCTCCTGTCTCTCTATGTTTACTATTCGCATAACTCATATCTTAACCGCACCTGAACACTCGGGGGTTGCGTTATAAAAAACACGAGCTTTCGCTCCTACAGAACATAACACCTTAGCCGCACCCGAACACTCGGGGGCTGCGTCACGAAGGTCAAAACAACAGATGCAAAAACTTCGAAGCCGCACTTGAATACTCGGGGGCTGTGCAATTATTACTTCACAATCAACACATATTTCATAAACCCCACTCGATGGACTCGGGGGCTGCGGAAATGCAATAATAACAAACTTGTATTATATACGCAAGGCAAATTCACACTCGGGGGCTGCCCCCCATGCAACAATTACACTCGCAAGTCACTTTAACCCTCGGGCTCCTCCTTGATGGGCAACATAGGACCACAAAGTTGGGCGTGAGTACGCTCGACTAACATTTCCGCGGAAAGAACGGTGCCATCCAGATCTTCCTGGGCCAAAGTTGCCCCAATTGCGGGTGGCGGTAGCACCAAAGTTGGACGTCTACTCCGAACATATGCCATCGCTGCGTTTGCTCTAACCACAAGCTTCTGGGTAAGCAGCTCCCGGATAGGACCTGCCTGACGAAAAATATCCAGCAAGGCGTGGATTCCTTATGGTTGTGGTCCCGTAGGAAAAAGGGTCTCGTTGAGACGAATGAAGGCCTTCCTGCACAATTCGAGTAGCTGAGCACTCCGCCAAGCACGATCCTTCAACGTAGCGAGTGTACGCGCATGGAACCTATCAAGCCAAAAGTGTTGACGACCAGTTGTCGGGTTGTCAACGACACTGTCCAAACGCTCCTCAACACGGGCCCGCTCTGCTTGGAAGTCAACAACAAAGCCTGCAAAACATACACGTTGAGTCAAAAAAGGAAAGGACTCAGCAAAAAAAAATGTAAACAAGGCAAGGATCGCACTCACACTCGAGTTGTCTGTTTACAAGCTCCATCTCTCCAAGCGCATAATCCTCTCGTTGGGTGGCCAAAACTGGTCTCATTTTCAGCATCTTCAGCTCGTTTTGGGCACTATTTAGGTCAAAAGTGTTGACGACCAGTTGTCGGGTTGTCAACGACACTGTCCAAACGCTCCTCAACACGGGCCCGCTCTGCTTGGAAGTCAACAACAAAGCCTGCAAAACATACACGTTGAGTCAAAAAAGGAAAGGACTCAGCAAAAAAAAAATGTAAACAAGGCAAGGATCGCACTCACACTCGAGTTGTCTGTTTACAAGCTCCATCTCTCCAAGCGCATAATCCTCTCGTTGGGTGGCCAAAACTGGTCTCATTTTCAGCATCTTCAGCTCGTTTTGGGCACTATTTAGGTCTTGCTCCATTCTCACAAATTGAGTTTTCATATACTCCATTACTTTGGCATCATTTGCCACCTGAGCTTGTGACCGGGTGGCAGTTTGAGGCTGCGAGAAACCGACTGGCGTATCGGGTTCACATGACTGTTCAAAACATATCCATCACAAAAATTTCATGTCAGGAAGGGAAAAATCCAGTGCATAACTTAGGTGTGCTAAGTATCACATAGCCTTGCAGGCGAAAACGCAAATGGATTCAAAGGAAACATCCATACAAGTGTATCAAAAGCACACGCGTACTCCCGCGATTAAAGGTATCTTTACAGAGCATAAAAATAGGTGCAGCCGTCCTAAGCCTAAGACGCAGACTCCGACCTAGCCCTACGCGCGCGGGCGGCAACCTCTGCTGACCGGCGCTCCATGGTAGACATAAAAGTTTCGGCCAGTCGCGCGGCTGGCTCGCTAACTCCCTTCAGAGACACCAGTTTCCCGTCTGGCTTCCGAGGGAAATCAGACAGTGCTGCCTCGTAGTCAACCTCTATCCCGTGACCTAAAAGGAGCTTGAGGGTTGACTCCGAGCCGCGTACCGTGAGGGTGCGAGCAAAACTCGCCATGGTTGAAATCCCCGGGCCAAGGACGTCGGCGAAGCCATCCATAGTCAACGGCAGTTCACCTGACGGGAACACGCCTTTGTATATGGCGCCGAGGGTGCTCGCAGACTTGGCGAGTGCATCCTTCGCGTGGGTGCACATGGCGCCAAGGTCACCTATCACCTGGTCGAGTGACAACACGTCACCGATCACGTCCGCAGGTGGTGACGCACCAATAGCTCCTTTAACAAAGATCACAAAGAGCAAAAATTATTACATAACACTTAGCTGTTACACAAACACGTCAAAGGGAAACGATACTAACCTCCCACGTCTCAGACAAGGCCAGCCAGTCGCTCAGCATATCCTCTCTCGCGCCCGGCGGCCGAGTCTTTGGCAACATCCAATGCCTTCTTTGACTCAGCGCGCTGCGCGGCGAGTGCCTCTTCCAGCTCCTTCACGCGTGACTCAGCCGATGTCTTGTTACCTGACGCAGCCGGCATAATGTAATTCATAATCGACAAAGTACAGGGGTGCAACAGAGTTTCAACAACAAAACAAACTTACGGCTGAGTTGCTCCAGGTCAGCACGTAGTCTGTCCCTCTCCTGCTCCACCTGGACATAGGCCTTGCCTGATTCCGCCAGGTTGCGGTAGAAGGGCTGCAAGCACATGCAGCTAGCATAAGTTCCATACAAACGGTCCAATGTGTGCGGACTAGGCAAACAGACACTTACATGGTCCATCCAAGACGTGGCAGATGTCCTGATCTCCAGGGTCGCAGCACTCGCAACCTTGGTCGACTCCATGGCAGTAGCCGTGGTCACTGGTTGGATGACCTCGGGTGCAACAGGAGAAGCATCCGGGTGATCCGGAGTCACAATTTTGTCGACTGGAGGACTCGAGGGACGCTCCGTCTCAGCGCTACGAATGACAAAAGGAAAAACAACTTCAGCACAAGTATGACGAAGCAGAAACTTCCATACAATACGCAAATAAACAAACCTACGCTCTTCCTCCTCCTCACTGTCGAGGTCTTCAAAGTTTGGGCCTCCCAAAAGTAGCGCCCCACTCGACTGTGGAGGGGATATTTAGCTCAATGGGCATACCGTCAAGGGAGCGGCTTTGGCAGCAGGTGGTGAGCCCGAGTCTCCGTCATCCCCCAAGTCATGTTCCTTCGCGGGAGAACACATAGAGGAGGATAACCCTTTAACCACGCGACGCCGCTTGGAAGTGGAGGCCTCGATTTCATGGTCAGACGCGGGTGACTCCTCAGTTTGTACCTCGTCTGCTGCTTCCTCTTCGACTCCTTCCAGACGAGAAGTGGTGGCGGGCGGGACCGGCGACTCATCTCCCTTTGCTTCCACTTCCTGCAACTGTGTTTCTTCAGTCGGGCCATTCTCTGGCAGAGGAGGAAGAGAAGATGCAGTCGAGTGACCCTGCATATCACACATAATAGCTACAAGTTTGAAGTCGCAAAAACAAGCGAGGGCAAAACCCGACGACAAAAAAGTATAAGCTGTACTAACCTCAGGCAAAGGATTGTCCACCCCATATGGTGTGACAGGGCAGTCGACGTTGCACGGATCAGATGCCTTGAGACTGGTGATGGACCGCACATGCGACGCCAGCTCGTTCTTTGACAGCTCCTCTTGGCTCATCTGACTGGAGTCGAGCACACCCTCATATTGCCACATGGGGTGCGCTCGGGCGCGGATTGGCCACACCCGCCTATTCACGAAGGTGGCCATCAGATGCACGCCGGTGACCTTACCCAGCAGACCTCTAATCTGAGTCAGCAAAGGCTCCACCTCCGCCAGTTCTTCAGCCGAGAGCTGATGGTTCCACGCATTGGTCCTCGCAAATGAACTCGCAGTCGAAAAAGCGGTGACTCCGTCCTGCTCGACGCGGACGTAGAACCATCCCTTTCTCCACCCTTGCGCGGAGTCGACTGGCTTCAGGGCAAAGTAGCGGGTGTCGCTGCGCACCTGGATCCCGCAGCCGCCCAGAGGGTAGGTGCGGCCGCCTCCCCTGTTCGGCCGCGCAAGGAAGATGGCCTTCCATAATGCCCAGCTAGGGGCAACTCCCAGAAAACATTCACAAAGCGTGATGAAACACGCAATGTGCAGAATACCATTAGGGGTGAAATCATGGATTTGCACCCCATAGGCATACATCAAACCACGAACAAAATCGTGGATGGGGAATCCAAACCCCCTAGTCAAAAACTCCGCAAAACAGACGCGCTCGTTGGTGCGAGGTTCAGGGAGTACCTCCTTGGGCGATGGCGCGCGGACAGCCAGTTGGTCTGCGGGAGGCAGCAAACCCTCCTCGCGGAACTTGTTGAGGTGGGTGTCCTTGATCGAGGACTTCACCCAGTCCCCGCTGCTCTTCTTCAGGCCGGCGGTGGATGCAGACGCGCTCGTCGCGCCTTTCTTCACCTTCACAATGGCAGCGTCAGGCGCGGCGGAAGCCATGGCCGCCGTGGCGCGCTTGGAGCCTGCACCCTTCTTCATGGTCAATGGGTGGATGGACGAAGCGCAGC
Source organism: Poa pratensis (assembly GCA_947311845.1). Lineage (NCBI taxonomy): Eukaryota > Viridiplantae > Streptophyta > Magnoliopsida > Poales > Poaceae > Poa > Poa pratensis. The sequence continues at coordinate 51,115,667 of CAMZMU010000063.1, forward strand.
GAGCTTGAGCGCAAGAACAATGGAGCAGAAGCGCAAGGAGGAAGATGAGATGGAAGCGGCGCAGGAGGCAAATGGCAAGTAAAAAATCTGCCGGTGCCGCTCTTCCTATTTACCGCAAGTCAAAAACAATCACTACCGTCAATCCACCATCGCGCGCCCCACGTAGGATCCTGCCGTACACGTGGCGGCCACGGAGGGCAACCGTCGCCGGCCACTCCATCCACTACGCACGGGAATCTAGGAATCATCATCATATCCCGTGAAAAACGCGCCAGAGTGGTCAAATCAAGTCCAAACGGCACCGTCCTCGGTCAGCACTGCATAACGGGCCCACGCGTATGTCGTGTCCCATCGGTCATACCAAGCATGCCACCGCTTGTCAGAAGTTGCTGTCGCGTAATGCGTCATTGTTGACGTTACTTCAGTTTGTACGACTGGCATGCAAAGACATAAAAGTCGCACGATAGTTTCTTAGACTGATACCACGTAAGTCTTTCGATTGGTCTTTCGACTGAGATAAAAGATGACAGTCGATGGTTCTTCGGCTGAAGCAAAGAACTCCCATCGGGAGCGTATCAAAAAATTTCTTCGACTAACATATACAGGATAAAAAGATTTTGAGATTATCCTCCATTGCAAACAATAAAGCACAATCTCGGGGGCCACTCCCATCGGGAGCGCTGTCACGCACCCGATAGAATAATGGCAAAGGATCAGTCGACAAAGACTCGACTCAGATGACATAGCAACATATAATCATACACGAAAAATTCCCGAGTTGCGTCCGCCGCAAATAACCTCGGATGCTGCTTGCATAAGTGCAAAGGTAAGACCCGCCGATCAGTCGAGCTGGGCTAGGGACTGCTCCAGCAGCGTTAATCCTTAAAACTTTCCGTGTCAGCAGACATGATGAAAAATCCTGACGGACGCGTTGGGTAATCTCAAAGTTATACTGCAGTTTGATTCAGTAAGACCTCAACGGCCTGAGTCGAGTCTGACCAGTCTGTTCCAGATTCGAGTCCGGGGACTCGAGTTTGATTGAAAGCTAGCAAGGTTTTGCCCGAATATGCAGTTAACCGGTCCCGATCCGTCGTGTGTACCGGGCCTACTAAGCTATTATCCTTGATTATCAAAAGCAAAATCCGTAGTCGATGAAATACTCGACATAGTCAACATGTGATATTCATACAGGAATTCCAATTATAAAAAACACATATGCAAAGAATATGACGTGCACAGATGAATGAGTCCATGCCTGATTCTCTGAGTCAGACAAGTACTCGGGGGCTACTGATAGGGATATACCTATCGGGTACCCTACCGTGAGGGTACCTGGTGCACGTATCGACTAGGCCCAACTATCAAGAGCCTATGTGTGAAGCCCATGAAGGAAGGCCCATGAAGAAGGAGTATCCTCCAAGTTAGGCGAAGCCATAGTCGGTTTAGACTTTCCTTACCTGTAATCCGGGTCGGTTGGGAACTCCCGAGACCTAGCCTATTATATAAAGGCTGAGAGGGATGCCGATCCAGGACACGCACTTTCAGAACCACCGAAACCCTAGCGAGATCAGTATCTCGTCGGCATCCCCTTGTAATCAGCATATACTCTCAGATCAATAACAGACAGGCAGGACGTAAGGGTGTTACCTCCACACGAGGGCCCTGAACCTGGGTAAAAACCTTGCCTTGCTTGTCAGCCGACGATACTACCAGCTCTACCACGTTCTCTCCCCCATATTCATAACCCAAGGTCCTTAACTGTAACATCCCAATATTTTGGAATGTTTAAAAATCACTAAAAATTGAAACTTTTGTTTTTATTAAAAATAAAACATTAAAACTATAATGGAAACCAAATAATAGAAGGCATTTGGCATAATTTTTTTTAATAATTTAAATATCCAAGTAATATTCTCAAAATTTGAGTTTAGTTTAATTTATTTTATTCAATATATTTCAAAGAAAACCTTCTTCTCATAAAATGTTTTATTCCAATTATTTGATTATAAATATTTAATTGTTGACTATTTATTAAACCCTGAAACCATAATTGCAAAGTGTTTATGTTATTTAAAGCATGCCTAATGCTAAAATGATTTTGGTTAAACTATATGATATAAAATTATATATTATCCTTGGGTGCTTAATAAACCCTGCAATAATATTTACAAGACTGTTTTAGATTATTTAAAACATGTTCTATTTTCAAAATTGGTTTTGATTCAATTATATTTATTTGAAAAATAAATAAGTTTAAAATCACTTATTTTCCATATTTACATTTGTGGAATTTCATTTGATTCTAATAGGCCACAAATGATTTTTTATTAAAACCCTATTATTAAAATGGCATAAAGTGTCTAATTTGCATTTAAACATATTTTGAAATTTTCAAATTTTGAAATGTTTGGAAAGGTGTGTTTGAACATTTTAAATAACAAATATTGATTTTACAAATTTTTAGAAACAAGTTTGACTTGATTTGGATATTTAAAAAAAAGATATGGAAGAATTAAGAAAAACCAGAAAATATAAAAAGAAAATTTGATGACGTCATCGTCGTCTTCAACCTCCACGGACGGAAATTACGGCCGAGAATAGCTCGATTTGCCGTTTCTCTGCCCCTTTTCTGTCTCTACCTACTCCCCATGTCCTGGCGCATCCCTCTAATCTTTTTCCCCGATTTCTAGTGCAGAGAAACGAGCAACACGAGCTCGACCCGAAGGTCACCGGCGCCACCGCACCTCCGTTTGCGCTCCAGCGCCGTTCGAGGACGAGGCCGAACATGCCGACCCCACATCGTCTCCGACGCCTCGCGATGCACCTATTAGACGTCTTCGCGAGCCCGGGGCACCTCCAGAGCGTCGTCCCCGTCCATGCCGAGCCAGAGCGCCGCCGTCTGCCTCGACTCCGGCGACCTGCGCCGCCACTTGGTGAGCACTCCTCTCCCGGCCACCCGATCCCGAACCAACGGCCAAGATTAGATCTATTAGATCGAAGGGGTATTAGCAGATCTGGACCATTAGATCCAGATCCAACGGTCCAGACTAGATCCAGTCAGATCCAGTCATTGTCCAGTCAGCACCCAGTCAGCGCCACGTCAGATCCACATGGCTCAGGAATTTCTGCGAATTTTCCTATTTAGCTTAATTTGGCAGTTTTGCAGAAAAACCCCTGCAGCTTAGATCTATTATATCTTTTTACTGGTTTAGTCAAATTTAACAAACTTTATACTTTTGAAAAGCCCTTGACTTGTAGAATATTTTAGCACTGTTAGTTTTCAGTTTTGCCTTAGTTTAAATTATTCAAATTTCAAATGTGTGATTTGAGTAATTTTGGCATATCATTAAATCCATAAATCCAAATTTTGCAAATAAAATATTTTTGGAAACCTTTGGTTCTGTAGAATAGTTAGCCACTGTTAGAAATAAATTTTGGATATTTTAAACTGATTTAAAAATCAGAGGCTCAATTTGGAGTAATTCACATTTATTTAAAAATTGCAAATGAATGTTTTGAGTAAATTTGACAATAAATATAAATTGGTATGTCCAAAATTAGTAAATAAAATATCCTTGAAAAGCCCTGACCTGTAGATTATTTTGGTTCTGATAATTTTCATTTTTGAGTAGTATAAATTTATTCAAATTGCAAATGGACAATTTGAGTAAATTTGGCATATCTTTAAATTTATAAGTCCAAATTTTCATATTAAATAGTTTAGAAACCTTAGAATATGTGTAATTTTATTCCTCTGTTATAAAATATTTTTGAGCATTATTTTTATGATTTAAAATCAGAGACTCAAATTGAATATTTGGCATAGGGTAATTTTTGGCATAGTTTAATTTCTATTAATTATTTTAACATGTTTCTTTTTGAGAAAAATGCTAAATAAATGGCTTTTGACCAGAGAGACTAAATGCCATAATTATTAATGTAATTTAAACTTAAATAATTAAGCTTGTGCTAATAGTCTTTTAAAATGTTTTGATTTGCAAACCTTGTTTTTAAAATGTGTTAAGCCCTTTTTAACCAAACCCAATTGTTATGTTGTTGTCCATGTTGGATGTTGTGTTTTGTGTTGATTGTTGTATTGTTGTTGTTTATATTGTTTAGATTGAACGGAGAGCTCCGAGTTACGTTGAAAAGAGTTGTGAGCACCGACAACTTTCAAAGGCAAGTGGCACACCTCATAAATTTCCTAAGTATTTTGTCTATGCATGAGTAGAATATTTTTCTTAAGCATGTGTAGGACTTAGTAGAATTGCTATGCTAAAACTGTTTAGACTAGCATCCTTTTTACTAGATGGTCTAGAATTCCATGTTTAACTTAGTAGATTATTGAAGTGCTATGCAAAAGATGTTTTTATAAAAAGCTAAATTCTACTAAGTTAAAATGAAACACCTGGGTGGAGTTGGTTTTGATAAGAGGATGTTTGAGTTGAGTGTTGTCCCCAGGGGTTTACCTGAGGGATATTCACTTGTGGATGGCCACCCAGGAACAAAGGGACCAAAGTTTTCTCCAAGTGAAGATTGCTTCCAGTGCAGCCATTGGTCATATGGGCTCTGTCTTGATGGAGTATGTCGCGTGGACTCATCCCGGCTTGACAGGTGGTGGTAGAGGTTTGTAGGTGGAGCGCGTCAGGCCAGTATGGGGTGGGAAAATGCTTCTGAAAAATCTCGTCTCAATCTTCTCCTTTTCCTTAGCACTAAATGAGTGCATAGGATAGTTTGGGCTGATTGGGTCCAATGGTGAAAGTGCACAACCTCTCGAGAGTGTAAAACTAAGTACTTAGCCGTGTCCCCGGTTACGGACAATTCTGAGCAGCTGATCAAGGACGTCAACGAGGCTCCCAACATTCCAACTTCTCAAGTAAAATTTGATGGGTGAACAAGGGTAGATGAGACAGTGGTTTTCATGCCATGGATGTCTCAATTAGAAGAAAAGTGTTTTCAAAAGAGTTAGAAAAAAATTGGCTTTCTGCAACTTAGCCTTTGAACTCCACCAGCCAAATATGCATATAGGTTATTAGAGTTTTTCCACTAAGTGTCCACAGAGTGTCACTTGCCAGTTCCATTTTATATGGTTCTGACCCACCTTGTTGCAACATTTTTCCTGTTGCAGGATGTTCAGACGATGAGTGAGGTTTCGTGTAAGGATTTCGAGTCTGCAACCAACATGTTTTCGCCTGTGGCACATGAAGATGATGGAGACTCACTACTACTTTTATTTCCGCTGCTTTACTCTTTCAAAGCTAGCTTCGTGCTATGCAATTTGTAATGGATATTTTCCTATGTACTGGATCTTCGTGTAATAATTGATACTTTGTTGTGATATTTCATCGTAACTGTGTGTGCAAGCGATTCAATCCAGGACTTGCACTATACACAGGGACCTTGCCATTTTTCTAAGTGCAGGTCCGCTACATTAACCATGGGACTTGATGAGTCTACTCCGTCAGAGGAGCTGAGAGCCTTTCTAGGTAAGGTGCGTTTGTCCGAGCGCAAGATGTGGGGTTCTGGGCGGTCACCAAAAACGGCAGGTACACTGCAAAGTCAATGTACAATATGATCCTTGGTCCCGTAATGGCGGATAATGATATGAAAGACCTATGGAGTTCTAGCATGCCGTTAAAAGTAAAAATCTTTCTCTGGATGTGCTGTAGAGGACGTATTCAGGTTGCGGCCAATCTAAAAGCTAAAGGCTGGCCTGGGGAGCCGGGTTGCAGCATGTGTGGGGAATTAGAGACGATGAATCACTTGATTTTTGGGTGCCCCTTGTCTCATTTTGGTGGGTGGGGTTTGAAGGAAGCTTTGGGCTGGGCCCAGCCCTCCGAGTTGCTTTCAAGATTTCTTCGAGCTTTCTGGATGTAGTCAGGGTGCGAAGAGAAAGTTCAGTTGGGCATTGTTAGGGGCGATGTCTTGGTCTATTTGGAATACCAGAAACGACCTAGTGTTCAATCGTAAAGTGTGCGCCTCTCCACTGAGTAACATTCACAAAACGATTTCCTTTTTGTCACAGTGGAAAGCGCTATTACCAGTAAAGCATAAAGGAGCGTGGGACTCGGCTTTGGAGAAGATCAAGGTGGTGGCGAGAAGGTTCCAGCTCCTAGTGGCGAAGCGTAGTGGAGTGGGTTAGCTAGACGTTTTTTGGAGGGACAAACAGTGGGAAAGATTCCCACTGTAATTTTTATATATATAAGGCGAGTATTTAGGGTTAGCTAGACGTGGCTTTGTGCCCTGGTTTTTTAGTTTGTCTTTGGCTCCTGCGTGGGCTGTCGCTTGTTTCCCCAGCTCGTGGGCTTAGTCTTTCTATCCTGTGTCTTCCTGGGTGGCGAAGTTGCTGGTGGTCGTGCTTGGCTTGTGGCGCACTGCGCTTGCTGTGGTGGTGTTCTTTTTCTTTTAGTTTCTGTTCACGGTGGTTTTTGGTGCTCCAAAAAACCTAAGTGCGGTGGTTATTGCTTTATAAAAGCAGGGCCCTTCGGGGGTCTATTCTCTCATATATGCATGCATGTTATATGACCGATATTTTTTTGTCTTATCTTGTCTAAGAGATGATCTCTATTATTAGAAACATAAACCCCTTTTTTCTTCATTGTATGAGATGCCTTATCTTAATGACGTGTTTTAATTTGTTTTTAATCATGGAAAATGTAAAGAGGATGCAAAGAATAATTGTTTAAGATAACACTATGAGATAACATGCTGTATAACATGTTTTTTGCCTTCTCTATCAATATGCAATGCCTGAAATAAAAATCTTTATCAAACCTTAGAACATTGTACCCACCTCAAATGATTCAGTGAACAGCCTGCCTAATTAAAAATACTTTACTAGGCTGATTTGCTGAATTGGACACGGGTCAACGTATAAAATTGTTAAATGGAGCCACGCTAAGTACAAAAAAGGGTTTTTATCATTCTTGTCACAATGACATCTAATGTCAATTTTCTCATTTGACCGATTAAAATTGCAAAACCTTGCCACTGGTTTTTTAGTCGCTTCTTAGTTTTGCCACGCTGCCTCTTAACCGTTAGTTTTTCCTCAAGTTTGTCATTCCTAGTTCTTCTTCCTTTTCTCATTTTTATCACACTGATTAGCTAGACCAACATTTCATCACTTCAACAAATTCAGAATAGTTCGCGACATCGCGGTGTCTACAGTCAACCGCATAACACCGACTAGGTGTCTCCAATGGAATTTCCACTTGGAGGTCAGTGTCATGATCTCATCAGCCTATGTTGCCCTCCGTGCACCTCTTGTCGTGCAAACAGCTCGGTCTCTCTGCTTCTGCTTTTTTCGGTACCGTCGACGGTGCATGGGAAGTCACAACAATATGTTTTGCCTGTTTCAGTTGTGCTCGTACATGACTCCATAGTGTGCATGCCGACGCACACCACTGAGCACATCATGTCCTCCGCCGCTAACCTCTTCGCCTACTCCTTGTGCAACCTCAAGCCGTCATGTGTCAATCCGGCCCCCCAATCGGAATCAAGAATGGTAAAACTGAGTACAAAACTAACAATGAATAGACCGAGTGGCAAAACTGAGGAGCTACTAATAGAGTAATGGCAAGTTGCAATTTCGATCGGTCAAATGGCAAATTTGAGATTAGGGCTGGTTGTAGTGGCAACAACGATAAAAACCCTACAAAAAAGGGTATGCATTGTCAGAGGTGTTGTTCACTTCTGACTTGCCACAGAAGGTCGGAGTTTTTTTTAACACATCTGCCACCGGGACTGACTTATTTTTGTGCAGTACCCACTTTGCAATTTTTTCCCTGGAGTACGACATACAGTATATGGATGTCCTGTTGCCCATCCTTGTTTCAGCTAAGTACAAAAGATATAAGAAAAGGAACCAAGACAATTACACAGGTCCAGTCGTTTTCACACAAATTTCTGGGACAGAAAAGAAAAAATGATGATTTTTTCTTGTTGAAGCTCAAAAAAAAAATGACTATGCACCACACTGCGTATGCAGTATGAAATCTGATGGGTTCGTATGTACGCTAGCGAGACGATCAGGAGTTCACGACACGACCGTCTTCACCTGGTAGTTCCTGGCGAAGGCGCTGTACACGACGAAGTTGAGCGTGCACAGCGCCGCCATGGTCCAGAAGAAGTAGTCCAGGTGCCCTTCGTCAAGGTTGTCCGATATCCACCCGGGCCGACCGCCGGTCGCCGTGAGCGCGTTGACGACGGCGTAGATGAGCGAGCTCGTGTAGCTGCCCAGCGCCACGGTGAGCAGCGCGAAGGACGTGCACATGCTCTTCATCGACTCGGGCGCCTCGCTGTAGAAGAACTCCAGCTGCGCGATGTAGCAGAACACCTCCGCGCCGGCGAGCACGAAGTACTGCGGCATCTGCCACGCGATGCTGATGGACTCCCCGCTCCCGGCGGCGTCCAGCCTCCTCATCTCGACCAGCGCCGCGACGGCCATGGCGCACGCCATGAGGAGCCGGCCGGCGCCCATCCGCCGCAGCTGCGACGGCTCGCCGCTCGCCGGGGAGATGCTCCTCAGGGCCGGGACGATCACCGAGCCGTAGACGAGCACCCACGCCAGCACGCACACCACCTCGAAGGACACCATGGACGCGGCGGGGACGGTGAACGACATGACACGCATGTCCATGGCGCTGCCCTGCTGCACGAACGTGGTGTTGAGCTGCGCGTACGCCGCCGACAGAACGATGCTCGTCGCCCATATGGGCAGCAGCCGCATCAGGATCTTGAGCTCCTCCACCTGCGTTATCGTGCAGAGCCTCCACGATCCCGACGCGGCTTCTTCGACGCTGGTCGACACCTCTTCCAGGTCCGACTCCACGAGCATGGCCGCCCTGTCCAGAAAGGTGAACTCGTCGGTGTGCGCGATCTTGGGCTGGTCGACCTTGTCGTTCACCTCGTAGAGGACGCTGGCGGCGGGGACGCGGAGGGCGGCCTTCCTGGACGCGGCGACCACGACTTGGCACAGGCTCTTGAGCGGCGTGCCGCTTGGCACGCGGCGCGTGAACATGGGCGTGGCGAGCACGAAGCCGGCGAAGGCCAGCGCGATGCAGGCGGTGGCGATGCCGAAGCCGAGGCCCCAGCTGACGTTCTGCTGGATCCACACGAGGAAGAGCCCGGACACGATCATGCCGAAGTCGACGCAGACGTAGAACCAGCTGAAAAACGACATCTTCCGCTCCCGGTCCACCACATTGTCGTCATCGAACTGCTCGGCCCCGAACGGCAGCAGCGCCGCGCGCACGCCGCCGCTGCCAAACGCCACGAGGTAGAGCCCGGCGAAGGCGACGGTGTGGGAGCCCAACGCCGGGTTGTGGCACGACGAGCCCACGACGCAGTCCAGCGCCGCGGTCGGCAGGAACGCCGAGAAGGTGACGAGCATCATGCCGAGGAGGTAGACGAGGAGGGAGACGAGGATGGTGTTGTAGTTGCCCCAGAAGGTGTCGGCGAGGATGGCGCCGAAGACGGGCGTGAGGTAGCTGGTGCCGATCCAGGTGGTGACGCTGGAGGCGCTGGCGAGGCTGGTGCCGTGCAGGACGCTCTCCAGGTAGAGCACCAGGTTGGTGGCGATGCCGTTGAACGCCGTGCTCTCCAGGCACTCGAACGCGAGGACCACCGCCGGGGCTCGGCTGCCCGTCTTCCGGTCCTGTATCAGCGGCACCCTGAGGTCCTCATCGTCGTCGATCTTCGAGTTGCTCCTGGTCTGTAAGATCAGGAAAATAAAATGTGCCGTGTGTTCAGAACTTCAGATACATTTATGACTGATGGATCACAATTCCACAAACCGAAGGCATACCTTAGGCGAGACCTTGCCTCTTTCCATGGCGTCCATTGCAGCACGGAGACACTCAAAATACTCTGTACTGTAGTTGCTGCTGAAACAGTCAAAATGAAATCAAACAAAAGATGCGCCGTTTTGGTGGAAATTCCGGGAGGGCAAAGAACCGACGGGGCTTATATACGATGATCACAGAGGCAGCAAAGCGCGGCACGCGACAGAGAACGGGTCTGAGTGAGAAAATATTGATCTAGTCTAATGCACACATGCGTAAACTCAGTATAGTTATCTTGACGCAACAAAATCATGCATGGATTTTTTAAGGAAAAAAGCATCATTATAAATTTTACAGTAATGGATAACATTGGGCAAAATCGATTCAGGATGTTTCCCTGCACGTGTGTGTGTGTGTGTTCGCGAGTTTCACTGCCGTCGCAACTTTTTTTTTTGCATGGTAATACGATTCTCATTGATAAATAAAAGGCGAGATACAAAGTACGTATACACCGATCTTACAGATCTGGAAAGATAGGATAAACTTATGTGACAAACCAACGCCTATCCATCTTTTTCGACACCACCGTAGCAGCCACCAAGGAAAAAATAGACAGATCACCTCTTCACCCGAGCTCGACGCGGCTCCATCGCTGGTCATCAGCTTTTCGGACCTCCAATGTAGTTTGCCATAGGACAAACCATTGCCGTTGAAAGAATCAGACCGTACTGCGCCTATTTTTCCTGCTAAAACGTGTAGCTAGGAAAGATATAGTGTACAGCTTTGTTCTCCTTCACCTTAATTAGCTTGCACCAAAAACAAAAAGGCCAGGGATCAAACCGTGTTGGAGCATTATTAAGGATGATATTACGAGAATAGACCATCGAGTAATCTGAGCACCTTCAAATTCAACAACCACCAAAAACAAAAGGCTAATGGATCATCTATGTAATACTCGTACTCTATAATGTCAAGTTCAGAATTTCAGTATGGTCCTGGACTTCAGACATCTGCAGAGGGATCTCCAGTCGGGGCGACCAAACGGCCGCCCAAAGGCGTTTGGACCGTGCCGGACATAATTTCTGCCCCCACTCGCGTCGCCCAAACTCGATTTCGGTCCGGCGTGGCCCAGTTTTGTGTCCGGCACACCCAGCCCACGCCCTCAACTTGGGGAAGCTTGGGGCGGCCCCGGACAGAACGAAACGCGACGCCACGTCCGCCTCCGACGCGCGGACCACGCCTGGCAGTGAGACGCCGACTATCTCGTCGTTTTCTCGTCTGATTTATCCCTTATCTTTCCTCGTCGCCACGAGCTGGGACGCCGCCGCCTGCCCGCCGGCTCCGCCCCGCCCCCCTACCCTACTCGACGCCGGCGCCGCCGTTGGCTTCTCCTCCTCGCCGCGCCTTCAGCGACGACTCACCGGCGACGAGTCCAGCCGGCACCCCCCTGCCTCCTCTCCTCGCCCTGCCTGCAAGGTGTTCGGCGGAATTACTGGTACGCCTGGTTTTCGACAGAATTGATGCTAGCCGGTAACTGGGCCATTGATCAATGGCCGCGATGTATTGTAGATAGACAGCGACGACGAGTTGATGGCCGCGATGCTGTTGGAAGAAGAAGCCGCCATCGCCGAGGAGGAAGATGAGAATTTAGCGATTCTCACTTGTCTTCTACAACTTCAAGCCGACGAGGACGCCAATGCTGCACCAAAAAGGGGAGGCTCGTCTTTCGGAAGGAAGAAGAGCAAGCCGAGGCAGAGAATGGAAGGCCATTACATGTTAGTTTCTGACTACTTTGCTAAGACTCCTGTCGCCACCGCTAAGGATTTTCGTCGACGTTTTCGGATGAACCGTGGATTGTTCAACGAGATCGTGCAAGCTGTGAGGGAGTATGATCCATGGTTCAAGTTGAAGAAGGACACCATGGGAACTATTGGTTTCTCGTCAATCCAGAAGTGCACTGCAGCCATGAGAATGCTTGCATATGGAGCACCTGCTGATTCTGTAGATGACTACAATCATCAAGTCGATGTACAGGTTCTGCAGGGCGGTGGTTGGCGTGTTTGGCCCAAACTATTTGAGAGGACCAAATGAAGAAGAAACAGCTCGGATCCTGAAACAGAATGCAGCAAGAGGATTTCCTGAAATGCTTGGAAGTATAGACTGCATGCACTGGAGCTGGAAAAACTGTCCATTTGGTTGGCAAGGATTGTACAAAGGAGGCCACAAAGGATTTTGCAGTGTGGTTCTTGAGGCTGTGGCCGATCATGAACTATGGATTTGGCACGCATTCTTCGGCATGGCAGGATCACATAACGACATCAATGTGTTGCAGCGCTCTCCTGTGTTCGTGAAGCTAGTTGATGGCCATGCCCCACCTGTCAACTATGAGGTCAATGGCCACCAGTACAACAAAGTGTACTACCTAGTCGATGGCATCTATCCAAGGTGGGTAACATTTGTGAAGAGCATCCCCAACCCTCGCGGGAACAAAGCTTGTCATTTTGCCGGTGAACAAGAGAGTGCCAGGAAGGATGTCGAGCGGGCATTTGGACTGCTGCAGCAAAGGTTTTCTATCGTTCGGTACCCTGCTCTGACATGGTCGAATGAGCAGATGTGGGAGATGATGAATTGTTGTGTGATCCTGCACATCATGATCATCGAGAGTGAGCGCGACAATCCAGTGCATGATCATATGCCATATGACTTTGAGGGTCCTCATGCACAGGTTGATCACGACGTGCCGGCAGATTTCGCTGATTATCTCTCAATGTATTTGGAAATTCGTGATGAAAATACTCATCATGCACTCCAAACTGATCTAGTGGAGCATTTGTGGGCGCGACGGGGCATGGCTGCGGCAAACCAGGAAGAGCAAGACGTTTGAGCTGTCATTTTGTTTTTCAATAACGTGGAACTTTATTTTATATATGTTTAACTATTAAACATTTATGTTGTTTGATTTTTCCTTAACAAAATATTGCAATTCAAATAAATAAAAAACCCTATGGGAGGCCCCTTTGGACGCCGCGAGTGGGGAGCGACGGCGCCCAAAGGTGAAAGGCAGTCCGAACGGCGCCCAAATGGCCTGTCTGGAAGGCGTTTGGGCGGCCATTTGGGCGCCGCGACTGGAGATGCTCTAACTGAGGGTAAAGGTCAAAGTCCAAGGCATCAGGTGAGACAGATTGCATTCGCTCTGCGCTTTTTTCCAGGACATCGTGCCGCCGTTGCAACTCTTCTGTCAAGCTTTACTGCGTCCAAATCTTCTTTCAGAAACGTGCCAATTTTTTTTTTTTGAAACAAGGCAAAAGCTTTGCCTTTTATATTGATATAGGAGCAAAGACAAAGTTCCGGCCGAGACCAAAAAATAAAAGTTACAAAAACGAAACCCCGACAGCACCAAGTGCTACGGGCGCCAAACGATCGTACTACTCGCAAATTTCGGCCAAATTCTTGGCCCCCGCCAGTATCCAGTTACTGCTTTCGTTTCTGATGAGCTGAAAAACAACAGAGGGCATTGTGAAGATGTTGTTGAAGACCCTCGCATTTCGCTCTTTCCAAATTCCCAAGTGATAAGGATGATCGCCGTCTTGAGCCCCTTGCGTGGATGGCCGCTTTTGTCTCGTCCGATCAGTCTCAGGAGAACATTCAGTTCACTCCGCCGCAATAGAGTGTACATGACACAAGGGTAGGTACGGTCCAAGATGACGATGTAAAATTCTAAGTGTGGTCAAACAAAGACGCACTCACCAAATCCCAGAGCAAAAGAGAAAGTGCACGCACCAAGCCGCTACATCAGCTGCTAAGATACCGGTCAAAGTCATTAGGTGTTCGTTCTTCCCCGGCATTTACCATCAGCACGAGGACACGAGCTATACTGAACTACATAAGCACCGCACGACGGCACTTAGCCATTAGCCGTCGCCATTTAGTCGCCGCAATTTGCACAATTTGCCGTCTACTACTTTGACATGTTCCTGCAACTCAGAGAACGCATCAATCTTACCTTGCCCATTCACCCTGAACTGTTGCCTGTTGGTGTCATTATCGACGTGATCCATGCCCTGCATTCCAGTAAAATATTACAGTACTACCGTATATAAGAGTGCTTGCTTACTGGATTAGTTCAGCTACGTACGAGACGTAAGGCAGCCGTCTCCGTACATCGTTACGCCACTCTTAGCCGGATTTTGTCTATAATTGCACACTTCACTTGAGATAACGTTTCTTCCTTCCTATGCATTTCGTGAAAGGCGTAATTTATCTCAAACCAGCTATTGGTCCCGTTTTGCGCTGTTCCTTTTGCTGATTTAGAATTTCAGGTCCATATAAATAGTTTTTCATCCAAATATTAAAGATGGTGTTGCTTGACATTGTTGAATAATCAATAATATAGTGTTGTGTATGCCAATCGATGCAAAGGCAGGGATTAACTATTATATGAAATAAATCTAAATAGGAAGATTGTTTTGATAATGGAGTAGTAAGTCAAGGTAGGAGACGGCAGTAGTTTCGTCAACACTTTCGGATCAATACTTTCGCATTGAGCAAGGTCGACATATTAGGAATGATGTTTTCATGTTTATGCCATAATTTGTTTGCCCATTTTTCTTTTGTCACTTTAAATTTTGATATTTTGCTTTCTCCTTGCTCGAGGGAAAAAACAAAACCAAAACACATTTGTCTTATTTTCATTTTTCTTTTTCCCGCAGAGAACAAAATTACGTTTTACCATGCATGAACTAGCAGGGAAACAACAAAGTGTCAAAATTTAGAGCAGCTAAACCAAAACGAAAAAACAAGTGCGACGAAAGCAAAAAATTCCTGCAAAGCTCAAAACGAGGAGGAAAAGGCAGTAGTGGATAGAATGATTTCATCTTTGCAAGTTAATTTGTCCTCATCGAATTATTCATACACCGCTTTGGCATAGAAACAAAGAAAACATGTGTGTTTTTATGCTTTTCTCTTGCAAACAAAAGGTACTAGCTCAGGACAGTAATACCAATTTTTCCTTAGCTGAAATATTCAAATCTGAAAATGTATTTGGTATTTACTTATACATGTTATTGATCTTGTTTTTGTTTCAGACATAACTCATGCAGTGTGATACCATGTGTGAAAATTTGCCTCGTAGGAGCATATCTCTCATTATGTATATACTCTCATTATGGAAAATAAATTTAAAATTTATTTCAAAATGTCTAGAAAAATGAGAATAAAATTCAGGTGTACATCCAAAGATTCTATGTTTGCAAGTTTGCGCAAAATGACATTTTTGTCGTTTGTGTAAGAAAGCTAAAAATAATGTTGTGAAAAGTCATTTTGAAGCACTAAATTTGCATTTTTTTTTTACATACGCTACAAATATGAAATACGTATATCTTTTCTCTCGTGAAATGTTGTGTGCAAATATATAATATCCGGATGTACACTCAAAAATATTTTTAGAATTATTGAAAAAATAAAATACGATTTTGGTCAATGAGAGCATATGCTGTTGTGAGCCAAAAACAGATTCCCGATACCAACTTCGGTATTGTTCTGCGACAGATTAAATAAACATCATTATTTCATGAGAATTTTAAGTATCCTTAAATGTGTCTTGCACGTAGGCTACATGGGACATATCAGTTGTTTCAGGGAGCATGGGGAAGTGGGCTACCCACGACGCCCACTACCCAATCCCACATAAAACAGGTGTACACCCACCGGCAAGAGTCACGTGGGACATGTGGGCTATCCCATTTTCCCACGTCGAACCCACCTCCTAGGTCGTCATAAATAGGGTGAGGAGAGTTGGGGCACCGCTGGCTAGCTCCTCATTGTCGCAACTCCGACTCCTGCTTCGGGAATTCTGTTCGCCTACATCCTCCTAGGGTCAGTCCAATTGAATTTTGGTCCCGAGGTGAACAAAAATGTATACAATTTTTAATAAACTTTTATACTTATCTAGATCTTATTTTTAGCATGTTACAATATTGCAAATACAATTTGCTATTTGTTGTTGTATGACCACATAGATCGTGATTTTACTAAATATTAGCTGGTGTTTTTTTGTACAACATATCAATGGAAGATAGTAAATTGTATCTTCTAACAAACTCTGTTATATAAAAAAATCTTCAATTCAGAATTTATATAATTTATGCATAATAATGCAAGATCTGCAAAGAATATGATCTACCAAATATCTCAATAGGGATTTCTAGTGCATGACGATTAAGTAAGCATATTTATATAAACTTTTAGAGTACAAACTGAACCAGTGAAATTGTTTTTACATCTTTTTCTGGTCAGAATTTTCTAGCAAGTCAAATTTTAACAAATTATGCATGCTCTATACTTGGTATTGAAACAAGAGTAATCAATAATATATATGACATATGGTGTGGATTTTAATATGTTTGCGTATGTAAATTTTATTATTTGATATGCTCTTAGCTAGATAATGTGCTTGTTATCATCCGGTGTATACAAGTCCCCGAGCAGTTCATGAAATAAAAATCTATTGTACGGAATTAAAGAAGTATATAGTTCCGAAGTGTATGGACTGAGTTGTGCCATCGTTTAATTTTATCTTGTGAAATATACTTAAAATTGTGTGTTCCTGAGCAACATCTGGATCGATTGTGTCATATGTTACAGCATGTCGTTAACTTCATTATTTTATTTTACCTGTGCAAAATATTGTCATAAGTGCATTTCAGCATCTGGCAAGTTTTCAAAATATAAGGTTTACTTGGAGGTTCACTTCCTTGTTCTTGCTTATGTTTGCCTCAAATAGTATGGTCCTTAATACCAGTTGTTATGTATATTAAAGTTGCTATTTCATCAAGCTTTTATTATCTTCTTTCTTATCATCGAGAGAAATACTTTAGTGACCATAGATTAAGGATGAACTATGTATAGGTCAGTTCGTTGACATTCATGGGCCAATCATCACTAGAGAAAAACACTAGTTCCTATGACTAGTTCAGATGAGGTCAATCATCACTAGAGAGAAACACATTATATACAACAGTCGTTAATGTTGCTACTCCTTCCGTCCTAAATTATAAGGCGCACTATTTTTATCCTAATATTTGATGTTCGCCTTTGACCGCAAATAAATACTAAATTATATGGATTGAGAATATATAAATGGTACCGTTGGATTCATCTTTCACAATTCTTTTATTTCATATATTATTATACTAATCATGTGGACATATTATAAGGAAAATCATGGTCAAAATTGTACGTCGTTGACTAGCGAAATTTTAGAGCGCCTTATATTTTTGGACGGAGGGAGTAGTTTTCTATAGCAGGGTCAATTTCCATGATATTGTCTAAGGAAACGATAGAATAAATCATGTTAAATCATGACAGCTTAATTGGTGTTTAACAGTTCGAGAGCGAGTTGTGATGGCCTGTAGTTTTTTTTAGATAAAGGACGGCCTGTAGGTTTAAAATACTCGTTTGCTTGCTTCAAACTATTTGAATTGTCTCTTGTTCTTATTTGATTGTTTTCCTTATATGTGCAAGACCACGTCCCATCAACTACAAAACGCATGCTCATCAAAAAAAAAAAAAAAAAAAAAAAAAAAAAACAACTACAAAACGCATGCAATTTTTATTCCTTTCTTTCTTAGTGTACACTAATTTATTATTCAGTCATCTTATCAATGATTCGGAGGTCTTCTCATTATTATTCACTTTTCTGTCACTAGCTTATTCTCAGTTTAGTTCAAGAAGCAACCTACAGTCCCTGCATGTTCTGAACTAGGATGGAAAGCTAATGTTGAAAAGACCTTGAAGAAATTAGCAAAGTTATCTTCTTAGTGATTCACTCCTCTGTTATTTGCCTGCTAAAGAAGCAAATGGCTTTACAAGGATTTGAAATACTTTCGTGCTTGCTTAAAATATATAACAATTTGGATGGCATGTAATATATAGTGTGGACTCAAAGTGATTAAGTGTGTTGTGTGTATATATGCATGTCCCTTAAAAATGTTGCGTATGCATGTTACAGACTGTTCTAATGGAGTAGTAGTGGCCACTAATTTAGCTAACAAGATTGATATGCGACAGTCGCGTGTGGGCAACAACAACGATGTATGTGTAGGCATATGTGAGCAGGTGGACACCCACGTATGATAAGCGGGCTGCCTCAGAACGCTCACTTAACAAGTGCAGGACTTCGCGGGCATCCCACGAGCAGTCCCACCTGTTTGTTACATGGCTGTTGAGAGGTTTGAAGTACTCTCGGAGTCGGAGAGGAAATTTCAATAACACTAATGAAGAGATACGCCGTAGTTCCCACAAACAATGAAGCGACGCATCCTGTGAGCTTAGACGAAGACACTTGATATGTTAATTCCTCTCTCGAAAAGGCTAGTCCACGGCCTGTTAATTGACTGAATTAAAATATCCATGGTCTCTGTTTCATGCATTGGAATACTTACAGACGTTTAAGGCATTGAGCAATTTAGAGAAAAAATATCTGCTCACCTACTTAGTTCGAAATAATTCTGCATCGTATTGATCAGTTTGGTCTTTGTTCTACCGACAGAAATCTGTTCAAAGCCACAACCACGAATTAAACCTAAAGTCTTGCAAAACAACTGCCGCATTCAGATTCAACTACACCGCAAACCGAAACCTGCTTACCTACCCGGATGGCCTGATCCATATTGACACCGACCCAATAAGATCTCAAATTTTAGGTTTTGTAGATTTATGTTTGAATAACACAACGTTGGAGAAGTGGTTAAGTCAACAAAACATCTCTGGCACTATTGGTTGAAAAAGATACCCCTTCGTCCCCCGCGTCGTCTCCCCGAGAGAGATGGCCGGGGGCTCCCCACCTCTCTCTCTCCATCGCCTCCCTCCTCCTAGCTCCCTCCCGTCGCCGCCGGCATGTGCTACCGGGTCTTGCCCGCGTGGTGTCGGCGGCGGCGGCCCGGATTCTCCCTGCGCGGCGTCTCATCTCGGGTGGCGGCGGCTGGCGGTGGTGTTCTTCGGCCAGTGACGGTTCCGGCTAGAGGTGGCTGGTGGCGGCGGCGCGCTGGCCCCAGGTGGCCTCCCCGTGGCGGCGCTGCTCCTTGGCGGCGAGCAGAGCGCTGCAGCTTCCGCTGGTGACCGCATGGCCTAGATCTAGGCCCGATCTGGGTCCGGGCGGGCCAGTCGGCTCGTAAGGCGGCAACTGTTCCTGGAGTTGGGGATGGAGGCGACGGTGACTAGGTTGGTGGCGATGGAGCCTTCCTGCCGCAGCTCGGTGGTGGAGCTTAACGGGCCCAATTTTGGCCCGGTCGGGCCGATGGCGCTGAAGAAGAGGGTAGCGGCGGCGGCCTATGTGCTGCAGCGTGGCAGCGGACTTTGCGGACCCGACCTGGGTCCGGCCGGCTGCTCGGCCTGGTGTGTCCCTGTTGCGTCCGGTCGGCACCCGCCGCTGGCGGTGGAGGGCGTCCTCCAGGTGGCCGTGCTGCTGCCGCCCTCTGATTCTAGCTAGTGTTGGCCTGGTGTGCTCCTGCCGCCGTGTCCGGTCGGCTACCGCGTCAGCAGTGGAAGCAGATCCCTCCCATGTGGCTGCAGAGCTATCGATCCCGGAACCTGTTGTTTCTGTTTTCCATTTCTAGGCCTCGCATCGGTTCACAGTGAGACGACGACGGTGGTGCGAAGACCATGGTGGCGCATGTAGGTGGACGGCGTGGATGGGTGGAAGACTACGGACCGTTTGGGGTAGTGGTTTTTTGGGGTCGGGAGAAATCCTTGTCGTCTTACGACATCGATGCGGCGATGCTTACGGATGCCGTCATTCCTTCTTGAAGGGCGTCGAGTGTACCCTTCCCAACTCACACCTGCGTACGTGGGAAACCCTAGGACATGTCCGGGCAGCAGCGTCGTCATCGTCGTAGTCCTTCTTGAAAGTGTTGCTTGGTACGCGACGTTTCGGAGCTCTAGGAGCGTGGTGGAATTTTTCGGTGGGTGCAGCGGTTGCCGGCCATCTTAGTTTTGTCGATCTGCCGTTGTCGGCAATTTTTCTTCTTTCTTTCTCTTCTTTTCTCGTTTAGGGCTATATTTATATAGCGGGGGTGAAGAGTCAGCAAAACACCGATCCCGTTTAGTGATGGAACACACACTGACACACAGCATCTTGGCCGCATGGAGACTGATGACCGATGACGGGCTCAACAACCTCGAGACGACGATTGCCTCACCCACCGCTGCGCTGAATTTCACCTACAGTCGACAGTTTGACACCGGCCGTCGCATGGAGCTGATCTAGGACCGAGGTGAGGAGATAGTGGTCGAGTCAGCACAGCGCCATTCCAATTCTGTGATGGAACACCCACAGCATTGTCCTCAAGAAAAGCTATCATGGAAGATGGAGACTGAAGACTGACTACAGGCTCAACAATGTCGAGTTGATGATGCTGATAAAGCGCATCGCCTCACCCACCGCAGTTTGACGAACCCCGCTCCGAAGGTTAAGCACTTTTGATTCGGTACACGATTCTTCCCAAGTTTAAACACAACTACGCCTCTGATAGATCAGTATCTCTTCATAATTAAGAGCACTAATAATTAAGAACACTAATTCTCATCCTCGTCTGGCAGCGAGCGATACTACGCCCTCGAGAGTGCTGACCTGCACCTGCACGAGCGATGCCGCTGCTCGTCGGCGGCGGCGAACCTTAGACGATGACATTCTGGATGCAAATTACTTCAGCTATTCAAGAAAAAAAACACCTTCTACCACTAGAAAAGTAGCGAGCCACATGATACTGTTGATGGTTTCTCCTACCGGCAAGATACAAGCGAAAAACACCATAGAGCTGGCATGTAGCCAACCACTTGGAGATGCACCGGCGCTGGAACACGTACTCGCAGCCTGGCAGCTCCACGACGGACTCCTGCTCCAGTCCATCAAACACTACGGGAGAGCTTACCTGTGCTGACGGTATTTTACCGTCGGCACAGATACGATACCCGTCGGCACAGGCCTATGCCGACGGTGACCGTCGGCACAGGGTCGTCGGCGTAGGTGCCCGTAGGCACAGCCTAGAAAGCCGTCGGCATAGCCTGTGCCGACGGTAGCCGTCGGCATATGTTTTTTTTTTTAAATTCCAAAATTTTTATTTTTTAAAAAATTATTATTTTTATTTTGTAGGCTGTGCCGACGGGAAAACCGTCGGCATAGGTTTCCAAAATTATTTTTTCAAATTTTTTTAATTTTTTTTATTTTACACTGAAATTTCGAATTTTTCTTTTTTTTTATTTCGAAATTTCCCAATTAGCCACACACATTATCTCTAATTACATAACACACAATCTAAGGTCAAAGTACTTACCCCGGTCAAACTTCTCGTTCGGTCACCCATCCTCAAATTGCTCCAGCCCAAGCACGCTTAACTTTTGAGTTCCTTTCAAATTAGCTTTCAGATGAAATGTTAGAACTTACTGATATTAGTATCTTATCAACCATATTAACCACTGTGTCATGATGTTACACTTTTTATTGTTTAAATTTTGAAAATTTAGTTGAATAAATAACAATGATTATGTAATAATAATATTTGAATAACTCATATCTTTAAATCATGTTTTCAACCATATTTTCCTTTTTACATTTAATATGGAATAATTTATATCTTTAAATTCGTAAATCAAAATTTAACAAATAAAATGTCTAAATAAATTAGAAAAATGAGAGGAATCCAAATATGACATCCATATCATCTTTTTCATCATGTATATAACTTTTTGCAACATATTTTAGAAAAATGACTTTATGCCTATTTTCCGAAAGTAATTGAATTTTATGTGAAAAAATAGTCAAAAAATGAAATCCTTTGGCATGGAGTACTTTTATGTGTACTAGTTGCTAGCATAAATTATAAACTTGAGTTTTGATAAAGTTTACAAAAAACTTCTTCACAAAAAGGTCAATCATCTATAAACGTGTATTAGTTTCGGGTCAAATAACCAAGTTATGGTCATTCTCGTGCCATAGTTTGTGATAATGTGCCCATATTTGACACATAGGTGTATCTTGGTATGACAAACAATGTTGCAGAACTGAGATTTTTCAAATTAGTTATATAAATATCATTTTTCATTTTTTAATTGTGAAAAATGACATTTTTGTGAAGGAAGTACAAAAAATATGGTGGAAAATAGCACCAATCCAATTATCACACAGAGTAGACCATATTGTATGGACAATCCAGCAATATTAGGAATTTTCTTTGTTTTTATCTAATTTCGCCTATTTAAATGAATTTATGCCTATTTTCCGAAAGTAATCGAATTTTGAATTACAAGTTTGTGATAATTTGCTCTGAAATTTTAACAAAAATCATTTTAAGATACGCCAGTAGTGGTTATATCACAGAACCGTTGATAGTTTTGAAAAATGCAACCCCTTTTGATGAATAGGCACGGTGGTCATTTTGACCGTTTTTTCAACAAAATAGAAGAAAGTGAAAAAATAGTCAAAAAATGAAATCCTTTGGCATGGAGTACCTTTATGTGTACTAGTTGCTAGGATAAATGATAAACTTGAGTTTTGACAAAGTTTACAAAAAACTCTTTCACAAAAAGGTCAATCATCTATAAACATGTATAAGTTTCGAGTCAAATGACCAAGTTATGATCATCTCGTTCCATAGTTTGTGATAATGTGCCCATATTTGACACATAGGTGTATCTTGGTATGACAAACAATGTTGCAGAACTGAGGTTTTTCAAATTAGTTTTATAAATATCATTTTTTATTGTTTTATTGTCAAAAATGACATTTTTTGTGAAGCAAGAACAAAAAATATGGTGGAAAATGGCACCCATCCAATTATCACACAAAGTAGACCATATTTTATGGACAATCCAGCAATATTAGGAATTTTCTCGGTTTTTATCTAATTTCGCCTATTTAAATAACTTTATGCCTATTTTTCGAAAGTAATTGAATTTTGAACTACAAGTGTGTGATAGTTTGCTCTGAAATTTTAACAAAATTCATTTTAAGATACACCAGTAGTGGTTATATCACAGAATCGTTGATAGTTTTGAAAAATGCAACCCCTTTTAATGAATAGGCACGGTGGTCATTTTGACCGTTTTTTCAACAAAATAAAAGAAAGTGAATAAATAGTCAAAAAATGAAATCCTTTGGCATGGAGTAACTTTATGTGTACTAGTTGCTATGATAAATGATAAACTTGAGTTTTGACAAAGTTTACAAAAAACTTCTTCACAAAAATGTCAATCATCTATAAACATGTATAAGTTTCGAGTCAAATGACCAAGTGATGCATGTAAAATGCATACATGAACTTTGCATTATTTTACTTCTATTCCAATCATATTTGCATCATATAAGGGTTATATCAATGTTTTATAATGATTTTGGGAATATTTCATAGTTTTCCCATTTATTTGGAATTAACCCTGTTTTTAGAAAACGTCTTTTTTAGTGATTCAGACTTTCCGGGAGCTTCGGGACTCCAAAAAGGGCAAGGCCAAAGAGCATGGTTCAGAATTTTCGAGACGAACGGAATAGGCTGAAAATGAAGGCCAGAAGCCCAACCAGCTGGAAATGAGAGGGCCCCACGCGGCCCCTGTACCTGGGCGCGTGGGACCACCTCGTTTGGGCCTCGTGGCTCCGCTGCCGTCGATCTTTCGTCCACCGACTCCGTCTTGACCTAAAAACGCCTATAAAAAAGGTCCCCTGGCGTTTCGCGAAAGGAGCGCCGCACAAACACAGAAACACCGAAACGGAGATCGGGAGCTGCAGATTGGAGGGGGAAAACTCCGGCGGGGCGCTGCCGGGGTGGTCTCCACCTTCTCCAACGACTTCTCCACCGTCTCCAAGATGAAGGGGGAGTAGTCCACCCCTGGATTTGGGTTTGTGGTGGTAACTTATGTATCTCTCCTCTCTTTGAGCTTCACTAATTAGTACCGTATGAGTGATGCATGTAAAATGCATACATGAACTTTGCACTTTAATTGATTATATTCCAATCATATTTGCATCATATAAGGGTTATATCAATGTTTTATCATGATTTTGGGAATACTTCATAGTTTTCCCATTTATTTGGAATTAACCCTGCACAGGCAGAAAACCCTAGTTTTGTATTTTAATGTTTCAGGGACCCAAACGTCAACGAAATCACCTGGAAATTTACGGGCGTCAATATTTGGAAGGAAGAAGGACTACGGAAAAAGGAAGCAAGCAAACGGAGACCCGAGGGCCAAACGGGCCTGGCCCACGCGGCCAGGTACTGTGGCCGCGTGGGACCCACCCGTTTGGGCCTCGTGGCTCCGTTGCCGTCGATCTTCGCTCCACCGCCTTCGTGTTGACCTAAAAACGCCTATAAAAAAGGTCCCCCGTCGTTCTCTGGAAGGAGCGCCGCAGAAACACAGAAACACCGAAACGGAGATCAGGAGCTGCAGATTGGAGGGGGAAAACTCCGGCGGGGCGCTGCCGGCGTGGTCTCCACCTTCTCCATCGACTTCTCCACCGTCTCCATGATGAAGAGGGAGTAGTCCACCTCTGGACTATGGGTTTGTGGAAGTAACTTATGTATCTCTCCTCTCTTGAGCTTCACTAATTAGTACCGTATGAGCTGCTGAACATGATTACGGTCACCGTTGTAATACCTTTGTGGTGGATCTTTATGAGTTAATATATGTTTGAGATTGCAATGTTTGTTTTAGTTATGAGTATAGATGCATATTATGTACCCCGTTCTTGTCTACTTGTTTTGATCAAGCATGTTTATGAGAGCGTGTGAGGGGGAACGTGTGCATGAGTTGGAGTAACGGGGGTGGCTAGTGCAGTGAACGTGAGAGAAAGTTCTGCGATCCACTTTGGTATCTTTACCTTACTTTGTTACCTCACTAGGGATAAACTAAAATACCATGCTACCGGGGATGTGGGTGTGACCATTGCCACTACTCCATGACTAGATCTAGCATGTTCTTATTTTCACTTCATGTCATGATACTTATTGCTATACTCTGAGTTATCTTAATTACTGAGCTGTTATGATATAGTTCGCATCTTGGTGGAGTATAAGAGAGGTTAATAACCAAAAGATCTCTATGTTAGGACGTGATGCCCATATATCTAAGTAACTTGTTATCAAACCCTGTGTTGCAATCTCATATGTTAACTTTGTGTGTTCCATTGTCTACCACTTTATAAAGAGAGAGTGCATTTGTGAAGCCATGAACCCCAGTCCATTTTTAATCATAAGAAACACCTTTCCAACACCATATACCACTTTTATATTTCAGCCATCATTAAATCCGAAAATACAAAAATACTTTTCATCTTGCATACATCATTTAAAAACCCAAAAATATCATTTACCATTGCATCCACCATCATTGCATATTTATTTCCTGTTTGCATTGCATAACTATCCTGATATCATTCTTACACCTTGTGCTTGACAACCACAGGTGAGGTTGAGGACCAAAACATCTAACCTTGTTTTGTAGGTAACCAAAAGAAGGATAAGAAGATAAATCTACCACTGCAGATTCCCCGAGAGTTCGATATTAAACCCTCGAGTCACCCCTCGTGGGGAAAACTGTCTTCCACTATACTATACACTCTGCACTTGGAGTCTCAACCTAAATCCCGTTATTTGTGCAGGCATCAAGACTTGCTCTTCGGGATCATCAATGAGTTGCTGAACATGATTACGGTCATCTATGTAATTCCCATGGTGGATATTGTGGTGTGAGATAATATTTGTTATGCATTTACTGTTGTGTTGGATCTTTTATGACTTGTCATACTTTGGAGATATTCTATGATGCATGTGATGGTTTGATTTATGCATAATGCCTTGTTTATCTTTATCATGAGGTGATTGACACCACCAAGTGTAGATAGATGAGAGAGATGTGGTCACACATGAAATATAAATCATTGCACTAGTGTTTAGAATATTATTCATTATGAAGTATGATGTATGTGGGTACTGGGTGGCCAATGTGACAGAAGGCATAGGTATTGAGTGACACAGTACCGTCCAACATCCTTTATCTGGGGGTAAAAAGGGAGAAGTATGATGTGGGTGTGACAGCAACCACGCTAGCCTTACGAGGGTGACACTAGCAACACAAATGAGTATTTCTTTCAACTATGTGTTTTAGGACATGTAGCCGTTATAAAAGCTACCATTAAAACATGACAATTATGTGTACTTTATCTATAACGTGATAATCACCATAGATGAGAGAGAGAGAGGATTAAGTGAACCCATGAACCCATGTCCATTGTTCCTATAAGAGAAAACATTTGTCTTGTCCTCTTGCATTGAAGAGGATTGGGACACTTTTACATTCTTGCTTGGTTACTTCCATCCATCAAATCAACCACCTTGCTCCTTAAATTTGTTTAGTGCATAATCAACTAAAACTTGTGACACTTTAGTTGTAGGGAATACATAACTTTTCCTTCTTACTCCTGCGGATCGATACCTTACTTCCACATTGAGAGGTGCTATAGTGATCCCCTGCTCTTGGGGGTAATCAAGTACTTTTCTGGTGCCGTTGCCGGGTAAAACTTGTGACACTTTAGTTGTAGGGAATAGATAACTTTTCCTTCTTACTCCTGCGGATCGATACCTTACTTCCACATTGAGAGGTGCTATAGTGATCACCTGCTCTTGGGGGTAATCAAGTACTTTTCTGGCGCCGTTGCCGGGGAGCGTAACGCTTAAGTTTCTATTCTTGTGTGCACTAGACTAAGCTTGGGGAGGTCTCTTTAACTTTTTTTATATCTTGCAATCATCTAAGCTTGGGGAGGTTCCTTTAAACTTGTCTGGATGTAAGTTCATTACTTTTGCTATGGGGTTTCTGTTTGATTATACACCTGAGGAACTTGCAACATTTACACTTGAGGAACTTGAAATATTACAAGAAGCTGATGATTTCTTTTCTCGAGCAGATGCTATTAAACGTAAAAAGTTAACTCTTGCTGCCATGGAAAGAACTAATATTTTGCAGGAAGAAGAGGACAAAAACCTAAGCTTGGGGATGCCCATGCAATCTCAATAAGATGCTGAAAAAGAACAACTGGAGAATGAAGAGTTGGATCCCCCAACTTCACCATCAACAAATGATAGTAACACTCAAACTCAAAAAGTTTTTGTTATCTATGAGAACCCATGTTATGATGAGTGTGAAGCTGAAAATTATATGGTCCTATATGATAACCCATGCTATTATGATGAAACTAATAATGCTATAGTAAACTTATTGATAATAACGAGGAGTGTTGCTTAAATATGTTATATGATAATGCTTTAGATGATGGTCCTATGCTTATTGATAATCCTCCATGTTTAGAACTTGTTACTACTTTATGTGAGGATAAAAATGATATACTTGCTGTTTGTGAAAATACTCTTACTAATAAGAGTCCTACTTTGTTCCTGAATTCTCCTAATAACACCATAGAGGAGAAATTTGCTTATGTTGAGAAATACTTATGTGATTTGCAATTATCTTTAGTTCCAAATCTTTGTTGCAACCATGATATTAAACTTGATATTGATCTTAACAACTATTTTGAAAGAGGGAAGCATGCTAATAAACTCCAAAATAAATTTAATGACTGATACGTCTCAAACGTATCTATAATTTTTGATGTTCCATGCTGATATTATATCAATTGCTACATGTTTTGGTTACACTTATATCATTTTTATGCATTTTCTGGGACTAACCTATTAACAAGATGCCACAGTGCCAGTTCCCTGTTTTCTGCTGTTTTTGGTTTCAGAAAATCTATTAAGGAAATATTCTCGGAATTGGACGAAACAAAAGACATCGTCAATAATATCACGAGGAGATCACGGAGTCCAAAGGGGAGTCGGAGCAGACCCACCAGGGGGCCACGCCACACTAGGGCGCGGCCCAGGGTGGGCCCGCGCCCCCTATGGCGTGGTGGCCCCCCTCGGCCACCGACGCCGCCTCTTCGCCTATATATTCTCCGCGACGCGAAAACCCTATTACGGTCGATCATATTCCACGAAAAGTTCCGTCGCGGCCGTCATCGTCAATCTCAGATCGGAGGAGTTCTGAAGCTCTTCCCGGCACCCTGCCGGAGGGGAGATCATCACCGGAGGGCTCTACATCACCATGCCTGCCTCCGGAGTGATGCGTGAGTAGTCCACCCCTGGACTACGGGTCCATAGCAGTAGCTAGATGGTTGTCTCTCTACCTTGTGCCTCCATGTTTAGATCTTGTGAGCTGCCTAACATGATCAAGATCATCTTATTGTAATGCTAGATGTTGTGTTTGCTGGGATCCGATGAATATTGATACCATGTTTATTCAAGTTGTTTATCTATGTGCTCTTGATCTTGCATGCTCTCCGTTGCTAGTAGATGCTTTGGCCAAGTAGATGCTTGTGACTCCAAGAGGGGGTATTTATGCTCGATAGTGGGTTCAGTCTCTAGATATCTGGATCAGTGACAGAAAGGTCTAAGATGGTAGATGTGCTGTTGCTACTAGGGATAAAACATTGGTGCAGTGTCCAAGGGCACTTGTATTGATTACATTACACACTTTACTTCATGCAATAATCTGTTGTTAGCAACTTAATACTGAATGGATGCGGATGCTGCCTTGAAGGTGGATTATTTAGGCATAGATGCGGTTGGAATAACGGTCTATGTACTTTGTTGTAATGCCCAACTAGATTTCATAGTAGACATCTTGGCATGTATTGCATTGTTATGCCCTCTCTATTTGTCAATTGCCCAGCTGTAATTTGTTTACCCAACATGCTAGTTATCTGTTCTGAGAGAGACACCACTAGTGAACTGTGGACCCTGGTCCAATTTCCTCATACTGTTTACACAACCTGCTGCAATCATCTGTTTCCTGTTACTTGCTGTTTTCCTGCTGTTTTCCACACCATACGTTTAACTCTTTGTTTCTGCAAGACCGGAGAGATTGACAACCTCTCTGTTTCGTGTTGGGCAAAGTTCTGGTTTGTGTCTGTGCAGATTCCACGTTGGTGCAAGCTCCCTAGCGCCAGGGGGAGTCAACATCAACAACCTTCCGATAGATCGTCAAGTCCTACTGGATTGATAACCTTGGGTAGATTTTCAAGGGAAAACTTCTGCTGTCTACATCATAACCTTCCTCTTGGGGTTCACCAACACGTAGCCATCAAGCTGTTTTCTGGCGCCGTTGCCGGGGACTTGGAGGCTATTGGAAAGGGGAGTCTCTCAGTTCCAATCTCTTTACTTTGTTTTTGTCTTGTTTTAGTTTTGTTTTGCTTGCTGTTAAAAATCAAAAACCCAAAAAAAATTAAATTCCTGCATCTAGTTTTTAATTTCGAGTTGTGCTTTGCTTGTTTTAGTCTTGCTAAAATGAGTAATCCTGAAAATACTAAGTTGTGTGACTTTACTAGCACAAACAACAATGATTTTATCTGTACACCCATTGCTCCACCTGCTTCTAAAGCAGAATTTTATGAGATTAAGCCTGCACTGTTAAATCTGGTTATGAAAGAGCAATTTTCTGGTGTTAGTACTGATGATGCTGCTGCCCACTTAAACAACTTTGTTGAACTTTGTGATATGCAAAAGTATAAGGAGGTAGAGAGTGATATTATTAAGCTGAAATTGTTTCCTTTCTCTTAAGAGGAAGAGCTAAAGATTGGTTGCTATCTTTGCCTAGAAATAGTATTGATTCCTGGACTAAATGCAAAGATGCTTTCATTGGAAAATATTATCCTCCTGCTAAAATTATCTCTTAAGAAGTGGTATTATGAACTTTAGGCAACTTGATAATGAGCATGTTGCCCAAGCTTGGGAAAGAATGAAGTCTTTGGTTAAAAATTGCCCCACTCATGGACTGACTACTTGGATGATCATCCAAACCTTTTATGCAGGACTAAATTTTTCTTCAAGGAATTATTGGACTCGGCTGCTGGAGGGACCTTTATGTCCATCACTTGGGTGCTGCTACAAAGCTTCTTGATGATATGATGGTAAATTATTCTGAATGGCACACTGAAAGGGCTCCAACTGGTAAGAAGGTAAATTCTGTTGAGGAAATTTCCTCCTTGAGTGATAAAGTTGATGCTATTATGACTATGCTTTCGAATGGACATGGTGTTGTGGATCCAAATAATATTCCTCTTGCTTCTTTGGTTGCTCATGATGAGAAAAATGTTGATGTAAACTTCATTAAAAATAACAACTTCAACAACAATGCTATAGGAATAATTTTGGTAGCAACAATTATAGGCCATATCCTGCTAATGGTAGCAACTCTTATGGTAATTCTTATGGCAATTCCTACAGTAACAATAGAAGTGTGCCCTCTGATCTTGAAGTCATGCTTAAGGATTTTATTAGCACACAAACTACTTTTAATAAAACTGTTGAGGAAAAGCTAGGAAAAATTGATACTCTTGCTGCTAAAGTTGATAGTCTTGCTCATGATGTTGAAATGCTGAAAATAAAAGCTATTCCTAGTGATATTAGAGAGAGTAAAACACTCAATGCTATCCAAATTAAAATTGATAATAACATTAGGATGCTTGCTGAACTTCATGAAAGATGGGAGAGAGAAGAAAGAGAAGCTGAAATTGCTGAACAAAATAGTGTTGTTAGAGTTTGCACTATTTTTACTAATGAAACAAATGATGCCTCACATGCTAATGCGCCCCCTACTGTTAGTGAAAAGATAATAAGTGTTGGAAATGTCTCTACTACCTCTACAAAAAGTTTTAAATTGCCTGATAGCACTACTTTTGTTCCTAGTAAAAGTGCTGAAATTTTTAGAGGTGTTGGTGATAATTGCTCCATTGTTTTTGATGACAACAACTTCAATTTCGAAAATTGTAACATAACTGAAGTCATCATGTTCTTGCAAAAGCTAGCTAAGAGTCCTAATGCTAGTAAAATAAATATGGCTTTTACTGAACATATTATCAAAGCTCTCATGCATGCTAGGGAAGAAAAATTAAAACTTGAAGCTTCTATCCCTAGGAAGTTAGATGATAATTGGGAACCTGTTATTAAAATGAAACTGAGTGAGTTTGAATGCAATGCTTTGTGTGACCTTGGTTCTTGTATTTCGGTTATGCCTAAAAATTTATATGATATTCTCAAGCTTGCACCTTTGGAAAAATGTCATTTGGATGTTCACTTTGCTGATTCTTCTATGAAGAAACCTTTAGGAAAAGTTGATGATGTTTTGATAATGGTTAATAACAATCTTGTCCCTGTTGATTTTGTGGTTTTGGATATTGAATGCAATCCTTCTTGTCCTATTGTTTTGGGAAGACCTTTTCTGAGAACTGTTGGTGCTGTTATTGATATGAGAGAGGGGAATATAAAATTTCAATTCCCACTCAAGAAAGGTATGGAACACTTCCCTAGGAAGAAGATGAAATACTCACATGATACTAGTGTCAAGACAAATTATGGTTTTGGATTTTCTGGTCTTGACAATACTTGATGCATCTCTTCATGCCTAGCTCAAAGGCATTAAAGAAAAGCACTTCTGGGAGATAACCCATGTTTTTATTTGCTGTTTTATTTTTGTTTTCTTGAGTCAAGGATGCTTGTTTACCTCTGTAGCAACTCCTTTGTATCTTTTATTTGCTGTTTTGTTGTGCCAAGGAGAGTTACTAATGCAAAGTTGGTTTTTATTTTCGGGACTGCATTGGGACAGATTGCTGTTCGTCACCGTTTAATTCAGTAGAAAATCAGAAAAAATCGAAAAATGCTGAAACTTTTTGTGCATGTTCCTGATGATGTTACGCAACTTTCATTATTTCAAAAGTTTTTCATCTGAGCATCGTAAGTGCCTCGAAAAAATTCGTCATTACAGACTGTTCTGGTTTGACAGATTCTGTCTTTTATTTTGCATTCTCTCTTTTACAAGTTTTTAAGTGGTTTCTTTTCGTGTAAAAGTGCCCACTTGAGCCTAGTAACAGTGGCTAATGTTTAAAATAGTTGGCTTGTGAGTTTTGTCTTTGCTAGAACTTTGAAGTATTATCTTTTAGTGCACTAACCTGCTAATGAGAAAAGCTGTTAAGTTTTGGTGTGAAGGAAGTTTTCAAGTGTTGATAGAGGAGAATGATATTACATGATCAAGAAGAGTGAAGAGCTTAAGCTTGGGGAGGCTTACCTCCCCAGCATATTTCAAGAAGACTCAAGCATCTAAGCTTGGGGATGCCCAAGGCATCCCCTTCTTCATCTACAAATTATCAGGTCATCTCTAATGGTGCTATATTTTTATTGCTTCATACTAGTGTACTCTTCCTTGGAGCGTCAGTGTGTTTTTGTTTTCAGTTTGTTTTGTTTTGTTTGCTGTGCTATACTTGTTGGATCCTAGCATTCATGTTTGGGAGAGAGACACGCTCCACTTTTTCATTAGAATACTCTTGTGCTTCACTTATACTTGTTGAGTATTCCTGTCTAGTTGCTGTTATTGCTGTTAGCTCTCAGTTTTTCATATCTCTTGTTAGAGCTTTCAGTTTCTTTTGAAGAAAGTACTCTCTTGCTTCACTTATATCTGTTTGGAGAGTTGTCAAATAAGTTGATTGGTGTTTGGTTGGACCAGAAAAATGCTATGCATGTGGTAGTGGTATAAAATGCTTACATGAATCTTTTTAGATCGTTGTCTTGAGTAATTTGATGCTTGCCAATTGTTTTGAGCTGTCAAGTAATTAATGTTTAAGCTTGTGCATCATGTAAGTAATGGCTATTAATGAAGAACTACTATAAGGATTTTCTGCTATAATAATCTGTTGCATAATTGGAAGTCCATAGTAGTCTAGATAATTTTTGGATGAAGGCTATGTGTTAACAAGGAAGACAGTGGGAGTCTATGGTTCGTCAAACCTTGTGTTTTATGTACACTCTTGCTATTCCAGTTGATAATGATGTTTGCTTATAATAACTTTGCTAGCCTAAACTCTGTACTAAGAGGGAATGCTTCTTGTACATCCAAAACCTTGAGCCAAATCCATGCCACCTGTGTCCACCATACCTACCTATTATGTGGTGTTTTCACCATTCCAAGTAAATTTCTTCATGTGCTATCTACTAACTACTCAAAACTGTTACATTTCCTTTTTGTGTCACTACTTGAAAAGCTCATAAGGACGTAGTAGTGAGATTTGTCATCTTCCATGCTAATTAATTTACAAGGATTGGCAGCTTCATCTGCTTCTCCACCTTTTATTTTGCATTAAAGAGCTGGTTAGTCCACCCTATAAATAAATAAATAGACACTCCTCCATGGTGAATGTTGGTGGGCACCCGAGGATTCGGTTAGCCATGGTTTGTGGAAAGTAAATGGTTGGGAGGAGTGTCACCAATAAGTGCTTGTTACAAGTGCAGTCCTAAAAACTCTCGGAACCGCTCTAAAAGTTAGTTAGCCATGGAAGATGACAAGTACCTGCTATTTGATTTGTTGACACCTGTATACACCATTACCTTACAAAACAATATTTTATGCTCTCTATATGCCTTCGGGAACTACAGCTCTAGCACATGATGTTAATCCCTGCTTCCCTCTGCGAAGGGCCATTCTTTTACTTTTATGTTGAGTCAGTTTTCCCACTTCTTTCTGTCTACTTAAGCAAACATCATTGTCAACTCCAGTATAACAGTTTTTACATAACTTTGTGTTTGGTTGATCATATTCTTTGCATTGACATTATCTATATGATATACATGTTGAAAGTTGAAGCAAAAGCTGAAGCTATTATCTTCCTTTGTGTTGATACAAACACTTTCATGTTGAGAATTATTGCTGCTGTGAACTAACTATTATGTTAGACTATTATATCTCTAAATGTTTTATAGTATTATTCATGAAAGTTTGCACTTGTGTGATCACTTATGTTTACTCTTTATTTACTTGCTTGCAAACTATAGACCATTGGCTTGGATCACTTCATTCAGATCATGTGCATTACATTGTTATTTGATCAAAGATTGTGTTGGTAGCATGTCACTTCAAAAATTATCTGTTTTTATCGTTTACCTACTCGAGGACGAGCAGGAACTAAGCTTGGGGATGCTTGATACGTCTCAAACGTATCTATAATTTTTGATGTTCCATGCTGTTATTATATCAATTGCTACATGTTTTGGTTACACTTTATATCATTTTTATGCATTTTCTGGGACTAACCTATTAACAAGATGCCACAGTGCCAGTTCCCTGTTTTCTGCTGTTTTTGGTTTCAGAAAATCTATTAAGGAAATATTCTCGGAATTGGACGAAACAAAAGACATCGTCAATAATATCACGAGGAGATCACGGAGTCCAAAGGGGAGTCGGAGCAGACCCACCAGGGGGCCACGCCACACTAGGGCGCGGCCCAGGGTGGGCCCGCGCCCCCCTATGGCGTGGTGGCCCCCCTCGGCCACCGACGCCGCCTCTTCGCCTATATATTCTCCGCGACGCGAAAACCCTATTACGGTCGATCATATTCCACGAAAAGTTCCGTCGCGGCCGTCATCGTCAATCTCAGATCGGAGGAGTTCTGAAGCTCTTCCCGGCACCCTGCCGGAGGGGAGATCATCACCGGAGGGCTCTACATCACCATGCCTGCCTCCGGAGTGATGCGTGAGTAGTCCACCCCTGGACTACGGGTCCATAGCAGTAGCTAGATGGTTGTCTCTCTACCTTGTGCCTCCATGTTTAGATCTTGTGAGCTGCCTAACATGATCAAGATCATCTTATTGTAATGCTAGATGTTGTGTTTGCTGGGATCCGATGAATATTGATACCATGTTTATTCAAGTTGTTTATCTATGTGCTCTTGATCTTGCATGCTCTCCGTTGCTAGTAGATGCTTTGGCCAAGTAGATGCTTGTGACTCCAAGAGGGGGTATTTATGCTCGATAGTGGGTTCAGTCTCTAGATATCTGGATCAGTGACAGAAAGGTCTAAGATGGTAGATGTGCTGTTGCTACTAGGGATAAAACATTGGTGCAGTGTCCAAGGGCACTTGTATTGATTACATTACACACTTTACTTCATGCAATAATCTGTTGTTAGCAACTTAATACTGAATGGGATGCGGATGCTGCCTTGAAGGTGGATTATTTAGGCATAGATGCGGTTGGAATAACGGTCTATGTACTTTGTTGTAATGCCCAACTAGATTTCATAGTAGACATCTTGGCATGTATTGCATTGTTATGCCCTCTCTATTTGTCAATTGCCCAGCTGTAATTTGTTTACCCAACATGCTAGTTATCTGTTCTGAGAGAGACACCACTAGTGAACTGTGGACCCTGGTCCAATTTCCTCATACTGTTTACACAACCTGCTGCAATCATCTGTTTCCTGTTACTTGCTGTTTTCCTGCTGTTTTCCACACCATACGTTTAACTCTTTGTTTCTGCAAGACCGGAGAGATTGACAACCTCTCTGTTTCGTGTTGGGCAAAGTTCTGGTTTGTGTCTGTGCAGATTCCACGTTGGTGCAAGCTCCCTAGCGCCAGGGGGAGTCAACATCAACAACCTTCCGATAGATCGTCAAGTCCTACTGGATTGATAACCTTGGGTAGATTATTCAAGGGAAAACTTCTGCTGTCTACATCATAACCTTCCTCTTGGGGTTCACCAACACGTAGCCATCAATGACTCTCTTTATGTTCCCAAATTATCTAGGTTGGAAGATTCTATTGGTTACGTGATTAAATACACTTCTACTACTTGCAACTATTATGAAAGAGGAAGTGATAAGAACCCTCTTTATGCTACTAATAATTATGGGCTGCAAGTAAATATTGTTAATATGCATTGGAAAACTTATATTCATTGTGATTCATTCATATACAAAATGCCAATGCATAGGAAGGAAATTAGACTTCGTTGTTATTACCTTTGTGTTTTGTTTCTCTCTTACCATGTTTCAACTTGACTATTATCTTCATTGGCTTGAGAGCAACATGGGACCCTGGTATATGCATCGACACTTCCCAGGAAGAGGGGAACAACATTCAAGCTCCTTCATGAGCTTCATCTTCGTGAACAACAAGTAAGAAGCCTAGCTATATGCTATAAGAAAGCGCTTTGCGGGAGGCAACCGGTTATTTTTGTGTGATTTTCTTTGTGTCCTCTGTGGGGACCCGGACTAGCTGTCCGAAATACCCGATTATGCTTAACACAACGATCCCGTGATCAGTCTGTCGTTGCACATAATCCGAATTGGATACCAAAGTTTACATCCATTACAGTACCGAATAAAAGTCTTACATAAATGGTCATTTAGACCAAGTTCTTACATAGGTGCCTTCATGGGCCAAACCAAATATATCAGCGGAAGCTACGGCGTAATCGACATCATATTCTAACGATGACGACCCGACAGGCAGCTGACTTGTGGAGATCCTTAGTTGGCGTAGAAGTCGCCATATTCCTGCTCTGCGTAGTGTTCTCCTCGTAGTCTGGCTAGGACAATAGCCAGGGACGAAACCAATATGAGTACATTTGAATGTACTCGCAAACTACCCCAACATGAGTATGCACCAGTTTTATTTTAGTTGACAACTTTTCTTATTTAAAACATCTCTATATCTTTATTGAAAAAGGTAAGAAGAGTTTTATAACTATCTTTAAAGAAGTCACCGTTTTCATCTGTTTTTCCAAAACTCCTCCTTTTTCCGACCATAGCCTGTCATGGTCCACTTTCATCCAACCACCTCATACCGATCCGTTGGTATAGGTGTAGGAAACAATCTCCACTCATTTTTCTTTTAAAAACTCAAAGCCTTTTTAAAACTTGCACAAGGTCTTAGGACAGTCTCCCAATTGTCCATATCCGAGGACTCGGCTATTCGAATAGTTTTAAACACTCTGCAGAGGTAGCACGCTTTTAAACCCACATCCATCCAGCAACTCATCGTGTCTGCCACGTCTCGCCATACCAGGGGTATGCGAAGTAAGCCGCCGGCCATAGCCTCTTATTTGCTCATGCTAGTATAGGATCCTTCCCATATGACACTTTCCATCGACACCCAGTCCGGTTTCCCGTCAGAAACCCTAAGTGTGAGGACTCATAGTTTTGTCCGGCGGTTTATGGTGGAACCTTCTATCCTCCCCACCAACTTGTGTGAGGACCCGGGTCAGGGGGTAGATCCTCGGACCATCCCCTCATGCATAACGGAGTCATCTCCGTCGATGAGGTATCCCATACTAATAAGAGCAAACTACATGACTACGCCTTTTCCCATATGTGGTAAATGTGGTCGCACAGGGTAGGATTGGTTTCCATAGTACTAGGACACTGTGCATTTTTCATAAACATCACCATTTTTCCACTTTTCCACTCCAACACCGACATCTCGGTATTCATAAACTCATAAGAAATTTCAAAGGAGTTTTGAATAAACAACATTGTTTTCCCATCCTAAAGTTTTATATAAACTACTACATAGGGTGGCAAAATAATATCCATATATTTGAAATGGGTTTTGTAAATCTTGCTTTGAGAGTAAAACATGTTATGAAAGTAGATGCATATGTTGGTAGTGCAAGCTCAGAGAATAGCTTGCCTTGCTTGGCAAAGTGATCTTGCTCTTGTTCTTCAAATTCAGCAAACTCTCCTTCCTCGATATATCCGACAACGTTCTCGTCTAATTAACAAACAAACAATGCAAACAATCACTAAGCTATACAAGCAATCACCTCAACATAACCATCATCAACATCACAATTAGCTACTGCACACATCAAACCACACAATTTGGTTTTCAAATAAATTGAATTAAACATTATTTAATTAAGTCCAAATTATGGCAGAAACTAGTTATTCATGTTTAATTCCACAACTTGAGTTCTGTTGGTCACAAAAATACAAACTAAATTCTATGGAAAGCACTGATGTGTAGAATACAACCCAATTTGAATTGGATCATTTGAGTTACCAAACTCCCTACACATTGGATTGAATCCAGTAGCTTAATAATCAAGTTTTAGCTACCAATTAAATTATATTGTTCCAAAAATTAAACCCTTTTAGGGGTAACTAAACATGGATATAGTGAGCTAAAAAAATTGGTCCTAACTCATTTGGATCAACCAATAAACATATTTGTCTGTTTTAGTCCAGAAGGGTTTATTTTAAAGTCAACAATTAATACTGCTTAATTAATTCTACCAAAATTAGGGGAGCTAACACAAGGCAGTACTAAGCTAGCAAAATTGTTTGGAATTATTTGGACTAACAGAGTATCAGAAACAAACAAGTTTAGATTTTAAACCTTCTGTGGCATTTTCAATAATACTTTTTAACTATTTAATTAAATGACATGAACCAATTGTGTTGGTTAAACAATTTCATAAGCTTTCCAGAACAGTTGAGTTTGATTTATTTGGATTTAAATCTCGAGATATTGAATTTCAAAGATAGGTCCAGTACTGTTTTTCCAGAGAAAATTGAAATAGAAATTCCTTCTCTCTGGATAATGTTGAGATTTCTGACAGGTGGGGCCTACTGGTCAGTGACTCAGTGTGTGCGTGGAAAAGAATAAAAGACTGACGGGTGGGGCCAGACAGTCAGTGGCTTAACTACAGCGAAGCGGTACGTGGCTGTTGGATCTGGATCCAACGGTCCACGATCAAAGGCAACGGCGGCGACCAAAAACTGGCGGCGCCGCCGCGCCGGCGGCACTGTGACGGTCGGAACCTCACCTAGGGGGCTCGGGAAGGCTCGGCGAAGTGGTGGATCGACGGCGGAGGCTCGGGGAAGTTCGTGGTGCGAGCTGCGCTTGCTGGGGAAGGCTGGTTCGTCGGCGGCGAGTTCCCGGACTTCCACGGCCTCGGCAGCGGACTCCGGCGACCTCCTGGCGACGCGGCTGTGCACTAAAATGAGGGAAAACGAGCTCGGGTGAGTGCGGTGAAGGTGGAGAACAAGGCTCAGGACAGAGAGGTGACAATAGGGTTGTGTGGCGTCGGCCATGCTTCACCTCGACGGCGGCGACGGTGCAGCCGTGCACGGCCTCCTGCGGTGCACAGATGGATCGAGAGGGGAGTGTGAGGGAGTGAGAAGGTGTGGTGCTTCCAGAGGGGCGTGGGGGTGGCTTTATAGGGCAGGGCTGGTCCACGGTGGTCGTGGTTCACATGGCGGCGTCCATGGCGCACGGAGGTGATCCCTCGATCGATTCGCGCGGCTAAGTACAGGTAACGTGGCGGCGAGACGTCTACCGGGGTCCGGGCTTCTTCTAGAAGCGTCTAGAGGGACGGTGCGTGTCGGGGAGCTAAGGGGGGGACGAATTTCGCCGGCGCCGTCCAACTCCTCTACGGTGGCCGTCGAGGAACCGCGGCTTAAAGGCGATGGGAGAGTGCTCGGGTTTCTTCCCCTGCGGTGCAGAGAGGTGCAGAGGTACAGAAGCGAGGGAGAGCGCGGCCAGGGGGGCCCTGGCGGCGAAGAAAACGGCGATGACGGTGGAGGCGACACGGCGACGGCGTCGGGGCTGAGGTCGATGACCTTTTTGCAGAAAACCCCTTCCTCCCTCTTTTCTTTTATTTTTCAGTTTTATTTCAATATCCAGAAGCTTTTCCTGGATTTATTTGAGGTACTTAATATTTTAGAAAATTCTGCAAATATTTGTGGGGCCTCCCCATAACATGTAGAAGCTCCACAAAAATTGGCATTGCCAAATAAAATGTTTGGCAACATTTTCTTTCATAGTATTGTTTAAGGTAATTTGATTTATTTCTATTTGTTTTTATTTTAGAATTTTAAAACAAGTTCAAAAATAATATTTGAGATGGGAAAGTAGTAGAACAAAAGGGAGAGTGTTTACATTGCATCTCCACTGACTTTGTTTGAAAATAATTGAATTTGTCACTTTGAGATTTTTAAGTGATAACTTGCTATTTTTATTTTCTTGCTTTTAATTTGGATTTTGTTTCTTTATTTCTTATTAGTGTTTACTAGAGCAAACACTCACACAACAGCAAGAACAACAACACAAGTAAAAGAAGCAATTAACATACAATAAACAACAAAAGTTTTTGTTGGTTCCCATTTTTGGAATAAAATCTGATAATAATTTTGGGATGTTACAATCCTTCCCCCCTTAAAATAAATCTCGTCCCGAGATTTGCTAGGCTTGGTTTTAAGGAGGTCTGGGAATTCGCTTCTAAGATAATCTTCGCGTTCCCAAGTTGCTTCTTCTTCAGAGTGGTTAGTCCACTGGACTTTGTAAAACTTGATCGCACGTCTTCGGGTAACACGAACATCTTCTTCGAGAATTTTGAGGGGTCTCTCACGATAAGTCAGGTCTTGGTTCAGGTCGATGGAGAGGTGGTCGATGTTTTTGAAAACATCAGGCTGGTCAGGAACTTCAAGACACTTCCGGAGCAAGGAAATGTGGAAGACATCATGATAATCTCCTAACTCCTGGGGTAACTCCAGCTGATAGGATACTTCTCCTCGACGAGCAATGACCTTGAAGGGTCCAATATACCTTGGCGCTAACTTTCCTTTGACATGGAAACGCTGCATTCCCTTGAGGGGTGTCACTCGGAGATAACATAATCTCCGATTGAAGTGAGTCACGGCGCTTGGTGTCAGCGTAACTCTTCTGACGGGATTGGGCAGTTTTGAGCGTTCACGAATAAGCTGAACTTGCTCTTCAGCTTCACGGAGGGTATCTGGTCCGAACAATTTGCTTCTCCGGTATCGGACCAATTCAGGGGTGTACGACACTTCTTGCCGTAAAGGGCTTCAAAAGGGGCCATTTGCAGACTAGACTGATAACTGTTGTTGTACGAGAACTCTGCAAACGGAAGACAATCTTCCCACTTGGAACCATAGGATAGAACACATGCGCGAAGCATGTCCTCCAATATCTGGTTCACTCGCTCAGTTGGCCATCGGTCTGGGGATGATAAGCTGTGCTAAAGGCTAACTTGGTTCCGAGGGCTTCATGAAGGGATTTCCAGAATCTTGAGGTGAATTGCGTGCCTCTATCAGATACAATCTTCTTAGGCACACCATGCAGGCTCACTATTCTGGAAATATACAGGTCTGCTAACTGAGCTCCGGTATGAGTGGTCTTGACAGGAACAAAGTGGGCAA
Organism: Poa pratensis; assembly: GCA_947311845.1. NCBI lineage: Eukaryota > Viridiplantae > Streptophyta > Magnoliopsida > Poales > Poaceae > Poa > Poa pratensis. Next base: position 51,156,535 of record CAMZMU010000063.1, read on the forward strand.
CCTTGGTCAGTCGATCAACGATGACCCAGATTGAATCATGGCCTCGGTTGGATCTTGGAAGTCCGGTAATAAAATCCATTCCAATCTCATCCCACTTCCACTCGGGAATTTTCAAAGGTTGAAGCAATCCAGCGGGTCGCTGATGTTCAGCCTTGACTCGCTGACAGATATCACACTTGGCTACGAATGAACCAATCTCTCGCTTCATTCCATGCCACCAAAATCTTTCTCGAAGGTCTTGGTACATTTTGGTTCCGCCGGGGTGGATTGAATAAGGGGTCTCATGGGCCTCCTTCAGGATTAACTCCTTAAGTTCCGTGACATTGGGCACACAGATACGGTCATTGAATTTCAGCACTCCTTCAGCATCTTCGGTAAAACCGGGTGCTTTGCCGAGGGAAATTTCTTCCTAATTCCCTCTATGCTTTCATGACCTTTCTGGGCTTCTTTGATTTGATCCATCAGGGTTGGGGTTAACTCTAATTGGCGAGATAACCATGGCTAACAAGCTCTAGTCCAAAATCTTGGAAGTCTTTGAACAAGGCTGGCTGTTCGGCTTGGATCAGGGCATTCAGGGTGCAAGGTTTGCGACTAAGGGCATCGGCAACTACATTAGCCTTTCCGGGGTGATAATGGATTCCAATATCATAATCCTTGATTAATTCCATCCATCTCCTCTGTCGCAGGTTCAGATCTTTCTGGGTGAAAATATACTTCAAGCTTTTGTGATCTGTATAGACCTCGCAGCGATGTCCCGCAAGATAGGGACGCCACTTCTTAAGAGCAAAGACTACAGCAGCTAACTCCAAGTCATGGGTTGGGTAATTCTCTTCATGCGGTCGCAACTGCCGGGACAGGTACGACACAACTTTGCCTTCTTGCATCAGAACGCAACCAAGTCCGAGGCGTGATGCATCGCAATACACGTCGAAACTCTGGGTGACGTCTGGCATGATCAGGATTGGGGCTGAGGTTAGTCTCTTCTTCAGTTCTTGGAAACTATCCTCACACTTCTGAGTCCATTCAAATTTCTTGTCCTTCTTCAACAGTTGGGTCAGAGGTTTGGCTATACTGGAAAATCCTTCAACGAACTTGCGGTAATAACCGGCAAGTCCGAGAAAGCTTCGGATTTCAAAAACATTGGTTGGGGATAACCAGTCAAGAATGGCTTGTATCTTCTCAGGGTCAACAGAAATTCCTCCAGCGGATACAATAGTCCAGAAATGCCACTTCACTGAGCCAAAACTCACACTTGCTAAGCTTGGCATACAGCTGGTGCTTGGAGGGTCTCCAAAACTAGACGCAGGTGTTCAGCATGCTCTTCTTCGGTCTTGGAATAAATAAGGATGTCATCAAGGAAAACTACCACGAACTTGTCGAGGTACTCCATGAAAATCTTGTTCATGAGATTCATGAAATAGGCTGGGGCATTGGTCAGACCAAAAGACATCACGGTGTATTCAAACAACCGTAACGAGTGGTGAAGGCGGTCTTGGGAATATCTGTCTCTCTGATCTTCAACTGATGGTAACCTGTCCGAAGATCGATCTTTGAAAAGACTCGGGCTCCGTTCATTTGATCGAACAGATCCTCGATCTTGGGAAGAGGGTACTTGTTTTTAATGGTCACGTCATTCAGCTTGCGATAATCCACACACAGGCGTGTGGTACCGTCTCTCTTGTCCACAAAATAATGGGTGATCCCCATGGTGAAGCGCTTGGGCGACAAGACCTTTGCTTAGCATATCAGCCAACTGCTTCTTCAACTCAACCAGTTCTTCCGGATTCATCCGATAAGGCTTTTGGGATAGGGGATGTTCCTGGGATAAGCTCAATTATGAACTCAATATCCCTATCTGGCGGCATACCAGGCAATTCTTCTGGGAAAACATCCTTGAACAGATGAACAACACGGATCTCATCTAGGGCGGGTCGAGCTATGCTCTCATGGCAGCCTGGGTGAGGTTGACTAGTTTCAGACACATACTCCACTTCTACTTCTTTGTCGGTGGTGATGGATACAGCTCTTCTGGCACAGTCAATTCGACCATGGTACTTGGCTAACCAATTCATACCGAGTATAACATCGATGCCTTGGGTTCCCAGAACAATTAAGTTAACTGGAAACTTTTCTCCTTTGATCTCAAGGGGTACATCGGAGCAAAACATCTTGGTCTCTACGGTGGATTCTGGGATTTGGATGACCATGGGTTTGGGTAAGAGGCTCTTAACTAAACCTCCCTTAGCAACAAATTCTTGGGTAACAAATGAATGGGTAGCACCAGAATCAAACAGAACAGTTGCAGGTACTGAGTTGACAAGGAACGTACCCAGCACAACATCCGGAGCATCCTGAGCTTCTTCAGCATTGATGTGGTGCAGACGACCCTTGGCAACAGCAGCATTTCCGCGAGGTGCGGCATTCTTGCCATTTCCATTTCCATTGCGGCCTTGACCATTGTTCTGTGCCGGCGCATTGGGGCGCTGGACATTCCTCTTGGGATTGGGACATTCTTTGGAGTAGTGACCCTTGTTGCCGCATTCAAAGCAGATCACATTGGGATTGCGGGTGAAGTTGTTGAAGTTTCCTCCGGGACGGTTATTGTCATTGGGGCGGTTGAAGTTGTTTGGGCGGTTAGGGTAATTGGGGCGTGGAGCTTGGGGTGGACGATAGGCAGGCCTGGTGTTCTGCTGAAAGATACGAGGTTTCTGGCTGCTCGACCTTCCTGAGCATTCATCCTCCTCTTGCGACCTTCATACATCGACTTGCGCTTGGTCTCCAGCTGGATGGCTTTGTCCACAAGTGACTCCAGATCACGGAAGTCATGGATAACCAAAGCACACTGAAGTTCATCATGAAGTCCACTCATGAAACGCTCCATCTTCTTCTCTTCCTTGTCGGTGTCATCAGGAGCATACCGAGATAAGTCGGTAAACTCCTCAAGATAACCGACCACATCTCTACTTCCCTGCCTCAGCTTGCGGAACTCATCCTTCTTCCTCTCAATAAGTCCGTGGGAATATGCTTCTTGCGGAACTTCTCCTGGAACTCAGCCCAGTTGATGACATGACCAGCTGGCTGGAGAGTCTTGGTAGTTTCCCACCAAGCTCTTGCAGGTCCAGCGAGATAGTGGGTTGCATACACACTTTCTCATTTTCTCCCACAGCAGCAACTTCAAGATTATTGTCGATGGTGCGAAGCCAATCATCGGCTTCTAGTGGGTGAAGTCCCTTGGAGTAGGTGGGTGGGTTGGTCTTCTGAAAATCACCCAAGGTAGATCGCTGGTTTCCATCGCCATTGCCGTTACCACCATTGTTGTTGTTGTTTTGTTGTTGTTGTTGTTGTAAGCGGCTGCGAGTTGTTGTAAGGCAGCGAGATGAGCTTGGCGCTCTTGCCGGGCATTTTCACGCTCCTCCATGATAAGTGCGAGAAGTTGGGTGGGGGTTGGGTCCGGTGGTGGTGGTGCTGATCCTGATCCTTCCGCATTGCTGCGACGGGGTGGCATCCTGAAGCACACCGGGTATAAGAGACAAGGCAAGAAAAGTTCGACTAAGGGAAAAGACGATCTCTCAAGTGGTTGATTAATCTAAGAGTTATATGAAAATAGTTCACACAGATTTAAACAAGACAAACATACTTATATTTCACAAACAACATCAAGGAGTTCACATCAACATCAAGCTTACAACTCAAGCTTACACATCACTTACATCTAGATACATAACATCTGGTTTCCAAAAGAACCACTACTACTACTCGACTAGCTATAGGGGGTCAACCTAATCCTGCGGTAGTGATCAAGTCACTCGCCTACTGAGGTGGAACCTCCAGCTCTAACACGTCAGCATCTGACTGGTAGGCTGGCTCCTCGGGATCCTCCTCCTCGTCCTCGAGAACTGGCTCGAGTGGCTCCTCCTCCTCGTCAACTAACTCCTCATCATCCTCCTCCTCACAGTCCATCTCCTCCACGAAGTCATCATCGTCACTGAGGAAAGCGTCGTTCTCCTTGCGGAGATCCTCGCCCTCCTCCTCCATCTCGTCAGTATGGTGCTCTAGATCCTCAATCAGTCCATCCTGCTCTGCCACCTTCGTGCGGAGCTTCACGATAGTCTTCCTCAGCTGGGCCCTCTTCCTGAGAAGAGCAACCTTCTCCACCATCAGCTTCATCTCGTTCTCGCGAAGCTCAACGAGCGACTCGCGGTCGAAGTGGAGCTGAATCCTAGTGCGCAACAGATCATCCTGAGTGCACTGAAGTAAGATCTCCATGTCCATGATGTAGCTCCCAAACATCGGGTGGTAAGGTGAAGGAGTAGGGTGTCCATCACAGTTGCGCCTCCCGTAGAACCGGAAACGGGAGTCTACTAACTCCGCCTTGTGCTCCTCACAAAGTCGGGCTAGCATCCTCTGTGTAGCAGTACAGAGACCGTCAACCCAGGTGGCCTCCTTGGTGGTGAAGATGAGCGTCCTGGAATTGGGAGACTTGATGTTCCTGCGAACTGACGACCTGATGAGCCAGCTCAGCCTTCCAACACCGTGAACATCAATCTGAGCTCCCTCAAACTCTGGAGCGGGGCGACCTAACAGCTTGGTCAACTCGAACAAGTCCCTCTCAAACGTCAGCTTGCTGTCCTTCTCCAGCTGAACGAACTCGGTCCATGGAGTGCCATCTACAGTTTTTAAGCAAAATTTTAAGTTAGTTAGGTGACAAGTAATCAAAATTTTAATATAGTAGGGCAACAAGTGAGTCAAATTTTAAACTTAATGAGAGGTGTACAAAATTTTAGGGATACAAGGAAAATGTAATATTTAATGAGAGTAAAATTTTGCATAAGTAAGAGGATTGGAGATAAGCAATTTTCGAAAATACTTCATTCCTTTCTTTTTAGAAATTCATCTTTTGTAACATTTGACAAACGACCATGCTAACTAAGGTTTCCTAAAGTCAGGATGGCTCTGATACCAAGTCTGTGGGGACCCCGGACTAGCTGTCCGAAATACCCGATTATGCTTAACACAACGATCCCGTGATCAGTCTGTCGTTGCACATAATCCGAATTGGATACCAAAGTTTACATCCATTACAGTACCGAATAAAAGTCTTACATAAATGGTCATTTAGACCAAGTTCTTACATAGGTGCCTTCATGGGCCAAACCAAATATATCAGCGGAAGCTACGGCGTATCGACATCATATTCTAACGATGACGACCCGACAGGCAGCTGACTTGTGGAGATCCTTAGTTGGCGTAGAAGTCGCCATATTCCTGCTGCGTAGTGTTCCTCCTCGTAGTCTGGCTAGGACAATAGCCAGGGACGAAACCAATATGAGTACATTTGAATGTACTCGCAAACTACCCCAACATGAGTATGCACCAGTTTTATTTTAGTTGACAACTTTTCTTATTTAAAACATCTCTATATCTTTATTGAAAAAGGTAAGAAGAGTTTTATAACTATCTTTAAAGAAGTCACCTTTTCATCTGTTTTTCCAAAACTCTCCTTTTTCCGACCATAGCCCGTCATGGTCCACTTTCATCCAACCACCTCATACCGATCCGTTGGTATAGGTGTAGGAAACATCTCCACTTCATTTTTCTTTTAAAAACTCAAAGCCTTTTTAAAACTTGCACAAGGTCTTAGGACAGTCTCCCAATTGTCCATATCCGAGGACTCGGCTATTCGAATAGTTTTAACACTCTGCAGAGGTAGCACGCTTTTAACCCACATCCATCCGGCAACTCATCGTGTCTGCCACGTCTCGCCATACCAGGTGTATGCGAAGTAAGCCGCCGGCCATAGCCTCTTATTTGCTCATGCTAGTATAGGATCCTTCCCATATGACACTTTCCATCGACACCCAGTCCGTTTCCCGTCAGAAACCCTAAGTGTGAGGACTCATAGTTTTGTCCGGCGGTTTATGGTGGAACCTTCTATCCTCCCCACCAACTTGTGTGAGGACCCGGGTCAGGGGGTAGATCCTCGGACCATCCCCTCATGCATAACGGAGTCATCTCCGTCGATGAGGTATCCCATACTAATAAGAGCAAACTACATGACTACGCCTTTTCCCATATGTGGTAAATGTGGTCGCACAGGGTAGGATTGGTTTCCATAGTACTAGGACACTGTGCATTTTTCATAAACATCACCATTTTTCCACTTTCCACAACACCGACATCTCGGTTCCATAAACTCACAAGAAATTTCAAAGGAGTTTTGAATAAACAACATTGTTTTCCCATCCTAAAGTTTTATATAAACTACTACATAGGGTGGCAAAATAATATCCATATACTTTTGAAATGGGTTTTATAAATCTTGCTTTGAGAGTAAAACATGTTATGAAAGTAGATGCATATGTTGGTAGTGCAAGCTCAGAGAATAGCTTGCCTTGCTTGGCAAAGTGATCTTGCTCTTGTTCTTCAAATTCAGCAAACTCTCCTTCCTCGATATATCCGACAACGTTCTCGTCTAATTAACAAACAAACAATGCAAACAATCACTAAGCTATACAAGCAATCATCTCAACATAACCATCATAACATCACAATTAGCTACTGCACACATCAAACCACACAATTTGGTTTTCAAATAAATTGAATTAAACATTATTTAATTAAGTCCAAATTATGGCAGAAACTAGTTATTCATGTTTAATTCCACAACTTGAGTTCTGTTGGTCACAAAAATACAAACTAAAATTCTATGGAAAGCTACTGATGTGTAGAATACAACCCAATTTGAATTGGATCATTTGGAGTTACCAAACTCCCTACACATTGGATTGAATCCAGTAGCTTAATAATCAAGTTTTAGCTACCAATTAAATTATATTGTTCCAAAAATTAAACCCTTTTAGGGGTAACTAAACATGGATATATGTGAGCTAACAAAATTGGTCCTAACTCATTTGGATCAACCAATAAACATATTGTCTGTTTTAGTCCAGAAGGGTTTATTTAAAGTCAACAATTAATACTGCTTAATTAATTCTACCAAAATTAGGGAGCTAACACAAGGCAGTACTAAGCTAGCAAAATTGGTTTGGAATTATTTGGACTAACAGAGTATCAGAAACAAACAAGTTTAGATTTTAAACCTTCTGTGGCATTTTCAATAATACTTTTTAACTATTTAATTAAATGACATGAGACCAATTGTGTTGGTTAAACAATTTCATAAGCTTTCCAGAACAGTTGAGTTTGATTTATTTGGATTCCTAAATCTCGAGATATTGAATTTCAAAGTTGGATCCAGTACTGTTTTTCCAGAGAAAATTGAAATAGAAATTCCTTCTCTCTGGATAATGTTGAGATTTCTGACAGGTGGGGCCTACTGGTCAGTGACTCAGTGTGTGCGTGGAAAAGAATAAAAGACTGACGGGTGGGGCCAGACAGTCAGTGGCTTAACTACAGCGAAGCGGTACGTGGCTGTTGGATCTGGATCCAACGGTCCACGATCAAAGGCAACGGCGGCGACCAAAAACTGGCGGCGCCGCCGCGCCGGCGGCACTGTGACGGTCGGAACCTCACCTAGGGGGCTCGGGAAGGCTCGGCGAAGTGGTGGATCGACGGCGGAGGCTCGGGAAGTTCGTGGTGCGAGCTGCGCTTGCTGGGGAAGGCTGGTTCGTCGGCGGCGAGTTCCCGGACTTCCACGGCCTCGGCAGCGGACTCCGGCGACCTCCTGGCGACGCGGCTGTGCACTAAAATGAGGGAAAACGAGCTCGGGTGAGTGCGGTGAAGGTGGAGAACAAGGCTCAGGACAGAGAGGTGACAATAGGGTTGTGGCGTCGCGGCCATGCTTCACTCGACGGCGGCGACGGTGCAGCCGTGCACGGCCTCCTGCGGTGCACAGATGGATCGAGAGGGAGTGTGAGGGAGTGAGAAGGTGTGGTGCTTCCAGAGGGGGTGGGGTGGCTTTATAGGGCAGGGCTGGTCCACGGTGGTCGTGGTTCACATGGCGGCGTCCATGGCGCACGGAGGTGATCCCTCGATCGATTCGCGCGGCTAAGTACAGGTAACGTGGCGGCGAGACGTCTACCGGGGTCCGGGCTTCTTCTAGAAGCGTCTAGAGGGACGGTGCGTGTCGGGGAGCTAAGGGGGGGACGAATTTCGCCGGCGCCGTCCAACTCCTCTACGGTGGCCGTCGAGGAACCGCGGCTTAAAGGCGATGGGAGAGTGCTCGGGTTTCTTCCCCTGCGGTGCAGAGAGGTGCAGAGGTACAGAAGCGAGGGAGAGCGCGGCCAGGGGGGCCCTGGCGGCGAAGAAAACGGCGATGACGGTGGAGGCGACACGGCGACGGCGTCGGGGCTGAGGTCGATGACCTTTTTGCAGAAAACCCCTTCCTCCCTCTTTTCTTTTATTTTTCAGTTTTATTTCAATATCCAGAAGCTTTTCCTGGATTTATTTGAGGTACTTAAATATTTTAGAAATTCTGCAAATATTTGTGGGGCCTCCCCATAACATGTAGAAGCTCCACAAAAATTGGCATTGCCAAATAAAATGTTTGGCAACATTTTCTTTCATAGTACTTGTTTAAGGTAATTTGATTTATTTCTATTTGTTTTTATTTTAGAATTTTAAAACAAGTTCAAAAATAATATTTGAGATGGGAAAGTAGTAAGAACAAAAAGGGAGAGTGTTTACATTGCATCTCCACTGACTTTGATTTGAAAATAATTGAATTTGTCACTTTGAGATTTTTAAAGTGATAACTTGCTATTTTTATTTTCTTGCTTTTAATTTGGATTTTGGTTTCTTTATTTCTTATTAGTGTTTACTAGAGCAAACACTCACACAACCAGCAAGAACAACAACACAAGTAAGAAGAAGCAATTAACAGACAATAAACAACAAAAGTTTTTGTTGGTTCCCATTTTTGGAATAAAATTCTGGATAATAATTTTGGGATGTTACATCCTCTTGCTGTAACAATGAAAGACTTTGTGTCTAGTTTAGGTTCTGGAATTTCATTAAAGTGCCAAGTTTACCCTTTTGGTTTGAAAAAGTTGCTTTTAGAGTTCGGAGATTTTATCCTGCACGAATCAGTGCACGTATGATTTTTAATTCTTATTCTGTAACTCCGAATGAGCTCATATTTGAACTGGGTTGTAACTTTTCATCCTCTGTAGCTTGAATTGTTTCGAAATTTTTCGAGAAAGTTTGGTAGGTAGAAAAATACGTTTACTGCTGCTGTTTTCTGGACAGATTCTGTCCATTTTGTTTGATGCATGCTTTGAGCTTTTAAGTTGAATCTTTTTGATCCAATTGAGTTTATGAGTAGGCATACAACATTATAAACTTTCTGGACATCTCTATGAATTTTTTGTTCAAGGATTATATTGCACAAAAAACATATTTGTTTATCACTATTAATGCACCCCACAGAAAAGAAATGGGAGAAACGGTTGTTTGAAAGTTTTTTCACAGGGATTGGAGGAGATGCACCAAGAGTTATCCAAGGATGGTGAAGACCATAAGCTTGGGGATGTGAAGACAACCCGCTGGACCTACACACTTCTCGGTTTGCGCACGTCATCTTCTGTTTTTTCGATCGAAACACTTTATCGCATAAACTTGGAGCGTCTTTTGTTTTGTTTTGGTTTGATTTGTTTTGAGAGACCACCACACTATCATTTATATATGGGAGGCTAACTGGAAATAGGTTGAAATATGTTGGATGCTTTTATAAGATTGGGAAAAGGATGTTTGAGTTGATTTTTAATGATACATATAGTTTGCATGATTCATGAGCTTGTTTATGAGTAATAGTTGCAAATCCTTTTTGAAGAGCTATAACTTATTCATGTTTGGTGCTGATTGTTATTTTACTTGGTTAACATGGATTTGTTAGTTCTATGGACACTCATGCATGCATCATAGATGGTCAATTTTCTCCCTTTTGCTAGCCCCAAAAATTCCACAAGTCAAAACTTGTTTTCCAACACCTTCAAACCAAAGTTATTCCAGTGAGTCCACCATATCTACCTACTACTATATGCTATTCCGAGTATGTTCATCATGATATTTGTTTATCTATACTCTGAATGAAAATGATTATGTTATTTGATTAACCAGGAAAAAGTTGGTTATATAGCTCTCATGAATGATGCACATTTTCTATCATTGCTATAAAATAAACATGACCCATTGTGATTAAGATTATGATGCTAGTGGCTAATAAATGTCCAAGGTTGGGAGTTAGCCCATATGTGTTGTCACATGCAAAGCTTTCAACATGCTCCATTTAGTTGATATCATGTGCTTTTGTCTATGGATGCCTACCACGGGAAATAAGGGGGAAAAGATTTAGTTTGAATGAGTTTGTATAAATGGTTAGAGTGACCCTGGCCGCTAATCTAAATCCATGCATTATCATGGTGGAAATTTACTTACATGCTATGGTGAATTATCTATGACACACCTTACAATAAAAAGCTATTCCAATGATAAAATAAAAAGGGTGATGAGGTTTTTCATCTTGTTTGTTTGTCTTGTCATTTTGATATGGCTTGTTCCATATCCTGAGACAAGAGGTACCCCAGTTGACGCTCTTGATGATACTATTAGTACTTACAATGATAATAAATTGAACTTGCTTTGTTTTCCTAATTGAGTAATCATGGTGTAGTACTTGTATTCAAGGGCATGAGACACCTAACCTTTACTTTGTCAATCACACTACTCATATTTGCTCT